>CM066032.1:792564864-793164864 GCA_033557465.1 Ichthyophis bannanicus
GGGATTTACAGACGCAGATTACAGGGGAGAATATAAGGGAGGCTTTAGAGCAAATACCACAAGTGAGTGGATATTCCAAGTGGAGAGATATGCAGTATCAGATAATAAGACGGAGTCATTATGCCCCCAACAGAGCCTATAGGGCGGGAGTGGCCGATTCAGCGAATTGCCCTAGGTGTGCGGAGGGAGCAGCTACTTTGGGACATATGTGGTAGGGATGCCCTCAGATATCTCAATTTTGAATGGAAGTGTATGGGTATCTAGGTGGGTTACTTGAGGTGGAGGTAAGAGGGGAGCCTAAGACAACGGTGTTGGGGTTGAAGGTTAATGAAGGGAAGATACCGGGGGAATATAAACATTGGCTGCAGCGCGTGTTAGTAGTGCGCCACCTTATCTTTAGAGGGTGGCAATCGAAGGGAGGTCCCTGGTTAAGGGATTGGAGAGGGGAAGTATATGATTTAATGATGTTGGAGAAAGTTGGAATAAGGGGGAATGACAAACTGAATAAAAAATCCTTGGTAGAATGGGGGCCCTTTGTCCAGCGTTTATCCATAAGGGAGAGGAGTCGAATTGTAAATACTCTGAGGTAGAGACCTGGTACATGAGTGTAATTAGAATTCCAGGAACCATTGGCAGTGGGTGAAGGGGGGGAGGGGTGGTGGGGGAAAGGGGAGGGGGAGAGAATGGGGATGGGAAGGGAGGGGGG
The DNA here is from genome assembly GCA_033557465.1 of Ichthyophis bannanicus. Classification (NCBI taxonomy): domain Eukaryota; kingdom Metazoa; phylum Chordata; class Amphibia; order Gymnophiona; family Ichthyophiidae; genus Ichthyophis; species Ichthyophis bannanicus. Next base: position 792,565,571 of record CM066032.1, read on the forward strand.
TAGGGGTAAAGGGAGATAAGGAGTTAATGTTCTTTATTGTGGATGTTGGGTTAGCATTTCGGGAAGTTGAGGATATGGTGGAGTTTGGTGTGGGGAAACCCCCATGTGGAGTGTAAGAGACAACACCCGCCGGGGGAGTGAGTAATGGAGGGGAAAGGAAGGGACGGGGGGATTGAATAGGGTGCAAGAATTGAGAGGGTTGCGGGGTTGGTATCAGGGGAGGGAGAGAGGTCGGAGGAGGGAAGAGTGTTAAAAGAAAAATGGAAAGGGTAAGATAAAACCCGATATGTAACTGTAGTTAATGAATGATTTCAAATGTACTACTAAATTATGATGCAGAGAATAAGTTGTATGTTTAGGTTATTTGCCCTAATAAAGAAAATTGACAATAAAATTAATAATTTGTATTGATCTTTTAAATGGTATAAACTGTTGAGCTGTTAAGAGATTTAAGTGTGTTGGGAAGGGAGCAGTGTCATGTTTGTGTTTTTGTTGATCTTATGATGGATGTTGCTGTCAATATTTTCACTACAATCTTCTAAGAACTTCAATTAGCGGAACATACATTTTTAATAATTTTTTTTAAAGAGTATGAGCTACCCAAGAACAGCCAGCATCAACTTGATCCTCCAGTGCCGTTTGTGCAAAGGTTTGTCTGATTAATTCAGCCTTAGAGCAAAGAGGAAAAAAAAGCTAGCTGCTCACAGCTCAGATGTGTCAATCATAATAACCATACTTGGATTTCTTTAGGTAAGCAGGACTCAGTATGAAGTCTCTTTTAAGACGAATCACCATTGATACTTTATTGATTAGCTCTCAGAAGTTCATAGATTTTTTTTTTCTAACTGTAATGGATGATGGTGATAAAATCTGTGATAGTTGCTAATTTTTGTTTTACCATTGGACCAATATAATACCAAGCTGAAACTAAGGAAGTATTTAAATGCCATCTTCTTTTAATCTTGACTTATTTTAATTATAGGCAATATAAAAATTGATCAAATTGGTGGAGGGGTTGCGCTCTGTTAGAGAGGGCATTGAGTCAGAAAGGATTAAAGTTTTGCAGGAAACAAAATTTGCTGTAGAATCTCTATGGATTGAAATTCCATGTAAAAAGGGGAAGGCGTTGGCAGTGGGGGTGTACTATCGACCGCCTGGCCAGAATGAACAAATGGATGATGAAATGCTCAAAAAAATCAAGGAAGCTAACAAAAGTTACAGCTCAGTAATAATAATGGGTGATTTCAATTACCCCGGTATCGACTGGGTCAGTGTCACGTCAGGACATGCTAGGGAGATAAAGTTCCTAGATGAAATAATTGACTGCTTCTTGGAGCAGCTGGTTCATGAACCAACCAGAGGGGAAGCCATATTAGATCTAGTCCTTAGTGGAACACCAGATCTAGTGCAAGAGATAAGGGTGTTGGGGCCACTTGGCAATAGTGATCATAGCATGATCGCCACAGTACTACCTTTTAACTTTCGAAAGGGAGACTATGATAAAATGAGGAAAATAGTTAAGAAAAAGCTAAAAGGAGCAGTTGCAAAGGTTAAAGACTTACATCAAGCTTGGGGGGTGTTGAAAAATACAATCTTGGAAGCCCAGGCCCCTGCTGTATTCCACGCTTTAAGAAAAGTGGAAGGAAGTCCAAAAAACTGCCAGCATGGTTTAAAGGTGAGGTCAGAGAGGCTGTTGCCAAAAAAGCATCTTTCAGGAAATGGAAAAAAGAGCCAAACGACGAAACCTGGAAACAGCACAAGCACTGGCAAGTCAAATGCAAGGCATTGATAAGGCAGGCAAAAGGAGAATTTGAGAAGAAGCTTGCTGCGGAAGCAAAAGCGCGAAATAAAGACTTTTTCAAGTACATTCATAGCAAAAAACCTGTGAGTCAATTGGTCCATTAGATGATAGAGGGGTTAAAGGGGCACTAAGAGTCGACAAGGCGATAGCGGAGAGACTGAATGAATTCTTTGCTTCGGTCTTTACTGAGGAAGATGTAGGGATGTTACCATTACTAAAGTGGTATTTGAAGGTGTGGAAGAATTGAAGGAAATATCGATACATTGGGAAGATGTATTACAACTATTAGATAAACTGAAGAGTAGCAAATCACCTGGGCCAGATGGTATACATCCAAGGGTGTTGAAGGAACTGAAATAAGAGATTGCAGACCTGCTATTAGTAATCTGTGAACATGCAGCCCGTCTGCGACATCATTCGCTCATACAACACTGAATGCATGATATACGCAGACGATGTCCTGCTATACTTGCCGTTCAAGACTGACCAAATTGACCTCTCACGCCTTACAGAATGCTTCAGCGCAGTAGAAAGATGGCTCCAGAATCATAATCTTCGCATACAACATAAAAAGACTGAAGTGCTGTTTATCACCAGAAACTCGAACTTCTCTCCACCAACCCACCTAAAAGTCGGCGAAGTAGAGCTTCAATCCAAGCCCTCAATCCGTTACCTGGGGGTTACCCTAGACCAGAGCCTCAACATGAAGACACACATTGGCAACATGGTCAAATCAACATACCACAAAATTAGGACTCTCAAACATCTACGTCCCCTTTTACAACCAGACGACTTCAGAACCATTTTCCAGGTCCTAACCATCCCACATCTGGACTATGCCAACGCGATCCTCCAAGGACTCCCAAAATCTACAATGATCCCTCTCCAGCTTGCCATGAACACTGCTGCCAGAGTTCTGAACGGGGCCTCGAGGCGTGACCATATAACACCCATCCTCAAAAGTCTCCACTGGCTCCCTATCCACTGTAGGATCGTCTTGAAAACAATACTACTAACATTCAAGGCCATAAATGGTCTCTACCCCATGTCCCTCGCTGGTCTCGTACACAAACACCCCCCCCCCAATAGAGCCGGAAGAACTACAGCAGTAAACACTTTGGCAATTCCCAAAACACTGACCCAATGCACTCAGGCTACAGCAAGCAGGGCCTTTAGTATCAATGCTCCCAGACTCTGGAATGCCCTGCCCCCCAACATACGAGCAATCCCAAATCTAATCAATTTTAGAAGGGCATTGAAACACCACCTTTTCTGCGAATGTTACCCAAATGAAGATGCACCATCCCGACCTTCCCAAAAAGGAGCTCTGCGTCCAATATAATGCTATGTTCTCTCATATAATGTATATTATGTAAATAATACTATGTTTAAATATTTGTAAATAGTTCATTTAATTTTTGACCATCCAAGTTGAGTTAACTGTTTATCTGTAGTTTTACGGTTAACCCACCGTAAAACATAATTGTTCCATGTACACCGTACTGATATTGAAGAGCGTGGTATATAAGAGAAATAAATAAATAAATATCATTAAAATCATCTCTAATACCTGAAGATTGGAGGATCGCCAATGTAACACCAATTTTTAAAAAGGGTTCCAGGGGTGATCCGGGAAACTACAGACCGGTGAGCCTGACGTCAGTACCAGGAAAAATGGTAGAAACCATCATAAAGAATAAAATTACTCACATGTAGATAGTCATGGCCTAATGGGAGACAGCCAACATGGCTTTAGACAAGGAAGATCTTGTCTTACTAATCTGTTATGTTTTTTTGAAGGTGTGAATAAACAGGTGGACAAAGGTGAGTCGGTTGATATAGTGTATCTGGACGTTCAGAAAGCCTTTGACAAGGTCCCTCATCAGAGACTTTTGGCAAAACTAAAAATTCATGGGATAGGAGGAAGTGTACTATTGTGGATCAGGTACTGGTTAAAAGATTGAAAGCAGAGGGTAGGGCTAAATGGCCAATTTTCCCAATGGAGAAAGGTGAATAGTGATGTAACCCAGGGATTTGTGCTGGGTCCTCTGCTTTTTGACATATTCATAAACGACCTGGAAAGTGGAATAACGAGTGAGGTTATCAAATTTGCAGACGACACAAAACTATTTAAAGTTGTGAAAACCCAAGAGGATTGTGGAAAATTGCAAGAGGATCTTGATAAATTGGAAGACTGGGCATCAAAATGGCAGATGAAATTTAATGTGGACAAGTGCAAAGTTATGCACCTAGAGAAGAACAACCCAAACTATGGTTACACGATGCAAGGTTCCACATTAGGAACTACCACCCAGGAAAAAGATTTAGCCGTCGTCGTGGATACCATGTTAAAACTCTCTGTCCAGTGTGCAGCGTCGGCCAAGAGAGCAAATAGAATGCTAGATATCATAAGGAAAGGAATGGAAAATAAAACAAAAGATATTATGCCTCTATATCGTTCCATAGTGAGACTGCACCTTGAATATTGTGTGCAATTCTGGTCGCCGTATCTTAAAAAGGATATAGCGATATTAGAAAAGGTTCAGAGAAGAGCCACCAAAATGGTAAAGGGGATGGAAGGATACTCTTATGAAGAAAGGCTAAAAAGGTTAGGGCTCTTTAACCTGGAAAAGAGACAGCTGAGGGGAGATATGATAGAAGTCTATAAATTAATGAACGGAGTGGAACGGGTAAACGTAGATCAATTGTTTACGTTATCAGAATATAGAAAGACTAGGGGACATGCAATGAAGCTACAGAGTAAACTATTTAAGACTAATAAAAGAAAATATTTCTTCACTCAACGTGTAATCAAACTCTGGAATTTGTTACCGGAGGATGTAGTAAAGGCTGTTAGTGTAGCTGGGTTTAAAAAAGGTTTGGACAAGTTCCTGGAGGAAAGGTCCATAAACCATTATTAAGAAGGGACCCAGGATATCGATGCTTGACCCAGTACAAGCATTGTCGAACCTGTGTCTTTTGGGGTAAGTGCTAGGTACGTATGACCTAGATTGGCCACTGTTGGAAACAGGATACTGGGCTTGATGGACCTTGGTCTGACCCAGTATGGCATATCTTATGTTCTTATGTGAAATATTTAAATTTAAGGTTAGCATACTTAAATTATATAAGAACTTTATTACTTTTAGAAAGAAAAAGAAGCAGACATTGGCATATTTTTTTTTCTGTGGTAAGTTTGTTCATAATTCACTCCTAGGAGTATGGTGCATGGGGACAGGGCCTATAATGGTTTTCTACCTTGAAAAGGTCAATAATTGCACCTAGGGTACACTAGGTCACATAAACTAGGTATTAGTGAGTGAAAGGAGGGTTAATATGTGAGGGAGAGGAGTTCAGATTATGAGAGGTGGATATTTTCCTTTTCATGTTTGGAAGTCATATTCTGAAGATATGAAGCTATACTTAGTTGATAAGACTGGTTTATAATTTTATTAATAATTCTAGAAAAATGGCCATAAAGATGGAAGATTTCAAAGCATATAGCCACCCCTTCCCTCTTCGCATGAAGTCCAACTCCAGCATACCCTTTCTGGACCGTATCAAGCTAGAAATGCATCCTGTGTGATGCGTGAACCTTGCTCCCCCCTCCACCCAGGAAGTGACACTTGATGGGCTTCCTGGAGGCCCACTGATGACATAAGTTCCCCTTGCATACCTGCACCCTGTGTGGCTGTACCACTTGTACAACCTTTGGTTGGCCCTTCCCCGCTGTACTTCACTCTTAAACCAAACCCTACCACATTTTCATTCTCTTTGCCATCACACCACTTTACTTCCAGTCTCCTTAAAGCCAGATCCCATTTCCCCCTCTCCCCCCAAGCTTAACCTCATTATACCTTGTCCACCAAAACAAATCCCATCATATTCTTACCTCCCTCTCCTATTTCACACCCATCTAGACCCTCCTTTAAGTCAGGCTCCACCACACTCACTCCCTTCTCTCTCCTCAACTGAAATCTACCAGTTTTTCTATCTCTCACCTGTCTTCTCAATTGAGACCTCCCTCTTGTCCCCCCACCAAAGATGAAATCCACCACATCATCTCCCCCTTAAGCAATTTGAATGAAGAAGTGCTTTCCCTGAAACAGCCACTCCCTAGAGGCCAATGGGAAGCTAAGGGGCCTAGTGAGAGTCTGAGACAGGCTATCAGCAAGGCCCCAAGAATCGCAGCCAGTAGATGATGCTTAACACAAATAGCAATGAATAGTTCAAGGAGGCATACTGGCAGTAGGAAGGCTCTGTAGTAACTGTTTCATCAGTGCTGGGTGAAAAAGTGGCTAGATTCATGCTGTGGTGGAGGGGGGGGGGGGGGGGGACTGAAGGTAGCTGATCTCAGACCAGAAGTTTAATAAATGGGAAATAGGACCCATAGTGGAAGTGGACCATCATTTGCAAGCCTTTGGCAGCAGGGTTTGAACCTCTCAGCATCATACTGTTTTCAGCTGCATGGAGTGATAGTAATAAAAGACTGACAAGTACCGCTGTGGTGGTATTTGGGCTGAAGGGCCCTGAGATTCAACACTGACTAGCCACAGCAGTACTACCTACAATGTTGAAAGTGATCAATTAGTGGCATGGATATGTGCTTTCCCCAGTCTATAAATGGCTTGAGGCATAGGCTATTATGCTCCTTTTATGGGGGTGTGGCGGACAGACAGACAGACAATCTATCTATCCCCCCTCTAAAAATTGATACATTTGATCTTTAAAATATACTTGTGGTTACAATTTGTATGTTGCCCCAAACTGGAAAGCAGCAGAGTGGTGTTCTTTGCCTATAAGAAAAGAAAAAAAAAGGAGGGGGGAGGACTTCATCAAAGAAAGAAAATGTTAAGAACCACAGAATACCCTAGGTATGAAGATATTTTTTTAATAAATATAATAAGCGTTTCAGAAAGAGAAGGATAAGAATTATACGCCACCTACTTACAAATAACACCAGGATTTCCATGTATAGTAATATTTATGGGGGCCATTTTCAGCAGTGGTGGCCAATGCTGCTAAAGTGACTGACAGTTACTGCTTTAAATTAAACAGGCAGTTTAGCTAACCAGTTAGCAGCTGAGTATCACTGCTAACTGGCTAACTAATGGTGCCGTACCTGCTCTGCCTCTGGAATGCCCCATCGTTAACCGGATTGCAATGGGGTGTTTAAATCACTTAGGAGGAGATATTTAGCAGCATTAAATAGATTAGCGCTGCTGAATATCCTGATCAGCAGGATTTATATGGTTTGCAGCTCTGCAAACCACATAATTCCCTTTGAATATTCTCCACTATATTTCTAAGTCTTGGTTATGCTTATTGAGGTTGTCTTACCTATCGACGCTTTTTTCCATACCTTTTTAAAGAGTTTTATATTATGTAAAAAGTCTTCCTAAGTGGGGATGGTTTGTGATTTTTGCTGTCTGCCTATACCTGTTTACAGGCTCTTCTGTTGATCAAGACAGTGGTCTAACCATCTGAATTGTTTCAGGCTGTATATCAATGGCATTTAACTCGGTTAAAAAAAAACAAAAACAACCACCCAAATCATTATTTTTCTTTCATATGATAGTTAAGGATTCGAGACCTTGAAGGAAATTTACAGGTAGAAAAGGCCAGCCATGCAGAAGTTGCCTCTCATTTGGATCTAATAAAGCATCAGTTCAGAGAAGTCGAACAAACTTATGAGAGAGAGAAGGCCAAGGCCGATGAGGCCACTTCTAAACTAAAGAAGTAAGTTATTGCATCATTGCAAATGAAGTTCTTTCCTATTAATGATATGAAAGTCCATATAAATGTTTTACATATATGTGGTGGTGATATCTGTTAACATATTTATGTTGCATGTATGTTAATGTAGACAACTGTATACTTTTTTAATGACTGCATTTCTACAGTAAATGGAGTTGCGGTGGTGAAGTTATAGTAACATGCCTCAAGTTGTAGTGATTGGACAAGTTCTTGCCAATTTACAGTTATTGACTTCAGAAATCACTATTGCAAAGCATACTACTACTACTACTTCTCAGCATTTATATAGCGCTACCAGTCGTACGCAGCACTGTACAGCACAGACATGTAAGAGACAATCCTTGCTCATCAGAGCTTACAATCTAGTCAAGACAAAACACACGAAACACGGGAGGTGTCAGCATGGGTAGAGCAAGGGAGAGAAAAGGAGATCAGGTGAGTCAAGATCCGAAAGCAGCAGCAAAGAGGTGAGCTTTCAACCTGGACTTGAAGAGGGTTAGAGAAGGTGCCTGGCGTACAGACACAGGTAGTTTGTTCCAGGCGTAAGGTGCAGCAAGGTGAAAGGAGCGAAGTCTGGAGTTAGCAGTAAGAGAGCGGGCATAGATAGAAGCAGTTTGCCAGAGGAGCAGTTCCCAAGTGGTGGTATAAGGGGAGATGAGAGATGAAAGGTACTGAGGAGCCGTGGAGTGAATGCATTTATAGGTCAGCAGGAGAAGTTTGAATTGGATGTGGAAGCGGATAGGGAGCCATTGAAGTGACTTGAGAAGAGGAGTAATATGGGCATGACGAGGATGACAGAAGATTAGCCGCGCAGCAGAATGTCGAACAGATTGAAGGGGAGCCCCAACCACTAGGCCACTCCTCCAAAGTGTAGCGTGGCTATAGCACACCTGTGCTTTTTTAAAATCACATGATGTCTGGTATCTTGTAAAAGCAGTTTGTCAGATTTACGATGAGTGAAAAAATTGAATAGCTAATTTACATTAAATTCTGCCAGAATTTTGGAGATTCGTGCAAAGAGAAATTTATAACAAGTTACAGAAAAAATGTATGGTAATGAATGCATGAGTTGTGCTAGAGTTTGACTGGTACAAAGTGACGAATGTTCTGGAAGACCATCCACAAGCAGGTATGAAGACAAAGTTGAAGCAGTGCATGTCACAATACGCTCAAATTATTGATTGACTATCAGGCAGCTTGCTGAAGACATGGACATCAGTTTCAGGTCGGTACAGTCCGCTCTTACTGTTGATTTGGGAATGAGACATGTGTTTGCAAAATTCGTGCCAAAACTGTCCCCTGACCAAAAAGAAGATGGACTGGGGGCGGAGCCTGATGTCCAGCGGGTAGGACGCTTTGCGTTGAAGCTCCCGAGAGGCCTACTTAGAATCCTGACTTAATACCTACACAAATTTACTATTTCGCTCCGAGCTGACCGGGGCACCTCGGGGGGAATGGCGGCCCATAAACCAGCGCGCTTGGACTTCGGGTCTCCTTCTTCTTCTCACGGAAAACGCTCCAAAACAGAGGTGTCCTCCCCACAGAAGATGGTTCCATTTCGTGAAAACCCCGAGATGCACCTGGAGATTTTGGAAGAAATACGCGGCGTGAAGGAATTGGTGCAGTCCAATGGAGAAGCGCTTCGAGCCATGCGAGAAGATTTTGGAGTGCTCCAAGACCGACTTGAAAGTCTTTCATTACGGCAGGACAACATGGCGGGGGTCCTCGACTCGCACGCGGTGCGCTTGGGCACACTGGACAAGGCTGAGCGCCAGATACAGAATCTTCAAAAGGAGTTAGAAGATAGCAATAATCGAGCCCGTCGCAACAATGTGAGGCTCCTCGGAGTGCCGGAGGGGGTGGAAGCTGGAGATATAAGAGAATTCTTGCTCAAAACTCTTCCCTCCTTGCTGAAGATCACCTTTCATAAAGAACTGGAAATCGATCGTGCACACCGTGTTCCTGCTCACATGGCGCTCAACCGCACGACCCCCCGGCCTATTGTCTTTAGCTTGCTACGATATCAACAAGTGGAACAAATTTTACATGCTGCCCGAGCGAATCATCATTTGGAATTTGAAGGTCGTAAGGTCTCCTTCTTTCCTGATTTGGCAAAGCCTACCGTTGACCGTCGGAAGAAACTCCTTGCTTTTCGCCCTCGACTTCAACAGCTACAGGCTCGCTTTGGCCTGTTGTATCCAGCGAAGCTCCGAGTGACTCTCCATAACCAAACCAGGACGTTCGAAGATCCTGATCTACTATCAACATTTTTAGACTCCAAAGAAGCAGAGCAGATGCGCTAATCCCAAAGTTTGGACTCTTATTTGCCGGCTCTATCCGCCATTTTGAAGGGCCCGATGCGGCGGTCATAGCCAAGCACAGAAATAGCCTGGACTTTCTTTCTTTCTCTATATGACTTTTGTTTTTTTGGTCTCCTATCCCTTCATGATGTGTGCCTCGGTCGGATTCGGAGCACGCACAGTCCTACAGGTTATGTGTTTTTTCAATTTTGGCCTTCTCTGGGGTTTCTCCCCGCAGACACATGGTCGCCAGTAATTTTGGGGTTTTGCTTCTCCTCTACCGTACTGCGGTTTTCTTTGTTAATGTGGGGCGCTTCATTGTATTATATTAGTTTATTTTTCCTATGTCATGTGTACAGTCAGATACAGTCAGTTTGAGGGACACAGTGAAATTATGTGTGCTATCATGCTCAGAATTTTTAACTTTTCTGTATGGCCTTATGTAAAATCTTATCATTCACCGTCAAAGGCATTAATGGTCCACTCAAAGGAAAGAAAATCCTTAGCTATCTTAGCCATGAGCATGTTGATTTAGTGTTTCTTCAGGAAACGCATTTAAACTCTGCTGAAACACTGAAATTCAATGCTAAGCCTCACATGGTAGCTGCCTATTTTCCCACCGTTCTCAAATGGTACGGGATAGCCACTTTGGTTAAGAAGTCTTAGCACGCTACTGTACCTGATATTAGCGCTGACAAGAAGGGTAGATGGGCCCGTGTACATCTTGAGGTTGGAGATAGTGAATTCACGTGTATTTGCATTATGCCCCGAATGTGGACAACCCTGCTTACTATGCAAGTATTGCGCAGTTGGCCTCGGCCTCTGCCAATGCTCCATTAATACTTGGTGGCGATTTTACTCAAGTGTTCCCTCAATCTTTTCTTCTCAAACAAGGTGCTCGTTGGTTGGAAGAGCCAGTACCGAGTAGACCTGTGTGGCTAGATACAGAAGCGGGCCTTTGCGAACCGATTCCTCTTACCTTACTCCCTGGTATGACTCTCCCATCAGACTCCCACTATCCACCAATGCTTTTAGACACTTTAGGTGCCTTTAATACTCTTATGCAATCTTTAGACTCCCGACTCTGGTCAGTGCAACTTCAGCATCGCCTTTGATCCACTAGAGTACTCCCGCCATCGGCATTCTCTATATAAGGTTGATTGGAGACTTTCCGATCTCTCGGTAATTCACCGGTGTAGCATCCAATTTTACTAAACCTTCTGTAATGCTATACCTAGAGATACCCCTATAGCGCAGAAAGTATGGGAGAGAGAATTGCATGTGACTTTGATCTCGGAGCAATAGAGCCTTATCAGGAGTAGTGGGACACGGGTTCCCGATCCGCCTTACTCATTCAGACCCTCTCCTTTCTAGCCCACCGGTGTTTTTACACTTCTCACAGATTAGACAAATGGAACACTACTCAGGGCAATGGTTGCTGGACACGTCCTGCGGCCATTGGTTCATTGCCTCATGTTATGCATGAATATCCCGCACTACAGTATTACTGGCGTCGAGTCTGGGGTCGTATTTAGTCTATCTCGCACTCTCAGGAGCCCCTTTCTTGGAGGATAGTGGGACTTCGCCCAGTTGCGGGGATCCCCTCTCTCCCAAAAATGGCTTATCTCCTTTCGAACTTTATGCTTAGCATTGCTATTTCCCTAATTAAGTAATACTGGAAACTTAGCTCCCATCTGAGCCCCAATGAATGGTGGAATCATGCCTGTCTTCACAGTAAATATGAACAAATACCTCGTCTGTTCGCTTTCTCCGTTCAGACTCCTTCTCATTGGTCTCAATGGAAGCTGCTCAATGACTAAGTACATTTTGCTAAATGCTCTCATTTGACTGTCTAACTTTGTATGTATCTTTGTCCCATGATCATGCTGTATTGTAGATACTCTTTTGATCGTTTGATGTATAATCACTGTTAATTGGAAGCGCTCACATGCTGATATAATCGGGTAGAGAAGAAGCATCGGGGTGGGGGGTACTGGGTTTACTTTTCCTTATTGTATACTTGTTTTGTCTCTTTTGGTGTGTTGTTTCTTTTGTTTGTTGCAAAATGAAAATAAAAGTTTAAAAAAAAAAAAAAAAGAAGATGGACTGTCTGCAGCCAGGGAGGAGTTGGAATGCATTGAAAATGACTCGGATTTCATCAAAAAGATTATTACTGGTAATGAATCATGGGTTTATGTTATGACCCGGAAACTAAGACTCGGTCCTCACAATGGAAGACTCCAAACTCTCCCAGACCCAAGAAAGCCCATCAGGTGAGGAGCAATGTCACGATCATGCTCAGTTTTCTTTGATTACCAGGGTATTGCTCATCAAGAGTATGCTCCAAAAGGCCATTTCCATATGTAATGTTCTGTCTGTTCCCTGTAAACCGCTGTGACTGGTAGATACAGCGGTATAAAAAGGCTGCTAAATAATTAAATGAATGCTATGCCCAAGTTCTGACTCGTTTGAGAGATGCAGTTCATCTTAAGAGGCCAGAGTTGCACAGGAATAGTGAATGGTTGCTTCAACACGATAACACCCCAACTGATACATCACATCTTGTCTAGCCATTCTTGGCCAAACACCAAATCGTGCAAGTCCGTCAGCCTGTGTACTCACCTGACCTCGTACCCTGTGACTTTCTTATTTTCAAACCTGAAATTACCACTGAAAGGAATGAAATTTGGCAACTTGAAGACCATTAAGCAAAATTCGACACAGCAGCTTCACAGCATAACGAAAGAGGCATTTCAGAATTGTTTCCAGCAGTAGCAGGAACGCTGGAAGAAATATGTTTTATCAGGAGGGACTACTTTGAAGGAGACTGAATGCAATAACAATCTACGTTTACCCGTTCCACTCCGTTCATTAATTTATAGACTTCTATCATATCTCCCCTCAGCCGTCTCTTTTCCAGGTTAAAGAGCCCTAACCTTTTTAGCCTTTCTTCATAGGGGTATCCTTCCATCCCCTTTACCATTTTGGTGGCTCTTCTCTGAACCTTTTCTAATAATGCTATATCCTTTTTAAGATACGGCGACCAGATGCTGATGCTGAATAGTGCGGTATAGAAGAAATTGTAATAAATAAATAATAAATAAATGTGTGTTAAACAATGTCTGAACTATTCAATTGAAAAATATCATATGATCACTTGAATTTTCCATATCCCTGCTTTTTCCAAAGCTAAGCACGCTGAGTTGGTCCCATTGGTGGGTGGTCGCATCCATTTGTACTGACAAGTGTGTGCCTAGCTGTAACTAGAAAAGATTAGAAAGCCTTTCTACACATGTGCAGTTGGTATTAGCCTAGTGGTTGGGCAGTAGCCTAGGACCAGACAGACCAGGGTTCAAATCTCACTGACACACTTTGTGGCATTGGGCAAATCACTTAACCCTCCATTGCCTCAGGAACAAACTTAGATTGTAAGCCTTCTGGGGACAGGAAGATACCTCTATAGTACTTGATTGTAACTAGCCTTGAACTACTACTGGAAAGGCGACTTACAATCAAATAAAAAGTAATTGCGCAGGATTATGCACTGCAAGACCCACCTCAGTCTGTTTTTATATATGGAGCATATTGCACATGTCCTGCATTTCTGAAGTACTTTCATTTTGTTTTTGATCACAAAGCTCCATCGGCAGTTGAGTTTTTTTTTTTAATTTTAAATATTGTTTTCAGGCTGCTCACCACAAATACTTGGGGTGAATTTAGAAGTTTTCAAACTGTTCTTATGTAACTTGGCAGACACTATTTTCCACAGTATGGCTGATAAGCATGGACAACCTGTGTCTACCAGGTGGTCACGTAGAGTGGCAGAACCTGGTGAGCGGCACTGCATGCCATGTAAATGCCTTTATGCCTAAGGATGAGGAAAAAAATATGACTTAATAACTGAAGAAATATACTGCTCCAAAGAGGCTGGAATAAATATAGCCCAAGATGATAAAGGAATTTAGAGTTGAGTTCAAGGCCAGGCAAGCCTACATTTAAGGGGGAACACTGCATAAAGAAGAAAGTCTAATGCAAGGATGAGAGCTGTTGATGCTGACCTTTGGGCTTAGGCATTAAGCTAATATATTGAACACAATATCAATCTTATGACATTGGGGAAGTTTTCTTTCTAAAAAGACCTAGGCATGAACATATCTGGTTAATGGTGCATACACTGATGTCTGTGCCAAATATGTCAATGTAGATTGTCACTCTGTTTAATCTCCTTTGTACTCGAAACCAAAGTTTCCTCTGGTACCAAAGGCAATTATATTGTCTTGGGGAGTTGTTCCAGACCAGCTACCTTAAAAATAGTCCAGACATTTAGTTGTATCACTTTATGCAGACGTGTTTTGGCAGAGCCTTCTTCAGGGGTCAGAGCTTTGTGTGGTAAAAAACAGATACAACACAATCAATAAATTAAAACAATAAATAATCAAATCATTCCAAAACTAAAAAGGCAGATGTGTAAAGTGCCATGGATAAAATACATGACCAATATTCTAACATATAAATGATCATACTAAAAAGGTATAAAAGACAATTTTTATTGTAAAACACACAAGAACACTGATGTGTTAAATTAATCATAAGAACAAATAAATGACAAATATAGTAAAAATCATATTAATAAATGCAGTAACTATAAAAGTCTAGACATAAGATAAAATGTGATGAGGAGGACTCTATATGAATTACTTTTAACTAATTTAAAACAAAAAAAAGGGATCCTATCATGCAAGGGGGAAAGGGGGGAGGGGTGGGAAGGGGGGAGAGGGAGGGGAAGGGAAGGGAAAAGGGTGTGGAGGGGGGGCAGGGAGAGGGAAAGGAGGGAAAAGGGGAAAAGAAGGCAGAAAGGGAGGGAGGAGGGAAAAGAGAAAGGAAGAAAACAGAGTTAAAGCCATATAAAGAGCACCTGTGGTGTATTCTCTTCTGCGTAAGCAATCCTATGTAGTACAGATTCCTATTAGCAGACTTTCATAGAACTAGGCAAGACCAAATTGTAAAAATTAGGAAGGCATTACAAACATAAACGCCTAAATATCAAAGCTAACATAAAAAAATATAGCATCAAAATTTCAAACAAATAGTGTTCTATTATGCAAATATGCCTACAATGTCAGATCCCTATTATAAATTCTAATTTAGCAACCCAGATTAAATCAAGATGATGGTACAAAACCATCTGCAGATAGAATCTTAATATCAAAATATAAATATTGAACACAGTATCAATCTAATGACATTGGAGAAGTTTTCCCTCTAAAAAGACCTAGGCATGAACATGTCCTGTTAATAGTGAGTACACTGATGCCCATTCCAGACATGTCAATGTGGTCTGTCACTCTTTTTAATCTCTTGTGTACTCGAGACCAACGTTTCCTCTGGTACCAAAGGAAAATATACTGTCTCCAGGAGTTGTTCCAGACCACCTACCTTAAAAATAGTCTAGCAGTTTCTTGCCAAGCATCTAGCTGTATCACGTCATGCAGACATGTGGCCTACCATATTAGGGACATCTTTTTGCTCTACCTCAGGGAAAATGAGCCTAAGCAAAAGTCACTTTATAGGGATAAAGATATACCACAACCTAATAGGCTTTGTTTTGCCCTAGGCTATAAGATCACAATTGGAAGCCATTTGACTTTGGGAAGGGAAACATCTCGGGTTCCTCACAGGCTACGAAGTTCTGATGGCAGAACACTTCTATTCAGAAAGGTACAATAAAGTAGCATATCTCATCCACTGGAAATTCTGTAACCACTACATCTTCACTGTACAAGAAAAGCACTGTGGTCATGATCCTAAGACAGTTTGGAGAATGAAGAGGTCATAAACATCTGTGATAATCCCATTCTGACCAACAAAAAACTGGATGCAAGGAAGCTGGACATACTGGTATAGGAGAAAAGCACCAGAACAGCATTGATTATAGAGGTGTCGGGCCCAATTGACTATTCTGTGAATCATGTTGAGAGAGAGAGAGATCTTCAAGTACCAAGAAATTCAGTCAGAGACCAAGCAAATTCTGAGATATTTTCTATCATGTTGGGTGCCACAAGCTTGATTAAGGTGTGCTTGGAAATTCCTCTTAATAAATTACTCATACATGTTACATCTTATGAACTTCAGAAGGTGGTGCTCTTTGGCATGATGCAAGTAGTACACTGAGCGTTCTGAGTAAATTGGGGAGACTAAGATCATACTCCACATACTGTGGCATAGGAGTGAGATTCATTACTCCCATTTGGAGAGATTGCCCCCATGAAGAGTGGGATTGTAGATTGATCTCTTAAAGATCTTGAAAACCAGATATACAAACAAGAAATCTCCATGCCCATGAGGGTAATTTATAAGAATTAGTATAGACTGAGTATATATCCCTAAAACCGGAGGAGGACTGAGCGTCATAGAAACACCAATTATGTGAAGTTCAAGAAAGCCCTAAAACCCTTTTTGTTCTCCAGAGCCTTTAATGATCTGATTTAAGAAATTCCTTCACAGTATCTTCAGGATCCAGAAGGACCTTGCAGTCATAGTGACTATACAAATACTGTATGTGTTCCTTTCCCTCATGTCTAATTGGATGGACTAACTGAATTTAGGATTATAGAGATGCAACTGTAACCCTGGCCTTTATGTATTTATTTGAGACTATATATGTTATATATTGTGATCTGTAATTTTAATACTCCCCCATCCCTTTTTTTTTATATAACTAATCTTGTAAACCACCTTGATGACCTTGTATGGTCAAAAGCGTTATCAACTTAACAAACTTTAAACCTTAGAAATAAATTATAAATGCAGAGCCACTGTCATAGGCTTCTAGGCCTACTTAACAGCATTGTCAGATCCAAATATGCAAAAAATGCTGAAATCTGAAAGTAAAGGTCCAGAATCTGTTTCCATCATTAAACTTAGACAAGCATTCCAAGAAATAGAAGAAATGAAGGAGACTACCAACACACATAGGGAAGGAAGCAACAGAATTTGCAAAACAAGAAACTCGTCAAAGAATTAGATCAGCAAACAATGTAAAACAAGTGGAAAATACACAAATACAGTGGGCAATACAAAGTGTTACTCCAGGAATGATTCGTTGATCAAAATGAGACACATGAATGGTTAAAGAGCGGTGAATTGAAACCAAAAGTGAGAAATTGATAGTTGCAGCCCAGAATAGTGGTTTATAACAAGCATAGAAAAGCCAACAAAACAAAAACATGTAGATTCTGTAAGAAAGAGCTGGAAACAGTTACTCGTTTCATAACTGTTTGCAAAGGTCTGATGGCAGAAGGTTTCTGTAGAGAATGGCATAATAAAATGGCAGTCTCATGCATTGGAAACTCTGCAAATACTACTGGGCAGACTAGATGGATCATACTGATCTTTATCTGCTGTCATATACTATGTTGTTATAACATCACTGTACCGGAAGAGCATTGGGATCATGACCCTAAGAGAATTATGGAGAATAAAGAGGTTATGATCACCCAGGATATTCCTGTTACGACCAATAAAAAGCTGGATGCAAGGGAACCAGACATGCTAATAAAGGAGAAAAACACCAGACGGTATTGATTATATTGGTCTCAATTCCAAGTGATTATTCTGTGACTCTCATTGAGATGGGAGAAGATCCCTAAAGTATCAAGAAATGCAGTCAAGAAAGCAAAACAATGTGGCAGAAAGCTAGATTTCCCATCATTTGATTAAGAGAAATTTCCAAGCACACCTTAATAAATTGCCTATAGATGTTACATCTTCTGAACTCCAGAAGTAGGCTGTGTGGTGTGATGCAAGTACTGCGTTGAGCCTTAGAGACTAAGATCATACTCCACATACCCTGGCTTAGAAGTAAGGTTCATTACTGTCATGATATTCACAAAATTAGCCCATTTGAAAAAATTATCTCCATGAAGATTATACTGAGGAGGTGGCATACGTTTTTCCACTCCAGTACATAAATCTTTTCCTTCTGTGGAATCTGATTCAGAATCGGAGAACTTGGGAAATGGAAGATGATCATATGGAGTTGTAATTCAGATAGGGGCAGATTCACCACATCTATTATTTAAATCCTTTTCCTACAAGAAGCATTTATCCAATGGAATGTCTTTCCTAGTGTTGGTAAAAAGCATGTCACAAATACTAAAGTAGTCAAGAGCTGCAATATTGGGAATCTTAAGATTTCCTAATGTACTCCAAGTCCTAAAAGATCATCAAATGAAGATCTTGGAAATACCTCTCATCATGTCTCCAGTAGGAAAAGAAGGCAGACATTAAATACAGAGTCAGTTCCTGTACCATTCACTTACAGTAGAGTCATCAGAAAAGAAATGGAAAAATTGAGTTCAAATGCTTCATTCCGTTCTACCTGGATTACTTTGACAGGAAATATTTGAAAATACTATGCTCTCTACTTGCATATCTTTAGATCAGTGCTTTATGGTGCAGGATATGCCTTCTGATATGGCGGTATTTCATAAATTCCCATATTCTCTTCCTACTGATAAACAGAAGATATAAATAAATTCTCCAGGACCAAGCAGGAAGTCAGTCCTCACTTATGGGTGACATCGGCACCAATGGAGCTCCTGTGCGGAGCATTTCCCCAGCTTTCTAAGAAAGCCTTTGGGAATACTGCACGCATGCGCGGTCCCCTTCCCACCTAAAGGTGCCATCTTGCTCAGTCTCTTTTTCCGTGGAGCCCATCGGACGTCTGTCCGAGTCACCCGGAAAAGTTGACGTTTTTTCGAAGATTTCTTCGTCTTTTTCTCAGAGTTCGACGCCGGTTCCCCTTCCTGCCGGGTTCGGTACACCGGTATCGAGCCCGTTTTCTATTTTTCGTTTTTTGCCCTTCGTGGCTGGCGTTCGCGCCCTTTTTTCTATTTTTCCCTGGAAGGCCGGTCATTTGACCTCGCGGGGGCCTTTTTTTCCCCGATGGCTTCCAGTGGTTTCAAGAAGTGTGATCGGTGTAAGAAACTAATGTCTCTCTCCGACACACACGACTGCTGCCTTTGGTGCCTCGGCCCAGATCATGATCCCATGATCTGTGGCCCGTGTGGCAAAATGTTCACCAAGGCACTTCGAAGCTGTCAGCACCAGAAGGAAAGGATTTTTTCGGATTCTGCCTCCGGCCGGGCTCGGACCTCATCTGAGGCCTCGATGTCTCGGGAGTCTGATCCCAAGCATCGCCGGGGTTCCTTGGACAGGGGTCCCCTGACCGGAAACGCAAGAGGAGAAAGTGGCTCGTGAGGGCGGCGTCGGAAGAGGTCCTTGGTTCCTCAAGGGCCAGGTCTAAGACCCCCGACTGCCGTCCCGGGCCTTTGGAGCAGGCGAAGCCGTCCAAAGTACCTCGTGTAGAGCCGGAGACCGTCAGACATGTAAGTCCTGTAGTCCTCGTGGACTCTCCTCCGAGGGAGCTGACGTCAGGCCCGGCGCCACCGGGGCCCGAGTCGGTGGCTGCTGAGTCTCCTGAGCTTGGACTCAGGCTTACAGCCTTGGAGTGCAGATTATCTGCCTTCATGGAGCAGCAGCGGGTACTGATGGCCAACCTCGCTGGTGCATCTGCCCCGACCACAGGGACATCAATGTCGAAGTCGACCCCGGAGACCGAGCTGATACTCGAGACCATGAAGGCTCGAAGTCGTCCTCTGTCAAGGTCTCCCTCGACCTCCCGCTCGGAACCGAGGGCGTCGATGCCGGTGCCTTCGGCGTCAGGGCGGGTGCCACCTCGACCCGCGCGGTCGGAGCCCCTCGACTCCTCTTCGGATGAGTCAGCATGGGAGAAGGAGGACGAGGAGTCCCCCGACACCTTCCGGACTCGGTGCGTCCCTTCGGACTCACCGTAGTCCGAGCCCCGGAGTAGGTCCCCTCTGGAGGACACCCGGTTCTCGGAGTTCGTGCGGGACATGGCCAAAGCCTTGGCGATTCCCACGGACCCCGAGGAGGAGCCGAGGAGCTCGAGGCCCTCCAGTATGACTCTCCTCCGAAGGAGGCCTTTACTGTTCCGGTTCCTCCGATGCTGGAACGGCTCCTCTTACAGATGTTGGAGGCACCGGCCTTGGCGCCGGTCTTGAGCAAGCGGGTCGATTCCATTTATCGACTCCGTAAGAGCCCTGGATTCCAAAAGGCGCAGCTGCCGCACCATTCCATGGTAGTGGAATCGGCCATGCATCATCTGAAGAGCCAGAAGATGCACTCTGCGGTGCCCCCCGGCAGGGAGGCCCGGAACCTGGATGCTTTCGGCAGAAAGTGCTTCCAGGGCTCGATGCTTGCTTGCCGTGTCCAGTCATACCAGCTGTACATGGGCATGTACCTCCGAGACCTGGCAAAGGTGCTTGCCGGGTTCTCTGCTGGCCTCTCCGGGGAACCTTTGCAGAGGTTCTAGTCTTTGTCTTCAGGAATCCGGGACTGTTCCAAGTTCATGTCCCTAGCGGCCTACGATGGCTTCGGACAGCTGGCATCGGGGCCTGATGCCAGGCATGGCTGCAGTCATCGGACCTCGAGTCTTGGGTACAGGACAAGCTGGTTGATGTCCCTTGCCGAGGTGAAAACCTTTTTGGCAAACCCATGGCCGAGAAGGCAGCTGAGCTCGAAACTGAGCACCTGTCCAGGACAAGACTGTCCAGAAAGACTTCTGCCCCTTCTCACAAAAAGAAGGGCTCGGGTAAAAAGTCCTTCTACCCGAGAAAGGTGTCTGCCTACAAACCTTACCCTCAATACCAGGCCCCTCCCCAGCTCCCCAACAGGGGCAGCAGGCCAAGGGGCAGGGACATGGGCCCCGTAGGCAGAAGACCCCCAAGCCTCCGGCTCCTGCTCCTGCTCCTACCCAGCAGGGAGGGGTTTTTTGACTCCCAAAGCATAGCTTCTCCGCCCCTGCTGCCCCATTCTTGCACAGGAGGTCGCTTAGTCCTGTTTGCCCACCGGTGGCCACCCATTACAGGGGATGCTTGGGTCTTAAGCATCATTCACCAGGGTTATATGCTTCATTTCCAACAGTTACCTCCTGTTTACTTTCCAGGAGAGTCTCTGAGACCTCTCCTGCACACCCACCTCCTCCTCCAAGAACTTCAAGGTCTGCTTCTGGACAAGGCGGTGGAGACTGTACCTCCTCGCCTTCAGGGGCACGGGTTCTACTCCAGGTATTTCCTGGTGCCAAAGAGAACAGGAGGGCTAAGGCCTATCCTAGACCTCAGGAACCTCAACAAGTTCTTGGAGAAAGAGAAGTTCAAGATGGTTACTCTTGGAACACTTCTGCTCTACCTCCAGCAGGGAGACTGGCTATGCTTCTTAGATCTAAAGGATGCATACACTCACATCCTCATTCATCCAGACCACAGAAAGTACCTCAGGTTCGTGGTGGGAGGAAACCATTACTAGTACAGGGTGCTGCCTTTTGGCCTAACGTCCGCCCCACGGGTCTTTACAAAGTGCCTATCTGTGGTGGCGGCCTACTTGAGGACTCAAGGGGTTTTTGTCTTCCCCTATCTGGACGACTGGCTCATCCGAGGTCAGACTTACCAGGAGGCCAGTCAGGCCACCTTCAGGACTGTCACACTCCTTCAAGACCTAGGCTTTGTCATAAACTTCGCAAAGTCCACTTTGCTCCCCTCCCAGAACCTCGAGTTCATAGGAGCACGGCTGGACTCTCTGCAGGCAAGGGCTTACTTGCCAGAGGACAGAGCTCAAAGGCTCATGGAGTTGGCATTCCGGTTTCCAAGTTGGCATTGGCATTCCGTCTGCCAAGGGTTCCTGCCAGGCTCTGTCTGCAACTCCTGGGACACATGGCATCAACTGTGCATGTGACCCCCAATGCCTGCCTCCACATGAGGCCGGTACAGTGGTGCCTCAGAACTCAGTGGAAGCAGGCCACAGGGAGCCTCGCAGACAAAGTAAGGGTGTCAAAACCCTTCCTGAATTCTCTTCAGTGGTGGCTACACCCCCCCCCCAACTTGCTGCAGGGGGTGCCTTTTCAGGTGCCTGTCCCCACAGTGGTGTTGACAACCAATGTCGCCTCACAGGGCTGGGGTGCACACTGTCAAGAGAGCTGCACCCAAGGCCTCTGGTCCCCATGGGAAGCCACGCAACAGATCAACGTAATGGAACTGCGGGCTATTCGCTTAGCCCTCAGGGCTTTTTCTCACACCTTGGCCCACCAGTCTGTTCTAGTTCAGACGGACAACCAAGTAGCCATGATCTCCAGGAACAAGCAGGAATGAGTCTTCACATATGGGTACGTCGGTACCGACGGAGCCTGCACAGGAATGCTCCCCAGCATCCAATCAGAAAGCTTTTGGGAGCATCCCTCGCGCCTACGCACTGACTTCCCGCCTTTTCCACTGTCTCTCCTCAGTTTTCGTTTTTCCGCGGAGCCGGCAGGACGTCCTCCTGTCACCGCAGAAACATTTTCCTTTAAATACTTCATTTCTTGTTTTCTTGTGGTCGCGGCTGTTTTTCCCGCCGACACCGGTACCGCCAGTGTTTTTTTCTTTTCTTTTTCTTAAATTCAGAGAGATTTTTCCCTCTGTTTCTGTCTTAACTTTTTTGGGCCTACAAGGCCTCTCCATCATGGAGCCGCCTTCTCCTAAGAAGTGCCTTCACTGTGGAAACAGTTTTCTTTTTAGACTCCAATCACTGGTGTCTAACCTGTTTGGGTCCTGACCCTTTTTCCCCTGAACCATCAGGCTGCAATACTGAGAGAAGACCTTCCCTCTTTCGAGTTTCCCTCGATACCGTTTTCCCTCCTGCAGTGAGGGCACCGGGTTTTTCTTCTCTACAGGATCAGGTAACCCACAAACAGTCTGTTAAGACTTGCCAATCCTTGAGTGGTAGGTCTCATGCCACGCATGACGACGGCTCCGGCCTTGCCCTCAAGACCCCATTGGCATTAAAACCCCGGCGGGAGTCTTCGGGCTCCAAAGCATTTCAGGGGTTTCAGGTTGTTCCTGGGGCTCACCCCTCACAGAACATACCTGAGCCGTGCTCGGTGGTATCCGCTTCGAGCGGTACCGATACCCCGGCATCGGCATCGGCACCGGTGTCGAGTGTTCCACTCTTCACCAGGGATCGTCATCTGGCAACCTCGGTACCTTCGGGACCGATCGATACGACCCAGAGTGACTTCCCTGTATCGGCATCGCCGGTACCACCACCGACGTCGGTGCACTCTAGACATGCATCGATAGACTCGCTCCCTTCGATGCCGAGTCTGGAGTCGATATCTAGTCTAGATGACGGTACCGACGCGCCTTGGAACCGACCCTTGTCGTTTCCGGATATGCAGTACCGAAGATACCCACCAAGACTCTCTGGTTGCCTCGGTACCGCATGAGCAGCCTCCGATGACCGCCTCGATGCCATTACCGGTATCGATGTCGATTCCTGCAGTTACATCGGTACCATCGATCCTCTCTATGCCTAGTTTGGAATCGATACCTGGCATGGATGATGCAGTACTAACTGCCTCAAATCGTGACTGCCAGTATCATTATCCATCTAGTAGAGTTCTTTTTCTGCACCAGACCAGTACATCCTCTGGTGCTCAGGCTGCTTCTTCAACCTTATCCTTCCCAGGGATGGTTCCCATTGGAGATCCTTCTTTTCAGAAATTTCTCCTTGACATGGCAACCTTTCTTGCTATTCCTATCCCTGGCTGTAATCTTAACCAAGGCTCTCCTGCAGAAAAGGGAAATATAATGCTTCCTTTACATCATTCTTTGCAGGATTTTCTTCTGAGAATATGGGAATCACCTTTAAGGGTTCCCTCACCTTCTACAGCAACTAATGTTCTGTATCAGGTGCCCCCCTCTCCAGGGTTTCAAAAGAATCAACTTCTCCATCATTCCATTGTAGTGGAATCAGCAATGAGGAAGGTAAAAAGCAAGAAGAAGCATTCTTCTTATCCGCCAGGTCGTGCTTCTAGAGCACTTGATGCCTTTGGACGTCAAACCTTCCAAACATCTATGCTGGCATCAAGAATTATTTCTTATATATTTTATATGAGTCTAACACTCCAGGAGGTCACAAAGAAATTATCTCTTTTGACTCCTTTTTTGTCAGAGCCTAAGGCTGCTGACTATTCCTTGCTTCTTAGTCATAGCCGGAATATCTCTTGGTTTCTTTCTCGTGCTTCTCTAGACTCTTTTGAGTCTGTTAGCAGATCCTCTGCTATTGCCATTGGAGCACGTCGTAGAGCCTGGCTCCAAGCTTCAGACTTGAGCAGATGGCACAACACACACTGGGTAATTCTCCTTGTACTGGAGAAAATCTCTTCAATAAGGAGGCTTTACGTCAGGTTGCTCATTGCTCCACTGACTTCCCTGGTTCTGGAGACCATTCTAAGCCGCCTTCTTCCCCAGGAGATAGGAAATGTCCTACCAAGCCTTCTTTTCCTAAGAAAAGAAGGTTTCACTCTTCTCCTGCCCATCATCCAGAGGTGCCCAAACAAGGGACACCTCGTCCTAGTCTGAAGTTTCCAAACTCTAGCCAGTCTCAACATACCCAGCAACCATAGGTTCTGAGGGTTACAATCTACAGTTAACTTCTTCTTAACAGAAGTTTGTTCACTGTTTTTTCTTAAAGCTACACTGTTTTTTCCTTTTTCAGTATGCTAAGCTGTCAGGATATTCTTGTCCATGGGTTACAGAATTCTGCTCTTCTTACTATTAAGAAGGGAGGTTACAACTATCCCATGATAGTTCTGGCCCAACATGAACATTTTTTCCTCAGCTGACTCGCCATAGGTAATTGGAGGGTGACTACCCATATTTTCTCTACCCTCTCATCCAGGATTTTCCCTGACTGAGTGGTACCATACTGAAAAGCTTCCCTAGCCTTTCATTCCGGTGTAGACCTTTTAGTTTTCTTGAATACATTCTCAAGACAACTCATCAGACAGGGACAGGAATATCTCCTCTCCCTTTGTCTGTTCCTCTCTGTTTTGCACAGGAAGATCCTCTCTGCTGTCTTTTCAGCTTCTGTGCATGCAGGAGTTCCAGTGTTTGAACTACTGGTACTTTTCCACAAGTGCCAGTCTATCTTCCACATTTTTTGTCTAGCCTCAGTAGTGATTCCAAGCTAATCCTCATCTATCTTGGATAATCCTACTCACTTTAGGCTTCTCACATCATCTTCTTTCTAGCCATCTCCTTTTCCTAGGATGTGGCAGCACACCTGACTTCAGTCAGTTTTATCTCATAATTCTCCTGCACAATGCTCTCTGCAATCTTCAGAGGAGCTTTCTACTATAGGCCCTTGCTACAGAGCATTGAACTTGTCTCTGAGGGCTATTCTATATAGTAGAAAAAAGCTTATAAATCATTCCCATGACTGTGAGGGTTCTCCACACCCTCTTGTGTCCTGTTACAATACAGAATATAAGCTTTTCTGCATGAATATCCAAGGCTACTAGTACCGCATGATACCCCTATGTCCCTCCAGTGGGTCCTCCTGGTATCTTCTCTATGCGTTTCTGTACATCTGCCATGTCAGAGTTCTAAAGGACTCCCGCCTTGCTCTTTACAGACTGATATTATCCTCTGTTTTTCACGCAACCATCCTGGTTATTTTGCAGGATTGCATTCCTGCATCCTTTTAGCCCACGGAAATAGATTCTTATATATCTGTCAAGTGGGTTTCACCCTCTTGTTATTGAGAGAATTTTTTCCCTTCATATTCCCCATGTGAATGTTCTTATGGGGCTTAGTGGTAGACATGTATCTTCAGACTTATTGTCATGTATGTAAAGATCTCTATATATGCCTCTACATACATATGTCTGTAAGCTGTGTGTGCATAATTCATGCCCCCACATATATATATATATCTCCAGGAACAAGCAGGAATGAGTCCTCACATATGGGTACGTCGGAACCGACGGAGCCTGCGCGGGAAAGCTCCCCAGCTTCCCAGAAGGAAAGCTTTTGGGGCCTCCCACAGCGCATGCGCGCTGCCTTCCCGCCTTCCTGACCAACTCTCCTCAGTTCTTCTTTTTCCGCGGAGCCAGCAGGTCATGTTCCTGTCACCGCTGAAGAATTTGTTATTTTACTTTGTTTCTTTGGCCGCGTGTCTGCCTTCCCCGATTCCGAACCGGTACCGCGCCGGTCTTTTTTTCTTTATTTATTCCTCTAAAAAAAAAAAAAATCTTATTTTTCCCCACTTGGTGTGTTTGTTTTTGTGAGGCCTACAGGCCTTTACAAATTCTCCCTCATGGAGAAACCAGCCTCTGGTTTTAAAAAATGCACCAAGTGTACTGGTACTATTTCAGTCACAGATACCCATGTATGGTGTCTTAAATGTTTGGGGCCTGACCATTCTATTCCGGATTGTCCATCCTGCTCTCTGATGTCCAAACGTGGCTTACAGAACCGAGCAGCCAAATTTCATATGCTGTTTTCTACTGATACTCCAGCATCAACATCCTCCAGGTCTTCCTCTCCGGATGGATCTCAGGTAACCAAACATTCTGCAGGCAGGTCTTCAAAAGGCAAATCTTCCTCTAAGCAGCGAGAGGCCCTTGGGTTTGACCCTGAAGACCCTGCCCCAGCTAAACAACCCCGGCGGGAAGCTCCGGCTTCCAAAGCTCCTCCTATGGGGTTACAGGTTGACATCGATGGCACGGCCTCGACCGATCACCTGTTAGACTGCTCTGGGGTACTGGCCCAGACTGGTACCGACATCCAGGCAGTCGTAGCGACTATGGGTACTACTGTACAATCCATGCAGCAAGCCATATTCGCTTTCATTAATGCTGCAAAGCCCTCGGTACCGCAACCATCGGTTCCGACCCCGGTTCCAGTACCACAACCGATACCGGTACCCAGAGCATCTATTTCCAATAGAATGCTGGTTCCGGTCCCTGGTTCTGAGGACTTTCTCGATACCGATCCGGTTCCTGGTACGCCCGATGTCGATACCGGTCGGTACGCGTATCGGTCTCTGGAAGCAAATAGGCGATACTTTGAGTCTTCTGAGGATGCCGATACCTCAGATGATTCTGATGAAGCATCCCTTATTCTTCCTGAGGAGCCCTCTTCCCCAAAGAGGAGAATGTCTCCTCCAGAGGACTTGTCCTTTCAAGACTTCATTCTTGAAGTAGCCAAGGGACTCTCTATTTCAGTATCCTCTGAAAAAGAACCTAGAGCAAAAAAATTAGACATTTTAGGATACTCTAAGGTTCCTAAAGAGGCAGTCACCTTGCCCATTCATGACATCCTTCAAGAACACATGATGGACTTATGGGAGGCTCCTCTTACCCTATCTCCACATTCTCGTCGGTTGGACACCATGTATCGGGTTCCTCCTTCTCCTGGATTTCAAAAATCTCAGCTTCCTCACCATTCCATCGTGGTGAAGTCTGCTATGAAAAAGATAAAGAGTACCAAAAGGCACTCTTCTACCCCTCCAGGAAGAGAATGTAGGACTTTGGATGCTTTTGGCAGGAAAATCTTCCAAGCTAGTATGCTTATTGCCAGAATCAACTCATACAGCCTCTATATGGGCATGTTTCTCAAAGAGCTTACTCTCAAAATACGACATTTCCTCCCCTTTATCCCAGAAGATAGGAAGGAGGAATTCCTGCTTCTTTTAAAGCATACCCAAGATGTGTCAAAGTTCTCCAATAGAGCTGCCTTTGACTCCTTTGAGGGTGCTAGCAGAGCATCAGGCATAGCTATAGCTGCTCGCAGAATTGCTTGGCTCCAGGCCTCTGACCTGGAATCCTGGGCACAAGATGGCCTAGGCAATCTGCCCTGTACAGGTGAAAATCTGTTTGGCAAGGAGTGGCAAGTCAAAGCCACTCAAATGGATGCAGAGAATGCTGCTCTGGATAGACTTTCCAAGTCTACTTCTACCTCTGCCAAGAAAAAGTCTTTTAAGAAACCCTTCTACAAAAAGACCAGATTTTCTACCAATGCTGGCCAATCATCTTCTCAGGTTCGCTTTGCTCCTAAACGTCAGCAATCTAAACAGGCCAGAGCAAAACCTGCAGGGGCTGCTACACTTCAACAGTCCCAACCCCCTCAGGGGTTTTGACTTACTTCTAGAGAACATACCCTTTCTGGCTCTGCAGCAGCCAGAGCCTCTCACAATTCCAGGAAGGTTAACTCATTTTGCTCCCAGATGGGAGCAAATCACATCAGAACAGTGGACCCTCTCTATCATCAGAGAGGGCTACAAACTGCATTTTTCCAGCCTTCCTCTCCATACCATGGTGAGACATTTCATCTCTCCCCCATCTCTTCTACACCTGTTGGGTCAGGAGGTGAATACCCTTCTTGCCCAAAGGGCAATAGAACAGGTTCCTCTTCTTCAACAGGGGTCAGGGTTTTACTCCCCCTATTTTCTCATCCCGAAGAAAACAGGGGGGCACAGACCCATTCTAGATCTGAGAGAATTAAACAAATTTCTACGCAAAGAGAAATTCAAAATGCTCTCTCTAGGTACTCTCCTTCCATACCTACAGAGTCAGGACTGGCTTTGTTCTCTAGACCTAAAGGATGCATACACACATATACTCATCCATCCATCCCACAGAAAATTTCTACGATTTCTGTTCCAGGGAAAACATTTCCAATACAGAGTACTCCCTTTCGGTCTAGCCTCTGCTCCAAGAGTGTTCACCAAATGCATGTCAGTAGTGGCTGCATTTCTACGCACTCTGGGAATATTTGTCTTCCCATACCTAGATGACTGGCTCATCCGAGCTCCATCTCAGTCCGAGGCTCAGACTTCCCTGGACCACACCAGACGCATTCTGCAGTATCTGGGACTTGTCATCAATCTGCCAAAGTCTCAACTCACCCCTACTCAATCCCTAGAATTCATAGGGGCCTGGCTAGATACCAGCACGGCAAGGGCCTATCTTCCCCAGGCATGTTGCCACCGTCTAGTGCACTTGGCCTCTCAAATTCAGTCCAGAAGCCACTTGACTGCCAGAGAAATGCTACAACTGCTAGGCCACATGGCATCCACAGTTCATGTGGTGCCTTATGCTCGTCTGCATATGAGAGCAGCTCAATGGACTTTGTCCACCCAGTGGACCCAAGCATCAGGAGCTCTCTCAGACCAAATAGCAACCTCCAAACGTCTCTTTTGGTCTCTCCAATGGTGGATCTCCACCCAAAATCTGTTGTTGGGGTCCCCCTTCCAACCGGTACTACCCCAAACAACCCTCACAACAGATGACTCCCAAACAGGCTGGGGAGCTCATCTTCAAGACCTCTCCACTCAAGGCACTTGGTCTCCACAGGAGACCACCCTTCATATCAACCTTTTGGAGCTCCGAGCAATTTTCCTTGCTCTCAAGGTCTTTCATACCCTCCTGCACAACATGACAGTTCTTGTTCATACCGACAATCAAGTAGCCATGTTCTACATAAACAAACAAGGAGGGACTGGCTCTCTGTCGCTTTGCAACGAAGCTCTCAGACTGTGGGCCTTCGCCAGACAGCATCAAATCCATCTCCTGGCAGTATATCTCCCAGGAATCCAAAACTCTTGGGCAAACAGACTCAGTCGAATTCTGCTTCCACACGAATGGTCCCTGCACATGGATCAGGTACTCAGAATCTTCCAGAAATGGGGAACCCCGGACATAGACCTCTTTGCAAGTCCGTGGAATGCCAAACTTCCCCGGTTCTGTTCCAGAATTCCATGTCAGGGAATGCAGGCCAAGGATGCCTTCCTCCTCCATTGGGGTCAGGGCCTCCTATATGCCTTTCCACCCATTCCTTTGATTCCCAAGACTCTGTTCAAACTG
Source organism: Ichthyophis bannanicus (assembly GCA_033557465.1). Taxonomy (NCBI): domain Eukaryota; kingdom Metazoa; phylum Chordata; class Amphibia; order Gymnophiona; family Ichthyophiidae; genus Ichthyophis; species Ichthyophis bannanicus. The sequence goes on from CM066032.1 coordinate 792,595,194, forward strand.
CAGAGGGATCAAGGATCTATGATCCTCATAGCTCCACGCTGGCCGCGCCAAGTGTGGTACCCTCTACTTCTGCATGTCTCCCAGGCCCCCTCCCTAGATCTGGGAGCTGCTCCAGACCTTCTGTCTCAAGAGGGGGGGGGGGCTTTGTGGCACCCAAACCCCAGGTCCCTTCACCTCAGAGCTTGGTTACTGAAGGCCTAGACCTTCAAGACTTAAATGTCTCTCAGCAAGTGAAGGATATCCTCCATGCTTCTAGAAAACCTTCCACTAGGCGTTCCTATGCTTTTAAGTGGAAAAGATTTTCCATTTGGTGTGCTCAAAGGAGTCTTGACCCTCTCACACTACCTCTGAATTCTCTATTAGAATATCTCCTGCATCTTTCCAATGCAGGCCTCAAGACGAATTCAGTACGAGTCCATTTGAGTGCTATTGCAGCATCACTTAAACCTATCAATGGACAACCTATTTCCTCTCATCCGCTTATTGCTAGATTCATGAGAGGCCTAACCTTAACTAAGCCTCCCATTAGACCTCCTCCGGTGGCATGGGACTTAAACTTGGTTCTTGGTCAGCTTATGAAGCCACCCTTTGAACACTTAGCCTCAACCTCCTTGAAATTTCTTTCCTGGAAGGTTGTTTTCCTTATTGCAGTCACTTCAGCTCGCCGTATCAGTGAACTGCAGGCCTTAGTGGCTAATCCACCTTATGCAAGGTTCCATCATGATAAGGTAGTCCTTAGGACGAATCCACACTTTATGCCTAAAGTGGTTTCACCTTTTCATCTTAATCAAGAGGTATATTTACCTATCTTTTTTCCAGCTCCTCATGTATCTAATGCAGAGAGGGCCCTTCATACTCTGGATTGTAAAAGGGCTCTCACCTTTTACCTCCACAGGACACAGCAACATAGAAAGTCTTCCCAACTTTTTGTTGCTTTTGATCCTTCCCATTTGGGACTTCCAGTCACTAAGAGAACGCTGTCCAATTGGATTGCTCAGTGTATCTCTTTTGCTTACCAGAGTAAGAACCTCACTCTGGAGGGCCATGTCACGGCTCACAATGTGAGAGCCATGGCCACCTCTATGGCTCATCTTCATTCTGTATCCATAGATCAGATCTGTCGAGCAGCCACCTGGGCCTCGGTTCATACCTTCACAGCCCATTATTGCTTGGACAAGGACTCCCGCCGGGATGCCTTATTTGGTCAGGCTGTCCTCAAACACCTGTTCCATTCTTAAACAACTCCTGCCCACCTTCCCTCAATGGATGCCTGAGATCCATCGGAAGATAGGGAACCCTTGAAGGGGGATCTCCCCGGCATCTTAGCTAGGGAGTCCCCATATGTGAGGACTCATTCCTGCTTGTTAATGGAGATAGCACAGTTACTTACCTGTAACAGGTGATCTCTGGGAACAGCAGGAATTAGTCCTCACAACCCACCCACCTCCCCTAGGAGTTGTATCTCTTTCTCTTCCTTTCCTCTCTCTATTGTCTCAGCTTTAAACTCGAACTGAGGAGAGTTGGTCAGGAAGGCGGGAAGGCAGCGCGCATGCGCTGTGGGAGGCCCCAAAAGCTTTCCTTCTGGGAAGCTGGGGAGCTTTCCCGCGCAGGCTCCATCGGTTCCGACGTACCCATATGTGAGGACTAATTCCTGCTGTTCCCAGAGATCACCTGTTACAGGTAAGTAACTGTGCTATATCCACCTATATATATATGTTGATACATGTTTCTACACATCTAGATATACACATATATATAGGTATATATATCCCTATATATATATATATATATATATATATATATATATATATATATATATATATATCTGTTGGGAGGCTTTTTATAGGTCGCTATGTATTACATACTACCTCCCTCACTGTCTATGCTATAGCAATTTTTACCTTCTTAGAGGTTACAGACAGTGGGCTACCTTTTTCATACTGTTCCTTAGTATGTGGGGACTGTTATGCACACAACCACTACTGTGGTGATAACAGCTTCTGCTTTGCTCTAGGTCTCCCTATCCTTGAAGCATCAGGCTTCAGTATCTTTCCTATCTCTCATCAGCTAGGAAAGACAGTGTACATCTTCATTATTTTTGAGTACACATTTGTTCTCCTTGGGAAGAATATGGGCTTTTTTCCATACCCCTTCTTCCCTCCAGAACTGGGCTAGTTGTCCAAATCGGTCAGTCTTCTCTTTTAGTCCTCAATGTTAATGACTCTGTACCTAAAAGAGTTTTCAGCTTTTTCCCATAAAGCTTTCCATTGAAGACCTGCCGTTCTAATCCTATCCCAGTTGACACCTGGATCACCTGCTAATTCCAGGTCTGGACCTTCGTCCTCACTGCTGTGAGGTCACCTTGAGGATTCCGCTACTGCATATCCAGTAGACTCCATCACGCTTTCTACTTCCTACAATCCAGTAGGTAAGCTCCATATTATAACTGTTCATTAAATAATTTTAATGGTACTTATCATACATGCCATGGACTCCTCTTCTGTAGTCCTTGGGTTCGCCGTTTTCCTTACAGCTCCTCTATTCTCAACTCCTACCCTCCATTCCCTCTTGGGATGCCGGAGATTCCTGTGTGGGGAATGTACTCCTGATCCAGGAACATGCATTTTATGGGATCTCCCCATGGCATCTATAGCTAGGGAGTCCCCATATGTGAAGACTCATTGCTGCTTGTTCCTGGAGATAGCACAGTTACTTACCTGTAACAGGTGATCTCTGGGAACAGCAGGAATAAGTCTTCACAACCCACCCACCTCCCCTAGGAGTTGTATCTATCTATCTATCTATCTTCCTTTCCTCTTTCTCTCCTTTTGTCTCAGCTATGAAACTCAACTGAGGAGAGACAGTGGAAAAGGCGGGAAGTCAGTGCGCAGGCGCGAGGGATGCTCCCAAAAGCTTTCTGATTGGATGCTGGGGAGCATTCCCGTGCAGGCTCCGTCGGTACCGACGTACCCATATGTGAAGACTTATTCCTGCTGTTCCCAGAGATCACCTGTTACAGGTAAGTAACTGTGCTTTCTATGTGAACAAACAGGGCGGCACTGGGTCCAGGCCTCTATGCCTGGAAGCACAGGCCCTTTGCTCGTTTGCCCTCAGGCACCAGATGTTGCTGAGGGCTGTTTATCTTCCTGGCCAGGAGAACTTTCTGGCAGACAGATTGAGCAGAATTCTGCAGTCCCACGAATGGCAGCTGCACCCTTTGGTGGTTCAACAGATTTTCCTGAAATGGGGACTTCCATCCATGGATCTCTTTGCCAGTCCCCTGAATCACCAACTGCCCAGGTTTTGTTCCAGGCAACCGCATCCCCTAAGGGTGGCGGCGGATGTCTTCCTGATTTCTTGGTCCCAGGGCCTGCTCTAGGCCCGAACCTTGTTCAAGATTCTCAGGGACAAGGCCTCAGTACTTCTGGTTGCTCCCAGGTGGCCAAGGCAGCCCTGGTTCCCCCTGCTGCTTCAACTGGCAGTGGAGACACCCGTGCCTCTGGGATTCCAACCCGACTTTCTCTCTCAGGCTTAGGGTTCCCTTCTGCATCCCAATCTCAAATCTCTCCATCTGATGGCATGGAAGCTGCAAGGGTAGTCTTGGCTCCCTGGGGCCTACCTCAGGAAGTGGAAGAGGTGGTCTTGGCCTCTAGAAAGCAATCCACCAGGAAAACCTATGCCCTGAAGTGGAGGAGGTTCTCATTGTGGTATCAACAATGCAAGGAAGATCCTTTCGGCTGCACTGTGCCAGTAGTGCTCCAGTACCTTCTGCACTTGTCCAATCAGGGCCTTAAGTCCAATTCTGTTCGGGTCCACCTCTCTGCTCTGGCAGCTCACCACTCAATGGTGGAGGGACACTCTTTGTCGGTTCACCCTTTGGTGTTCAGGTTTCTCAGAGGCTTACTATTGCTCAAGCCTCCTCTCCATCCACCAGCCCCTGAGTGGGAGTTGAATGTGGTCTTGCAGCAACTTACTCGCCTACCTTTTGAACCAATGGCTACATGTCCTCTACGCTTCCTATCCTGGAAGACACTATTTCTAGTGGCCTTGACCTCGGCCAGGCGAGTGAGTGAACTTCAAGCCCTGGTCTGTGACAGGCCATACAGTCGCTTCTGTAGGAACAGGGTAGTCCTTAGGACTCATCCTAAGTTCCTCCCCAAGGTTGTCTCCTCTTTCCATCTCAACCAGGAGGTGGTTCTTCCAACATTCTTCCCTAGGCCCCATGCCAGCCGGGCTGAGACAGTCCTGCATACCCTAGACTGTAGGAGGGCCTTATCCTTCTACCTTGAGCGTACGCAGGGGCATAGGAGGGCTACTCAGCTCTTCGTATCTTTTGATCCCAATAACTTGGGGGTACCTGTGTCCAAGTGTACCTTGTCCATCTGGATGGCTGACTGTATCACCTGGGCTTACAGGGCAGCTGACCTTCCTTTGCAGGGTCGGGTCACGGCCCACCGTGTCCAGGCAGTGGCTGCCTCAGTAGCTCATCTCCACTCTGTACCGTTGGCAGACATCTGCAGGGCTGCAACTTGGTCCTCAAGCCAGACTTTTGCGGCCCATTACTGCCTGGAGAGGGAGTCCCGTAGGGACAGTGCTTTCGGTCAGGCAGTGCTCTGGAATCTCTTTGAGGTTTAGGCAACTCCTACCCTCCAACCCTCTGGTTGGGCTACCGGTGGGGGTATGTTTCATTGAAATCCTTTCTCTGATGCTGAGGCTAGAGGGAGCTCATTTTTCAGCTCTGGGTCCCTGGTAGTCTGAAGCTGGGGAGTCCCATAAGTGAGGACTGACTTCCTGCTTGGTCCTGGAGAAAGAGTAGTTGCTCACCTGTAACAGGTGTTCTCCAGGAGCAGCAGGAATCAGTCCTCACAACCCTCCCTCCTCCCCTGGGAGTTGCAGTTGTACATAGTTTATTTTTACATTTTTGTGTGCTGTTTTTTTAGCTATGTCATTTGACTGAGCAAGATGGCACCTTTAGGTGGGAAGGGGACCGCGTATGTGTGCAGTATTCCCAAGGCTTTCTTAGAAAGCTGGGGAAATGCTCTGCACGGGGGTTCCATCGGCACCGATGTCACCCATAAGTGAGGACTGATTCCTGCTGCTCCTGGAGAACACCTGTTACAGGTGAGTAACTATCTGCTGATGCCAGTTTTGATTCAGTAGAAAGAGGATCAGCCCTATCTATTTCTCTGCCACTGACAAGTATGTGACTCCCAAGCCCTACCTTTCAGTCCATTCGGCTGCACCCAGTCACAGATTGAAAAATTGACTCATGCAGCAAGAAGTTGAACAAAACTAACACCCTTTTGAAGGATTGTCTTTAGGAGATGCTTGGAAGGGGAATTTCAAGACAGTTCTTAACCTGAGGTTTGCACATATAGGACTGACTTAATCAGCTCGTCATGCCATTACTTTGCACTCAGCCCTTAGAGAAAATATACTTGACTGACTGGCAACTGTCTACTGTACAAGAAAAACCTCTTTGGAAGCCAAGTGAAAGAAATAGTAGGCCCTATGGATCACTGATTTATGTTGCAGACATTATGTGCTACAACTTTGAACCCTCAACCAGCTGCTCAATTAGTTCTATTTCTTTTATCCTAAAGGAAAATATACATCATAGTTCTAATCTCAACCACCTCAACAATAGAAATCGACCATGGGGATATTAAAGAAAAAAGAAAAATAGATTTGAATTCCCATTCAAAACCTACTTTTTGACTTCCTACAAAGACACTTTCCAGTGCTCCAGTCTCAGAGCAGATACAAATCCAGTTAGGAAAAGACAAAATCTGTTTGTGGTTTGCGGTCCCCAGATAAGACTTGCATTATTAGAGATTACAACAAATTGTCCTCCAAAATCAAAGATTTTAGAAATGGAGGTCTCTTTCCTACTTAAAGCAAGAGCTATCAATTGTGTTCCAGTTGAAGTAAAAGGAAGTAGATACTATTCCAAATTTGTCTTAATTCTGAAAAGATGAGTCTCTTGCTTTATCTTGAACCTTGAAGCTCTAGAAAGGTTTGTGCTCTCATAGAGCTCAGGAAGGCCTTTCTGAGCATGTCAGGTAGCTTTTACTGCTTCTGCTTTGGTTTTGTTTCTTTTGCTTTGCTGTAAGAATGGAATCGTATGCTCTTCTCACCTGGCTATATTTTCCTTGACCTTTAAGGCCCCAGCAGGTTCTATTAGTCTGAAGAAGACCATCCAGAAGAACACGATCATGACTTTAAAGCCTAGTTTTAAGAAATGCCCCAAATGCAGCAAGAAGATGAACAGCACAGATTTCCACAACCACTATATCCCGTGCCTCTGTTCCTCACACTGTGTGGAGAACGGCACTCTCTGTATTAAGATAGATCTGTACAGTTTTATGTAAACCTTTATATTGCAATGTAAGCCACTTTGATAAAATTGAAAAGCAGTATATAAAGGATGTTAGATAAATAAATAAATAAAATTAAAATGTTGCCCCAGGCCCAGCACTCCTGGAGTCATGCCCTGTAAGATTACCCCTCCAGCCACTCCTCTGCCTCTAGACATGCTCCTGCTGACCAGGCTTCATCTGCTATTAGGCAGGCCCCACAAAGGTCATAGGAGCCTCTATATCATGTTCACCTGCTAAGGCTTCCACCACAGCTGAGTATGTGCACTCATCTCTGGCCCAGCCCTTCTCTTGGCACCAGCTCAAACATACCACTTTTCCAAAACTTGGGATTCAACTCTCCTCAGCACAGCCAAAGATATTCTAGCACCACCCCTGGTCTTAATCCCATCTGGTTCCTGTGGCACAGTAGACCTGCCCACCTCCCTTCCCATTGGAAATTATTATGGCACCAGGGAAACCCTCTCTGCGTCTATCACAAGGGCTCCCCATGGCCATGAGAAACCTCCCCTGATGAGAGACATGCCCACACACTGACAAGCACAGCAAATGCAGCCTCAGCTCCAGCACTGAAGACAGCATCTCTACCAGACATCACTGCACCAATCACAACTGCTCTCTAAAGGCCACTACCAGTGTGATCACAGTACCAGAAGAAAGTGGAGCTGCAGCATTACACCTTCACTGAACTCTTTTTCAAAATTCGGGAGATCCTCCACCTCCATACATGAGGAGAGAATTCTGCCACTGCCAGTACTCGCATGTGCCTCATTAGTTTTGGCTGCAAACCCCCCCCCCCCCCCATATGTTCCTGGACCTCTTCACCCAGTTCAAGGCTCAACACCTGACACCACTGGAACAAGGGACAACCATGATCCAGTCTGGCAAACCCACAAAGACTGCTCCTCTGAACCTCACACCATGACCACCACCGAGGCCTGTGGGGTGTAAAATGCTTTCTGTCTCCCCCATCTCCTGTGCACCCCCAGCTGATCTTCACTGGGACCCACCTGGGGAGAGGCGAAAAAGAGAAAGCTGGTGGCTAGTTGGGAGAGAGGCTTGTTGGTGTATGTATTGGAGGGGAGAGGAAGCGGCTGCATGAAGCCTCTCCTAGGAGTCTAACTGCTCCACATTATCTTCTAATCCAGGGTCCCTCGGATCTCCAGGCATCCTGTCTGACTCATTCCCACCTCTGTGACAACTGTCTTTACCTCCTGAGAATCTGATCTACCCCATATTCCTCCAAAAGCAGTCATCCCAGCTATCCTTATCAACAGCAGCAGACACACTGCACCGCAAGAACGAGGTACGAGTGGTACTGAAATACCTGGACATCCCAAAGACAGTGTCTGTGCCAATACACAAAGTACTGCTGGATAACATCATTAAAATCTAGCAAGCTCAGTCATCTGGATCCACCACCACCAAGAGACTTCAGGTCAAGTACTAGGTGCAGTCCCAGGATTCAACAAATCACAGCTGCCTTATTGATCTATCACGGAGTCCACTATGAAGCATGATAAGAGCTCTCATGCATCATCAGTGCATCAGCTGGAAAGGCATGCAAAATCTTTGATATGGGCAAGAAGATCTTAAGGTCTCCATGCTGAAAGCAAGAATCACCGCACACCAATACCAACACATCTTGTACTCCACAACATTTTGGAGAGAGCTAAAAGCACCCTCAAACCTCTTCTACCACAGACAAGGCCATTACTACTGTCCTCTCTCACTGACCTGGCAGAGTGCAGAAAACACTTAATCCACTCCACCTTAGCTTTTGACACTGCCTCCTGCACAGCTGGATTCATCTCCACCATGAGACGTACTCCATGACTGAGAGAGGATATCTATGTATGACTTGCACATCCTGTCCAGGCAAAAACCTCTTTGTTAACAAGGCCAAAGACATCGGTGTTATTGAGGACCACTACACTGCACGTTAAACCCTCACTTTGAAAGGCCTGGAATGCTGTTCTAATAATCAAAAGCCATAAGAGCCTCAGTTCTGGAAGCCCTTCTCTTCTTCACAACGTTACAATACCTATCAGAGGCGGCAATCCCCAGTGCTCTGAACAGTAGCTCTCCTGCCGATAGCCATACCAACAAAAACCATGCCAGAGAAGAGCATAGGTAGCAGAAAGAAATGGCTCCCGCTTCCCTTCAAACAAATGGGTGCTTTCCTATTTGACAATGCATACCATCAGAATCTCCCTGTTGGAGGTCCCCTCACCTTCTTCAGAAATGCTTGGGAAAAGATTACAACCAACAAATGGGTCACACAGATCATCCACATGGGTTACTGCATGAGGTTCTCCTCCAGTATACACCATTGTGCATCCCCCTTCATAGGACCCTGGCACACCTAGTCCTCCCATTCTACTTAGAGATCCAGTACCTTCAGTCTTCCCATCTCCGGAGACCAACCGGGGCTTATACTCTTAATACTCCTTGATCCCTAAGAAAACAGAGGGCCTCTGCCTCATGCTGAATATATGGAGGTTCAACAAATTAATATAGAAAGAAAAGTTCCATATTCGTTCATTGGGAGCCATCCTCCTCTTTTTTGCTAACCAATGATTGGCTGGCCTTACTGTATCTTCAAGATGCATGCATCTACATACCAGTCCACCCAATGCATAAGAAGTACCTGTGGTGCTCTGTCACAGACACTACCAGTACACCAGCTATCATCTGCTCAGAGTTTTCAAGTGTATTGCAGTCAGTCTCATATCTTTGCAAGGAAAGGACATGCATCTTGAGTGGAGGAGTGGCCTAGTGGTTGGGGCAAGGTACTTCAGGCCAGAAGGTCGGGGGTTCACATTCCACTAGAGGACAGCAACCTTGGGCCGGAAGGACTGGGGTTTCTAGTCCCACAGGTGCTCCTTGTGGTCTTGGGCAAGCCACTTAACCCTCCATTGCCCATGTTCCCTGTAAGTATTAGTGTATGTGTCTCATATCCCCTCGTGTTAAATGTATCCCCCAATTGTGTTGTGATCACTTTGATTGAAGGATAAGGTGGTATACAAAACTATCTAAATAAATAAATCTTCTCCTACTGGATGTTTGGCTCCTACAGTCTGAGACCCCTAAACCTCTATCTTAAGAGCAACCATGTTTCTCCGATTGCTAGGTTTTGTCATCAGCACCAAGAAGTCACTCCTTTTGACTCGTACAATCCCTAGAATTTATTGGGACAGATTTTGAACAACCCAGTTGAGGGCATTCCATCTTACTCAGTGGATGAACACAATAGCCTTGTTGATCCGGCACATCTCATCCTTCAGAAGTCACCACCTAAACCTTCCTATACCTCCTGGGCCACTTGTCTGCAGCTATACAGGTGGTCTCTCATGTTAGCTACACATGTGCCACTTAGTGGCATCTATGCAAATAATGGAACCAGGATACACAGCCACTGTCTCACCAAATCACCATTGACCCAACCATCTGAGATATCCTTTCCTGGTGGACAGATCACAGTAACCTTTTACCAGGGCCAACTGTTCTGGCAACCTCAGCCCTACCTGACCATCACAATGGATGCCTTCAAGCAAGGCTGAGGAGTCCAATTTCTACACTTATGGATGAAGTGCATGTAGTCCCCCAATGAGGCAATATCACATAAGCTTCCTGGATCTCAAAGTGATCGGATATGCACTCGGAGCATTCAGCCCCTGGATCAAGAATGAAGTCCTCCTTATCCAGACATACCATCAGGTCGCCATGTTTTAAAACAAGCAAGGGGGCATGGGCTCCCTCATACTCTGCAGGGAAGCCCACAAAATCGAAAAATTTGCCATTTTGACAGGACGCTTGCAGGAGGCACTCTATCTATTGAGTGAACACACTCGACCTGGCAGACCCACTTCAGTTCCCTTACAAATGGTCCCTTAACCCCTTCGTTTCTTCCTTGTTCCAATGGCAAGGTACATAGACTATTCCTGGAGGAATTCTGCGCAACAAAGAATTTGTGCAGGATTCACCACCTGTGCTGAATTCTGCATTTGCTTTGTCAAATTCTGCACAGGCACCTGCTTCAGCAGACAGTGAGGCAGGCTCGGGTGCACAAGCTTTAAGAGCACCTGATTCTGCCTCACTGTTCACCTTTTCACAGCTGCGGGAGCATTTTAAGTTTGCTCACGCAGTTGTAATATTTCTCCAATGCCAGAATGCAACATTTAAAGAAGGTAAACAGTAGCACTTCCTGTTTCTTGCTAGAGATAGGAAGCGCTTCTGTTTATCATTTAAAAAATTCAGTGCCAGCATTGGAAGCCTAGCAAAGCCATGAGAGCAAAGGGAACTGCAGGAAAAAAACTGCTGGTGAGTTGGGGGTGGGGATGGTTCGAGTCAAGAGAAGGGACTGCTTGTGAGTCTGGAGGGGAGATGGTTGAGGGCTGGAGATGAGTATATGTTTGGGGGGTAGTGAGAAAGAGAGAAGGAAGTGGAGGTATGTGCCTGGGAAGAAAGGAGGCGAGGTAAGAGAGAGAGAGATGGTTTTGTGCATGGGGAAGGGAGAAAGCAGGTGTGAGGTAGGGGTATGTGCATGAGAGTAGACCTTAGGTATAGACAGCTGATGGGATCTTGCTAGAAGTTACTCTGTTAGAGGGAGAGAAAGCAGGGGTGACAGGGAAGGCTTGAGAGTTGGGGACAACTGATTGGAGCGTTAGCTAAGGAAGAAAAAGGCCTGTGACGTTTCAGGTCTAGAAGAGGAGTTAAGCGTTATGATGAGAGAATTTTGTACAAAAATAAACCATGCAGAATTTTGCAGAATTTTAAAATACTGCTCACGATTTTGCTCCTCCCTTTATGGTGGGCTTTTCAGATTGTGCATCTTGGATGATTGTTTATTGCTTTTTTTGTTTTTCATTTATATGACATTTTATGACTGCCTTTTGTTTTCCTAACAAGATGTATATGCTTGTTGGATACTTTAAATAAATAAATAAAAAAATAAAAAAATACTGTGCACAAAATTTAACATTTTTTTTGCACAGAATTCCCCCGGGTGTAACTGACCTTTTCATCAGCACAGCTACCATGAAATGCCTGGCCTTCTGCTCTAAACGCTAATCTCTGCTCAGTCTGGCACTGATGCTTTTGAAATCCACTAAAGCAGGGGTGGGCAATTCCGGCCCTCGTGCACCACAATCCAGCCTGGTTTTCATGATGTCCCTAATGAATATTCATGGCCCTATTTCCATACAATAGAAGGCAGCGGATGCAAATAGATCTCATGAATATTCATTAGGGACATCATGAAAAGCAGGCTGGATTGTGGTGCACGAGGGCCGGAATTGCCCACCCCTGTACTAGAGCCATCCCACCCACCACCCACCTCCCACTCCTATCCAAAATCATCCAAGAAATAATTTGTGATTTGGCAACGGTCATCCTTATTGTCTTTCACTGGCTGAGGCAGAAATGGCCCCTGGTCCTATAGTGCCTAAACTAGTGCCCACCCATCAGGTTGCTGGATATACTGAACCTCATCACTCAGGATGGGGGACCTCCACTCTTCACCCCAACCTATTGGCCCTCATCTTAATAGTTTAGATGCTGGAAAGGATATTGTTATTCCCCTTCACCTCCTCTTGGCGGTACAAGTCCTTCTGGCAGCCAGACGGCAATCAACGAGAAAGGCGCATGGCTTCAAGTGGAAGGGATTTCACACCTGGTACACCTCCACATATCTGGTCTTTTATCCTGCTGAACCCTGCCTATCCTCAAATACCTCACCTTGCTTGTCCATGCAAGCTCAAGACATCCTCCATAAGGATTGCACTTAAGCACTACAGCAACAAACCACTACCTGCTAGACAACAAATTCACATTGACCCATCCACTGGTTTCATTAATGTCCACCCACCAGTCTGCCAACCCACTCCACCTTGGGACCTTAATTCATTCTGCACCAACTCACACTAAGCCTGTTTGAGCCCCTACAGGATACACCACTAAAGTTACTCACCTGCAAGACCCTCTTCCTCATGGCTATCACTTCTATGAGGTGTGTCACCAAATTACATGCACTAGCGGCCTCTCCTCCCTCTGCCCAGTTCTACTATGACTGGGTCACACTCCAGACACATTCCAAGTTTTTCTTCCCAAAATCACTCTGCATTCCACATCAACCAGACCATCATGTTCCCCTCCTTCTACTCCCAAGTTGCACTTCACGCCTTTAGAGCAATAGATTCACACTCTGGACTACATACAGACCCTTCAGACAGAACCCATCTGAAGGGCCACTCAACTCATTGCCTCCTTTAGCCCCCAATAGATTGGGGTCCCTGATCATCAAATGTACATTATCAAAGTGGATCTCTGACTACATAGCCTTCTACTACTCACAAGTAGGCATCCAATTTGCCAGCACAGTCTGTGTCCATCACAACAGCCATGGCCACCAACTGGCCAATATACACTCCTGTGCCTGTGGAGGATATATGTAAGGCCATAACATGGTCCTCCATATACATCTTAATAAAACAAAAACCAACCTACTGCCTTGATTAACAGACCCCTATGGACAGAATCTTTGGCCAAGCAGTCCTACAGGTGGCAGCACCACCTTAAGTTGTCTCAACTCTGAGGCCCTATGAATGTCGCCACCTTGCTTTCCATTGCAAGCGGCAACTAATTGACTGAACTGCTTTGTTTTTTTCCCTTGACCCATTTAAAGAGAGCACAAAACCACAATCATATGTCCTGGTACTCTGTAGACCTGAAAAAGCTGAAACAGGACCTCAGAAAAGCAGAACGCAAATAGAGACAAACCCATGAGGATCAACTCAAAACAGATCACTTACGCATCCTGTATGCATATCTGATTCAAACCAATAAAGCAAAAATACAGCACCACATGAAAATTATCATGAAATCACTAAACAAACCGTTGCTATTTGATCCTGTTAAGTCTCTGGTCAAGGAAAACAAGCAAACTCCATCTCCACCTATCCCTGGACCACAAGCACTAGCTTCACATTTCCAATCCAAACTACTGAACTCGCCTCCTGCCATAATTAAAATAACAAGCCTGTACTTCCAACTTACTTCATTCTGCCCAGTTACACCTCAACACCTTGAAGGCATAATATGGAATGTTGTCACCACCACATCCCCTCTGGACTGATGCCCGATATGTTGGCTCAAACTGGCAAGGACTGAGCTAGCCCCAATTCTTTGTAAATTGACACACCTTTCATTCTCTCAAGGATATCTACCTCCCAGACTTTAGATAGCATTCATCCATCCTATTCTAAAAAAGCCCTAAGCAAAATCCAGCTGAACCAAGTTCATAAAGACCAGTATTTAGCTTGCCCTTCCTGGCAAAAATACTGGAAAAGATTGTCCAAAACTATTTGCAGGACTCGGGCAGCTCCGAGAAATGCCCTACCAAGGTCCTCAAGAAGGATTCCTCGGCCGACGGAGACTCTCTAAGTTCCTCGAGACCGTAGTCCTCATCAGGGCCCGCACCAAAGCTGCGGAGCCTTCTGGCTTGGAAACCAGAATGACGGCCTTGGAGCCAGAACATCACTGCTATCCTGGCCTTGCAACAGGCAATGATGGCTGGTTTGTTTGCATCATCTGCCCCGATGACTGGCCTCCCCCCGATTGCTGGGGAGTCCCCGGTCATCAAGCTGAGCTCTGAGCGCCATCGGCCTCGGGTAAGTCCTTGGTGCCAGTTGAGGTCTCAGTCCTGTTCCTCAGGCATCTGGTCCTCCCCAGCCAGTTTCCATGACTCAGACCCCACGTCCTCTGGAGGCCACTGGCCACCTGGCCCTGGCCTCGACGTTATGAGTCACAGGGCCTCGACTCAGAGTGGGAGACTGTTGGTGTCCCCAGAAACCATGTGGCACCGAGATATTCCCTTGGACCCGGTGCTCTGTTACCATTCTCCTCCGGAAGATGTGGCTTCCACAACTTAGTCAAGGATATGGCCAGGGCCCTCTTGGTGCACACCGGGGAGCTGGAGATTTCCAGTATGAGTCTCCACCCAAGGAGACTTTCACAGTGCCTGTGCAGCCGATCCTCGAGCAGCTGTTATTCAGAATGTGGGAGATGTTGGCCTCTGTGCTTGTGGTGAGCCGATGCCTCGATGCTATCTACCATGTACGGAAGGGCCCCAGGCTCCACAAGCTCCAACTCCCACATAACTCCATGGTAGTCTAGTCGATCATGCAGAAGCTTAAGAGCCAGAAGAACCACTCTCCGGTTCCTCCCGGTAGGGATGCTAGAGCCCTTGATGCCTTTGGACGCAAGTGTTACCAGGGCTCCATTCTGGGTTGCTGGATTCAAGCCTATGAATTGTACCTAAAGGCTTTAACCCAAGAGTTGTCTGGGTTTTCAGCGGGGCTTACCAGGGAATTCCTCCAGCGGTTTCAATTTCTGACCTCCAGGATCAAGAAATGTTCTAAGTTCCTTTCCAGAGCGGCCTATAACGGCTTGGCTAGCAGTGGCCATCATCGGTGCCTGACACCAAACCCGGCTGTAGTCCTTGGACCTCAAGCAATGGGTCCAAGTCAAGCTGCTTGGCGTCCCCTGCACTGGTGAAAACCTACTTGGCAAGCCTATGGCTGACAAGGCGGTCGAGATCGAGGCTGATGTGGTGACTCGACAGAGGCTCTCCAAGAAGACCTCATCCTTTCCCTGCAAGAAACCATCAGGGAAAAGACCCCTATTCCTGAGGAAAAGGGTGCTCTTTCAAACAGTCACCACTGCCAGCCCTTCTCAGGCCAGCAACAGGGTTCTCACCCTAAAAGACAAGGTCATGGGGCTCAGAAGCTGAAGGCACAGAAGCCCTAGGTCCCAGCTCCCGCCCAGCCCATGGGAAGCTTTTGACTCCCAGGGCAGGGTGTCTCCTCCCCCGGGAGACCTTCATCAGCACACAGTGGGCAGCCTGGCACTCTTCGTCCACAAGTGGGCCAGCGTCACCTCAGACCAGTGAGTACTGCAGGTGGTAAGGGAAGGATACCTCCTCCACTTACAGCAGGTACCACCCAGGTTCTTTCCAGGAGAGCCAGTGTGACCTCTCCTTCACCAGACCCTTCTGCTCTCATAACTCACATGTCTGCAGTGGAACCTGTACCCAAACACCTAAGAGGAGCAGGTTTCTACTCCAGATACTTCCTTGTCCCAAAGAGAACTGGAGGCCTCAGACCCATTCTAGACCTGAGAAACGTAAACAAGTTTCTGATGAGAGAGAATTTCAAAATGCTCTTCCTTGGAACACTGCTGCCTTACCTCCACCAGGGAGAACCGGCTGTGCTCCTTAAATCTAAAAGAGGTGTATAATCACATCCTGAAAGAAATCAGGCAGCGAGAGATGCTTGGAAGGAACAAAGTTTATTGAGGGGGTCAGCCCTACAGGTGTTTCGGCCACACCGGCCTTCTTCAAGGGACTTGTGACCACTAGTAAAGATAAAAACACATAAAAACATGTGATTTGATAAATTAATAAATGAGCACTGATGACTTCTGAGTATACAGAATTAACTGATACAAAATTGTACATATAAATTAAAAATAACACAGTCAAAGTCAAGAAATAAAAACATCATCTAATAGACACTGACTTTGATTGTGTTGTGTTTAATTATTTATATGTACAGTTTTATATCTGTTAATTCTGTACACTCAGAAGTCATCAGTGCTCGTTTATTAATTTATTTATCACATTGTTTTATGTGTTTTTATGTTTACTAGTGGTCACAATCTCCCTGAAGGCCAGTGTGGCCGAAACACGTGTAGGGCTGACCCCCTCAATAAACTTTGTTCCTTCCAAGGGTCTCTCGTTACCTGCTTTCTTTTTTTCTGTGCTGTTTTCTGCAAGTAGGGTGCTTTTTTGTTTCTACTAATCACATCCTGATCCACTCCTCCCAAAGGCAGGTACCTATAGTTCATAATGGGAGGAGGGCACTACCAGTACAGGGTGCTACTCTTCGGCCTGGTCTCATCGCCAAGGGTCTTTACCAAATGCCTGGCAGTGGTAGCCACCTACCTGAGCCTACAAGGGTCTTTCGTCTTCCCCTATCTGGACGACTGGCTCATCAGTGGCAGTACAGCCTTAGAGGTCAGTCAGACCGCAGAGCGTGCATCCTTCCTCCTGCAGCACCTGGGTTTCATAATCAGCTGCCCCAAATCCCAACTTTCTCCAGCCCAAAGCCTGGAGTTCATAGGTGCTCAGTTGGATATGTTACAGGTCAAGTCTCTCCTCCCAAGAGAGAGGACAGAACACCTCAGGCAACTGGCAGGAGACCGACCTGTGCTGGTCCAGATGGACAACAAGGTCGCCATGTTTTTCTTATCAACAAGGGCTCGTACTCCCTCTGCCAGGATGCGGTGGCCTTCCTCTCCTTTGCAGCATGCCACAGCATACTTCTACAAGTGGTGTATCTACCCGTCCAGGACAACTGCCTAGCAGAAAGGCTGAGCAGAGTCCTTCGTCCACACGAGTGGCGCTTAAACCCCAGAGTAACGAAGCAGCTCTTCTACCTCTGGGGCAGGCCCATGATGAACCTATTCGCCCCTCTGGACAACATGCAGCTACCCTGCTTCTGCCTCCACCAGCCGCACCTGGAGAGAGTGGTGGCAGATGCCTTCCTGATCTCATGATCCGAGGACCTACTCTATGCATTCCCACTGAACCCCACCTCCCCCCCCCCCCCATTTGCCAGGACCCTCTTCCAGGTCCAGAGTGAAGGGGCATCGGTTATACTGATTGCCCCCCAGGTGGCCCAGGCAACCTTGGTTCCCTCTGCTGCTTATCCTGTCGGTGGCACTCAAACTCCCTCTAGGCTGAGCTCCAGACCTCCTGTCCCAAGAGGAGGGCTCCCTCCTGCACCCTAATTTGGGGTCGCTAATGTTAAGCGTGGCTGCTGAAAGGATAGCATTGGCCCCTTTCAGTCTTCCAAGAGAGAGGTCGAGGAGATGCTACTGGCCTCTTGAAAACCCTCCACCAGACGGGCTTATGCCTTTAAGTGGAGAAGGTTCTCCGCTTGGTGTGTGGAAAGGGAGGAGAATCCCTTATCTCCAGTAACAAGCAGGAATGAGTCTTCACATATGGGTATCGTTGGTACCGACGGAGCCCGCGAGGGAATGCTCCCCAGCGTCCAATAGGAACGCTTTTGGGAGCGTGCATCCACGCATGCGCGCTGCCTTCCCACCTATCTACCTCCCTCTCTTCAGTTCTTCGTTTTCCGCGGAGCCGACAGGACGTGAACCCTGTCACCGCAGAAAATTCTACTTTTATTTCTTATTTTTTGTGGTCACGCCTGCCTTCGTTCGACACCCTCCGGTACCACCGGTGCTTTTTCTTTCTTTCTTTCTTTAAAAAAAGCAAAACAAAACACGGAACTTGTGCTTTTTCAGTCAGGGGTTTGCCCCTGCTTGCTGCTTGGCGCCATTTTGGCCACTAGGCCTCTTCTTTCAGCATGGAGAAACCAACTACTGGTTTCAAAAAATGTTCGAAGTGTGCCAGCACAATTTCTGTCACAGACACCCATGACTGGTGTCTTAAATGCTTAGGTCCTGACCGTTGCCCAGCGGAGTGTCTCTCCTGCAGGAAGCTGACTAAAAGAAGTCTTCAGAATCGAGCAAATCAACTCGGTGCCCTGTTTGCATCGGACACAATGTCAGTGGCATCAGTGTCCTCCAGGGCCTCTACTTCTTCCCAGGGATCTCAGGTAATTAAACAAGTCTAAATCAAGCCGATCCTCGAGAGGTAGATCTCCCTCTAAGTATCGAGATGCCTCTGGCGTTGCCCTCGAGGATCCTGCACCGGCAAAACAGCCCCAGCGGGAGTCTTCGGGCTCCAAAGCACTATCGGGGCTCCAGGATGTTCTCGAGACTTCGGCCTCGATGGACGTTCCTATTCCATGCTTGGGGGTTGTGGCCGCTTCCATCGGTACCGACACCCCGGCATCAGAAATGGTAATGGATAAAAGACCCCTTGCCATTGAACATAATCTCCAAAAAAAACACCCCTGGGAATCAACCCCATAAATCCCATAAATACTTGATTCCCCAAACTACCTATTAAAGAACTAATCACACCCCCCAAAAAGAATATTTTTTGTCGGATCACTCACCCTGACAGGAAACATTTCATGTCTCGTAGTGAGTCCTCCTTTTTAATCAATTTAAAAGACCGACTATCTCGGTCCTGTTTAGACAGGACAACACCCGTTGCCGTCAACTGTTACTACTTAGAGCAACAGAAAAATTAATCCCTTAGTTAGTTTCAGTATGGGCTAAATAGGCAAAGTAATCCACATCCTCATCCGATGCCCAGCCGCAAACAACAGCAAGGAATTAAAAGTACTTAGCTGAATCTCCCCATGGAGTAACTATCATGGTCCAACCTTCGGGGTCAGCTCACAAAATACATCCCCGGTAGGATTCTCGCGACACTGACAGTGTTTCAAGCCGTTGTTCAGCTCTTACAGCTCTTCTTCAGGCGAATAAATCCTCCAGCAACGCAGTTCGATTTAAGTAGAGCAAGAGATGACGTCAGGACCAGCAACAATAGAGAAAACTCCAACTCCTCCTCTAAAGGTCACAAGTGTAGGTTCCACCAATCAATGTCCACATTCATACCTGCAGGTGCTACAGACCCCAGCCGATAAATCCAATACTGTTCGGCATATTGTAAACGTGCCTGGCGATCTCCCCCCCGAGGCATCAACGGAATGACTTCCAGAATCCGCCATCGTAAATCCTCAAAATAATGACCCATCTGTTGGCAGTGTGGTACTAAGGGTGCAAAGTCCTGGCGCGCATTGATCCTCGATCGATGTTCCATTAATCGCTTCCTTACAGGGCGGATAGTTCGTCCCACATACAACATAGGACACTGACAAAGTAACAGGTAAACCACAAAAGAAGTTTGGCAGTCCGAATAAGACTTGGAGGGGTAATGTTTGCCGGTAATCGGATCTTCCCAACCGGCACCTTCTAACGATGTGGCACAAAAATCACATGTACCACACATAAAATGACCAGTTGGTAAAAACTGAACCCTCGAGTCAGACCCCTCAGGGTGTATTAACCAATTAGCTATTGTCCGAGTCCTCCGAAAAGCAACCATCAAAGGTTGCTGAAAACAAGGGTGCCAGGATAACATACCCCAGTGATTTTTAAGTATACGCACCACCTGAGCAGCTCTAGGAACAAAAGGAACCACTCCAATAACCCTACGTTCACTTTTAGGGGCCTTTGAGTCATTTCCCCACCAATCTGGATGATTATTTAAAGCCCGCTTAAAAGCTTTGCGCAACAAAGCCTCAGGGTATCCTCTAGCTAACAAACGTTGAGTAAGATCTTTTGCATGTACTCGATACTGTGCTCTTGAGGAACATAACCGGCGAATACGGAGGAACTGTCCAAAAGGGAGCCCCCGCCGAAGGGCCGGGGGATGAAAACTCGTGTACTTCAAAAGTACATTCCTCTGAACAGGCTTTCTGTAAAGAGTACTCTGTAATGAAAACCCTTGTATAAATAGCTGTAAATCCAGGTATTCAATTTGATGGTGATCATACTTCAGAGTGAACTGAAGGTTAGTGTCCAGAGAATTCATCCAACTGCAAAACTGTTGAAGGGATGCTTCCGATCCAGTCCAAACAAAAAAGATGTCATCTAAAAACCGGCTCCAGGCTAAAACATGGCCAAACGCATCAGACTCATAAATGTTTTTCTCCTCAAAATCAGCTACATACAAGGAGGCCACCGATGGGGCCACTGTGGCACCCATCGCGACTCCATAAATTTGATGGTAAAAATGGCCATTGTACAAAAAATAATTATGGTGCAACACCAAATTTAATAAAGCCAAAATGAAATCTCGAGGAATACGAGCTGGGGGACTCCAATCCAAACATGCCATGATGTTATAAGCCTGCTCCTGAGGGATGTTGGTATATAAGGAGACCACATCTAGGGTCACCAGAATAGATCCCTGGGGAATGTGTAATTTAGAAACCACCGATAAAAAATGAAAAGAATCCCGTACATACGACTTTATGGACTTCACCAAAGGCTGAAAAAAGTAGTCGCAAAATTTAGACAGAGGTTCCAGCACTGAATTCCTGCAAGAGACAATGGGTCTTCCTGGAGGATCCGTTAATGACTTATGGACCTTAGGGACCATATACAGAACAGGTATAACAGGATGGGCAGAATTCAGAAACTCAAATTCTTTGCGGGTGATCCAATGACGTTCGAACGCTTCCACAGTAAGCTCTCGAATCTTACACTGCAAGTCAGCTGTTGGATCCATTTCCAACTGAAAATAATATTTGGAATCAGCTAGATGGGTCATCACTGTATTATGATAATCCTCAGTTCGCAAAAGCACCACTGCACCTCCCTTATCTGCCCTACGACAAACTAGAGCAGAATTATCTTTAAGAGACTTCAAAGCCTCGTACTGGGGTACAGTGAGGTTAGAACAATATTTGTGATCAGAAGATTCCAAAAATTGAAGGTCTCGTAAAACCAAATTCTGAAATGTGATCAAGGCCGCATCAGTAGTAATGGGAGGCTTCCAACAGGATTTGTTACGGAAAAGAGATACTTCACCAGGGGTAGATTGAACCCCAGAAAAATACAAGATGGTGTGTAATTTCCTAAAAAATTGATGTAATGCTATCCTCATCTGAAAAGGATTGTATCTAGGTACGGGAACAAACCCCAATCCCAATTCTAACACCTCTTGCTGCTCCACCGTCAAGGAACTTCCGGATAAGTTAATAACTGTTGACGTGTCTGAGATCGAGTGGCAGGGCCCCTCCAACCCTCCTGAAATTGACGGGGTGGCCGACGAAATGGAGGGCGGCCCCTGTAAAAACCCCGCTGTTGTTGCACCCCAGTAGATTTCCCACTCCTGGGATTTTCCTCGGAAGAATCAGAAAATCTATCCTCCGCTGAATCATCAAATGTCACCTGTTTGGGAGTTCCCTTAATTCCCATTTTATTCTTACGCCAGGTATAAACCTGGTCCTTAGCGTAATCTTCAGTATCACGTGAAAATTTACTGATCTTAGTTATACGCAATTGATCACGAAAATGCTGATTAAACTCAAGCAATTCAGACTTATTGGCTTTAAAGCTCTCTTCAACCATCTCTTCTTTCAATTTCTTTTCCGATTCAAGCACTTGTTCTTGTAAAAGCTTCTCCTCATCGGATAATCGCTGTACCAAAAGAGCTATCAAATCCAACCCACACTTATTTAAAATACTATTCCAAGTGGCTCCAAACAACTTATCATCCACAAACATGTGCGGAGGTTTTAAAACTCGCAGACCCCTAGGGATCATCTGTTGCTTCAGATATTGAGTTAATATGCCGAACAGTATTGGATTTATCGGCTGGGGTCTGTAGCACCTGCAGGTATGAATGTGGACATTGATTGGTGGAACCTACACTTGTGACCTTTAGAGGAGGAGTTGGAGTTTTCTCTATTGTTGCTGGTCCTGACGTCATCTCTTGCTCTACTTAAATCGAACTGTGTTGCTGGAGGATTTATTCGCCTGAAGAAGAGCTGTAAGAGCTGAACAACGGCTTGAAACACTGTCAGTGTCGCGAGAATCCTACCGGGGATGTATTTTGTGAGCTGACCCCGAAGGTTGGACCATGATAGTTACTCCATGGGGAGATTCAGCTAAGTACTTTTAATTTCTTGCTGTTGTTTGCGGCTGGGCATCGGATGAGGATGTGGATTACTTTGCCTATTTAGCCCATACTGAAACTAACTAAGGGATTAATTTTTCTGTTGCTCTAAGTAGTAACAGTTGACGGCAACGGGTGTTGTCCTGTCTAAACAGGACCGAGATAGTCGGTCTTTTAAATTGATTAAAAAGGAGGACTCACTACGAGACATGAAATGTTTCCTGTCAGGGTGAGTGATCCGACAAAAAATATTCTTTTTGGGGGGTGTGATTAGTTCTTTAATAGGTAGTTTGGGGAATCAAGTATTTATGGGATTTATGGGGTTGATTCCCAGGGGTGTTTTTTTTGGAAATTGTTTAATATGAGTGACCCGATCATGAGTGTGACGTCAGAAGATTTGATTCTTCCCTCTAATACTGCAACATTTGCTTTTTCGGAAGCAGCAATATCTAAACTTTTGAAACATCCTTCTCTGCTTGATGATCAGGGGCTGGCTAAGATTCAATCTACCACTACGTCTTCTTGGTCAGATTTCAGAAATTTGCATAAGAAAACGATCCGGGTGCAGCTGCACGCTGCCACAATGACTCAATATCTGAAGCAACAGATGATCCCTAGGGGTCTGCGAGTTTTAAAACCTCCGCACATGTTTGTGGATGATAAGTTGTTTGGAGCCACTTGGAATAGTATTTTAAATAAGTGTGGGTTGGATTTGATAGCTCTTTTGGTACAGCGATTATCCGATGAGGAGAAGCTTTTACAAGAACAAGTGCTTGAATCGGAAAAGAAATTGAAAGAAGAGATGGTTGAAGAGAGCTTTAAAGCCAATAAGTCTGAATTGCTTGAGTTTAATCAGCATTTTCGTGATCAATTGCGTATAACTAAGATCAGTAAATTTTCACGTGATACTGAAGATTACGCTAAGGACCAGGTTTATACCTGGCGTAAGAATAAAATGGGAATTAAGGGAACTCCCAAACAGGTGACATTTGATGATTCAGCGGAGGATAGATTTTCTGATTCTTCCGAGGAAAATCCCAGGAGTGGGAAATCTACTGGGGTGCAACAACAGCGGGGTTTTTACAGGGGCCGCCCTCCATTTCGTCGGCCACCCCGTCAATTTCAGGAGGGTTGGAGGGGCCCTGCCACTCGATCTCAGACACGTCAACAGTTATTAACTTATCCGGAAGTTCCTTGACGGTGGAGCAGCAAGAGGTGTTAGAATTGGGATTGGGGTTTGTTCCCGTACCTAGATACAATCCTTTTCAGATGAGGATAGCATTACATCAATTTTTTAGGAAATTACACACCATCTTGTATTTTTCTGGGGTTCAATCTACCCCTGGTGAAGTATCTCTTTTCCGTAACAAATCCTGTTGGAAGCCTCCCATTACTACTGATGCGGCCTTGATCACATTTCAGAATTTGGTTTTACGAGACCTTCAATTTTTGGAATCTTCTGATCACAAATATTGTTCTAACCTCACTGTACCCCAGTACGAGGCTTTGAAGTCTCTTAAAGATAATTCTGCTCTAGTTTGTCGTAGGGCAGATAAGGGAGGTGCAGTGGTGCTTTTGCGAACTGAGGATTATCATAATACAGTGATGACCCATCTAGCTGATTCCAAATATTATTTTCAGTTGGAAATGGATCCAACAGCTGACTTGCAGTGTAAGATTCGAGAGCTTACTGTGGAAGCGTTCGAACGTCATTGGATCACCCGCAAAGAATTTGAGTTTCTGAATTCTGCCCATCCTGTTATACCTGTTCTGTATATGGTCCCTAAGGTCCATAAGTCATTAACGGATCCTCCAGGAAGACCCATTGTCTCTTGCAGGAATTCAGTGCTGGAACCTCTGTCTAAATTTTGCGACTACTTTTTTCAGCCTTTGGTGAAGTCCATAAAGTCGTATGTACGGGATTCTTTTCATTTTTTATCGGTGGTTTCTAAATTACACATTCCCCAGGGATCTATTCTGGTGACCCTAGATGTGGTCTCCTTATATACCAACATCCCTCAGGAGCAGGCTTATAACATCATGGCATGTTTGGATTGGAGTCCCCCAGCTCGTATTCCTCGAGATTTCATTTTGGCTTTATTAAATTTGGTGTTGCACCATAATTATTTTTTGTACAATGGCCATTTTTACCATCAAATTTATGGAGTCGCGATGGGTGCCACAGTGGCCCCATCGGTGGCCTCCTTGTATGTAGCTGATTTTGAGGAGAAAAACATTTATGAGTCTGAGGCGTTTGGCCATGTTTTAGCCTGGAGCCGGTTTTTAGATGACATCTTTTTTGTTTGGACTGGATCGGAAGCATCCCTTCAACAGTTTTGCAGTTGGATGAATTCTCTGGACACTAACCTTCAGTTCACTCTGAAGTATGATCACCATCAAATTGAATACCTGGATTTACAGCTATTTATACAAGGGTTTTCATTACAGAGTACTCTTTACAGAAAGCCTGTTCAGAGGAATGTACTTTTGAAGTACACGAGTTTTCATCCCCCGGCCCTTCGGCGGGGGCTCCCTTTTGGACAGTTCCTCCGTATTCGCCGGTTATGTTCCTCAAGAGCACAGTATCGAGTACATGCAAAAGATCTTACTCAACGTTTGTTAGCTAGAGGATACCCTGAGGCTTTGTTGCGCAAAGCTTTTAAGCGGGCTTTAAATAATCATCCAGATTGGTGGGGAAATGACTCAAAGGCCCCTAAAAGTGAACGTAGGGTTATTGGAGTGGTTCCTTTTGTTCCTAGAGCTGCTCAGGTGGTGCGTATACTTAAAAATCACTGGGGTATGTTATCCTGGCACCCTTGTTTTCAGCAACCTTTGATGGTTGCTTTTCGGAGGACTCGGACAATAGCTAATTGGTTAATACACCCTGAGGGGTCTGACTCGAGGGTTCAGTTTTTACCAACTGGTCATTTTATGTGTGGTACATGTGATTTTTGTGCCACATCGTTAGAAGGTGCCGGTTGGGAAGATCCGATTACCGGCAAACATTACCCCTCCAAGTCTTATTCGGACTGCCAAACTTCTTTTGTGGTTTACCTGTTACTTTGTCAGTGTCCTATGTTGTATGTGGGACGAACTATCCGCCCTGTAAGGAAGCGATTAATGGAACATCGATCGAGGATCAATGCGCGCCAGGACTTTGCACCCTTAGTACCACACTGCCAACAGATGGGTCATTATTTTGAGGATTTACGATGGCGGATTCTGGAAGTCATTCCGTTGATGCCTCGGGGGGGAGATCGCCAGGCACGTTTACAATATGCCGAACAGTATTGGATTTATCGGCTGGGGTCTGTAGCACCTGCAGGTATGAATGTGGACATTGATTGGTGGAACCTACACTTGTGACCTTTAGAGGAGGAGTTGGAGTTTTCTCTATTGTTGCTGGTCCTGACGTCATCTCTTGCTCTACTTAAATCGAACTGCGTTGCTGGAGGATTTATTCGCCTGAAGAAGAGCTGTAAGAGCTGAACAACGGCTTGAAACACTGTCAGTGTCGCGAGAATCCTACCGGGATGTATTTTGTGAGCTGACCCCGAAGGTTGGACCATGATAGTTACTCCATGGGGAGATTCAGCTAAGTACTTTTAATTCCTTGCTGTTGTTTGCGGCTGGGCATCGGATGAGGATGTGGATTACTTTGCCTATTTAGCCCATACTGAAACTAACTAAGGGATTAATTTTTCTGTTGCTCTAAGTAGTAACAGTTGACGGCAACGGGTGTTGTCCTGTCTAAACAGGACCGAGATAGTCGGTCTTTTAAATTGATTAAAAAGGAGGACTCACTACGAGACATGAAATGTTTCCTGTCAGGGTGAGTGATCCGACAAAAAATATTCTTTTTGGGGGGTGTGATTAGTTCTTTAATAGGTAGTTTGGGGAATCAAGTATTTATGGGATTGAACATAATCTAGCAAATCTTTTGGCTACTTCGGTACCGCTAAAGTCACTGCAGACTGTTCCACAGGCACCGGTATCGCTGTCGGTACCGGTGCCGGTACCCTCGGTACCTGCTTCGGCAGGCTTACTTCCCCCGATGCCAAGTTTGGAATCACACTCAAGCATGGGGGATCAGGTACCGACTCGCTTCGGTACCGACCTCAAGCGGTACAGAAGACAACTTTTGAAGGAGAACCCGGTGCTTCCTCCCTTTGAGTCTTCCGATTCCGATGACTCAGATGACTCCACCGGTACCAGAGCTGAACTTTTACAAGATTCAACGTAGGGTGTCTCCTCCTGAGGACATGTCTTTTCACGATTTTGTGCGTGATATGGCAAGGGCTCTTGCCATTACAGTGGTTCCTGAAAAGGAGCCTAGGGCAGAAGAATTAAGAATTCTACAATACCCTTTGGCTCCAAAGGAAGCAGCTATGCTTCCTATACATCAGATCTTGCATGATCTAATGTTGTGGATGTGGGAAACTCCTTTAACAGTAACCCCACATTCTAAACGCCTTGACACTATGTATAGAGTGCCACCTTGTCCAGGTTTTCAAAAGACTCAACTACCACACCACTCTATGGTGGTGGAGTCTGCCATGAGACGGATTAAGAGTACAAAGAGAGACACTTCTAATCCACCAGGTCGTGAATCTAGAACACTGGATGCTTTTGGGCGTAGATGTTTTCAGGCCTCCATGCTTTCAGCAAGGATTAGTTCCTATATTTTATACATGGGAATGTTTCTTGAGGAGGTTACAAAAAACTTAGAGCTTTTGAACCCCTTCCTTCAAGATGATGAAAGAGCAGACCATTTATCACTAGTCAAACATGCTCAGAATGTCTCTAAGTTCATGAATCGTGCTATCTTTGACTGTTTTGAATGCATTAGCAGGACTTCTGCTATAGCTATAGGAGCACGACGTATTGCCTGGCTCCAAGCTTTTGACTTGGAGGAATGGGTGCAGGCAAAGCAGGGAAATATTCCTTGCACTGGAGAAAATCTTTTTGGCAAGGTTTGACAATCTAAGGCTAATCAGTTGGACACTGATAATGCCACTTTGAATAGATTGTCAAAGATTTCTGCTAACCCAGCTAAGAAAAAGACCTTTAAGAAAACTTTTTTCTCTAAGAAGAAAACGTTCTAGCCATCTTCCACCCAACAGGCATATGTTCCCCAAAAAGGGCAACAACAGACAAGACAAAGAAAACCCAAACCCCAACCGGCTCAGCAAACTCGGCCTCCTCAGGGTTTTTGACTTTTGTCTAGAGAACTTACTCATTCTTCCTGTGTTAGGCCCAGAACCTCTAAACATTCCGGGCCGTATCTGCCACTTTGCCAACAGATGGCAACAAATCACATCAGAGGCCTGGACTTTGTCCATAGTGAGTCTGGGGTACAAGCTTCGTTTCCTCAGCTTACCACCACCCACACTGGTAAAACAGTTCAACTCTCAACCTCTAGGCATAGATCTCTTGCTACAAGAAGTCTCCACTCTTCTAGCTCAAGGAGCTGTAGAAGAGGTTCCTTTATGCCAACAAGGTACAGGTTTTTATTCCCCCTATTTTCTCATTCCAAAAAAAACAGGGGTTTAAGACCAATCCTAGATCTCAGAGAGCTGAACACATATCTAGTCCGAGAGAAGTTCAAAATGCTTTCCCTCGGCTCTCTTCTGCCATACCTTCACAGGCAAGATTGGCTATGTTTTCTAGATTTAAAAGACACCTACATGCATATCCTTATTCATGTAGATCACAGGAAATTCCTTCGGTTCCTGGTTCAGGGAAGACATTTCCAGTACAGAGTCCTTCCCTTTGGGCTGGCCTCGGCTCCAAGGGTCTTCACAAAATGCATGTCAGTAATAGCAGCATTCATGAGGACCCTGGGGATTTTTGTCTTCCCGTACTTGGACGATTGGCTCATCCGAGCACAGTCATCTCAAGAAGCTCATCAGGCCCTGTTACGAGCAAAACAAATACTCCAGTATTTGGGATTGGTCATAAATCGTCCAAAGTCTCAGCTCGCCCCACCTCAGACCCTCGAGTTTATAGGTGCTCGCTTGGACACACAGCTTGCAAGGGCTTTCCTGCCCCAACCGTGCTGTCTGCGAATCATCAAGCTAGCATCTCAAGCAGCACTGCAGACCTTCCTCACTGCTCGACAGATGCTTCGCCTACTAGGTCACATGGCATCTATGGTCCATGTAATACCTTACGCTCGTCTTCACATGAGAGCGGCCCAGTGGACCTTGGCTTCCCAGTGGTCCCAGGCCTCAGGAAGCCTTTCAGACAAGATCAGGGTTACCACAAGCCTGATTCTGTCTCTCCGTTGGTGGCAATCTCTGGAAAACCTTTTAATAGGTGCTCCTTTCCAGCAGCCACAACCTCAGGCTATCCTCACAACAGATGCCTCCAAGATGGGTTGGGGAGCCCACTTGGACAGTCTATCAACGCAGGGCCTTTGGTCTTCACAGGAGGCTCTTCTTCATATAAACTTCCTAGAACTCAGAGCCATCTCCAATGCTATTCGAGTCTTTTGCACCCAGCTCGTAAACAAAACAGTTCTGGTGCAAACAGACAATCAAGTAGCCATGTTTTACCTCAACAAACAAGGCAGAACAGGCTCTCTGCATCCATGCAACAAAGCTCTGCAACTATGGGCCTTTGCCAGAGAGCATCTGATTCATCTGCGGGCAGTCTATCTTCCAGGCGTTTAAAACGTTTGGGCAGACAGACTCAGTCGAGTACTCCTGCCACACGAGTGGTCACTCCACTCTTATCTTGCTCGAGTTTTTCGTGTCTGGGGAACACCAGACATAGACTGCTTTGCAAGTCCACAGAATGCCAAACTTCCCCGGTTTTGTTCCAGACTTCCAGCACAGAACTGTCAAGCCAGGGATGCATTCCTACTTCACTCGGGTCAGGATTACCTATATGCATTTTCGCCAATCCCTCTAATCCCCAAAACCTTATTCAAACTCCAGAGGGACAAGGGACGCATGATACTCATAGCGCCTTCCTGGCCGAGGCAAACATGGTATCCTCTTCTCTTGCAACTCTCTCAAGCCACCCCTCTGGAGTTACGGAGTGCTCCAGATCTTCTGTCCCAGGACAGCAGATCTCTACTGCACCCCAGTCCCTACATCTCAAGGCCTGGTTACTCAAGGCCTAGACTTTCAAGATCTAGACCTGTCTCAACAAGTGAAGGAGATTCTTCTGGCCTCCAGGAAACCTTCCACAAGACGTTCTTACGCTTTTAAGTGGAAAAGGTTTTCTTCCTGGTGTAATCAGAGAGGACTTAATCCCTCTTTGGTACCAGTAGACTCTCTTCTAGAGTATCTCCTTCATTTGTCGGCTTCTGGTCTTCAGACCAATTCTGTTAGAGTCCATCTTAGTGCTATTGCTGCATCTCATAAGCTCTTAGATGGACAACCAATTTCCTCTCATCCACTAATTTCTAGATTTATGAGAGGACTTCTTCTAACAAAACTTCCCATTAAACCACCTCCGGTGGTATGGGATCTTAAGCTTGTTCTAGGTGTGCTCATGGAGCCACCTTTTGAGCCTTTGGCTACTTCGGATCTAAAGTTTCTTTCATGGAAAGTTGTTTTCCTGATTGGCATCACTTCTGCTAGACGCATTGGTGAACTTCAGGCTTTAATGGCTGATCCACCTTATACAAGGTTTCATCATGATAAGGTGGTTCTTAGGACCCATCCTCATTTTCTTCCAAAGTTGGTTTTACCTTTTCATCTAAACCAGTCAGTTTATCTTCCCGTTTTCTTTCCTAGGCCTCATTCCTCCTCTGCGGAAAGGAAACTTCATACTTTGGACTGTAAAAGAGCTCTAGCTTTTTATCTCCAAAGGACCCAGCCTCACAGAAAGTCTTCTCAGCTTTTTGTGGCTTTTGACTCTAGCCATTTAGGAATTCCTGTCACTAAAAGAACCCTCTCTAAATGGATTGCAGATTGTATTTCCTATACATATCAAAATAAAGGAATACCTCTTGAAGGCCATGTCAGAGCCATGGCAGCCTCAACAGCTAACCTTCGTTCTGTGGCTATTGATGAAATCTGCAAAGCAGCAACTTGGGCCTCAGTACATACTTTCACTGCCCATTATTGTCTAGACAAGGACTCCCGCCGGGATGCCTTGTTTGGTCAAGCTGTTCTATAACACCTTTTCCACTCATAGTTCAACTCCTGCCCTCCATCCATTTGGATGCCTGAGGTCCCTGGGGGAAGCATGGCCCATCTACATAGATTTGCTACATGCTGGGTCTTCCCTAGGCATCTTTCAGCTGGGAAGTCCCCATATGTGAAGACTCATTCCTGCTTGTTCCTGGAGATAGCGTAGTTACTCACCTGTAACAGGTGATCTCCAGGAACAGCAGGAATAAGTCTTCATAACCCA
Organism: Ichthyophis bannanicus; assembly: GCA_033557465.1. Classification (NCBI taxonomy): domain Eukaryota; kingdom Metazoa; phylum Chordata; class Amphibia; order Gymnophiona; family Ichthyophiidae; genus Ichthyophis; species Ichthyophis bannanicus. The sequence continues at coordinate 792,625,611 of CM066032.1, forward strand.
CCCGCCTCCCCTAGGAGTTGTCTTTCTCTCTCTCTTTCTCTATTTTTATCTACTTCTGTCCTTCGGTCTCAGCTTTAAACTCAACTGAAGAGAGGGAGGTAGATAGGCGGGAAGGCAGTGCGCATGCGTGGATGCACGCTCCCAAAAGCGTTCCTATTGGACGCTGAGTAGTGTTCCTGCACGGGCTCCGTCGATACCAATGATACCCATATGTGAAGACTTATTCCTGCTGTTCCCAGAGATCACCTGTTACAGGTGAGTAACTACGTTTTCCTGCCATGTGCAACTAGTCCTTCAGTATCTACTGCACCTGTCACATACCAGGCTAAAATCTAACTCAGTGAAGGTGTATCTGAGTGCCATAGCCTCTCACTACCATCCTATCAAGGGAAAACCCCTCTCAGGCCAGCCCCTGGTCTCCAGGTTCCTCCAGGGCCTCCTGCTATCCAAGCCCCCTCTCCACCCTCCAGCGGCAGAATTGGACCTCATTGTGGTGCTCTCCCAGCTCATCAAACTGTCGTTCAAGCTCCTGGCCACTTGCCACCTGCAGTACCTTTCTTGGAAAGTGGCCTTTCTGGTGGCCCTTACGTCTGCTCGAAGAGTGAGTGAACTCCAGGCCCTGGTGGCAGATCCATCATTTGCGAGGTTCTAAAAGAAAAGGGTAGTCCTCAGCACCCATCCCAAATTCTTCCCGAAAGTGGTGTCTCCTTTCCACCTCAACCAAGAGGTGGTTCTGCCTACCTTCTTTCCACAGCCTCATAATGGCAGAGAGGAACTAGTTTTTCATACACTGGATTGCAAATGGGCCCTGTCCTTCTACATACAGTGGACGCAGGCCCATCGCAAAACTCTTCAGCTTTTTGTGTCTTTTGACCCCAACAGACTGGGGCTCCCCGTGACTGAGCGCGAACTCTGTCCACCTGGGTGGTGGACTGTATTGCCCTCGCTTATGAGCAAGCTTACCTCTCCCTTGAGCACTGGATCACAGTGCATCGTGTGAGGGCGATGGCCATGTCAGCGGGCAACCTCTGCTCAGTGCCAGTGGCTGAGATCTGCAAGGCTGCCACATGGTCTTCGATTCATACATTCGCAGATCACTATTGTCTGGAGAGCGAGTCCTGCAGGGATAGTTCCTTTGGCCAGGCAGTACTCCGTAATATTCTCAGGGTATAGGGAACCTCCTGCCCTCTGACCCTTCTGTGTATAGGCTACTAGAGTGATAGTGTTGCTGGACGCTAGGGTCTTTCAGAGTCTCTCAGTGGGGACTCCCCTGCAACTGGGTGCTATCAAGTTGGTCGCCCATGGTGATGTTGTGGTTTGGTCCTTGGCAGCCTGGAACTAGGGAGTCCCATATGTGAGGACTGATTTCCTGCTTGTTCCTGGGGAAAGCGTAGTTACTCACCTGTAACAGGTATTCTCCAGGGACAGCAGGAATCAGTCCTCACAACCCTCCCTCCTCCCCTGGGAGTTGCCTCCCTACATTGTTTTAGTTTTTACTGTTGTCCTTGCTATGTCTTCGACTGAATAGGGTGGCACCCTTGGGCAGGAAGGGGACCACGCATGTGTAGTAGTATGTCCCAAAGATTTTCTTTGAAAGCTGGGGAAATGCTCCGCACGGGTTTCAGCGGCACTGACGTCGTCAATATGTGAGGACTGATTCCTGCTGTCTGTAGAATACCTGTTACAGGTGAGTAACTACACGTTATCCTCACATTACTTGCAATCAATAATAGCGAAAACACAGAGTAATCGGCATAGAAGGAGCCCTGCTCAATACCTGCCAACACTCCCTTAGGACTTCACCAAATTAAAAAAGACAACCAGTTCATGTGAATTCTCCTTATACGCACCTGGCCTTTGGAACTCCATACCTGGACACATAAGAGCTACCACTGATACTACAACCTTCCAAAAGTTATAAAAAACGTTCCTCTTTATAGATCACTTTGGAGGCATAACCTAGACTCTCATCTATATCCATGAACCTCTGTAGTAGCGATTGCTTTTCCACACTTGATACATCTAGACCACAAGATTTATAGTTGACTTTGGCTCATAAATTCACATCACCTGGGCATCCTAAATATAACTTAGTTACATGATTCACTGTTAAATATGAAAAGTAAACTCAAAGTTGGTAAATACCTCTCTTAAGTCACTGGTGAGGCCTCACTTCAAATACTGTGTTCAGTTTTGGAGACCATATCTCACAAAGGATATAAAAAGACTGGAAATGGTTCAGAGGAAAGCAACCAAAATGATTTGTAGCCTGTGTCGGAAGATTTATGAAAAGAGACTTGAAGACCTAAATATGTACACTCTGAAGGAGAGGAGGGACAGGGGAGATATGATTCAGACCTTTAAATACTTAGAGTATTAATGAAAAACAAACCTCTTCCAAAGACGGGGAAGCTGTAAAACTAGAAGGCATAACATGAAGCTGCAAAGGGGTAAATTGAAAGGCAATGTCAGGAAATACTTTTTCACTGAAAGAGTGGTGAATGCTTGGAATGCCCTCCCGATGGAGGTACTGGGGGGCAAACACAGTGACAGAATTCAAAATGGCATGGGACAGACATAGTGGATCCCTTTATAGCAACAGGATAAAATAAAAATAAACAACTATCTCATATCTCAATAAACAGGGGTGTGACCTACACGGAGCGGTGGATACACCACTAAACAAAGGCATGGGGAGGGGTGACCTGTACGGAGCGGCAGGTGCACCTAGTCTTGCCATCTTGCTGGGCAGACTAGATGGATCATACTGATCTTTATCTGCTGTTCTATTCTATGTTAAGTTGATATTTACCTATTTAAAATGTTACATTGTTTTTGTAAACCACCTTGATCATCAGAAATGCCATTTAGAAGAGAGAGAAATAAATAAAATTGCCTTATTCTCTTTGATCTGCTATTATCCCTGCCATGCACTTGCCATAGAAAACGCTTTGATGTATGTATATATAAAGAAATACACTCTACTTCGTTGTTCTTTCTTTATTTAACAGGGTTTCTTATACCGCTTTATCATTCCAGTTAAAGCGGTTTACATTGTAACTTCAACATGGTAATGTACATTAAACAGCGACAATGATAACTTGGATTTTTCTGAGGCAATGGAGGGTAAAGTGACTTGCCCAAGGTCACAAGGAGTGCCAGTGGGAATCAAACCCTTGATCTGGGTATTAGGCAGTTGCTCTTACCACTAGGCTACTCCTCCACTGCCATCTGCTGGTAATAGGCACCCTGGTCCTTTACCTTCCCCTATTAAAGTTACGCCCAGCTGACTTGCGACATCAGTCTCCTTCATTACCTCTGCCTAACTTGGGTTCTTCTCTCCCTTATGCAGCTTCATCCTATCACAGATCTTCTTGCAGGCTTCTGGAGGGAAAATACATTACACAACACCATAGCCTTTGTCTAAAGAGTCGCCAAGTGTGGCTGACTCATCCTACTTTTCCAGGGAGAAGGTGAGGTAACTTTATTGTAACAAAGTTTTCCATAGACAGCAGGATAAGTCAGCCACACAGCCCCACCTACTTCCCCTATGGACGAACCTGCAACACAGAAGTCTTCAGCTGAGGAGTGTACTGAGACAGATGCAAGTGAGCACTGGAGTAAGGGCTACCTGGTACATACTCAGAAAGGCACTTCTGTCCGTGGCAATGTCAGATGATATCACCAGTGTGTGACTGACTTTTCCTACTGTCCATGGAGAAGGAAACTAATGGCCATGGCTGGATGAAACAGGGAAGGGGCAGTGCCAAGAGGTCAAAGCAAAACAGCCGAGCCATACACCCAAAAGCAAAAAGAAAAACACACACACACACACAGAAACATACACAAAGAAACGTGCACACACCCACAAGCACAAAGTCATATGCAAACAAAAGAAACACGCACACAAAAAGAAACACACAAGCATACATGCATACCCACATGCACACATACACACACATTCACTTAGCTCCTCTGTGATTCACCAGTCTCTGATCCACTTACTGACTCAGAGTCCCGAGAGCAAAAACATCCTCCCTCCAAGCACATAGTCCCTCTATGAAGCATACTTATTGCATAATCGCTCTGATTCCACATGCCAGTAAGATTCTACTGAAGATTATTCAGCAGAGACTACAACCATACCTGGAATAAGAACTGCCTGAAGTGAAAGCAGAGTTCAGGATGGGGCGAGGAACGAGAGACATTGTGGATGTGAGACGGATCTTTGAAAAGACAAAAGAAAACCAAAAAGATATCTGTTTGATCGACTACAGCAAGGCTTTCGACTGTGTAAACCATGAGAGACTCTGGGCCACATTAAGAGCGTGGGTATACCAGAACACCTGATAGTTCTCTTGCACAACTTTTACATTGATCAAGAAACAACAGTTCAAATGGAACAAGGAGAAAGGGAATGGTTTAAAATCAGGAAAGGTGTACGACAAGGCTGCATACTTTCCCCCTACCTGTTTAATTTATATGCAGAACAAATCATCAGAGAATCAAGACTCTATGAAGACAACTGAGGGATGAAGATTGGTAGAAGACTCATCAACCTTTGCTATGTTGATGATAGCACATTACTGGCTGAAAGTGAAGACAAACTGATCAAGGAACATAGTCTTAAAATGGGCCTGCACCTTAAAGACAAAGATCCTGACAACTGGCAAATCAATAAGTTCATCGTTGATGGAGAAGAAATTGAAATAGTTGACAACTTTAACTTACTTGGATCAACTATCAATAAAGAAATGACAAGCATTGCTCTTGGCAGAATGGCTATGATGGACCTAGACGAGATTCTCAAGAGCTAAGATGTCTCTCTCCATACGAAGATTCGACTTGCTCAAGCCATGGTATTTTCAGTATCGTCATATGGATGCAAAAGTTGGTCAGTGAAAAAGATAGACAGGAAGAAAATCTGGGCCTTTGAATTATGGTGCTGGCAACAAATACTGTGTGTACCATGGTCTGCCTGAAGAACAAACCAATCAGTACTAGAGGAGATCAAGCTTAAGCTTTCCTTAGAAGCTCAGATGACAAGACTTCGACTTTCATACTTTGGACACATCATGCAAAGAGAGAGAGCATTAGAGAGAGACATCATGCTTGGCAAGGTAGAAGGTCAACACAAGAGAGGAAGGCCAGTAATGAGATGGATGGATACAATAATAGCAGCTATGGATGCCATTCTATCAACAATGAGCAGCTTGACTGAAGACTGAACACAATTTAGGGCAACTATCCAGAGGGTCGCCATGAATCAACATTGACTCGATGGCACTTAACTACAACAACAGAGCATTTACTTTTCAGGTTTAGTTTGTATTTCTTTTTGTATGTACTTTGGGTGATTCTCTTGAGTCAGTAAAGTAGATTATAACTTTTGTAAGTAAATAGATATATAAAGCTGCTGCCTGGAGTTCAGTGCATACATTTATCTCTACTGTGATTTAGGTGTTAACTCAGGATTGTAGATTTGAGCATTCAGTTTCTGAAAAATTTATTTAAAATGGTGTCTTCCACATTTCCTGTTACCATGACCCTGTGTTCATTGCCAGACAAGCATGCAACCCATGAGTCCTGCCTTTTGATCCATTCTGCTGCTCCTGGTCTTCCTATTTCGTCTGTGCTGCTGTTATTATCCCCTGCCTTTTATGGGGTCTTTGTAGTCCTACTTATAGTGCGGGCATGACAGGAGGTGTGAGCTGTTAACTTTTATATTTTTTGGTCCAGCCTGGTCGCAACGCCAAATATGTTTTTGTGACTCTCGTTTAGACTGTCATTCCACAGTTGGGAAGCATTAGTTTAAAAACTAGCTCAGATTTGTTCAACTCCTTCCTACCTAACACCCTTTTGATGGACTGTCTCAAGGAGATGAGTAGAAGGGGAATTTCAAGACATCTCTTAGCTTGGGAGTCTGCATGCATGGTACTGACTTAATTTGCTTATCCATGGCAAAAGCAAAGCTGCTTACCTCTAACTTGTGATTCCATGAACAGCTGAATAAATCAGTTGAGCATACCTTTTCACACTAATTTGGCGTCCACATTTTTTTCTAGCTTAGCTTTATTATATGACTGAGGGGGTCTTATGGTTTGTGCTCATTTTTGATACCTAACTACACCTGTGCAGAAAATATTTCTAACCTTTTCTAGCTATGTCGTTCATATTTCTTAATCTGATTACATCTACAAGTGTGATAGACTTATCCTGATGTCCACAAAGGACAGGAGTTAAAGGTAAGCAGCTTTGCTTTTCCAATAGTGTATGCCATCTATTCTAGAGCCAATACAAAAAGATCCTGTACCAAAAGACTGCTATATCAAAAATATAGTATTGAATTTCTCAATCAGGCATTGAAAAAACCTACGGTTTAAAAATCTTTTTCTGTCGGAGCGCTAAATAGGAGCGGGCAGGGCATCCACCCCCTCTCAAAAACAGCCACTCCTTTTAATCAAATTTTTCCAAGAAACTAAATTATCAACATTTATCTGAAAAATGGTTGCTTCACTGCCGCTCCCAGAATAGCGCTGTCAACGACGTGTCACGTTTCGAGTCTTTCTATTGACTTATTAACTGGTCCTGATTTGGGGTTCTTTTTGGGATCTATTCTAGAGCTACAGTCAGTTAAAATTTGCTATTTTGTTTCAAGGGATTAAGCTCTAAAAGTTAAGAGTTGAGAAAAATCTATTACATTGACTTAATTCACTTGTTGCAGACATACATAAAGCCTTTAGTAAATTAAAAGAATGAAATTTAGAAGTGTCAGATTTCATTGTAAATGAAACAGTCCTTCCTAGTGGCATACATTCATATTGAGGGCCCCTAAGCAAAATATTAGAAAGGGACCCCAAAGCAGGGGAAAGTCCACCTCAGAAGATATGTGACATTCAGGAAACAACTAAAAACCATCCTATTCCAGGAATACCTCGGACCAGAAACAAGCACCCACCATTGACTACCCCCCAGACCCCCTAATTCACTCCCCCAGCTCTATTCTCTAAGAGACTGATGTACATTGTCTATGTCCTTAATATCTGTTCAGATCATTAATGTTGGCCCCCCGGTGATAGCCCCAACCCCAGGGTTGATTATTGTCTCCCTCCCTTTAATGTTAAACCGCTTTGACCCGGTGAAAAGTGGGATATAAATACAGTTAAATAAATAAATAAATGAGCTCCCTCTTTCTCTGGGCCTCCTGCATCACAGAGGCAGCTTGGATGGAATTTATGCCACTGATTCCTCCATCTCTAAAACTTTTAAAGTGGGGGAAAATTATAATTTGACAGCATGACCTTTGCAACTATGCTGATGTGATATGAGTTTCAAAAATTTGTTTCAAAATTAAAACTTTTCAGATTGGAACAAGATTATTCCTTAACAATGAACCATCTTACTGGAGAAATAGAGGAAAAGAATAGGAAGATTACAGACTTTTCAGTAAGACTCAAGAATAATGAAAAGAATTTTATGGAACTACAGGAAGAGCTTGTAATGGTAAGGACCTATATTCAACATGATTTTTGTCTGCTCACTGTACTTTGTTTATTAAAGCTTTGATAAACCACCCTTTCGTGGAGACAGCAGAGCAGTTTACAATATAAAAATTAATTAAGGAAAAAAAAGGATGCCAAAAATATATAGGATAGTAGTACACATGCGCACAAGGTGGGAGAGGCAGAGTAGAAGTCAATGGGAGGGTTGGGGTAGGCAGAGGGTGCCAGTCAGGGGGAGAGATTGATGGCTTTTTGAAAGAGGTGGGTTTTTAGTTGCGATTTATATTTGACAAATAAGGATTCCATACGGAGGTCTGGGGGGAGATTGTTCCATAGACTGGGATCTAGACAATAGAAGGCAGAGTGGCGAGTGGATTCAAGATGAGCTTAGGAGGCGGAAGGCAGATGGAGGCGGTTCATATGAATGAGCGGAGGGCACGGTGTGGTATATGGAGGATAAGTGAGGAGAGAGATTGTGGTGTACCAGAGGGTTCTATGGACAAGAGTGAGGAGTTTGTTCTGAATGCGATATTGAATTGGTAGCCAATGAAGACTGATTAATAGTGGAGTAACATGGTCAAAACGTGAGGCATGAAATGGAGGTTTAGCAGCGATTTTCTGAATGAGTTGTAATCCTTTCAGTTTAAACAAGGGAAGGTCGGCGAGGACCGAGTTACAGAAGTCTAAGCGGGAAAGAGCAAGAGATATGAGTAGGGTAGTTAAAGCAGGGGTGGGTGGGGAGGAATGAACAGACTATCTTGATTTGCCGAAGGGAGAAAAAGGAGTGCAGAACAACGGAGCTGATGTGTTGGTGGAAGGTTAGGGCAGAATCTATTGATGTAGGGGGGATCTGGGTTCCATTGAGCAAGGGCAAAAGAGAAGGTGGATTGGTAGGACCAGTCAACCAGCTTGCTGCTTTCTAGGGTTAGGTTTTAGGTGGTTCGTGTGCCACCAAGAAGTGATACAAACCAGATAGTTATTTAGAGGGGTGAGGTAGGGAGATAAGGAATCGGTGTGAATAGTCAACTGTGTATCTTCAGCATAGTAGTAGGCTGAGATCCCAAATTGCTACACCAGAAGAGCAAGTGGTGCAAGGAAGATCTTAAAAAGAAAAGGAGCCAGAACTGAGCCCTGGGGATTTCCAAGAGTGAGGGGGTATGATGGAGATGAAAGGGTGTCTGAGGTGACCACAAAGGAATGGTTAGAAAGGAAGGAGTTGGAACTTGGCTGGGAAGTGCGTCGGAGGTACTTGGGGTCATTTGTTTGGCCCCTGGGACTGCTGCCTTGTGCAGCGTTCAGCTCGGACGCCTGCGGCTTCCCCGGAACAGCGGACAGGCATCGGGGAGAGAGCCCGCAGCTGTGAGAGGACCCCCTGAGTGGATAAAAGCTGCCAGTTTACCTTTTTCCAACTGAACTTGGCTGGGAAGTGCGTCGGAGGTACTCGGGGTCATTTGTTTGGCCCCTGGGACTGCTGCCTTGTGCAGCGTTCAGCTCGGACGCCTGTGGATTCCCCGGAACAGCGGACAGGCATCGGGGAGAGAGCCCGCAGCTGTGAGAGGACCCCCTGAGTGGATAAAAGCTGCCAGTTTACCTTTTTCCAACTGAACTTGGCTGGGAAGTGCGTCGGAGGTACTTGGGGTCATTTGTTTGGCCCTGGGATTGTTGCCTTGTGCAGCGTTCAGCTCGGACGCCTGCGGCTTCCTCGGAACAGCGGACAGGCATCGGGGAGAGAGCCCGCAGCTGTGAGAGGACCCCGAGTGGTTTTGCATTTTTGACCTTATAATTTCTGTCCTCCTTTGCCGCGGAGCGTGGTTCAAAGGGGCGTGTTCAAAGGGGCAGTTTCTGCCCCTTTGATGCCCCTTCGATGCCACTGCGACGTCACAGTGGTCATTCTGGTGACTACATGCTCCCGGTTGGCGGAAAGAGAGGGAAGTTTGTAATTGTGGTGGGTTTTTTCTATATCCTATTTTGCTAGTATGGGGAAACGGAAAGCAAAGGGCGGGGGTGCTTCTGGGGGGGATCCCGCCGGTGTTGTGAAGCCGACGGGCCCCCTTGATAAGCACTTCTCTCCCTTGCCGATTGCTCAATCGTCTCCTGAGGGCGCCTCTTTAAGTTCAGGGGGAAGATCTCCCCCACGGTGTCCTCTTCCGTCAGTGCTTCCCGCTTCTACTGGGGAGTCCTCTGATAAGGTAAGGGGTATAAATGTTTCTTTTTCTTTACCTCAGCCGGTTGTTTCAGGTATGTCGAGTAGTGTTACTGCGCTCTCGACTTTATCCCCCGATATTGAGATTACATTGAAAGATGTCTGGGGAGTTTTTAAGTCTGTTGACGATAAGATTTCTGGTACTTTAGGTTCTTTGTCTAAATTTTCTCAAGAGACCGTAGTTTCTTTACAGCAATTAGATGGTAAAACGGTTTTGCTTGATACTGCTGTTTCTAAATTGGAGAGCCAGATTGTGTCTATACACGCAGCTCAGGCTGCAAGTATTAAAGACTCACTAGTTCTTCATAATAAAATTGAAGCAATGGAGAATTCAGCACGTTCCTGTAATCTCCGTTTTTTGAATCTTCCTAATTCTAAGCTTCTCGCTTCAAAAATCTTATTAGACAAGTACCTTAAGGAAGTGTTTACTCACTGATTCAATAGAAGTTTCTCAGCTTTATTATATTTCCCTCAGCTCCAAGAGGGTTAATCCTATTGAGGGGGAGTTTGATGCAATTGAGCCTACTATTTCCAACCTCACTGCCTTCTTAGAGGACTCCCTGGATATAATTGATACCCGATCTACTTTGTTAGTGACTTTTTTGTCTAGGGTTGTTAAACAGCGTGTACTTCGTGCGTTTTTCAAGCATAAGACTACTAAGTTTTGTGGTCATCTTGTTAATGTTTTTCCTGACGTATCACGTACCACCCAGCTTAGGCGAAGGCTTTTCTTGGCCTTAAAGCCTCAGGTATTATCTCTGGGAGATGCTTCTTTTTTTCTTCATTTCCCATGTAAATGTATTATAACTTTAAAGGGTGTCTCTTATGTTTTCACTGATGTTACTCATTTGGAAAGTTTTTTGATAGAGAAGCAGAAAGCATTGGTAGAAGCTCAGGGCATCCAGGAGTAATGTAGCCTCCTTTCTATGGGCCTTGTGTCTTATTTTCTCTATTATTTATTGATGGTCTTTTAGTTAATGCTCGGCCAAGTTTCTTAATGTGGGCTATATCTGAGTTACTTTTTCCTTTTGATGTTTTTGTACATCTAATGTGGTAGTTTGTTCTGGATTGACCTTGTTTGTATTGTTTAAATGCATTTTGGAAATCAATTAAAAAAAAAAAAGGAAGGAGTTGGAACCATTGGAAAACTGTACCATGTATCCCAGCTTCGTGTAGGCGGGAGAGTAAAATATTGTGATTTACCAGGTTGAAGGCAGAGGATAGGTCAAGGGATAGAACAACAGTGATGTTGCCTTTGTCAAGTAATTGGTGAACTTCACGGAGTAGAGATGATAGAATGGTGTCTGTGCTGTGAGTGGGGCGGAAACCTGACTGACAAGGGTGCAGGAAGTTAGTTTTCTCAAGATTGGCTGTGAGCTGAGAGTAGACAAATGTTAAGATTGTTTGGCAGGTAAATATGGTTAAGAATATAAGAAAGCCGGACTTCTGGTGACATCGGCGGACGGGATGGCAGCGCGCTGAAAGAGCTCTGCCATTAACCCCACCTAATGAGCAGAATAAACCCTAAAAAATGTTGAGCTGAGGAGTAAAAATAAGGGAAAAGTGTGCCGGAGATCCCCCATCGCCATTGTATGGGGAAGAAGCAGCTTGGCGATTCCACACAGAGCAGCAGCTGTAAAACTAGCGCTGGGGCGGTGCAGGCTCTGGGAGACGTTGTGCAGTGCAGGGAATGCGGCGGAGTGAGTGTTGTCAGCAGCCGGGCCCGAGGCTGAAGTAAGGGGATCCGAGAAAGGCTGCAACGGAGCGGCGGGTGAAGCACCCGACAGTCGGGGAAAGCACATGGCGAGCAGAGCGGAGGCCAGGGCTTCCAGGTGCGCGCACACAGCAAAGTCGGGAAGTCGGGAGCCTGGGTCCTACAGAGTGAACAGTGGGGCATTATAAAACAGCTATCAGCGCCCTCCCACAGGCTGTTGAAGCCGGGCTGGCTGAGTGGGACAAAGAGATCGGGAGACGGATTGTTTGAGCCTCTCTAGGAAGGAAGAGCAGTGAGGGAAGTTCCCCCCTTTCAGGCTCTGGGAGGATTTAAGTGGGTTAGCAGAGAGCCGCGGATGGCGGCACGTAAAACTGCCGTGGACTTGAAAGCTTTTTCATTCAAGAGCTCGACGGGGGCGAAGAGCCATGTGGCAAAGATGGCGGCGGCCAGTGAGGAACCGCGAAACTCTGCTGAGGCTGGAGACATGGCGGGCATGTCCAATGACATTCAAGCTCTAAGAGAAGATCTGAAGGAATGGTTTGAGTCTACGAAGCAGGAGCTGGGGGTGCTGAAGAAAGAGGTCCATGGTTGGCTCCAGGAGATTAAGCTGGATATGGCATCTATGGGGACTCGACTGGATGAGGTGGAAAATAGGATTGAGGAACAAGAGAGCAGGTGGGCCCCAATTGAAACCCGAGTGGACTCTGTGAATGAGGCACAGGAGGAGTTATGGCAGAAACTTGAGGACCTTGAAAACAGGTCCCGGAGATCGAATATTCGGATCAGGGGTCTGCCTGAACGTGAAGGAGTGCTGAATTATGTGTCCATGGCAGAGGAATTCTGTGGGGCTGCTCTTAAGGCTGCAGATATGGAGGTGGAGGGAGTATGCCTTAGGTTGGACAGAGCACATCGAGCACTGGGGCCGAGGAGAGAGAATAAAGTGCGACAAATGGTAGTCTGCTTGCAATGAATACAGATCTCAGGAGCTGGTGATGAAGGCCTCCAGAAAGTTGGGCAAGATCAAGTGGCAAGGCTCGGAGGTGGAAGTTTTTGCTGATATATCTAGTCTGACTATCAAAAAACGCAGAGCCTATCAAGCGGTGACAAGGAGACTGTGAGAGGACAATGTGCGGTATAGATGGCTGTTTCCAGTGGGCCTACAATACACTATCAATGCGAAAATGACGATGGCTCATTCGGTGGCTGCAGCGATACAAGGCATGAAACAAACAGGCTGGACTGAGATTCCTATGATGGAGTGGAGTAATCTGGATGAACGGGAGAAGGGGGACAGAGAGAGAACCGCAGCACCAGTGGAGCATAGTGCCTGGAGGGGAAAAAAATTTGAGACACCAAAGAGTGCTAAAATGAACATTTGATGTGGTTTGGATGTATATTGTGATATGACTGCTCTGTGGGGGAATTGGATAACTGGGGGAAGTCTGGTGGGCAAGAAAAAAAAATAAACAAAAAAATCTTGTTGGCTTATGGGGAGTTTGCTAAGGCGTAATGGCTAGTAGGGGTGGAGAATAGCAGTGGAGGCTCAGTAGCCTTTAGGTGGGGGCTTCCGGGAGGGAGGAACCGGTGGGGGGCAGTCGGACATCACCCAAGGGGTCCAAGCTGGGACCGGTGGAGACAAAGGGAGGGAGGAGGGGGGAAGGGGAGGGGACTATGGGGCAGAGGGGGGGAGGGGTATCAAATGGCTAGGGGTGTGCAAAGTAGGGGGGGAGGTGTAAAGATACAATGCCAGAGATAAATATAATGACTATGAATGTTAGAGGCCTTAATTCCTTTGCAAAGAGACAGTTTCTTATGAAAGAATGTATGCGATTACAGGGGAACATTGTTTTTCTACAGGAGACACACTTCGTGACTAAAGATGAGTACCGAGTGAACCATCCCTGATACCCCCAGAAATTCTTTGTGTCAAATAAGATAGAGAAAAAGAAAGGTGGGGTGGGCATATTATTTTCGGCACAGGTTACGGGGCAAGTGGGGTAAGTAATTTGGGATAGACTGGGGAGGTATGCGATTGTGAAATTTAAAATGGGACCAGAAGATGTATACTCTGGTTTGTGTCTATGCCCCGAATGCTAAACAGGCTCAGTTTTTTAAGGAAATCCAAAGTAAGTTAATTGGGAGGGTAGAGGGATGTGTAATTATCAGAGACTTTTGGCAAAACTAAAGAGTCATGGGATAGGAGGCAGTTTACTACTGTGGATCAAGAACTGGTTAAAATATAGAAAGCAGAGGGTTGGGCCAAATGGCCAATTTTCCCAATGGAGAAAAGTGAATAGTGGTGTACCCCAGGGATCTGTGCTGGGTCCGCTGCTTTTTGACATATTCATAAATGACCTGGAAAGTGGAATAACGAGTGAGGTTATCAAATTTGCAGATGAGACAAAACTAAAGTTATTAAAACCCAAGAGGATTGTGGAAAATTGCAAGAGGATCTTGATAAATTGGAAGACTGGGCATCAAAATGGCAGATGAAATTTAATGTGGACAAGTGCAAAGTTATGCACTTAGGGAAGAACAACCCAAACTATGGTTACACGATGCAAGGTTCCACTTTAGGAACCACCACCCAGGAAAAAGATTTAGGCGTCATTGTGGATAACATGTTAAAACCCTCGGCCCAGTGTGCAGCAGCAGCCAAGAGAGCAAATAGAATGCTAGGTATCATAAGGAAAGGAATGGAAAATAAAACAAAAGATATTATAATGCCTCTATATCGTTCCATGGTGAGACCGCACCTTGAATATTGTGTGCAGTTCTGGTCGCCATATCTTAAAAAGGATATAGCATTATTAGAAAAGGTTCAGAGAAGAGCCACCAAAATGGTAAAGGGGATGGAAGGATACTCCTATGAAGAAAGGCTAAAAAGGTTAGGGCTCTTTAACCTGGAAAAGAGACGGCTGAGGGGAAATATGATAGAAGTCTATAAATTAATGAACGGAGTGGAACGGGTAAACGTAGATCGATTGTTTACGTTATCAGAATATAGAAAGACTAGGGGACATGCAATGAAGCTACAGGGTAAACTATTTAAAACTAATAAAAGAAAATATTTCTTCACTCAACATGTAATCATACTCTGGAATTTGTTACCGGAGGATGTAGTAAAGGCTGTTAGTGTAGCTGGGTTTAAAAAAGGTTTGGACAAGTTCCTGGAGGAAAGGTCCATAAACCATTATTAAGAAGGGACCCAGGATATCAATGCTTGACCCAGTACAAGCATTGCGGAACCTGTGTCTTTTGGGGAAACTGCTAGGTACGTATGACCTAGATTGGCCACTGTTGGAAACAGGATACTGGGCTAGATGGACCTTGGTCTGACCCAGTATGGCATATCTTATGTTCTTATGCCACTGGATCCTAGAATGGACACCTCTAAAAGGGAATCGTCTACATCAAAACAAAATAGGACATGTTTGAATAGCCTGGTCATGGGATTAGGGCTGGTGGATTTATGGAGGGAAACAAACAGAGGGCAAAGGGATTACTCCTTCTTTTCTGTGGTGCACGAGGTGTACTTTCGTATTGATATGTTATTTGTGGATCGGTCCCTGGTATTTGTGGTAAAGAAATGTGAAATCAGAGAGCGCACGTGGTCGGACCATGCCCCTGTGATATGCGATATCCAACTTGGGGGAGCAGGATCCAATAGAGGGTGGTGGAAATTAAATGAAACCCTTCTGGAAGATAAGGAAGTGGTGCGACAGATAACAGGGGACATAAAGGAATATATAATGTTCAATGACACGGGGGAATGTTCCCCGGGAATGGTTTGGGACTGTTTAGATGCGGTAGTAAGGGGTAAGCTCATTGCAGTGGGGGCACACCAGAAAAGGTTGAAGTTGCGGAAGCAGGAATTACTATTAAAAAGGATTGGGGAGGTGGAGGTTCAACTAAAAAAAAAAAACCCCACGTGACACTAAACATAAACAGGAACTAGGGAGACTTAGGGGGTACCTAAGTGAATTGCACGTACAAGATATTCGGTGTAAACTAAATATGTTGAAACAGAGGAATTTTGAATTCAGTAATAAGGCCAAGAGGATGCTAGCACGGAAGGTTCATAAATTGAGGTCTAGGAACATAATAGTTCGCATTAGAGATGCAAAGGGGGAGGATCTGTGGGCAGGGAACGATATTGAGGAAAGATTTATCCAATTCTATCAACAACTATATACGCCGGAGCAGCAAGTGGAGGAGAGTGAAATACAGGCATACTTGGGGAAGGCCAGGCTCCCTAAACTCACAGAGGATGAGGCAGAGGAACTGTCAGAGCCAATTAGAGAGCAGGAGATTCTGGCGGTGATTAAAGGGTTGCACAAGCATAAAGCCCCCGGGTTTAGATGGATTTACAAATCAATTTTATAAGGTTTTCTCTGGAGTTTTAGTGGGGCCACTGGCACGATTGTATAACTCTTTTAGCAGTGAGGGAGAGATGCCGCCATCAGTGCGGATGGTGGGTATTAGTATATTGCATAAAGAGGGGAAATACTCCGCAGAGTGTGGTTCGTATAGCCCTATCTCATTGCTAGGGTGGGATTTCAAAATTTTCACTAGAATTATGGCAAATCGGTTGGGACAGAATCTGGGGAAATTAGTTCACCCAAACCAGTCGGGGTTTGTTCAGGGCCAATACGCGTCGGATAACATAAGGAGGGCCTTAACTGTAATCTGGGGAGGGGAGGAGAGGGGGGAGGAGATAGCATTATTGGCTGTAGACGCAGAAAAAACTTTCAACAGGATGAATTGGGGTTTTCTTATTGGAATGCTGGAAAAATTGGAATAAAGGGACATTTCTTGAATTGGGTCCAGAGCATATATCAAAGGCCAATGGCTTGTTTAAAAATAAATGGATCTATATCACGGGGGTTTGAATTGTTTAGGGGCACGGGACAGGGGTGCCCACTGTCAATGGAACCCATGGCACAAAGGATTTGGGACCGGGGACATATAGTGGGGGTGATGGGGGGTCAGATTCCACATAAGATCTTGCTATTCGCGGATGATATGTTATTTTTCCTCTCAGATTTGCAGCGGTCTTTGGGGGTTATTCAAGAGGAACTTACTGAGTATGGCGAAGTGTCGGGGTTCCGTATGAATGCCACTAAGTCGGAAATATTAAACTTGACCATAAAAAAAGAGGACAAGATTTGGTTGCGGAGGAAATTTCCCTTCAGATGGGCAGAGAAGGGTATTCGCTACCTGGGAGTAGAGATCACAGCAAAGAGAGAGAGGCTGTTTCAGGCGAATTATATAGCCGCCAGGAATAAAATTTTTATGGAATTGGAAGATTGGGGCAGATATGAAGTGTCCTGGCTGGGTAGACAAGACTTGGTCAAGATGATATTGCTCCCTAGGTGGTTATGTTTGTTTATGAACTTACCGGTGGAAGTGCCGGGGGCGTTCTTGAAGAAGTTGCAAGATAGGGTGCTGAAATACATCTGGCAGGGTCGAAGGCCACGAGTAGGGAAGAAAATCCTGTGTGCAAGTAAGCACATTATGGGTATGGGAGTTCCGATGCTGTCTAGGTATTATGAGGCTGCAAGGATGTGGGCAGTGTTTGAATAGGATGTAAGGGGCTCAGCCGAATAGGTGCAAATAGAAAGAGCGGGGAGGGAAGGTGGGAGGGATTTGAAAGGACGGATATGGATCCGAGGGGGGGAGGCCCTTCGAGGTCGGCAGGGGAACCCCTATGTAGTGCTGACACTGCAGGTTTGGTGGAAATGGCAAGGGGAATGGTATGGGGCACCCGGGGGATCTAAATTTATACTATTGGTGGGGAACCCAGAGTTCCAGCCTGGTCTGATGGATCCAGGTTTCAGGAGGTAGGTGGAGTTGGGGCTGTGGGTAATGAGGCAATTTAAAGTGAGGGGTGAGTGGGTGAAATTTGCGGAGCCCCAAGAGGAGTACCAGCTACCGGATACCGATCGTTTTCGCTATACTCGGGCCCTGCATTATTGTAAAAGGGTAGCACAATGGGGCAGTGGACCCCATGGAGCAGAGATGGATGGGTTCTTTGAGAGGAGAGAGGTCAAGGGTCTTATTTCCCGATTATATAGAGCAATGGAGGTGGAGAGGGGTGATGAGTGGACACATCGTAAGGCGTGGGAGGCAGACCTCCAGAAAAATTGGGATGAAGTCCACTGGGAAAGAGTTTGTAAAGGGTTTTTTTAAAGGGGTGATATCTAGCAATATTATGGAACATAACTATAAAATGCTGTACCAGTGGTACCTGACGCCACAGAGATTGCAGAAATGGCAGGGAGGGAAGGCAGAGTGTTGGAGGGGCTGTGGGGGGGGGGTGCCCCTTATTGGGACCCTTATGGCAAGGAGTAGGGGAATTGTTAAAAAGGGTGTGTGGAGAAGAGGCCATGTTGGGGCCTGCTTAGCATTGCTTAATGTAGCGGAGGTGGGGATGAAAAAAGAAGGGAAGGGCTGGTGTGGGGTAGTTTGTACTGCGACTAGGCAATTGATAGTGCATAGGTGGCGATCTCCCTGTATACCCACACTGGAGGAGGTTCAGAGGAGAGTTGAGCATCTTTGTTCAATGTATCGTCTCACAGCTTTACATCAAAAGAGCTTACTGAGTTTTCAGAGCACATGGGGCCCGTATCTTAAGTGGAAGGCACCAGAGGAGGGGGAGAGAACTGGATCCCTGAGGGATAATGGAGCGAGGTGAGTTGGAGCACCCAGTATGAGCGATACGGTGATCACAGTTTCTCTGGGGTGGGGTACAGGGTGGAGTGCAAGGAAGGGAGTGGCTATATGTGTGCTGTTTGCCTTCTGTAATCGGTTTGTGTTACATATGTAACTGCTAAACTGGGCCGGTTATGGGCGGTACTTAGTGCATTAGGATGGAGGAACTTTATTGGGGACATGACGGAGAACAGGGAAAGGGAGAAGTCACATCCATTGGAATTGTGTATATATGTTTGGGGGGAGGGGGAAAAATAAGAAAACCTTTGAGGAGTTCACGGATTGTGGATGTATTGCTTGTTGTATATAGTTGTGCTGGATTCCTTAAAAACTAAAATGGGGAAAAAAAGAATATAAGAAAGCCATACTGGGTTAGACCAAGGTCCATCAAGCCCAGTATCCTGTTTCCAACAGTGGCCAAACCAGGTCACAAGTACCTGACAGGTTTCAAAAAAGGTAGACAGTTTCCACAGTGCTTGTCCTGGGGTAAGCAGTAGATTTCTGGGTCCTCTTTAACAATGGTTTATGGAATTTTCATCCAGGAACTTGTCCAAACCTTTTTTTTAAACCCAGCTACACTAACAGCTTTTACTACATCCTCTGGTAACAAATTCCAGAGTTTGATTATGCGTTGTGAAAAAATATTTTCTCTTGTTAGTTTTAAATGGGTTACACTGTAGCTTCATTAGAAGTTCCCTAGTCTTTCTACTATTTGATGGCATAAACAACCAATCTACATTTACTCGTTCCACTCCATTCGTTAATTTATAGACCTCTATCATATCTTCCCTCAGCCATCTCTTTTCCAAGTTGAGGAGCCATAACCTTTTAAGCCTTTCCTCATAAGGGTATCCTTCCAACCCCTTTACCATTTTGGTGGCTCTCCTCTGTACCTTTTCTAATTCTGCTATATCCTGTTTAATATATGGCGACCAGAATTGCACACAATAGTTAAGGTACAATTGCACCATGGAACGATACACAGGCATTATAATATCCTTGTTTTTATTCTCCATTCATTTCCTTATGGTTCCTAGTATTGTATTTGCTTTCTTGGCTGCCGCTGCACACTGGTCAGAGGGTTTCAATATATTATCCACAATGACGCCTAAATCCTTTTCCTGGGTAGCGTTTCCTAATGTGGAACCTTGCATCGTGTAACCGTAGTTTGTTATTCTTTCCTAGAAACATCATGGCAGAAAAAGACCACATGGCCTATTAGTCTGCCCTTCCATATCGACTACTACAATAGTCCCCTCTTTTCCCTTAAGAGATCCTCTGATTTTGTCACATGCTTTTTGAATTCAGATACTGCTCTCATCTCTACCACTTCTACTGGGAGACTATTCCACGCATCTGCCACTCTTTTCATAAAGAAATATTTCCACATATTCCTGAATCTATTCCCTTTCACCCTCATCCTATGTCCCCTTGTAGCAGAGCTTGCTTTCATTCGAAAGAGGTTCTCCTCCTGTGCATTTATGCCGATATTTAAACATCTCTATCATTTCTCTAGGACCAAGCAGGAAGTCAGTCCTGACACATATGGGTGACGTCGGCGCCAACGGAGCCCCTGTGCGGAGCATTTCCCCAGCTTTCATAGAAAGCCTTTGGGAATGCAGCGTGCATGCGCGGTCCCCTTCCTGCCCAAGGGTACCATCTTGCTCAGTCTTCTTTTTTCCGCGGAGCCCGATGGATGTATATTCGTTTCACCCGAGGAAGAAGTTGATTTTTCTCTGCGTTAACCTGTTTTCTTCGGTTTGACGCCGGTTTCCCTTTCCCGCCTGGGCCCGATACGTCGGTATCGAGCCCAGATCTCTTTTTTGGTTTTTGTCCTTAGTGACTAGCGTTCGCGCCATTTTTTTCTTTTTTCACTGGCAGCCCTGTCTTTTGACCTTGCAGGGGCCCTCTTTCCCCCGATGGCTGCCAGCGGGTTTAAAAAGTGTGATCGGTGCAAGAAACTTATGTCTCTCACCGACACACATGGCTGCTGCCTCCGGTGCTTCGGACCCGATCATGACCCGATGATCTGTGGTCCGTGTGGGAAAATGTCCTCTAAGGCGTTGCGGAGTCGGCAGCACCAAAAGGAAAGAATCTTCTCTGACTCCGCGTCCGGTCGGGCCCGGACCTTGTCAGAGGCCTCGACATCTCGGGACTCCGGCCCCGAGCAGCGTCGAGGCTCCTCGCGGGAGCATCGTAAGAAGAAAAAACCCGTGAGGGCGGCGTTGGTTGACGCACTTGGCTCCTCGAGGGCCAAGTCGCTTAGCCCCGAGCGCCGTCCCGGGTCTTCGGAGTTGGAGAGGCCTGCAAAACAACCTCATCTGGAGATGGAGTCCCCGGGTCACGTGAGTACTGTAGTCCTCGTGGACTCACCTCCAGGGAAGCCGACGTCGGGCCCTATGCCACCGGGGCTCGAGTCGGGGGCTGCTGAGTCTCCTGAGCTCGGACTCAGGTTGACGGCCTTGGAGAGCAGCTTGGCTGCCTTCATGGAACAGCAGCAGGCACTGATCGCCGGTCTCACCGGTGCATCTGCCTCGACCACCGGGACATCGATGTCCAAGTCGACCCCGGAGGCCGAGCCGATCCTCGAGTCCATGCGAGCTCGAATCGATCCTCGGCCAAGGTCCCCCTCGGCCTCCCATTCTGGACCGAGGTCGTCGACACGGTACCCTCGGCGTCGGGGCGGATGGCATCGATGCCTGCCTGACCGGAGCCACTCGATTTCTCCTCCGAGGAGTCCAGCTGGGAGACGGAGGATGAGGAGTCGCCCGACACCTTTCGGACTCAGTGCGTTCCTTTGGATTCGCCTGAGTCCGAGCCTCGGAGAAGGTCCCCCCCGGAGGATACCCGGTTCTTGGATTTCGTGCGGGACATGGCCAAGGCTTTGGCATTCCCCGCGGATCCCGAGGAGGAGCCTCGAGCCGAGGAGCTTGAGGCCCTACAGTATGACTCTCCTCCGAAGGAGGCCTTTACTGTTCCAGTTCCTCCGATGCTGGAACGGTTGCTCTTCCGCATGTGGGAGGCGCCGGCCTTGACGCCGGTTTTGAGCAAGCGGGTCGATTCCATCTATCGAGTCCGCAAGAGCCCCAGGTTCCAAAAGGTGCAATTACCGCACCACTCCATGGTTGTGGAATTGGCCATGCATCGTCTGAAGAGTCAGAAGATACACTCCTTGGTGCCTCCTGGCCGGGAGGCCCGGAACCTGGATGCCCTCGGTAAGAAGTGCTTCCAGGGCTCTATGCTTGCTTGCCGTGTCCAGACCTACCAGCTGTACATGGGCATGTACCTTTGAGACCTGGCAAAGGAGATTGCCGGGTTCTCTGCTGGTCTCTCCGAGGAACCTTTGCAGAGGTTCAGTGCTCTGTCCTCGGGTATTCGTGAGTGCTCGAAGTTTATATCTCGAGCAGCCTATGATGGCTTCGAGGCTTCGGCCCGAGTAGCCGCGGCCGGCATCGGTGCACGCCGTCAGGCTTGGCTACAGTCATCGGACCTCGAGCCATGGGTGCAGGACAAGTTGGTCGATGTCCCCTGCCTAGGTGAAAACCTGTTTGGCAAGCCCATGGCTGACAAGGCTGCCGAACTCGAGACCGAGACTCTTACCCGGACAAGGCTGTCCAGAAAAACCTCTGCCCAATCTCAGAAGAAGAAGGGCTCGGGGAAAAAGACCTTTTACCCGAGGAAGTCATCTGCCTATAAACAGTACCCTCATTATCCGGCCTCTGTAGCTCCCCAACAGGGTCAGCAGGCCAAGGTGCAGGGTCATGGGCCCCGTAGGCAGAAGGACCCCAAGCCTCCTACTCCGGCTCCTGCTCAGCAGGGAGGGGGATTTTGACTGCATTGGCATAGCCTCTCCTCCTCAGCTGGCTCCCATCAGCACTGGAGGGCAGGCTGGCCCTGTTCGCCCACAGGTGGTCAGCCGTCACAAGGGATACCTGGGATCTAAGTATAGTCCAGAAGGGCTATCTCCTCCACTTCCACCAGGTACCCCCCTCCTATTTTCCAGGGGAGCCTCCCAGACTCCCTCTGCACAGGGACTTACTCCTGCAGGAGTTGGCAGGTCTTCTAAAGGATCAGGCAGTGGAACCGGTGCCCCACCACCTGAGAGGTCACGGCTTCTATTCCAGGTACTTCCTAGTACCAAAGAAACTGGAGGCCTCAGACCCATCCTAGACTTGCGAAACCTGAACAAGTTCCTGGAGAGGGAAAAGTTCAAGATGCTTACCCTTGGAATCCTGCTGCCCTACCTCCAGCAGGGAGATTGGCTATGTTCCTTAGATCTAAAGGATGCTTATACTCACATCCTTATTCATCCAGTCCACAGACAATATCTCAGATTTGTAGTGGGAGGAAACCATTATCAGTACAGAGTACTGCCTTTTGGCCTTACATCCGCCCCCAGGGTATTCACCAAGTGCCTGGCGGTGGTAGCGGCTTACCTCAGGGTTCAGGGCCTCTTTGTTTTTCCATATCTGGACGATTGGCTCATCAGGGGTCAGTCCTCACAAGAGGCCAATCAAGCCACCCTTCGCACTGTCGCTCTGCTTCAGCACCTGGGGTTTGTCATAAACTTCGCAAAGTCCAGTTTGCATCCCTCCCAGAACATGGAGTTCATAGGAGCTCGACTAGACACATTTCAGGCAAAGGCCTTTCTACCAGTGAACAGGGCCCACAGATTGATGGCTCTAGCCAGGCTGTTCCACAGCAATTCTCTAGTCTCTGCCAGACAATTTCTGAGGCTCTTAGGCCACATGGCATCCACAGTCCATGTGGAAGCACAAGGAGCAAGAGTAATGATGACATAGATGCTTTATTGGAATTCCCCAACGCGTTTCAGCGAACGCCTTCCTCAGGGGGGTGAAATAACTTACAAAAAAATATAGTAAAAACACATTAAAAACAGATAAAAGAATAGAAGAATAAAAGACCATACCTAAGCTAAACGGGCATCACAGTAAAAAAATTATAACATATCTACATCATGTGACACTGAAAACAATAAATAAATAAATAAATAATTAAATAGTAATAACGTGTGTAGATAAAAAATATCTTACATAAGAAATACCATACATAAAATTATACATGTATACATTGTATAGTATGACTTATACATAAATTCAACAAAGAAAGAAGTAGACGCAGGGCAGGAAGACAATCACAGACTAGTGGCGAGGACACTCAAAAGATTGTGTAACAATTGGTACTCACTATAGTATACCATGGGAAAAATTCCCCGTATGGTAAAATCTAAGTAGCTGTCACCATTAATCCGACAGAGAAGGAGTCTTGTTGGTGTGAAACTGAACGTATCCTTTGTTAAAGGAGCTACAATGTAATAAAACCATAATTAAAACCTATCTACTGATGAGAGGACAAACAAACTCAATATTGAATATGTTTTCTAGCGAAGATCTAAAAAACTACATAGCATATTTTCATTCTAACAGGTAAAATAATTATTGCCAAAGGGCTGACACTGGTCCATCGAAACAGTGCCTAAAAACATATATGTAGAAGCGTACTATGGCTGAAGAACCGAAAAATATGATCAATCTTTTATAAAACCAGGTGACTGTTAAACTAAGCCCAGTAGTAGTGACTGGGCATAAGAAGCGCAATGCCCTAAAGGGCAAGAGAATCCTATCAAGAAGAGGAACTTGTATCGCATAAACTTACCTAACAGAGTAACTCCCGGATTACTGCTGTGTTCTCTGTCAGGGAAGACAATTTCGTTTTGATAAACACGGTAAAAACGCTAAATATGAAATATCAAAAAAATGATAATAAAAAATGGTAATTATGTTGCTTATGTATAGGCATCGTATAGTTACAAAGTAAGGATGTTATCTTTTTGCAAATTAAATGCGTCTCTAAAGAGAGCCCCTTGTTCCTAATTAGTTTACTTGGGGAAGACCAAGAGACAGATTCGCACCAGGATAATAGAGCATAGGAGCTGTATACAGAGAGAGGTTCCAGATAAGCCACTTGTAGCTCACTGGCAGAAAAAGAAACACACTATTAGTGATTTGAGGTGTTAAGTTTTGAAGACAGTAGAACCACACTGGAGGGGAGGAGATGTCAACAAATTATTGTTGAAATTAGAACAACGTTATATATATCTGAGTTTAACAGTTTGGAGCCCAACGGATTGAACCAAGAAACAGATTTATCAGTGTTCTTATAAATAATGTTCATATCAATACAAGGTATATATGTACACTCAATTAAGAGAGTCTGTTATTATCTGCCTGGTCACCCCCTTTTCTGTGGTATGTATTTAATAAACTAGTTTAATTTAATAATTCCATTTGGACTCCAGTATATAGAATTTTTAAATATTCCTAGTATTTGATTGTATCACATAGTGTCCACATCTATTTAAATGCATAGTGAGACAGCACTCCGGTTTGAAAGTTTTTTTCCCGACTGCACAACATATGCATCAACCTCCGTTCTAAAGCATGACTTTTATTTAGACTTTATTAGTACCATTCACTAGACAGGTTTAGGAAATATAACGTTTTTTGATTCCTGCAGTTTTATCCGGTTCAGGTATCGCATAGATTACTGATAATAAGAGTTTTTACTATGTTGGGAACACCAAGCAACTACATGCAATTCCCTTGTAAATCGACACCAATTTAGCCACGCCCCCTTTTTTGGCACGCTTCGTAGCGTCTAAAAACTCTGCTCTTCTCACCAGCTGGCTTTTGCATTCTGCATCGGATTTAGCGTTTCTTGGAAGAAACTGTGTCAGGTAATGCCAACAATCTTTTATTTTTTAAGCAGTTTTTATTATCTCTTGGAGTCACTCTGTGCTTTTAATACTTCATCATTTTCGAGCACATTATTAGGAACATGGGGCTCTCTTTAGAGACGCATTTAATTTGCTAAAAGATAACATCCTTACTTTGTAACTATACGATGCCTATACATAAGCAACATAATTACCATTTTTTATTATCATTTTTTTGATATTTCAAATTTAGCGTTTTTACCGTGTTTATCAAAACGAAATTGTCTTCCCTGACAGAGAACACAGCAGTAATCCGGGAGTTACTCTGTTAGGTAAGTTTATGCGATACAAGTTCCTCTTCTTGATAGGATTCTCTTGCCCTTTAGGGCATTGCGCTTCTTATGCCTCGTCACTACTACTGGGCTTAGTTTAACAGTCACCTGGTTTTATAAAAGATTGATCATATTTTTCGGTTCTTCAGCCATAGTACGCTTCTACATATACGTTTTTAGGCACTGTTTCGATGGACCAGTGTCAGCCCTTTGGCAATAATTATTTTACCTGTTAGAATGAAAATATGCTATGTAGTTTTTTAGATCTTCACTAGAAAACATATTCAATATTGAGTTTGTTTGTCCTCTCATCAGTAGATATGTTTGTTTATTTAGATTTGATATACCGCTCAGGCCAGAGGCATTACAGCGGTTTACAATGCAATATCATTCTAGGAAATAGGAAAAGAACGCCATTATATAATAGGACAGAATAGAGGATAGAGACAGTCAAACAGATAATAGCAGAGGAGAAACATAGAACAGCAGGTTACCACATCACAGACGCACGTCAGCCCAGTCCAAATCATCAGTGCAACTCTCAGCAACAAGCGCCACGGACCATCGCCTAAGGGCCACGCCAAAGGGCCCTCTGGCAAGGCCCTCAGGCGCGGACCCGCCTCAGAAGCGGCGGTTTTATGGTGGTGAAGGGCCGCTGATAGGCTCCTGCTCACTCCCTCTGTGATAGGTTTTAATTATGGTTTTATTATATTGTAGCTCCTGCCCTGCGTCTACTTCTTTCTTTGTTGAGTTTATGTATAGGTCATACTATACAATGTATACATGTATAATTTTATGTATGGTATTTCTTATGTAAGATATTTTTTATCTACACACATGCTATTACTATTATTGTTTTCAGTGTCACATGATGTAGATATGTTATAATTTTTTACTGTGATGCCCGTTTAGCTTAGGTATGGTCTTTTATTCTTCTATTCTTTTATCTGTTTTTAATGTGTTTTTACTATATTTTTTTATAAGTTATTTCACTCCCCTGAGGAAGGCATTCGCCGAAACGCGTTGGGGAATTCCAGTAAAGCATCTGTGTCATCATTACTCTTGCTCCTTGTGCTTCCTGATTGACTTTGCAAGAGTTGCTGCTCTTTTTGTGCCTGACCATCCACGGTCCATGTGACTCCAAATTCCCGTCTACACATGAGATAAGCTCAGTGGGGCCTCAGGACTCAGTGGCACCAGGCCACAGGAAGCCTCGCGGACAAAGTGAGGGTGTCCAGCCTACTACAGTCTTCTCTGCAATGGTGGCTTCATCTTCCAAATCTAGTGCAAGGGGTGCCTTTTCAGGCACCTCCACACTATCAGGTGCTGACAACCGATGCTTCTCTTCAAGGTTGGGGTGCACATTGCCAAGGGGCATGTACTCAAGGCCTGTGGACTCCTTGGGAGGCCGCACAGCAGATCAATCTCTTAGAACTGAGAGCTATCCGCTTAGCCCTGAGAACTTTCTCTCATCTCCTCTCTCACCAGACTGGTGAGAGAGGAGATGAGAGAAAGTTCTCATGCCATGATTGACTGCCCAGGAGCACAGTTGCTGCGCTTCCTGACATAGAAGGCAGGACCCGGTGCCCCCTTGTTTGTTCACATAGAACATAGCCACTTGATTGTCTGTCTGAACTAAGAGTTCAGACAGACAATCAAGTGGCTATGTTCTATGTGAACAAACAAGGGGGCACCGGGTCCTGCCTTCTATGTCAGGAAGCGCAGCAACTGTGCTCCTGGGCAGTCAATCATGGCATTCTTCTCAAAGCAGTCTACCTCCCAGGTCAGGAGAATTACCTGGCGGACAGATTGAGCAGGATTCTACAGCCGCACGAATGGCAGTTGAACCCTTTAGTGGTTCAGCAGATCTTCCTGAGATGGGGTCTTCCAGCCATAGATCTCTTTGCCAGTCCTCTAAACCGTCAACTTCCCAGGTTCTGCTCCAGACAACCGCATCCTCTCAGAGTAGCAGCGGATGCATTTCTCATTCCATGGTTTACAGGCCTCCTATATGCGTTTCCTCCCACTCCTCTAGTGTCCAAGACACTGTTCAAAGTGATCCGGGACAAGGCCTCAGTGATTCTGGCGGCCTTCCGGTGGCCAAGGCAACCCTGGTTCCCACTACTGTTGCAACTAGCGGTGGACACTCCTCTTCTTCTGGGGATGCAACCCGATCTCCTGTCTCAGGAGCAGGGATCTCTCTTGCACCCAATCTACAGTACCTCAATTTGATGGCCTGGCTGCTGAAAGGGTAGTTCTAACGCCTTTGCTACTGCCTAGGGAAGTGGAGGACGTAGTCTTGGCCTCTAGGAGGCAGTCCACCAGAAAGTCTTATGCCCTTAAGTGGCGTAGATTTTCTGCCTGGTGTACTCAACACAATGAGAATCCCTTCTCATGCCTAGTACCAGTAGTGCTGCAGTATTTGCTTCACCTGTCCAACCTAGGCCTTAAGTCCAATTCTGTTAGAGTTGATCTTAGTGCTCTTTCAGCACACCACTCACAGGTGGAGGGTCAGTCTCTCTCCAGTCATCCTTTGGTGGCCCGATTCCTCAGAGGCCTGCTTTTGCTTAAGCCTCCAGTGCGTCCACCTGCCCCTGAATGGGATTTAAATGTGGTCTTGCAACGGCTTACTTGCCCACCATTTGAACCTATGGCTACTTGCCCTATGCGTTTTCTGTCTTGGAAAACGCTATTTCTGGTAGCCCTTACCTCAGCTAGATGAGTAAGTGAGCTTCAGGCCCTAGTTTCAGAAGCACCTTATACTAGGTTCTATAAGAACAGGGCAGTCTTACGGACTCACCCTAAGTTCCTTCTAAAGGTTGTCTCCTCCTTCCACCTCAATCAGGAGGTGGTTCTTCCGACTTTCTTTCCCAGGCCTCATGCTAGCCGGGCTGAGATGGTCCTGCATACCCTGGACTGTAGGAGGGCATTGTCCGTCCTACCTTGACCGTACGCGGGAGCACTGGAGGGCGGTTCAGCTCTTCATTTCTTATGATCCCAATAAGTTGGGGTTGGCTGTCTCCAAGCGTACTTTGTCCATCTGGGTAGCTTACTGCATCGCCTGAGCTTACCAGGCAGCCGGCCTCTCGTTGCAGGGTCGAGTTATGGCTCACCATGTCAGGGCGAAGGCTGCGTCAGTGGCTCATCTCCACTCTATTCCGTTGGCAGTCATCTGCCGGGCCGCTACTTCGTCTTCAAGCCAGACTTTTGCGGCCCACTACTACCTTGAGAGGGAGTCCCGCAGGGACAATGCTTTCAGGCAAGCGGTACTCCATAATCTCTTTGAGGTCTAGGCACCTCCTACCGTCCGGCCCTGGTGATGGGCTACCTGTCGGGTGCGTTATCAGAGAAGATTCTGTTCTTGCATGCTGAGGCTCTAGAGGGAGCTCATTTTTCAGTTTGGGACCTCTGGTAGCCCTAAGCTAGGGAGTCCCATATGTGAGGACTGACTTCCTGCTTGGTCCTGGAGAAAGAGTAGTTACTCACCTGTAACAGGTGTTCTCCAGGAGCAGCAGGAATCAGTCCTCACAACCCTCCCTCCTCCCCTTGAAGTTGCAGTCATATGATTTATTTTTGCTATTTTTGCTGTCTTTTAGCTATGTCATCAGACTGAGCAAGATGGCACCCTTGGGCGGGAAGGGGACCGCGCATGCGCGCTGCATTCCCAAAGGCTTTCTATGAAAGCTGGGGAAATGCTCCGCACGGGGGCTCCGTCGGCACCGACGTCACCCATATGGGAGGACTGATTCCTGCTGCTCCTGGAGAACACCTGTTACAGGTGAGTAACTACTCTATCTCCTCTATCCCGCCTTTCCTCTAAAGTATACATATTAAGATCCTTAAGTTTGTCCTCATATGCTTTATAACAAAGACCAGTAACCATTTTAGTAGCCACTCTCTGCACCAACTCCAACCTGTTTATATCCTTTTGAATGTGTGGTCACCAGAACTGCACACAGTACTCCAAATGAGGTCACACCAAAGACCTATATAGAGGCACTATTACTTCCTTTCTTCTGCTGGCCTTTCCTCTCCCTGTGTACCCAAGCATCCTTCTAGCTTTTGCTGTTGCCTTTTCTATCTTTTTAGCTACTTTAAGATCATTAGACACAATCATGCCCAGGTCCAGCTCTTTTATGGACAGAAGTACCACCCCCCTACACTATACCACTCCTTTGGATTTTTGTACTTGTACACATTACATTTCATCTGCCATTTGAATGTCCAATCTTCCAATTTATCAAGGTCCTCTCACAATTTTTCACAATCCTGTTGGGTTTTAACAACTTTGAATAATTTTGTGTCATCAGTAAATTTGATTACCTTACTCATTCCCATTTCCAGGTCATTTATGAATATGTTAAAAAGCAGTGGGGAAGTATGTGAGGAGGAGGCATTCTTGCCCGACTTGTGCTCCGCGTCTTGTGTTTCTACAGGCACCTGCAGGATTTCCCGGTTCACCGACGCGGCGCCTGGCCCCGACGTCATCTCAGGGGGCCTTAAAAGTGCAGTGGATCTCGCCAGCAGTCGGGAGCATGTGAGGAGGAGGAGTTCCTGCCAGACTTGTGCTCCACGTTTTGCGCTGTTTCTACAAGCACCTGCAGGATTTCCCGGTCCACCAACATGGCGCCTGGCCCCAACATCATCTCGGGGCCTTAAATTTTGGCCTGCTCCACGGTCACGCGGTAGCAGTTGCGTTTTGAAGGGGCGCGGTTTAAAGGGGCTTGTTAAGCTCCTTTTGTGCTCCTTCGGCGCTGGAGGAGCTCTAGAGCTGGCGTTCTTGGAATGGGCAAGAGTAGAAAACGTCTCCTAAATGTGAGTACAGTGAATCCCTCTAAAGTCGTTAAAATTGTTGAGCCTATGGATAGACATGTTGTGTCTGTGAATGGTGTAGATGGGATTCCTGTTGCTGCTGCCAAGTCTTCGCCTGTCTTAGATGGCTCTTCAGTATCGTTGGGGGTTTCAAACTCTGCCCCTCTTGCTGATTTGGATTCCATCAGCCCAGTGACTACTTCACCTGTGTTGGAGGAGGAGCAGTGTCGATGAGTGGATGTACTATCTCCATCCGTCCTCCTTGGGAGTCCTTTAGAACCTGTGGATGTTCCTTTACCACGGGCTCTTCAGATACCGGAAGATTTCGTGAGAGCCCATCAAGATGGTTTACCTATTTTACCTGTGGACTCTCAGAACATTTCTTTATCTGATGTTTGGCGTGTCCTCTCACGAATTGAAGCTTCTCTAATTTCTGTTGTATCTCAATTCTCAGAGTTTTCGAAAGACTCAGTGGCTAAGTTGGCTCAGCATGATTCTCAGTTAGCAGCGTTAGATAATAAGTGTCAGAAATTGGAAACTCAATGTGTTACTTTGCAGAATTCCTCTTTGTCATTTATTAAAGATAGTCTTATCCTGCATACCCAGCAAGAATTATTGGAAAATACTCTGAGGGCAACGGATATTAGATGTTTAATTTTTCCCTGTACTCGCTTGTTGTCCACTCGGATATTGTTTGATAAATATTTATCTGAAATCTTAGGGTATCAGGATAACACTAAACCTGTTATTAATAAGCTTTATTATTTGCCTTCGGTGAGGGCGATTCCAGGTGGTGTGTCTCAGGGAGCCACTCCTATTTCCTCATTAGACTCATTAGATGTTTCTGAGTTTATTGAATCTTCACATGATGTGATTTCTACTCGGGCCACACTTCTTTCTCCTCTGAGGTTGACAAAAACACAGTTATGCGTTTGTTTTTTCAAAATAAGAATGCTGAATTCTGTGGGGGGGATATGTAATATTTTTCCAGACGTCTCAAGGCAAACTCAGCTTAGGCGCAAGGCTTTTCTGTTATTAAATCCACACGTTCTAGCACTTGGTGCATCCTTTTTCCTTACGTTTCCCTGTAAATGTTTGGTTACATTAGGGGGCACCAAGTATGTTTTTTCTAAGGCTTCGTCTTTAGAATCATTTATTATAAATCAGGTTCCACAGGCATAATATATAATACTTTATTTTTATAAGTCAACAAATTGAAACAATTAGAGTTTTGCATATTTTTAGGGCATTAACTCCCTTCCATGCATAATTTTCTATTAGTAATGTTTATTCTTTTCTATTGTGTAAAATTAGTATTTGTAGCTCCCCTGGATCTGGGCTAAATGGATTTCTTTATTTTTCTTTAAATGTGATTTGTATTTTTTGTTTGGAATTATCAATAAAAAGATTAATACAAAAAAAACCAGTGGGTCCAACACAGATCCCTGGGGTACTCCACTATTCACCTTTCTTCATTGAGAAAATTGGCCATTTTGCCCTACTCTCTTCTTTCTTTCAACCAGTTCCTGATCTACAATAGTACATTGCCGCCAATCCCATGACTTTTTAATTTCGCCAAGAGTCTCTCATGAGGGACCTTGTCAAAGGCTTTCTGAAAATCCAGATACACTGTATCCAACTGGTTCATCTTTGTCTACCCATTTATTCACACCTTCAAAGAAATATGATAGATTAGTAAGACAAGATCTTCCTTGGCTAAATCCATGTTGGCTTTCTCCCTTTAAGCCATGACTTTCTACATGTTTAGTAGAAACCATTATCAAGAATAAAATGACTGATTTGCCCTATACTGGCGTCAGGCTCACCATTCTGTAGTTTCCCAGATCACTCTTGGAACCCTTTTAAAAAAATTGGCGTTACATTAGCCATTCTCCAATCTTCATGTACTACAGATGATTGTAATGATAGTTCACAGATTACTAATAGTAGGTCTGCAGGCTCATATTTCCATTCTTTCAACACCGTCAGATGTATATCGTCCAGTTCAGATGATTTGTTTACTCTTCAATTTATCAAATAGTTGTAATACATCTTACCAGTTTATCGATTATTTTTTTCATTTCTTCCAATTCATCACCTTTATATACCATTTCAGGCATGGGTAACTTCCCTACATCATCTTCAGTAAAAAGTGAAGCAAAAAATTCATTCAGTCTCTCCACTATGGCCTTCTCTCTTAGCACCCCTTTTATCCCTCTATTATCCAATGGTCCAACTGTCTCTCTCACAGGCTTTTAGCTATGAATGTACTTGAAAAGCTTTTTATTATGCAATTTTGCTTCCATGGCATTCTTTCTTTCAAATTCTCTTTGCCTGCCTTATCAATGTCTTGCATCTAACTTGCCAATGCTTATGTTTCCTGTTTTCGTCATTTGGCCCCTTTTTTCCATTTTTTCACATCTTCCGGGAAGTATTTGTTTCATATATCTAATCCTCCAAAATCTAATAGGTTGTAATAATGATTAACAAATCCCACATAAACTGTTACAGTTTCATGTAAATAGTTTAAGTTCAAGTTAATTCCATATATTTAAGTAATATTATACATAGGCTATTGTTCTATGTAAGCATCATAATTCAATTAGTTTAATGTAAGCCACTTTGATACCATGAAAGGCGGTATAAAAGAAATGTTAAATAAATTTCCTGAAAGATGCTTTTTTGGCTACAACAGCCTCGCTCTCTGACCGCATCTTTAAACCATGCAGGCAGTTTTTTGGCCTTCCTTCCAATTTTCTTAAAGCATGGAATACATCTGGTCTGGGCTTCCAAGATAGTATTTTTAAACATCAACCATGCTTGATGTAAATCTTTAGCCTTTGCAGCTGTTCCTTTTAGTCTTTTAACTATTTTCTTCATTTTATCATAGTCTCCCTTTTGAAAGTTAAATGTAGTACTGTGGATTTCCTTACCATCCTCCTTCATTTATTAAATCAAATGCTATCATGCTATGATCACTGCTGCCAAGTAGCCCCAACATTATTATCTCTTGCACCAGATCCTGCGTTCCACTAAGGACTAGGTCCTGGTTAGAGGTAGATAACCAATGGATAGGATTCAAACCATTGAGAACTTGTCATAAATTGCTCAGATAAACTTCTTATCTCCGTCTTGGATTCCTTCATTAGCTAAGAATTTCCAGAAAATTGCTTTATTGTGTGCACGCCATTGTCTTCCCTTCCCTTTCTGTTCTCTGCACAAGAGGTTTGGGAGGGCAACAGATAGGAATGGGCAGGATTAAGGAGTGGCTCTTAATGCTCTACTCTGTGCTATGTCCACTGAAGCCTCACTAACTTCCTGCAAGTGCTGACATAAAAATTCTTTTCCCAGCAGATCTCCTCTCAGTCTCCTTCTCAAATTAAGATATTTAAAAATACAAACCAAATTGTTAGTGAAGTCAGAGAAGAAAGTAAGGATTCTAAAATTGATGTTACTATCCATCTGGGAGGAAATGATCTGTCTAGTAACAGTACTTCTGCAATGCAAAGAGACTTGTACGTTTTGTGAGACAGACTTAAACTGACTGTGAACTATAGCATTTTCAGGAGTTCTACATGTTCATGGTATGGGAGAAGAGAGGCTGCATCACATAACCAACTTTAATTTAATCATCGTTCCTCCAGTTCAGTCGCGTGGTTTATGCTTGCTTACCAGCAGATGGTGACTGAGAACCACAGGTTTGATTACGACATCATGATATAAAGGGTTCTATGTAACACTGCTCTCACCAGTATTTCTCAGTCTTCAGCAGATGGAGGTGGTATAAATCTGTGCAATCTGAAATGGATGGTCTTTGGTTAGGACAATTTGCGAAGCAGGTCGGTGGGCATAGGTCGGTATGAGCCACCTACTGAGCCCTGGGGTGCAGAATTTGGTGATGCCAGATCCTCCCCCTCCTCACCCACCTATCTGCCCTCCCTCAGAGTCTCAGGGAGTGAGTTGGGACACCTTTTGGTGGAAGCCTAGCCCTTCCTCCTCTCCAACCTTTAGGAGGGGGCATGGGGGGGGGGGAGGCTATGCTCAGAGCACAGATATTCCCTTCCTCCTTTCCCCTGCCTTGGAGGCGGTCTGGAGAGGTGTGAGTATTTCTCAAAAATACAGTTGTGGTCAACATTATTGGCACTCTTGCAGTTCAACACCTTAATGTCCAGTATCTCCTAAAACTAAGTGGCCAGTGAAATGGCTATGGACTATATATGCGCACACATATTTGATACATAAAAGAATCAAATAAAATAAGACCAGTTAAAAAAGAAAATAATAGAAATGGTATTAAAACTGGGGCATTGCTAGGACATGATTATTCTCGTCTAAAAATGATTTCTTAAAGAAAACTTCTTAGTGAACAAAACCAAACCAAAAGTATAGAAAAAAATATTTTTTGTCGGATCACCCACTATGAGTGGAAATCCCCTCTTGTAGTGGGTCCTCCTTTTTAATTAATTTTATAAAAACCTAAATAGCCTACAACCATGGAATTGACCGCATGAATGCATGCCATTCCAAACTCTTATGTAGCAGAAATCCAAGGGAAATGTACATGATAGGGGGCGAGAGGTTGGTGTGCATGGATCAGGAGAAGGACCTTGGTGTGATTATTTCTGAGGATCACAAGGTGGCAAAACAGTGCGACAAGGTGGTGGCAAAAGCCAGGAGGATGTTGGGATGCATACAAAGAGGAATTACCAGCAGAAAGGAAGAGGTACTAATGCCACTGTATAAGTCGCTGGTGAGGCCTCACTTGGAATACTGTGTTCAGTTTTGGAGACCATATCTTGCAAAGGATATAAAAAGACTGGAAAAGGTAAAGAGGAAGGCGACCAAAATGATTTGGAGCCTGCGTCGGAAGAGTTATGAGAAGAGACTAGAAGACCTAAATATGTACACTCTGGAAGAGAGGAGGGACAGGGGAGAGATGATTCAGACCTTTAAATACTTAGAGAAATAATGAACAAACAAACCTCTTCCAAAGACGGGGAAGCTGCAAGGGGGTAAATTGAAAGGCAATGTCAGGAAATACTTTTTCACTGAAAGGGTGGTGGATGCTTGGAATGCCCTCCTGATGGAAGTGGTGGGGGCAAATAGTGACAGGATTCAAAATGGCATGGGACAGACACAGTGGATCCCTTTACAGCAACAGGATAAAATCAAACTAAACTTATCTAATTTTACAACATACAGGGGTGTCCCACACGGAGTGGTGGGTTTACCCCCTAAAACAGACATGAAGAGGGGTGGCCTGCATGGAGTGGCAGGTGCACCTATTCTTGCCATCTTACTGGGCAGACTAGATGGACCATACTGGTCTTTATCTGCCATAATTTACTATGTTACTATGTCTCAAAAGGCCCCCCCAAAAAACAAACTTCCTGATCGTCTCTCCCGTCTAGTCCCGGACCTCTGGGTTGTCCACCTTAATCAGCAGCTTGGAGACTGAGGAACCTCCCTCTTTTGTGATGTCATCTATATGTCCTCCTGGGAGCCTCCATCCACCAGTTACCTCAGTCTCCAAGCAGCTGAATAGGTCGGTGAGCCGGGGGGTCCGGACTCACTGGAGGAACAATTAAGGATAGTGTATAGATAGGGTTTTGTCTAGTGAGGAATTTAAAAAAAAAAAAAAAAAAGGTGAATGGAAAAGCAAACCTGAAAGTTATAAGGGAGAACAATTAAGCTTTCTGCCTTAAATCGATGGTGCTCTTGCTTCAGATGTGCTGCAGGCTATCCTCCAATCTGGTCAGCTCCCCTTCTCTGCCAAGTGTTCGGCCATAGCCCCGGAGGACACAGATTGTAAGTGCCTCAGGAACTGGAGGCTGATAAGGAGCGGTGCACAGTCGCCACTCTGCAGAAGTTGGCCTGCGAACGTGCCTGGTCTGTCCGCGGCGATCGTCCGGTGCTGGGCGGTCCCGTGGTGCATGACGTCTCGCCTGCTCTCCGGATTTTCAGTTCGGAGGCGGAGAGCGAGCTCAGCCATGTTGGCCCTTGGCGGCGGAGGCCCGTAGAGGTAAGAAACCTCGGGGGGATCATTTCTCTTCAGCGCGCTTTAGGCGCGAAGGGAAGAATCGGCCTAGTCACGTGGACTAAGTGTGGGAAACACCCAAGCAGCTTCGCGGCCTGCAAAAGTACCCGGTTTCAGGAAGGGGAGTCTTAATTTCAGTGCCTCACCTCCATTTCTCGTTCTCGGTGTTAGGTGGTTGTGTAAAAAAAAAAAAAAAAAACCACAACAAAAAGGGTAAGAATTAGAAGACAGTCGTGCGTTGGTTCTTGCCAGTTGCTCTGGTAGTGGTAGCAGAGCAGGTAGTGCTCAAGGGTCACCTCAGATCCTGCACAGCGCGGCGATGCCCTCTAAGCCCCAGTGTTTCGTCTGTGGGGCTAGGAAAGGCTCAGTAGATGCTTCAGGTGTATGTAAGGGCTGCACTAGAGAAGCCGCGGCCAGGGTGGAGGCGGCAAAGGGCAAGGATATGAGTCTGGAGTCTGTATTGGGTCCCACGGTAGCACAGTCCTTGAGTGTTTCCCTAGGGGAGCCAGTGGCAGGGCCGTCGTCCGCCCCGGACGTTCTACCACAGGCTTCAGTTTGGCCCAGGGGACTGGAGTCCATTTTTCAGCAGAATTTGCGGCTCTCCTGCAGCTCGCAGTGGCAGCCTTACTGCAGGTTCCACCGAAGGGGCCTACCGAGGGTCACGGACTGAAGAGGCTTGCAGCGGGGCCCGCTACGGAGGAGCCAGAAGGGCTCAAGAGACCGAGGACAGAAGGCGAAATCGCTGATCAGTTGGTTGCTTCAGAGGGGCAACTGTCTGAGGAGGAAGGCAGGTGCATGGACCTCGACGAAGAATTGGAAGAAGGAAAGCTGGATGATAAAGAAGATCAGTCAAGAGTGGTGCGTGTCTTTCGCAAGGAAGATTTGCCAGCTCTCATTGCAGAAACACTACGTGCGCTAAACATGCCAGTACCGGGGTCAGCGGAGGATGTGACCCTGGAGGATCCCTTGTTGCAGGTCTTCAGAAAGACACAAAGGGCATTTCCAGTGCACAGAGTGTTTCAGGAAATGATACAAGAGGAGTGGAACACTCCCAAGGCCTCGCTGAAAGGGGCCAGAGTGATGAGCCGACTTTACCCTTTGGTGGACCAGGATAAGGAGATTTTCAAAGCTCCCAAGGTGGATGCGGCCGTGATGGCGGTGATAAAGAAGACCACCATACCGGTTGAGGGCAATGCTGCCCTCAAGGATAGTCAGGACAGAAAGTTGGATTCCTTACTACGTCAGATCTTTGACATGAATGCCCTGTCTCTCCAGACGGCCATCTGTGGAGCCTGGGTGACCTGAGCTTGTCTGCGTTGGGCGCAGCGAGTTAGGGGTGGACAGGAAGGCAATATGGCCGAAGATGCTTCGAGGCTGAAATCCGGAGCTGCCTATCTCGCGGACCTTCACTATGATCTATGTCAAAGAGCATGGCATCAGCCATTGCGGCAAGGCGTTGTCTTTGGCTTCACAATTGGGCAGCAGATAATTCCTCGAAGGCACGCCTAAGTAAGCTTCCTTTTAAGGGAAAGTTGTTGTTTGGGGAAGAAGTTGTTGTTAGGGAGGAGTGGTCTAGTGGTTAGGACAAGGTACTTCAGGCCGGAGGGCAGGGGGTTCAAGTCCCACCTGGGGACAGCAATCTCAGGCCGGAGGGACTGGGATTTCTAGTCCTATAGGCACTCCTTGTGGTCTTGGGCAAGCCACTTAACCCTCCATTGCCCATGTTCCCTGTAAGTATTAACGTATGTGTGTCATATCCCCTCGTGTTAAATGTATCCCCCAATTGACCGCTTTGACCTGGTGAAAAGCGGAATATAAATACAGCTAAATAAAATAAATAAATAAATAAAGATCTTGAGAAGTTGGTCAAGGATCTCGGGGAATCTAAGGGGGGTAGATTACCCGATGATAAACCCAAACAAGGACGGGCAGCTCCTGCGGGTAAAGGTCAGCAGCAGGATTTTCGCTGGTTTCGCATTCAGAGGTATGCTTCAGGTCAGCGAGGAAGATTTCTCAACAGAAACCAGGGTTTTCAAGGATTTCGTGGAGCAGGAAGGGGATTCGGTGCTTCCTCCTCCTCCTCCTCCTCATCCTCCAACTTCAGAAAGTCGCAATGAGATCAGGGGGGCCCAGGCGTCCTTGGTTCCAGTAGGAGGGTGGTTGCAGGAGTTCTATGCCGCCTGGGCCCAAATCACCTCCGATCAATGGGTTCTGGAGGTCATCCGAGAAGGGTATGCCCTGGAGTTTCAGCGCCCGGTACGCGACGCTTTCGTACTGTCCCCCTGCAAGTCGCGGGACAAATGCACGGCAGTAAGAGAGAGTGCGAAGGCTATTGGAACTCAGGGCCATAGAGCCGGTGCCTCTAGACCAATACGAGTGCGGTCGATACTCCATCTATTTCATGGTGCCAAAGAAGGACGGCAGATTTCGTCCAATTTTGGATCTCAAGGGGGTGAACCGTTGTCTGCGTGTCTCTCATTTCCATATGGAGACTCTGCGGTTGGTCATTGTGGCGGTGCGGAGAGGAGGGTGCAGAGAGGAGAGTTCCTCACGTCTCTCGACCTCTCCGAGGCATATCTGCACATTTCCATTCATCAGGAGCATCACAAGTACCTCCGTTTCGCAGTCCCGTTCGGACAATTTCAGTTCCGAGTATTGCCGTTCGGTCTAGCGACGGCACCACGCACATTTACCAAGGTAATGGTGGTGGTGGTGGCGTCGTTGCGCAGGGACGGAATTCTGGTGCACCCATACCTGGACGATTGGTTGATACGAGCAAAGTGGGAAAGCGAAAGCAGGAGGGCTACAGCCAAGGTAGTGGCCTTTCTGGAAAGGCTCGGTTGGATAGTCAATATGGCAAAGAGCGAGTTGGTTCCCTCGCAGTATCTGGAATACTTAGGGGCTCGCTTCGACACGAAGGCAGGTCAGGTGTTTCTTCCTCAGAAGAGGGCGCAGGGACTACGCAAGCTGGTCCGAAGCTTCCTCAGCAGCACAGCGCCCACGGCTTGGCAGTATCTGCAGCTGTTAGGCACGATGGCGGCAACAATAGAGTTGGTTCCCTGGGCAAGGGCACACATGAGACCATTGCAGAGAGCTTTGCTGAGGCGCTGGTCGCACCAGCGCTGACCACCTGTCGCGGAGACTTCTCTGCACAGCAGAGACGCAGGTCTCACTGTGGTGGTGGTTGCTTCCCGGGTCCTTGGAGAGGGGGAAGCCGTTGGAAGCACCTGCTTGGGTGCCGCTAATGACAGATGCCAGTCTCCTGGGTTGGGGAGCCCATTTCCAGGGACAGTTCACGCAGGGTCAGTGGTCTGCTCAGGAGACTTGGTCGATCAACAGACTAGAGTTGAGAGCCGTGTTCCTGGCGTTGCAGAGCTTCCAGGACTGCCTCAGCGGATCTGCAGTGCGAGTGTTGTCAGACAACGCGATGGCGGTGGCTTATGTCAATCGACAGGGAGGAACCAGCAGTGTGGCGCTGGAAACCGAGGCAGAGGCCCTCTGCGGCTGGGCAGAGATGAATCTCTTAGCATTGTCGGCGACTCATGTTGCAGGGTGGACAAATGTGGAGGCCGATTTCTTAAGCCGGGTGAAGGTGGATCCAGGCGAGTGGGTTCTTCATCCGGAGGTGTTCAACATGATCGTCCGTTGCTGGGGGGGCGCCGGTGATCGATCTCATGGCAACCTTCCACTCCACAAAGACCAATTGCTTCTACAGCAGACGCCGAGAAAGAATGTCGGAGGGCCTGGATGCGCTCATCCAACCCTGGCCGGAGGAGCAGCTCCTGTATGTCTTCCCTCCATGGGTTCTGATAGGCAGAGTACTTCAACGAATAGAGAGGTTCTGGGGGCGGGTAATTTTGATTGCCCCAGATTGGCTCCGGAGACCGTGGTATGCGGATCTCATAAGGCTCCTAGCAGCGAAGCCGTGGCGTCTTCCAGTTTGAGCGGATCTCTTATCGCAGGGTCCTCTGCTCATACCGCACGTGGATCGGTTCTCGCTTACGGCCTTGCTATTGAGAGGGCGCAGTTAAAATCGAGGGGTTATTCGACCGCGGTTATTACCACGCTGTTGAAGGCCAGGAAATGATCTACTTCTCTGGCATATGTCAGGGTCTGGAGAGTGTTTGAAGCATGGTGCAGCGACCGGAAGTTCAAAGTGCTATAGGCTACCATTCCGCAGATTCTGGAATTCCTACAGCACGGGTACGACAAGGGCTTGGCTGCCTCTTCACTTAAGGTTCAGGTGGCTGCCTTGTCGTGCTACCGAGGTAGGATTGGTGGCATTACGCTCGGGGGGCACGTGGATATCAAGTGCTTCTTATGTGCGGTATCGCTTCTGAGACCTCCGGGTAGACAGATGGTTCCGAAGTAGCATCTTCCGTTCGTGCTAGCGGCATTGGAACAGGAACCGTTTGAACCCCTGAATCGAGCGTCACTGAAGGATCTCACACTAAAGGTTGTGTTCTTGGTAGAAATCTCTTCCGTGAGAAGGATTTCAGAACTGCAGGCATTATCCTGTAGGGAACCTTATTTTACGTCCTTTCACTCTAAGGTAGTTTTGCGGCCAGTGCGAGCTTTTTTACCCAAAGTAGTGTCGGCGTTCCATTTGAATCAGGTCATCTCCTTGCTGGTGTTCAGTGGGGACACAGGGGGATCACTCACCAGGAAGTTGGATGTCTGACGAGCGTTAAAGAAGTACTTGAGTCGGACAGCGAGTTTCCGCAAATCGGAGAGGCTCTTTGTCCTATTTGCCGGCCCTCGACAGGGAGAAGCGGCGTCAAAGGCCTCCATCGCTAGATGGATTAAGGAGGCAATTGCGTCAGCGTACGTGTTGAAGGGTAAACCGGTACCAGAAGGACTAAGAGCCCATTCCACTAGAGCTCAAGTGGCGGCTTGGGCGGAATTTCATTTAGTGCCGCCTGTGGAGATTTGTAAGGCGGCGACTTGGTCCTCGTTAAATTTGTTTGTGAAACACTACCGACTGGATGTGCACTCGAAGCAGGATGCGTGTTTTGGTTCGGCTGTTCTTCAAGCTGGTATGGCGGGTCCCTCCCGTTAACTTACTGCTCTGGTACATACCCAGAGGTCCAGGACTAGACTGGAGAGACAACCAGGAAGGTGAAATTAGACTTACCTGCTAATTGTTGTTCCTGGAGTAAATCCAGTCTAGTCCCGAGTCCCTTCCCAGTGTACATTTCCTAAGGATGGATGCCTAGTGGCCTTCAGGATGACAGGTAAGACGCTGTTCTATAACACTTGGGGGCGTTCTGGGAAGGGTGTGGATTTTCTTTTTCAATCCGGGTGAGATACGGCCTCAGCACGTTTGAGGTTAGAGTGTTTAGTTGGCGCATAATGCCTTAAATTGCAGGTTCGTTTTCATATTCAGGTTAGGTAGTATTTGCAGAGATTTCTTACCAAAGGTAAAAGAAGTTGAGCTTTTTGGAATACTTACTTGTTGCTCTGGTGAGTCTGCTTTGTCAACAGTGAACTGGTGGATGAAGGAGACTCCCAGGAGGATATACCGATGACATCACAAAAGAGGGAGGTTCCTCAGTCTCCAAGCTGCTGATTAAGGTGGACAACCCAGAGGTCCGGGACTAGACTGGATTTACTCCAGGAACAACAGTTAGCAGGTAAGTCTAATTTCACCTTATGTCCAAGAACTGAATGAGTATTATTCGTTAAGCATAATTTTCAAATATGCAAAACTTAGCTTGTTGATTCGGGGAAAACCTCCAACGATCACACAGTTCATCGCCTTCACAATCAAACAGCAAACACCAGCTTCTTAGCCGTACTAATCCTGTAAATTTAACTATTTACATGGAGTTTTAGCTCTGCAGGGTGCCACTTCTTGCTTATCTTCATTTTATATATTTAATAATCTGCCCGTGTCATTTGGAATATATTGGAAGAACATCACATCCGATGATAAAAAATGTTTGTTGGAACATCGTTCACGCATTAATTCGGCGGTAATGACAGCCCCAGTGTTTCCCCATTGTGAGCAGTTTAAACATCGGTTTGAGGATTTAAAATGGTTGGTGCTTGATCATGTTCCGCCTAATCCAAGAGGAGGTGATCGTATTTCTAAATTACTCCATAAAGAACAACAGTGGATTTTAAAATTACAATCAGTGACTCCTCATGGAATGACTGCTGAAATAGATTGGTGGTCATTACATGTTTGATAGCCAGATTGATGGTCTTCACGAAGATTCAACGTACAAGTGTGTGTTATCTGACGTCATTGTTTCATATAAACAAGAACCGGATGTGACAAGGTTCGTTCGCCTGAAGAAGAGCTAAGAAGCTACCCGGCTTGAAACACTACGTGGTGTAGTGAGGACTTTGTTGATTTCCAACTTAAGCTATCTGCTGCCCCCTGGATTATTATGGCTATGAAGCTGGTGTTTGCCGTTTGATTGGGAAGGCGATGAGCTCTGTGGAGGTTTTCCCCGGATCAACAAGCTAAATTTTGCATATTTGAAAGTTATGCTCAACGAGTAATACTCATTAATTGAGTTCTTGGACATGTTTGTTTTTTTGGGGGGCCTTTTGAGACATCATTGCTCTTATTGCTACATAAGAGTTTGGAATGGCATGCGTTCATGTGGTTAGTTCCATGGTTGTAGGCCTATTTAGGTCTTTATAAAATTGATTAAAATGGAGGACCCACTACAAGAGGGGAATTCCACTCATGTTGGGTGATCCGACAAAGAATAATTTTTTCTAAACTTTTAGTTTGGTTTGGTTTTGTTCACTGAGAAGTTTTCTTTAAGAAATCATTTTTAGAGAAGGATACATATATTCATGATTTCAGCAGGTTTATTTTGGGTTACACTTTAGGACATGATTATTGGCATCCTTATAAATAATTAAAATCAGTTTGAACAGAAGAACCACAGAAGAGACAAGAAAAAGGAAAACAGTAAACCTCAAAAGAGGGATAAAAAAATATAAAACCACAAATGAAGGATAAACAGTAAAAAAAAAAAAAAAAAAAACTCACGA
The DNA here is from genome assembly GCA_033557465.1 of Ichthyophis bannanicus. NCBI lineage: Eukaryota > Metazoa > Chordata > Amphibia > Gymnophiona > Ichthyophiidae > Ichthyophis > Ichthyophis bannanicus. The sequence goes on from CM066032.1 coordinate 792,668,675, forward strand.
GAGGGATAAAAAGGGGGCTAATAAAAAAACAGAATAAAAGAGGAAAAAAGAAGCACCCATGGAAAAATTAAAACAGTAAAAATAAAAATAACACTAAAAATACATAAAAAAGGCAATGGCAGTATGTATCATAAAAACATAGAAAGATCCTGAATCCATATTGAGTCCCTGTGGATATAGGGAGTCCATATTAAAAATATATCTTTGTTCTAACCGGAATAGGGTAGCCTCTTGTGTTCTTTTTCCAACCAGGTAGCTGCAGTGTTCTATAATTCTGGTTCTGTTATTGCAACTTGTCTTAACCATGTATAAAAGGTTAAAGGCATGTACAGTTGTGGTCAACATTATTGGCACCCTTGCAGTGCAATCCCTTAATGTCCAATATCTCCTTAAAAAATAAAAATAAAAAAGTAGCCAGTGAAATGGCTTTGGACTATATAGTATATGGGGGTCTATAGGTTAACTTAGTTGAATATATAAACCTGTTACTTTATGTTACAACACTAGTTCTTTGTTAAACTGTTCTATGTACATGTTGTTCAATTGTAAACTGCTATGATTACCTGAAATAGCGGTATAAAAACACACAAAGAAAATAAATAAATAAATTCTGAACCACGAATATTCTGGTTAGATGTGCTAGTAGACGTCTATCCCACGAAAACGGGTAAAACCGTATTCCGAACCTAGCTCTTTCCACACATCTAAGTCGATTGTACGGGGATCTCTGAACATGGGTGAGGATGGGCGGATCATGGACATCAGAACAGGTTTGCTCTATCCCCATGCTAGAACGCACCCCTGTCACTACTAAGGGACGCTCAGGATAGGGGGACCCAACACCCACTACTGCTCATTTGTATGGTACCACGAGGCGCATGCAGCACTGCACATACATAACTAGTCCCTCCCAGGCTGAGCATATCATCTAGCCTGGACAGACAACACAGCGGCTGTGAACAGGGGACTTCCAGGGGGTATGGTCAGGGTCCATAGAGGTGCTTTGGCGGATCTGACCCAACAGTGGCACCGAGGGGACACCCGCTCTGTCTGGCTTAGAGAGAGGCCAAGGGCAATATATGCCATAAGGATTCAGTTAATTTGTAATGGGCTAACGGAGCATCAAGGTGCAGGGAGCGATGTCCAGGGTTGCCAGTGGAACGGGTGTTACAGATGGAAAAGCGTTGTGTGTGGGGGGCGTTGTGGACGGGTTGGAGGGGACTGGTAGTGCAGAGCAGCAGAATGTGTGCCCCCTAGGCCAGAGGCATTGACGAGGCATAAACTCATTGCCCAGCGGTATTGTGTATCATTTGTAATACTGCAGGATTAGTTTGGGATTCCATGGACCTGGTGAGGACCCATCCCTAGCAGTGTCAGGTATATTGGCAGTGATGACAAGGCATGGCTCACTGGGGCAGGTTCCTAATGCCATGTACCATTTGCTGCACAGTATAACCTGACATACATGTTCATCTGTTCAGTCTTGTACACCTTCTTGGGATGCACTGGCTTTTCCGTGCGTGGTTCTGGACATAGTGGGTCTGATCTATGATCTGTTTTGCAGCAGCTATCATTTCCCATCGGTTTTCATGTCCAGGAGGCTTTGGGGATGCACATTTTTCTTGGGGGCGTGGTGTTCATAGGTATATCATGGAGACTGGTAATTTCTCCAGGAACAAGCAGGAAGTCAGTCCTCACATATGGGTGACGTCGGCGCCGACAGAGCCCTCATGTGGAGCAATCCCCAGCTTTCAAAGAAAGCCTTTGGGATTGCATCATGCATGTGCAGTCTCCTTCCCGCCCAAGGGTGCCATCTTGCTCAGTCTCCTTTTTTCTGTGGAGCCCAATGGACGTCGTCCAAGTTCCCTCGTGAAAAAAGTGTTTAAAAGTCAGAAAAATTCTGACCGGTTCAACGCCGGTTCCCCTTCCCATCTTGGCTCGGTACACCGGTATCAAGTCTGGTCCAAATTTTTGTTTTTTGTCCTTAGAGACTAGCGTTCTCGCTCTTTTTTTCCTTTTAGCTGGCAGCCTGGTCCTTTGACCTCGCAGGGGCCCTTTTTCCTCCGATGGCTGCCAATGGGTTTAAAAGTGTGATCGGTGCACGAGATTAATGTCTCTCACCGACACACACGACTGCTGCCTCGGTTGTCTCGGGCCCGACCACAACCCGAAGATCTGTGGCCCCTGTAAGAAAATGTCTTCCAAGGCCTCTGATCCTCAGCAGCGTCGGGTGTCCTCTGAAAGGGGTCTCCCTTGCGGGAACACCGGAGGAATAAAAAATCCATGAGGGTGGTGTCACGTTAGATGGCTCTGAGCGGCCTGGTCCCTCATGGGCTAGGTCTTGGAGCCCGGCCCACCACCCCAGATCCTCGGAGTCGGAGAGGCCTGCAAAACTCCCTCGTAAGGAACTTGAGACACCGAGGCAGCTAAGCACTGTCCTTGTTGTAGACTCTCCTCCAGGAGAGCCGGCGTCGGAACCCAACCCGGGGGCTATGGAGCCTCCTGAGCTCGGTCTCTGGTTGGCGGCCTTGGAGCGCAGGGTGTCTGCCTTCATGGATGAGCAACAGGCGCTGATGGACGGTCTGACCTGTCCATCCGCCCCGACCACCGGGACATTGATGTTGAAGTCGACCCCGGAGGCCGAGCCGATCCTCGAAACACTAAGAACTTGAGTCGATCCTCGGCCATGGTCCCCCTTGACCTTCCATTCAGGACCGAGGTCGTCGACGCCGATTCCACCGGCATCAGGGTGGTCAAGACCGAAGCCCTCGAGGCCGGAGCTGCTCAACTCCTCCTTGGAGGGGTCCGGTTGGGAAACGGAGGACGAGGAGTCACCAGATACCCATTGGACCAAATACATCCCCTTGGATTCCCCGGGATCTGAACCTCGGAGAAGGTCCCCCCCCAGAGGACACTCGGTTCTTGGACTTTATCTGGGACATGGCAAAGGCTTTGTCTTTCCTAGCGGAAGCCGAGGAGGAGCCTCTAGCTGAGGAGCTCGAGATCCTCCAGTATGACTTCCCCCTTGGGAAGCCCTTACTGTACCAGTGCTTCCAATTCTGGAATGGCTGATGCTCCGCATGTGGGAGACACCGGCCTCTATGCCGGTACTCAGCAAGCAAATCGATTCCATTTACCGAGTTCGCAAGAGCCCTGGATTCCAAAAAGCACAACTGCCGCACAACTCCATGGTTGTGGAATCAGCCATGTGCCTGCTCAAGAGCCAGAAGGCGCACTCCTCGGTGCCTCCTGGCCAGGAGGCCCGCAACGTGGATGCCCTCGGCAGGAAGTGCTACCAGGGTTCGATTCTATCATGCCGAATCCAGACATACCAGCTATACATGGGTATGTACCTACGATACCTGGCAAGGGAGATTGCCGGGTTCTCAGCTGGCCTCTCCGAGGGACCTTTGCAGCGCTTCCACGTTTTGTCCACCGGGATCCGGGAGTGCTCGAAGTTTGACTCCAGCAGCCTATGATGGCTTCGTGGTATCGGCCCGGGTAGCTGCGGCCGGCATCGGTGCACACCGCCAGGCATGGCTACAGTCATCAGACCTGAAGCAATGGGTACAGGACAAGTTGGTCGATGTTCCTTGCTGAGGTGAAAACCCCTTTGGCAAGCCCATGACAGAGAAGGCTGCCGAGATAGAGTCCAAGTACCTGACCCAGACAAGACTTGAGAAGAAGACTTCTGCCCCTTCTAAGAAGAAGGGCTTGGATAAGAAGCCCTTTTTCATGAGAAAAGGTATAGCTTACCGCAACTACCCCAGATATCAGGCCTCCCCCAGCTCCCCAACAGGGGCAGCAGACTAAGGGACAGGGGCATGGCCCGCGTAAGCAAAAAGCCCCCAAACCCAAGGCACCAGCTCCGGCCCAGCCTGGAGGGGGTTTTTGACTCCCAGAGCATAGTCCCTCTCTCCAAGGAAGCAAGGCCATGCACAGGAGGAAGGCTGACCTTGTATGCCCACAGGTGGCCAGCCATCACAACAGATGCCTGGGTTCTACAGATAGTCGAAAGGGACTATCGGCTAGATCTCACCCAGACACCACCTCCTTACTTTCCAGGGGAGCCTCTCAGACCCCCTCTTCACAGAGACCTCCTCTTAAAGGAGTTGGCAGGTCTTCTCGAGGATCAGGCGGTAGAGCCGGTGCCCCACCACCTGCAGGGGAAGGGCTTCTACTCCAGGAATTTTCTGATACCAGAGAACTGGAAGCCTAAGACCTATCCTCGACCTGCGAAACTTAAACAAGTTCCTAGTGAGCAAAAAGTTCAAGATGCTTTCCCTTGGGATATTGCTGCTATGCTCCTTAGACCTAAAAATGCTTATACGCACATCTTGATTCATCCAGACCACAGACAATATCTACGATTTATGGTGGGAGGAAACCACTATCAGTACAAGGTGCTTCCATTTGGCCTAACCTCAGCACCCAGGGTGTTCACAAAGTGCCTAGCGGTGGCGGCAGCCTTCCTAAGAAATCAAGGGGTATTTGTCTTCCCCTACTTGGACGAATGGCTCATCAGAGCCCAGTCAGCCCTGAAAGCCCAATAGGCCACTTCTCGCACTATCCAGTTGCTGCTGCACCTAGGGTTTGTGATCAATTACACAAAGTCCACTCTGGTTTCCTCGCAAGGACTGGAGTTCATAGGAGAGAGGTTAGACACCCTTCAAGCAAGGGCTTATTTACCAGAAGACAGGGCACAGAGACTTATGGCCCTAGTGCAGCAAGTGAGCCGCAGAACTCAAATCTCAGCAAGACACTTTCTGCGCCTCCTTGGTCACATGGCCTCCACGGTACATGTGACACTCAACGCCCACCTCTACATGAGAACAGCTCAGTGGTGCCTCAGGGACCAGTGGACACAGGCCTCAGGCAGACTCAGAGAGAGCATCAAAGTGTCCAAACGACTGGTGCAGTCATTGACATGGTGGCTTCAGCCACACAACCTACTGGAGGGAGTGCCTTTCCAGCCTCCCCAGTACATGAGAGTGCTGACTACGGATGCATCCTTGCTGGGATGGGGAGCCCACTGCCAGGAATTGTGCACTCAGGGTGTGTGGTCTCCACTGGAGAGCACACAACAGATCAATCTCCTAGAGCTTCGAGCTATCTGCCTAGCTCTATGGACCTTCTGTCAAACCCTGGCTCATCAGCTTGTCTTACTTCAGACAGACAACCAAGTAGCAATTTTCTGTGTGAACAAGCAAGGGGGCACAGGGTCTCGCATCCTCTGTCAGGAGACCCTGGACCTATGCTCTTTTGCAGTCAACCAGGGTATGTACCTCAAAGCAGTTTACTTTCCAAGTCAGGAAAACTTCTTTGCCGACAAGCTAAGCAAAATTCTCCAGCTGCATGAGTAGCAACTGGATCCCAACATAGTCCAGCAGCTGTTCCAGTGCTGGGGGCGACCATCCATAGATTTGTTTGCGAGCCCACAAAATCACCAGTTGCCCTGCTTCTGCTATAGACAGCCACACCCACGCAGGGTGGCTGCAGATGCTTTTCTAATATCATGGTCAGTAGATCTCCTGTATGCATTTCCTCCCACGCCCCTGGTGGCTCGGACTCTATTCAAGATCATTCAGGACAAAGCCTCGGTCATCCTGGTAGCGCCCAGGTGGCCGAGACAGCCATGATTTCCGCTGCTGCTTCAGCTAGCGGCAGAGGCTCCAATTCCTCTGGGATTGCACCCCAACCTCCTGTCGCAGGAGGGGGTACTCTTCTGCATCCCAACCTCAGGTCTCTCAACCTGATGGCATGACTGCTGAAAGGGTAGTCCTTGCACCACTTCTTCTCCTCAAAAATGAAGAGGATGTACTGCTAGCCTCAAGAAGGCAATCAACTAGAAAAACCTATTCATTTAAGTGGCATAGGTTTGAGGTGTGGTGTGCTAAGAGTGAAAACCCTTTCTACTGCTGAGTGCCAGTGGTGTTGCAGTACCTGCTTCACCTCTCCGATCTAGGCTTGGGCTTCTGGTATTCAGTGCTGAGCTCCTTCAGGAAGTCTATTACTCCCTGTGGGTGGTAGCAGGGCATCAATTTGGCACAAGTTACCTAGCAAGGTAGAGAAGATGTGGCATAGCTACCTGTTGTTTTTAGGAAAATTTCCTCATCACCTTAGGGGAGAAGCTTGGTCAGGCTTCTTAACACCTCTCAGATCAGTGTGCCTTAGCCAAGGCATTGGGTAGCAGGATACCAACATCAGTCTTTGAGCAAGATCTGCATATTATCATATAATGGTTTCGTGTGCAGGCCCAGGGTCATTGTGTGGTAAAAGTTATTAAATAATAAATAAATAGGTAAATAAAGCTCCCTGCTTATTAGACTGCTTTATGAACTCCGCAATTACCATTTGCGGTTAATGTTGGATATTAGCAGTCAACACGTCATCTGGTTTGCAGTTGTGGCTCATTGGGCACAAAATGGAAAAAGGCACATCCCCTGTCCCTTTAGGTAGCTTGCTTACACTTAAGGTGATGTTCACGCACCTCTAATGTGTAGTCAATTTGACAGAGGGTAATTGTCCACAAAGAAATTGAAAATGTCCCTCCAATAAATTAATTGGCTATGTACCAACAAAACTTACTATTTTTTCTTAAATAATTTTTTATAAAAATTTTTATAAAAACACTTATTACAGGTGTATATCTTCTTGAGGTCTCAGACTTAAACCAGCGCTGGCTACAACGGACTCAGTCCTTAGCCTCAGCGTGAAGTTGCATCAACGACCTCTAGAAAGTGGTGTACTGTTGATATAACTGCTTATCCACCATTTGACAGTCTTATCTACTTAAGCATATTCATATTGAAATTCAGTGCAATGCTTATAATAAGGAAATGTGCTTATCTGATTTTCAAAAATACCCCAGGGGTATTTTTGAAATTTATGAATATGCTTAAGTAGATAAGACTGATTTCTGGCCCGGAGGTAAGGCGGCCTGCTTCCGTTTTCTCCATTCCATCCTACGGTAGCAGCTCCAGAGTCTCGCGAAACTCAAGGCAGCAGCTCACCGCTCCGCGCACACATCTGCCATCTTGCATGCGGGCAGCTCAATGTTGCCTCCGCTCACAGTGGACACAAGCCACAGGCAGGCTCCGGGTCAGGGTCTCAGTGTTCCGTCAACTAGCAGAGTTGTTAGACTGGTAACAGGGTGCTCAGCACCTGCAGAAGGGCATGCCCTTCCAGCTCCCAAACCCCCAGAGGGTCCTCACAACAGACACAGGGCAGCTGGTTCCCAGCAAAGAGCCAGCAGCAGATCAACCTACTGGAGCTCAAGGCCATTTTTCTGGCGATCAATGCCTCCACCACCGCCTACAGAACCAGTTGATGCTAGTCCAAATGGACAACCAGGTCGTCGTGTTCTACCTTTACAATCAGGGGGCACAGGGTCTCAGCGCCTCTGCCAGAAGGCAGTAGCCCTCTGCTCGTATGCGATCGGTCAAGGAATACTCCTCGGGGCAGTATACCTTCCGGGTCAAGACAATATCCTAATTGACAGGCTGAGCAGGGTCCTCCAGCCACACAAATGGTGTCTAGACCCCAGGGTGGTTCAACTGCTGTTCAGACTTTGGGGAAACCAGAGTTTGGGCCTCTTTGCCAGCCCAGCCAATGTTCAGCTGCCCCACTTCTGCTGTCCCCAACTGCATCCATTCTAGATGATGGCGGACTCCTTCATCTCATGGTCGGAAGGCCTTATGTATGCCTTCCCTTCCATGCCACTAATCGCCTGGACCCTCTTCAAGATCCTGCGGGAAAAGGCCTCCATGATTCTGGTGGCCCTGCGCTGGCCCAGGCAGCTTTGGTTCCCCCTGTTGTTCCACCTCTTGATGGAGCTCCCAGTCCCTTTGGGGAATGCCCCAAGGTTATTGACCCAGGAAGAGGGCTCACTTCTTCATCCATCATCCTGTTTATTGTCGGATACTGTTAGTTTTATGTAAACCGCGCTGATCGCAAATAGTGCGGTATATAAGAAATGTAAATAAATAAATAAATAATAAAATCATGGGGTCCCTGTCATTAACAGAATGGCTGCTGAGCAGGTCATCTTAGCACCCTTCAACCTCCCGAGGGAGGTAGAGGAAGTCCTACTGGCCTCTCGTAAGGACTCCACTCCAGAGCGAGCACAGGAACGAAGATAGCGGGTAGTGGATGAAAGCCAGAATGCCTCACAGGACGTGGCATTGGCGGAGCGAGAGCATCGAGAGCAGAGGAGAGTGCAATGTTATAGGAAGCTACTGCTTCGTCAACAGACTTAGATGACATAGTGGAAGAAAGAGATGAAGAAACAGTGGAAGAGAGAACCAAAGGATCAATAGCATGAAGATATCTAAATAGGTTGGAGGAGATATGACGAGGTTGAGGCAGGGGGTGATGAAGATTGAAGCTTAAAAGGTGATGGTCAGATAAGGGAAGAACTGAGCTACAGAGGTTGAAGGGTAAGCAACTAGAGAAAAATACCAGGTCAAGACAATGGCCATGCTGGTGAGTGGGAGCAATGGAGCAAAAGCTGGAGGTCAAATGAGGAGGTAAGGGAGAGGAGCTTTAAAGCATTGGGATCAGAGGGGTTATCGTCATGAATGTTAAAATCCCCGAGAATAAGAGTGTGGGAAGAGGAAGCCAGAAAGAAGGAAAGCCACGAGAGAAAGGTAGAAGCAGACTTGTCAGGAGGTCGATGAATAACAGCTACCCGGAGAGGAAGTGGAGTGAAAAGGTGGATGGAGTGAACTTCAAAAGAGGGAAAAGAGTGAGACTGAGGCAGCAGGAGGGGCTGGAATTGGCAGGAGGGAGAAAGTAGAAGCCCAACACCACCACCACGGCCAGTGAGACGAGGCGAATGGGAGAACTGATAGCCCCCATGACAGAGATCAGCAGTAGATGCAGTATTATCTGGGAGGAGCCAGGTCTCAGTTAGAGCAAGAAGATGAAGAGCATTAGAGATAAAGAGATCATGAGTAAAAGCAAGTTTATTAGAGACAGTGAGCGCGTTCCACAAGGCACATGAGAATGGGAGAGTGGAAGGGGAAAGGAGAGGGATATAAATAAGATTAGATGTGTTGCGTGAAGATCTCTTCTCAGAGTATGACAGAAGTCTAGGGGGGCCAGGGTTGGGGTTGATATCTCCAGATGAGAGAAGGAGTAGCAGAGTGCAGGGCAGAGAGGAGAGACAGTATGGTGGAAACAAGGGTGAGGCTGCCTTAGAGAGAGGGGAGATGGATGAATTAGAGGGAGAAAGCGGTGCAGCTCAAGAGCTGATGATAGGGTAGAAGACAGAATGGAGGGGGAAGTGAGGATGGTAAACAGGAGAAAAGGAGAGGAGGAGTGAAGGTGCTGATGGGAGGGGAGACTGAGTATAAAGAAGAGAAGGACAATGTGATGAGGAGCCATAGAGGAGGAATAGAGAGGAGAGCAAAGGCAAGAGGATATAGAAGGTGGGAGTGTCAGATATTGGCAGCACCTGGGTATGAGGTAGGTAATGAGCAGATGACAGCAATAAGAGACAGTGAGCCACGGGGTGGGTGGCTGAGGGGGGTGGGGGTATAAGTTATACAGCTGAGAAAGCTGAACAAAGTGCAAAAATAAAGGGGACAGAGAGATGGAGCACACTAATAAAGACAAACAAACAAATACAGTGGAACCTTGGTTTTCGTGATTAATCCATTTGAAAAAGTCTGACTAAAACTGAATGTATGAAAACTGAAGCAATATTTCCCATAAGAAATAATGTAAATCCAATTAATCTGTTCCAGACACCCAAAAATATTAGCAAAAATACATTTTATAGATAACTATATTTTTACATACAGAAAACTATGAGAAATAAATATAAATGACTAATGAAATGGATAAATGAACATTTAACATCACTTTTACCTTTATTGAAGACTCTTGTTGGCATATGGAAGACAGTCAATCAGCAAGAGAATCAAAATAAAGAAAATCCCACTTCTGGCCACAAGATGGTGCTCCATTTTCACTGTACGAAAACTGAGACAATGTATGAAAACTGGGACAAAATCTCAACGAAAAAAGTCAACAAAAACTAGGGCATACGAAAACCGAGGTTTGACTGTAAATAAATATTAAGCAGACAGACAGATAGAACTCACAGCAAATTCGTCACAGGAGCTAAATATCCACCTCTCTAGCAGAGCACTTGGGAGGGCACTGCTCTTCCCAGACCACAGAGAGGCAAACAGACTAGGCACAGTGGGACGAGACAGGAAGAAGGGCTACACAATACCTCAGCGGGGGGAGGGGGTTAGTCACTCAGGTAGACAAGAGCAGAGATAGGAAAAAAAGTTTAAACTCAGCAAGTTCTGGGGACAGAGCAGGGATAGATATTGAATTAAAAGTAACAGTTAACCTGGCCAAAACAGACAGGCCAGATAGCTGAAAGAAGCAGGGTAAATTATACAGCTGAGAAAGCTGAACAAAGTGCAAAAATAAAGGGGACAGAGAGATGGAGCACACCAATAAAGACAAACAAACAAATAAATAAATAGTAAGTAGGCAGACAGACAGATAGAACTCACAGCAAATTCGTCACAGGAGCTAAATATCCATCTCTCTAGCAGAGCACTTGTGAGGTCACTGCTCTTCCCTGAGCACAGAGAGGCAAACACCTCCTATATAGTAATCACCTCAATCAACATATCATGGCAGTCATTCACCTTTATCACCCTACAATACATGGAAAGCATAATCACAGACTTGAACACAACAGCATACCCTCTAGACCCGGGGTCTCAAACACGCGGCCCGCGGGCCGCATGCGGCCCGCAACCGAACTTTGTGCGGCCCGCGACGGAGGAAAAAAAAAAAACACAAACCCTGTCTTCTGCTGCTGCTGCTGCCGCCGTGGTAGCAGCACAATCAGCTGTTCGCGGTCCCTTCTCCTCAGCCCGGAAGAGCCCCGAGTCTGCTCCTTTAGCGGCGGGCTTTTCAAGATGCAAAGAGAATATTTCCCTCTCGCGCGGCTTGTCAAGCCGCGCGAGAGGAAAATACTCTCTTCGCGGCTTGAAAAGCTCACCGCTAAAGGAGCAGACTCGGGGCTCTTCCGGGCATAGGAGAAGGGACCGCGAACAGCTGATTGTGCTGCTACCACGGCGGCGGCGGCAGCAGCAGCAGCAGACAGGGTTTTGTTTTTAGTTTATTTACTTGGCCTGATTGGGGGGGGGGGGGTTAGGACTGGAAATGGGCAGATGGGGTTAGGACTGGAGGTGGTCTGATGGGGGGGGGGGCTAAGACTAAAAATGGGGTTATGGGGGGGGGGGCTAAGAATGAAAATGGGGTGATGGGAGGGTTAGGACTGGAAGTGGGCTGTTGGGGGGCTTAGGACTGGTAATGGGCTATGGGGGGGCTAGAACTGGTAATGGACAGGGGGGGTTGCTAGGACTGGAAATGGGCTGAGTAGAAGGGGTGACTTAAACTGCAAAAAACTGATGGGGACGGGGTTTTGGAATGGAAATGGGCTGAGTGGAAGGGGGCTTGGAATGGAAATGGGCTGATGGGGAGGGGGGCTTGGAATGGAAATGGGCTGATGGGGAGGGGGCTTAGAAAGGAAATGGGCTGTGAGGGGAGGGAGCTAGGACTGGAAATGGGCTTAGTTGGGGGGAGCAAGGACAGGAAATGGGCTGATGGTGGGGCTAGAATAGGACTGGAATGGGCTGATGATGCGGGGACTAGAAGGGAGCAGATGCTGGGTGGGGCTGAAACTACAAGGGAGCTGATGTTGGGGGAGGATTAGAATGGGATAGGGCTGGGAGAGTAAAATGGAGAGGGGAAAAAATATTTTGTGTGGGAGGGAAGAAAAATCTACAATTGGCCAGGTACTGGGTGAGTAAGTGTGGATTGAGAATGGAGAGGTAAAATTTGAGTGGATGAAATAGGAATGAGGAAAGAGCAAAAGGAAAAAGATTAGTATGTTAAAGCAGATGCAGAGAGAGAAAGGAAAAAAAACTAGAAGAGAGAAGAAAGTACAAATGGACAGCAGACCATGGAGAGTTAGCAGAAGACACCAAGAAACCAGAAGAAAGTGGCTGGCACAATTGCAACTGAAAAAAAAAATGCACAAAAGGTAGAAAAATATCTCTTTATTTTGAATTAACTGGAATATGTCAGCTCTGGGAAATGTGCATCATTAACGTCTGTGCTTTATTTAATACAAGAGGAAATTAATTTATAGTTTTATTTCTACAGTGTTGTTGTACATTCCAAGTTTGGCTTTTGGGGTTCCCAGTTTAATTATTGTCTTCCTGTTTCTAAATTTTGATTCCTTGTTTGGTGATGGTGTATGTTCTGCATGTGTAACTGAGCTGAGGTATTCTGTTTATGTAATTCCTATTTGACATTGCCACTTGTTCTCTTTCCCCAGTAGGTCATGTATTGTTATTCTCTGAAATGTATTGGTTTAATATTTGCAGTGTTGCCTTTTGATAGTTAGGGTATGGTGCTTTGTGAGTCCTGGTAGTGCTGTTACGATACGGTGGGTTTGCTATGGGTTCTAAATGGGTAGTGTTTGTAGTAGTTCCTAATGTGCCTGGCGGTTGGCACTGGATTATAGTAATGTAGAAATCTTTTAGTCTTTCTTTATCCATACGCTCATTAAGAGGCATGTTTACTAAAAGTTAGTTTATGGTAACATTATGCAAATATTTATGCAAATGAGGTCCCTTATGCAAATTAGGCCTGCGTCTTGTGCGGCCCCCGGGTTACTTTACAAGTCCTCATTTGGCCCTCAAAGCAATTTGAGTTTGAGACCCCTGCTCTAGACCCATGTTCACCTGGATTAAGATAGCTAGAAACGAACTATGCTTGATAACAGCACAAATATCTAATCATCAGGGACACATGCCTAACAGCCTAATAACTTAGTATGCCCAATGTTAAAAAACTTAATGCTTGATACTAATAATCCAGCATCATACAGACATGTATCTAGCCTAGCCTTCTTGACAAAGATAATTGAAAAAATAATACAACAGCAATCCAAGAGCACATCAGTAGGTATGCCCTGTTGGACCCACAACGGCTTTAGACCACACCACAGAGTTGAAACACTATTAACATCTCTCATTGACAGACTCATAAAAGGCCCCCAGCAACCTAAACAGGGTTTCTTTGACATGACATAGCAGCATTTGACTCAATCTGTTATTGAGACCACAAGCAATTGGAATACAAGACATAACACTAGAATGGTTCCACTCATATCTAACAAGCCGCTAAATATGGGATCAACCAAATCTGCTCCATTTTATCAACAGCAAGGTGCACACACACACACCTCAATCATGCAATCTCACAATTACTTTTTTTTAAAGTTTGTTTAATGCATTCCAAATACAAAACATAAGGAAAATAAGCAGTCCAAAGAAAGACAAAAGGAAAAAAAAACAGAATTAAACTCATCCAATACCGCTACACAGCCCACATCATGAAGAAAACAGCAGTTTTCGCTACCTCCGAATCACCCTAGACCAGCTACTGAACATGCAGTCCCGCATCAGCAATACCACTAAATTTATCACAAAATAAGAACACTCCACCACCTATGCCCATTCCTTTATCCACGTGACTATTGTACCGTGTTTCAAGCTCTTATCTTCCCTCATTTTGACTTTCATAATATCTATCAAGGTCTATCAAAATACATCCTACAACTGCTCCATATGGTTCAGAATACTGCTGCTCATACCCTATATTGAGCATCCAAATTGGAACACATCACTCCAATATTAAGGTATCTACATTGGTTACCGATTGCGTAAAGAGGCAACTACTCTGCCTATTCACCGTATACGCCAGGATCTGATGCTCTGGATGTGGGAAATGCCCCTCATCATTTCTCCCCATACTCGATAACTTATCTGACACTCCAGAAAAAGGGCAGCATTTGGCAGGGCCCTCTTTTTGGGCTCGAAACATGCATGTCGCTGTTATTTTGATGCCAAATGCTGCCCTTTTTCTGGAGTGTTAGATAAGTGATTCTCACTATTATTAAATTACTGTTTTTGATTGTTTTGAAAAAATTATTAAAAACGGCTTCTGTCGACACGGAGAGGGGAGTTTTTCCTTCTCCCCGTCTCAAGTCGACGGATCCCGACAGAAATACAATTGGTTTGATAAATGAATTCACAGGTTCTTTTTCATGTTTTGACTTTTTGTCTGATTATGCCACAGGTGGCATCTTAACACCTTGGAGCCATGGGCACTAACCATAGTGCAAGAGGGGTACAAGTTTAATCTGCAAAGCACCTGCCCTCCACTCTGGTGGGAGAATATCATTCTCAACCCCCACTCACTGCTCTCCTGCAGTAAGAGATCAACTGTCTTCTGTCAGTGTGCCATAGAAGAGGTTCCAACATCCCAACAGGGGATGGGATTCTATTCTTACTTTCTCATACCAATGAAAAACGGAGGGTACAGACTCATATTAGACCTCAGGAACCTAAACAAGTTTCTAGTCCGAAAGAAATTCAGAATGGTCTCACTAGGATCTCTTCTACCTTTATCTCCAGAGTCAGGACTGGCTCTGTTCTTTAGATCTAAAAGAAGCGTATACTTACATCCTCATTCATTCAGAACACAGGAGGTATCTACACATCATCTTCCAAGGAAATCACTATCAATACAGAATCCTCCCCTTCGGGCTTGCCTCTGCTCCGAGTGTTTTCACAAAGTGTATGGCGGTCATAGCCACATATCTAAGGACTCTTGGAATATTTGTCTTCCCTTACTTAGACGACTGACTAATAAGGGCACCCACTTCACCGGAGGTTTATTTATCCTTCCTTCGTACAGTGCAGGTACTGCATAATCTGGGATTTGTAATAAATCTTCCGAAATCCCATCTAGTTCCCACTCAAACACTAGACTTCATAGGAGCTCTTCTAGACATTTGACAGTCAAGCATTTCTGCCCCAGGACCGTCGTACTCGACTAGTGCAGCTAGCATCTCAAGTAAGACTCGGAGATAATCTTTCGGCCAGGGAGATGCTCCAACTTCTAGTCCATATGGCCTCTACAGTGCATGTAGTCCCATATGCCTGTCTGCATATGAGGACAGCTCAATGGACTCTTGCCTCCCAGTGAAAGCAAATCTCCGGGCCTCTCGAGGACCAGATCCAAGTCACAGTCTCATCGACTCCCTTCGGTGGTGGTCTACCCCAGGAAATATCGTAGGGTCACCTTTTCAGATGCCTCCACATCAGTGCATCCTGACAACTGATGCCTCCAAACTGGGCTGAAGTGCCCACTTGGACTGACTCTCCACTCAGGGCCGCTGGACAGAGCAGGAGTCGCAGCTCCAAATAAATTTACTGGAGCTTTGTGCTATCTTCAATGCCCTCAAAGTGTTTCAGCAACAATTACAAGATCACAGAGTTCTCATCCAGATGGACAATCAGGTAGCTATATTCTACCAGAACAAGCGGGGGGAATGGGCTCTTAGGCCCTTTTGCGGGGAGGCTCTCCATGTTTGGTCCTTTGCCATTGCTCATCGAATACACCTCCAAGCAGTGTATCTGCCAAGACAGCAAATTTCCTACATCTTTCAGACCTGGGGAACTCTGGAGATAGATCTTTTTGCCACTCCACAAAATGCCCAACTACCTCATTTTTGCACCAGAACTCTGATGTCCAGTCTCCAACCGGTGGATGCTTTCCACTTTCACTGGGGTCAGAATTTCCTGTATGCCTTTCCTCCCATACCCCTGATTCCCAAAATGCTTTTCAAGCTTCAAGCAGACAGGGGCCACGTGATCTTCATAGCCCCATGCTGGCCATTTTAACCGTGGTTTCCTCTCCTACTACGTCGGTCCCAGACTTGCCCACTGAGTCTCAGGTCAGCTCCTGATCTCCCCTCATAAGAAGAAGGGATGCTACTCCATCCCAATCCGCAGTCTCTCCATCTCATGGCTTGGCTGCTGAGAGTGTAGTATTGCAAGATCTTAACCTTCCTCTAGAAGAAAAACAGATTTTGCTAGCCTCAAGGAAACCGTCCACCAGACATTCCTATGACTTCAAGTGGTGTAGGTTCTTGGTGTTCCCAAAAGGATCTTAATCCCTTCTCAGCTCCTGTGGAAGCTCTCCTTCAGTATCTACTCCATCTTTCCTCTGATTTCAAGACTAACTCTGTGAGAGTCCACCTCAGGGCAATTGTTGCTTCTCACCATCTCTTGGATGGGCAGCCTCTTCTAATGCGTTTCATGAGAGGGCTTTTATTGACCAAGCCTCCAATCAGGCCACCACTGGTGACATGGAATCTTAATGTCATCTTAGGACAGCTCCTTAAGCTGCCTTTTGAACCTTGAGCCACAACCACACTAAAGTTTCTCTCTTGGAAGGTCATCTTCCTAGGAGCATCAGTGAACTTCAGGCATTTGTGGCAGACGTGCCTTATACCCGGTTCCTCCATGATAAGATGGTCCTTAGGACTCGCCCCCATTTCATGCCAAAGATGTGTCTCCTTTCCATCTCAATCAATCTGTTTGCCTTCCTATTTTTTCCCTAGACCGCATGCCTCTAGGGCAGAGGCAGCCCTCCATACCTTTGACTGTAAATGGGCCTTAGTCTTCTATCTTTAAAGGACTGCTGAGCACCGTAAAGGCTCTGTTATTAATATCCTTTGATCCCAGTCACTTGGGTTTGCCAGTATCCAAATGTACCCTTTTCTAAATGGATAGCAGACTGCATTTCATTTGCTTATGATAAGGCAGGACTATCCCTTGAAGGTCATGCTACTGTCCATAATGTTCATGCCATAGCTACATCCACGGCAAACCTACTGTACGTTCTGTTGCCATTGACAAAATTTGCAAAGCAGCCACATGGTCTTTGGTACATACCTTTGCAACTCATTATTGTCTGGACAAGGACTTCCGTCAGGATGCCATGTTTGGTCAGGCGGTACTCCAGCACCTCTTTCAGACTTAGGGCAAATCCTACCCTCTGTCCTGGAATTTTTCAATGCCAGACATCCATGCCCTTTTGAGGCCTGCCCTGAGGCAAATCTACCGATTCTGGAGGCATTTCTCTGGCATCTGGGAGCTAGGGAGTCCCATATGTGAAGACTACATTCCTGCTTGTTCCTGGAGATAGCGTAGTTACTCACCTATAACAGGTGATCTTTAGGAACATCAGGAATTTAGTCTTCACAACCCACCCGCCTCCCCTAGGAGTTGTAAGGTTTCCCTCTCTCACTATTCTCTCCTTTTATCTCAGCTGCAAACTCAACTGAGGAGGGAGAGTCACAAAGGTGGAAAGGCAGCAGCGCAGGTGCAGTGGGATGCTCCCAAAGGCTTTCCTATTGGATGCTGGGGAGTGCGGGCTCCGTCGGTGCCGATGTCACCCATATGTGAAGACTAAATTCCGGCTGTTCCCGAAGATCACCTGTTACAGGTGAGTAACTACATTTTCTTGTAAACCCTTTGACACGGAGAAAAGCGGTATAGAAAAATAATCAAATGAAGTTCTCAAGTATGCATATAAATTGAGGTATTTTATGATCAGTCTGCCTACTTGTGAACTCTGCCCATGCCCTACCTAGACCACACCTCTGGCTATGCCTCCTGACAAAGTAGATACCACACCATGTCAACACACATACTTTTACACCAGTAGGTATTTTATAAAAGGCCATTAAAGTGTATAAACTGACACATCTATGCGATAGTTTGATGGACTATTTTGCAGTTTCTTTCTTCCTGGCCCTGAATGTAAAAGCATGTCTATTACAATGCTACTAAAGTTTGCAGTCTGAAGGCTGAAAATCTAAATGTGAATTTCTAGAATTTTATAAACAAAGAAGGTCAGTATTCAAAGACATAGTTGCTGCATCAAGATAAGATGATTTATCTGCTTATCTTTATGCTCAATATTCAGCAGCCTTATTGGTAGGACACTGAACATACGGCACTATTTACATGGATAACTTCAAAGTTAGGACCACTATTTGTACAGCTCTCCTAAAGGGATACATTTGTCTGTATACATTTTAGACCCATTCCCCAAATGCCTGTATTACTCTTTTCCCTAAACTGATAAACTTTGGATGGACATCAGTTTAGCAGTCCAAAATTGATCTTTTTATGGCTTCTAATATTTTTTAAGATGCATCAGTTGAATATTCACCATACATGTTTCTTTATGGTTAAGAGAGACTAATATGAACCAACTGAAATCACTACCATTTGAAAAATGTATTCTGATCAGTATGATTTGTCTGTTTAGATGTTTGTACTTTTTTTAAGCGTACTTCATTACCAGGTTTCTAACATTTAGCACTTACTATACTGGTCTTAGTTGTTAAAATATTAGCATTAAAAAACCCCCTTATGTTTGACTGTTAACTGTTTTAACACAGCATTTTAATGTTCTGTTTTAAAATTTTCTTTCTGCAATTAAAAAGACCAAGACAAACCAGGCTGATAAAGAACAGATACATGAAAGCAACATGAGAGATTTGGAGTTACTCTTGGCCAGCTTTACTGTGTCAGGTCAACGGACATCAGGTTAGTTGAATCTATAAGATGACAGATGCATCTGTCAACCTTCCAAAGTCACTTCATTGTGAGAATTGTGCAGCTACCTCCTGTAGTCCCTCTTCTCAGCATGCTTTGATTTGATGACATGGTATGAGGAGTTCTCACAGCAGTCAGCCATCTAGCTGATCTAAAAAAGGCGATAAAATGTGAACCTGCTGTTGGCAGCCCCCGACTTGATTTACAAGTGTTGGTGCTTATATGTTCTGATGGAAGAGTGGCTTGTTTGCTGTTCCAAATCCAGCCGAGAGAGCAAAGTTCTTACAGTAAATCTGCAGAGGGAACAGATGTTTTGATTTGAAATGAGCCAAATTTTAAGCAACCTTCAACAACTTAAAGGTCACATACTCAAAAAGGTCATGTAGGACAGACAAGATATTATACATTTTCTGTGTGCAGCATTTTACTGCTACTGTTTTTAGGCTAGATATACTGTACTTTTCCTAATTTAGATGATTTTAATACAGTTTAATATTTTATTTCTATTCCATATATTGCATGTCATAAATACCCTATATGCTATATGATAAATAGGGGTAAAATAAGCATTAAATGCATTGGTAAATGTCCCATTCATCATACAAGTCATTTTTAATCTCTCTCTGAAACTTGAATGGTATATCCTTTCATTTGAAGAACGGCTTCAATTCTCATTTTATTTTAAGAAAATCCCTAGATACAAGCCTCCTCCATTGTGACCAAGTTGTGCCAATCTCCTAGAGACAAACCACCAGATTTGGAGGATGTGCAATCCTCTGAGGCCTACCCCAATTTTGTCTCCAGAGATATTTTATATGGACATAACACACGCAAGAGAAAAGAGGCAAGGGACAATGAAGCTACAGTGTAACCCATTTAAGACTAATAAGAGAAAACATTTTTTCAGTCAACATGTTATCAAACTGGATTTTGTTATCAGAGGATGTAGTAAAAGCTGTTAATGTAGCTGAGTTTAAAAAGTTTGGACAAGTTCCTGGAGGAAAGGTCCACAAACCATTATTAAAGAGGACCCAGGAAATCCACTGCTTACCCCGGGACAAGCATTGTGGAACCCGTGTATTTTTTGAGAACCTGCCAGATACTTGTGGCCTGAATTGGCCACTATTGGAAACAGGATACTAGGCTTGATTGACCTTTGTTCTGACCTAGTATTACATTTCTTATGTTCTTATGACAGTTATCTCCTATGCAGCTTTAAATTCAAAGGGAAACCAGAGAAGTCCCAAACAAAATAAAAGAAGGGTATGCAAAGGAAGTATAAAGATAATAAAGTAAGGTATCTGGCAAAAGTATAGCTGACCTCTGTGGTATCTGTCATTTACTCCCCTACAATGCATTGTGTCTGGATAATATTGTGTTCTTTATAGCTTATGTAAAAGCAAGTTCTCTGTTGATAAGCTGGATGATATCCATGTAAGTGGATGAAATCTAACAGTACAACATGGAATAGTTTTCTTGATGCTCAAAAAACCCCCATAAGCTTTGTTTCCTTTGTAATTTTTCATCTCTTCTTCAAATAAATGGATGCTTGCTGCTTACATATATTGTTGCAGTATAGTTTTCGATTTCATTTTATTCCTTACAATTTTTTTTCTTTTTTCTTACTTCTTACATAGAAACATGACGGCAGTTCATAAGAGCAGAAGCTCTCCAGAAACAAGCAGGAAGTCCTCACATATGGGTGACATCAACAAAGCCCACATGAGAACACACTCCAGCTTCCAAAGGAAGCTTTTGAGAGATCCATCATGCATGTGTGCCAATCTTTCTGCCCGAAGGAGTTGTTTTTTTTCCGCGGAGCCTCTGAGATGTCTGTCCCCAGAAAATATTTGATACTGTTGTGGTATGGTTTTTTCATCTTTCTGCTATTTTTTGAGTCGCGTGCTAGTCACTTGTCTTCCTGTCTGCTCCTGGGAACATCAGTGCTTCGACGCCAAATTATTCTTAGGTTACTTTTTTTCTTTTTTCAGCACATGGGGTTTTTCTCTCACACCTCCCTCGTCAGTTGGGACCTTAGCATCCTTTGACTTGGCGGCAGCTGTCTTCTCCAACATGTCTAAGCTAGCAGTGGCTTCACAAAGTGCTCCTAGTGTGGCCGGACCATCTCAATGATGGACTGCCACAACTGGTGCTTTCAGTGCCTTGGGCTGACCATGAAACCCCTCCGTCTGTGCTCTCTCCTTGCAGATGGCACACAAGGGCTCAAGAATTGGGAAGAACAGTGGGAATCGCTGTTTGGTTCCTCTGTGCCTGCGACATTGGCTCTGGCATCAACATCAGCATCGATGCTCTCGAGGGTCCTTCACCGAGGCTTTAGCTTTGCACGGTGCCTGAGTTCACTCTGAGCCAATGGGCTACTGTGCACTGGACCAGCAACTGTCCTTCAAAGAGGACCACCCGCAGAAGGCCAAGTCTTCTGCCTCATCAGTGTTGGAGGGCAATGCCGAGGGCTGGACAAAGCCCATAGGCACCGGCATTGAAGCCTCCCTCTATGTGACTCTCAGGGTGAGGGTCGGGAGTGGCCTCCAAAGCTGCCCCAGTGGAAGGAGTTGCCTCCCAAGGCCCAGGAGGATTGCCAGGTATCTCCCAAGACCGTGACCATTGTGGAGTTCCCGACGAGTGGGCCGATACTGGAGACAGTGGTTGCTACCCCGGTTCCTACCACCTTGGAAACCATGCTCCTCGCTGAGTGAATGCAGGCCCTCAAACGCAGTATTCGCTGTGTTTCTGGCCCAGCAGGAGCCTGAGACCAGATGCCCTTTAGTTACTCGATTCCGGTAGAGGCCCCATCTGTGGTGGTGGCTTCACCCTTGAAGATGCAGCCCATCCTCAAAGCCTTCGCCCTTCCCTGTGGGGTTCCTCCCCAAGCACCTTGGGATTGGACCACGAGGAACCTCTGTCCCCCTCCACTCCTCTTGAACGCTGCAGACACTATGAAGAATCGTGCCAATACTTCGACTTCCTCATGGTTACTCTGATTCTGAGGGCTGGGAGATGGAGGAGTCACCGGAACCACGCGCCAACGAGACATTCCCTTACGAATGCAGGAAGTCCCCATTGGAGGATATTTCATTCCACGAGTTCGTGAGGGACATGGCCAAGACCGTCTCATTTACCATGGAGGCTGAGAAGGAGCCTGGGGCAGAGGAATTGGAGATCCTCCTATATCCTTACCCTCCCAAGGAGGCCATCATGGTACCTGTGCACAGAATCCTTGAATGGCTGGTCCTTCCACATGTGGGAGATACCCCTCACCGTGCCTCTGGTGAGCCAACGACTTGACTCCATGTATCAAGTCCATAGGAGCCCCAGCTTTGAGAAACTGCAGCTCCCACACAATGCCATGGTTGTGGAGTCGGCCATCCGGAGAATTAAGAGTTATAAGACACACTCCTTTGTGCCCCTGGGCTGGGAAGCTTGAACCCTCGATGGCTTTGTTAGAAAATGTTACCAGAGTTTGATGTTGGTGGCCTGCATCCAGGCCTATCAACTCTACATGGGCATGTACCTGAAGAACTTCACAGGTAATTTGCCTGGCTTTTTGGACTTGCTGTCGGGAGAGCAGCTCAAACAGTTCCATGACCTCATCACTAAGACCAGGAACTCTTCCAAGTATGTGACCAGGGCAGCCTATGACAGCTTTGAATCAATGGCCTGGGTGGCTGGCCTCTGACTTGGAGCAGTGGGTGCAGGACAAGTTGGCAGATGTCCGCTGCTGGGGTGTAAACCTCTTTGGCAAGATAATGGAGGACAAAGCTGGAGAGGTTGCAGCTCACTATGAACAGGCTTTCCCAGAAAACCGATGATCCATCCAGGAAGAAGCCTTCTGCGAAGAAGTCATTCTACCCTAAGAAGTAGTAGTACTACAGTGGATATCTTCCATATCAGTCCTATCAGGGCCCTCAACAAGGGCAATCACAAAGGGCAGGGCCAATGTCAGCAGCGCCACGCAAAACCCCATTTACCCTGTACCCAAAAGTCCCAGGCAGTGCCACAACCACATCCTGGAGGGAGGCTTTTGATTCCTTCCTAAAGAGTATGGTCCTCCTTTCCATACCAGATTCTGTTCCTCTACAGTTGGGAGGAAGGTTGATCCATTTTGCCCACAGGTGGCCAGTAGTCACAATTGACTCCTGGGCTCTCAGGATAGTCCAGGATGGGTACCTGTTACATTTTGATCAACTTCCTCCTCCATTCTTTCCAGGGGAGTACCCCCTCGACTCTGGTCACCGCGAGCTCCTACAGCAACAGGTTCAAGCTGTTTTGGCCAACCTGGTTATCGAGCTGGTCTCTCCATCTCAGACTGGAAGGAGATTTTACTGCCATTATTTTCTGTTTCCCAATAGAACAGGGGGCTTCTGGCCCATTTTGAATCTACAGAGCCTCGATCGGTTCCTCGTGAGGGAAAAGTTCAAGATGGTTTCCCTAGGAATGTTGCTACCCTATCTTCAGCGATTAGATTTGCTATGCTGCTTGGATCTCAAGGATGCCTACACTCACGTTCCCATTCATCCCCTTCATTGGTAGTGTCCCACTTCATGCTCAGCGGCAATCACTGTCGGTACTGGGTGCTGCCCGTCGGCCTAACCTCCGCTCCAAGGGTCTTCACAAAATGTCTAGCTGTCATCACTGCCTTCTTCTGAACCCTGGGGATCTTTGTTTTCTCGTGTGGATGACTGGTTGATCAGGGGCGGAACACTGGATGAGGTCCAACAATCTGCAAAGCTTACCATTCAAGTGCTGGAGCTTCTGGGTCAACTACCTGAAGTCTCATCTACAGCCCTCTCAACGTTTATAGTTCACTGGGGCTCTCCTCGATACTATCCTAGCTCGAGTCTTTCTGCCATTGGATTGGGCCCGTCGCTTAGTTACCCTGGCTCGTGATATACAGCATTGCCAAGTTGTGACTGCTTGACAGATGCTATGCCTCCTCGAGCACATGGCCTCCATGGTCCATGTCATTTCATATGCATGGCTACAGATGAGACAGGCGCAGTGAGCTCCGCACACAATGGTGTCAAGCCACTGGCCATCTCAGGGACAAAGTGGTGGTCACTGCGCCGCTCCAGGAAAGCCCTCTCCTGGTGGTTACAGCCTCTGAACCTGCTCACGGGACTCCCTTTTCAGCCTCAGTGGTTTCCAGATGTGCATATAATACTCTAAATTAGGTCTCACCAAAGATTTATACAGAGGCACTATCACTGCCTCCTTCCTCTCCCTGTGCACCCAAGCATCCTTATGGCTTTTGCTGTAACCTTTTCTACTTGTTTAACTATCTTAAGATCATCAGAAACAATAAACACTAGGTCCTGCTCTTCTTTAATGGCCAGAAGTGCTTCACCATCTATACTGTGCTGCTCCCTTGGAATTTTGCAGTCCAAATGCATGACCCTGCATTTTTTAGTATTGAATCTCAGCTACCAAATTTTTGACCAGTATTCAAGCTTCACTAGATTCCTACTCATGTTAGCTACACCTTCCTGAGTAACTACTCTGTTGCATAGTTTGATATCATTAGCAAAGAGGCAAACCTTACCTGATAGCCCTTTCACAATGTCGGTAACAAAAATATTAAAAAGAATTGGACCAAAGATCGATTCCTGTGACACATCATTGGTAACATCCTTTTCAGAATGGACTCCATTTACCCTGTACCTTTGTCACTTCCCACTCAACTAATTTCTAACCCTGTCAATCACTTTAGGGTCCCTCCCTAGGGCACTCAGTTTATTTATAAGTCGTCTGTGCGGAATAGTGTCCAAGGTTTTACTGAAATCTAAGTGCATCATATTGAGAGCTCTCCCTTGGTCCCACTCTCTGGTCACCCAGTCAAAAAACTGAAATTTGTCTGACAAGACCTGCCCTCTGGTAAAACCATGCTGCCTCGGATCCTGTAATCCATTGTTTTCCAGAAACCTCACTATTCTCTGTTTTAGCAGCGTTCCCATTAGTTTGCTCACCACAGAGATCAGACTAACCAGCCTGTAGATCCCAACCCTTACTTGCACTTTTGTGTAAAGGGAGCACATGCATCATTATCCAGTCCTGTGGGACCACCCCTGATTCTAAAGAAGCATTGAAAGGTTAGATAGTTGAGCCACTAGAACTTTCCTAAGTTCCTTCAATACTCTTGCATGCAACTCATCTGCCCCCATTGTTCTCCCTAGTTTTAGTTTTGCTAGCTCCTTGGAAACACAGTCTTCTGAAAATCATTGAAAGTTTGTCTGCTTTCTATTCCTATTTGTGGTTTTCTGAGGTCCTGCTCCTGGCCCTTCATCTGTGAGAATAGAGCAGAAATATTTGTTATGCAATTCCACTTTATTCTCCTCAGCTGCTACATATTTCTCCCCTTCACCCTTCAATCTGACAGTACTGCTTTTGCACTTCCTCCTCTCCCTAACATCTGAAAAATGTTTTGCTCCCCACCCCCCTTTAATGCGATGGTTATTTCTTCTTTCATTGGTAGCTTTGCTTTCCTCACTACTTTCCTAGCTTCTCTTAGCTTTTCTGAATATTGATGCTTGTCTTCCTCTTTCTGTGATCTTTTATTTTATGAAGGCTTCTTTTCCCTCACCTTTTCAACTACTACTTTTGAGAACCCTAGTAGCCTCCTTTTCCTTTCAAAATTTATTTGCTTTCCTAATAAAAAAAAAGTTTATTGCCCTTAAAATATCCCCTTCAGTTTTGCCATACTTTTCTACATCTCTCAGCTGTTCTTATCCTACTATAACGACTCCTTGAGGTATTATCCAATCTTGGCAAAGTCCGTTTTCCTAGAGGACTGTATCAGCCCTTATCCTAATACTGAACCACACCATCCATTATCACTGGATGTGAGATGATCACCCACAATAATATTAGAAACTCTCGCCCTTCATAAGCACAAGGTCCAGTTTGGCTCCCTCACATTTGGGCTCTGTTACCAGTTGCTGGAATAGTTTTCCCTGTATAGAATCCAGGATCTCCTTACTTTTAGATGAAGAGTTGTCCTAATCAGTTTCTGGCATATTTAAATCAACTGTCAGCAGCACTTCTCCTTTCATAGCAATACTGCAAATGCCTTAAATTAAATTTCTGCCCACTTCTTCTACCTATGAAGGAGGTCTGTATACATCACCAATGCAAATGGATGCTCCATTCCCTTTTCCTATTTAATCCACAGTACCTCCCCCTTCTCTTGTAAGCCCTGCAATTCTATAGCTTTATTTTTTACAGATACTGTCACTCCTCCTTCCTTTCTTCCTACACTCTCTTTCCTGAATAAATTATGGCCTGGTATATTTATACCCAGTTACAGTTCTCCATGAACTATGTCTCTAACTGCCATTAAATCCAAGTCAATGTTTTTTATTAAAGCTTCAACATCCACAATCTTATTTCCCATACTATGGGCATAAATAGGCATCGTTTTCCAGATGTTGCCCTTTTTATCCATTTTTAGAGGTATTTAATGTTTTACTTACCTGAGGGCTTTCTTCATCTGTCCCCAAAAAATCTAGTTTAAGGCCTTCTTTAGTAGGTTTTTGCTGTGGAAGACACTTTGACTCTTCCTGGATAGGTGGACATCTCTGCTCAGCAACCCTTTGGAAAATCATCTCATGGTCCAGGAAACCAAAATACTCTCAATGACAACATCCTTCAGTCATGCATTCATTTCCAGGATGTGAGCTTCTTTGCTTCAACTTTTACCCTCAACAGGGAGGTTTGAGAAGAATACCACCTATGCACACTTGCTTCTCCCTCTCTCCCTCTCTCCCAGAGCCATGAAGTTCCTCCGAGCATATCATTTGTGGCAACATGCATGAGCAGCATTGGATAATAGTCAGTAGGCTTGATGAGTCTTGGCAAACTCACTGTAACATCTTGGATTTTGGCACCTGGCAGACAGCACAGCTTCCGAGATATTAAGTCTGATCAGCAGATGGACGACTCAGTACTCCTCAGAAGAGTCACCAACCACCACTGCCCTTCATTTTTCCTTGTGGTCACTGATTCCACAAATTTTGGGTGCTTGAGTTCTGGTTCTTCCCGTTCCTGGAATGTTTTTGCCTCCTCCACTTCCATGGCTGCACACCAGTTCTTCAGTTCGAGGGATGGTGGAGTTGGATTGTCGATTCTGCAGGTTCTGATGGCCTGTGACCAACTATCACAGTTTCCTGCAGCCATGCTATTTATTTGGCCTGATGCAGCTCTCCCCCCCCCCCCCCAATGTTGCTCCATAATATAAAGAAGGAGGAAATTATTCTGATTCTTTTTTACTTTCTAACCAATTTTGTTGGTGTGGTGTTAATGTAGTTTTATTTATTTATTTTATTTAAACAGTTTTCTATACTGCCTTATCCTTCAGTCAAAGTGGTTTACATTATATAATCACTACAAACAGTTACTGGATACATTCCCTTGCCCCCAAAGGGCTCACAATCTATGTGTACCTGTAGTGTGTTTGTTCTAATTTTGGTATTATGATTCAGTCTAGATGTTATATGTCAGTTGGACAAATTCAAGTAGTTTGTAAATCGCCTTGATGTTAATTTATCTAAGACGGTATATCAAATACATAAATAAGTAAACCAACCAACCAACCCACCTCTTGGTCAGGTACTGCAACCTGCTATGGGATATAACAAAGGGAGTGCTGGTTTTATTTCTGTAAAAAAAAAAAAAATGGAGATCGTATTCCTTTTCATTCCCTTATCAATTTGAGACACGGCCATATGTCCCCTCTATAACAGAGTTGCCAAAGAGAAACAATATTAAGAGTTAAAATCACGGCATCACATATTACAACAACCCTCTGACTCCCTCATATCTTTCTAGTAATGTATATTATTTATCCTGCTGACCACTGAGAAAGGCAGAATACCAGCTGCACCCACTGTTGGCCCAGCCTGGCCCAGCCCAGCCAGCACAGAAATTTTTACTAAAACAGTTGATTAATCTTTGTTTCTCCAGGAACAAGCAAGAAGTCAGTCCTCACATATGGGTGATGTCAGCGCCGACGGGGCTCACGTGGAGCAATTCCCCAGCTTTCAAAGAAAGCCTTTGGGATTGCTACCACGTGTGCTTGGTCCCCTTCCCATCCAAGGGTGCCATCTTGCTCAGTCTCCTTTTTTCCGCAGAGCCCACCACACGTCGTCTGTTTTCATCCCAGAAAAAGTTGATTTTTTTTTCTAGCATTTTTGCTTCTCTCTGGTCTTGCACCAGTACATATCCCGCCCCGACCTCAGTACCTCGGTATTGGGTCGATTCCTTTTTTGCTTTTCATTTTTCTTTGGGCGTCTTTGTGCCCTTTTTTCTTTGCTGGCACCCCGAAGAGTCTTTGACCTTACTGGGGTTCTTTTCCCCCCCATGGCTACCAGCGGGTTCAAAAAGTGCTATTGGTGTGGGAAGATTATGTCCCTAACCGATACGCATGACTGCTGCCTCCGGTGCCTCGGCCAGTCCACGACCTGGCGGTCTGTGACCTGTGTAAGAAAATGTCTTCGAAGGCCTTGAGAAGCCGCCAGCAGCAGCAGGACAAACTTTCCCTGACTCCCCATTCCTCCGAGATCCAGGACCTGGTCTGAAGCCTCGACGACTCGGGAGGAGCACTCTGAACCTGAGCGGCATCATGGGTCCTTGGAGAGGGGATCTTCCTCGAGGGAACAGAAGAGGAAGAAACAACCCTCGAAGACAGCGTTTCTGGATGTCTCTGATCAGCCAGGCTCCTCCCAGGGCTGGTCGTGGAGCCCCGAGCATTCGCTCGAGACGTCGGAGAGGGAGCATCCAGCTGATTCCTCGAAAGGACCCGGTCGCGGATCAGCCTAGGCAAGTACACATTGTCCTCGTCAAAGATTCCCCCCAAGGGGAGCCGGTGTCAGGCCCGAGTACATTGGTGCCGGTGCCGCAGGCTTCAGAGCCTCTGGGACTGGTGTCCAGGATGGCGGCCTTGGAGTGCAATGTCACTGCCTTCTTGGACCAGCAGCGGGCGCTGATGTCCGGCACATCCGGTTCCTCCGTCCCGACCACCGGGTGTTCAACGTCGAAGATGTCCCCGGAGGCTGAGCCGATCCTTGAGGCCATGTGGGCCCAGATGGATCCTCGGCCGGGGTCACGCTTGGCCTCCCGCTCATCGGGGCCGAGGTCATCACCGACGAGTCTGCCGGGTTCGGGGCATGCGGCACTGGGGCCTTTGAGGCACGAGGAACACGAGTCTTCCTCAGAGGCCTCTGGCTGGGAGACTGAGGATGAGGAGTCCTCGGACACCCGGCGTCATCGTGATGTCCCTTTCGATTCCCTGGTTTCTGAACCTCGGAGAAAGTTAGATTCCTGGGCATTAAAGGTGATCAGGGAGGATTATCTCCTCCACCTGAGCCAAGTACCTCCACATTACTTCTTGGAGAAGGTCCCCACCGGAGGAGATGGGGTTTTTGGACTTCGTCCGGGATATGTCCAAGGCCTTGGCTTTCCCAACGGAGTCCGAGGAGGATCCTCGAGCCAACGAGCTCAAGATCCTCCAGTACGAGGCTCCCCCTCGGGGAAACTCTCACGGTGCCCATTTCTCCCATCCTGTAACAACTTATGCTCTGCATATGGGAGATGCCGGCGTCGACGCCAGTGATCAGCAAGCGGCTCGACTCGATGTATCAAGTTTGCCAGAGCCCTGGGTTTTAGAAGTCACAACTGCCGCACAACTCCATGGTTGTGGAGTCGGCCATGCGTCAACTGAAGATTCAGAAGATGCACTCCTTGGTGCCCCCCAGTAGGGAGGCCCGCACCTTGGATGCCCTCGGCAGGAAGTGTTACCAGGGCTTGATGTCAAATTGCCGGATCCAGGCCTACCAGTTGTACATGGGCATGTACCTGAAAGACCTGGCGAAGGAGCTCGCTGGGTTTTTGGCTGGTCTCTCCGAGGAGCCTTTGCAGCGCTTCAAGAGCCTGTCCAAAGCTGTCCGTGAGTGCTCCAAGTTTGTCTCGGCCGACCTATGACTGTTTTGAGTCGGTGGCCCGGGTAGCCGCGGCGGGCATCGGTGCATGCCGCCAAGCTTGGCTCCAGTCATCCGACCTTGAACAGTGGATACAGGACAAGTTGGTCGATGTCCCGTGTCAGGGAGAAAACCACTTTGGCACACCCATGACTGACAAGGCCGCAGAGCTGGAGACCGAGTTCATGATGAGGACTAGGCTCTCCAAGAAGACCACTGCCCCTTCCTGAAAGAAGGGCTCTGGTAAGACGCCCTTTTACCCAAGGAAGTCCACTGCTTACCAAAACTAACCCCCTTACCAGGCCTCCCCGGCTTCCCAGCAAGGGCAGCAGGCCAAGGGACAGGGGCATGCATGTAAGCAAATGGCTCCTAAGCCCCAGGCTCTGACTGGCCCAGCCTGGAGGGAGCTTTTGACTCCTGCAGCATGGCCCCTCTCCCACTTGGAGCTCAGCAGCCTACAGGAGGTCACCTCACCCTTTATGCCCACAGGTGGGGAGCTATTACCACCGGTTCCTGGGCATTAAAGGTGATCAGGGAGGATTACCTCCTCCACCTGAGCCAAATACCTCCACACTACTTCCCTGGAGAGCCCCTCGGGTCTCCCCTTCACCGGGACCTTCTTCTGAAGGAGTTGGCAGGCCTTCTAGAGGACCAGGTGGTGGAACCGGTGCCCCACCACCTCAAGAGCAAGGGGTTCTACTCCAGGTACTTCCTTGTGGCAGAGGACAGGGGGCCTAAGGCCCATCCTTGACCTGTGCAACCTCATCAAATTCCTAGTGATGGAGAAGTTCAAGATGTTCTCCCTTGGAACATTGCTGTCTTAGCTCCGCCAGGGAGACTGGCTATGCTCCTTAGACCTAAAGGATGCTTATACTTGCATCCTAATCCACAAAAAACACAGGCAGTACCTACACTTTGTGGTGGGGGGCAATCATTTCCAATACAGGGTGCTTCCCTTTTGCCTAGCCTCGGCCCCCAGAGTATTCACAAAGTGCCAGGCAGTTGCCGCCGCCGCCTTCCTCAGGCTCCAGGGGGTCTTTTTCTTCCCCTATCTCGACAAATGGCTCATCAGGGGCACTACAGCCCCCTAGGTTCCAGCAGGCCATGGCAAGCACCACCCAGATCCTGCAACACTTGGGCTTCGTTATTAACTACCCCAAGTCGAACCTTTGCCTGTCACAAGGGCTGGAATTCATTGTGGCAATAATCGACACCCTTCAGTCAAAGGCCTTCTTACCTGCAGACAGGGCAGCCAGGCTCATGGTGCTAGTCAGGGATATACAGCAGCGTCCCTCGGTGCCAGACAGGCATCTGCTGTGCCTCCTCGGGCATATGGCCTGCACGGTGCATGTACCCTAGATGCCCGCCTCCACATGTGAACAAACACAGTGGTGCCTCAGGGACCAATGGTCCCAGGCCACGGGGCATCTCCAGGACAGAGTCCGAGTGACTCGGCAGCTGGTACAGCCTCTGATCTGGTGGCTATCGCCCCGGCACTTGGAAGCGGGGATGCCTTTCCAGGCCCCCACCACTCGAGGGTTCTCACCACAGACACCTCCCTGCTGGGCTGGGGAGCCCATTGCAAGGGATTTTGCACCCAGAACACTTGGTCCCTGGACGAGAGCTCTCAGCAGGTCAACCTTCTGGAGCTGCGGGCCATTTATCTCGCCCTGAAGGCCTTCCATCATTGTCTGGGCCACCGGTCAGTCCTAGTTCAGATGGACAACCAGGTGGCCATACTCTATGTGAACAAACAGAGAAGGGCACGGGGTCCTGTGCCCTCTGCCAGGAAGCCCTGAATCTGTGCTCTTATGCAGTCCGGCAGAGCATTCTCCTCAGAGCGGTATACCTGCCGAGCCAAGACAACTTGCTGGCCGACAGACTCAGCACGATTCTCCAGCCGCACGAGTGGCGGCTGGACAAAAGGGTTGCCAGCAGGCTTTTCCAAACCTGGGGGGAACCGGTGATAGACCTGTTTGCAAGCCTGGACAATCACCAAGTACCCTGTTTCTGCTCAAGGCAGCCTCATCCCGCCAGGGTGGCTACTGATGCTTTCCAGGTCTCATGGTCAGAGGGGCTTCTGTATGCTTTTCCTCTGACACCACTGATTGCTAGGACTCTGTTCAAGATTCTCCACGACAGAGCCTCGGTCATCTTAGTGGCTCAAAGTTGACCCAGGCAACCGTGGTTTCCACTGCTTCTGAAGCTAGCGGTGGAGACCCCGATACCCCTGGGGTCTGCTCCATGGCTCCTTTCCCAGGAGGGGGGGCTCTCTCGTGCACCCCAACCTTGGCTTTCTCTCCCTGACAGCATGGCTACTGAGAGGGTGACTTTAGCCCCTCTCCACCTCCCGAAAGAAGTGGAGGATGTTCTGCTGGCCTCACACAAGGTGTCTACCAGATGGGCCTGCACCTTTACGTGGCGTAGGTTTGCGTTTTTGTGCACTGAGTTGGGGGGCTGACCCCTTCTCTTGCCCGGTGGTCATGGTGTTGCAATACCTGCTCCACCTCTCCTGGGCGAGGCTCAAGTCTAACTCTGTTAGAGTGAGTACACCTCCGTGCCCTAGAGGCGAATCACCATTGGGTGTCCCGTTTCCTGAGAGGCCTACTCCTGTCTAAGCCCCCCCGGCGACCGAATGGGATCTCAATGTGGTTTTGGAGCAGCTCACCCAGCCACCCTTCAAGCCTCTGGCTACGTGCCACCTTCGCTATCTCTTCTGAAAGGTGGTTTTCCTGGTTGCGCTCACTTCTGCCCATAGGGTAGGTGAACTCCAGGCCCTCGTGGCTGAGATACCTTACACCAGGTTTTACAAGAATAGGGTGGTGCTTCACACGCATCCCAAATTTCTTCTGAAAGCGGTGTCCTCTTTCCACCTCAGCCAGGAGGTGGTCCTCCCTACCTTCTTTCCCAGACTGCATGCCAGTCGGGCAGAGACGGTCCTCCATACTTTGGACTGTAAGAGGGCCTTGTCCTTCTATATTCAGCGCACTCAAGGCCACTGGAAAGCTTCTCAGCTTTTCATTTCCTACGACCCCAGTAAGCTGGGGGAGGCGGTGTCCAAGCGTACACCGTCCACATGGGTGGCAGACTGTATTGCCCGGGCATATGAGGAGGCAAGGATTCCGCTGGAAGGCCCGGTCACGGTGCATCGGGTCAGGGCTATGGCAACATCAGTTGCTCACCTGCATTTGGTCCCTCTGGCAGACATCTGCCGGGCTTCCACCTGGTCTTCAGTCCATACCTTCGCAGCTCATTACTGCCTGGATAGAGAGTCCTGATTCATCAGTGCCTTTGGCCAGGCCATACTCTATAACCTTTTCAGGGTCTAGGCAACTCCTACCCTCTGACTCTTTTGTGTTCAGGCTACCGTAGTGCTAGTTCCTTTGGACACAAGGGTCCTGTTTGGTCCGTTGTATGGATTTCATTACTGCTGCTTGTGGCTCTCTATGAGGGAGCCATTTTTGGCCATAGGTTCATGGTAGCCTGTAGCTGGGGAGTCCCATATGTGAGGACTGATTCCTGCTGTCCCCGGAAAACACCTGTTACAGGTGAGTAACTACTCTAACTCAACCTTTACCTTCTTTCTTTGCTTGGACTTCTCTTAAGCTTCCTCTGCTTTCATGTTTCCTTTTTTCTCTTCTCCACAACTTATCTCCTTTCACTTCCTCCTAGTCTCATCTCATCTTGCCACTTTCTTCTTTATCTTGTCTTCTTGTTCTTTCAGTTTGCTCACTTTCATGTATCTTCTCGCTGTTATGTCTCCCTTTCCTCTCGCAACCTTTCTCTCACCCCCTTCCTTTCCCAGTATTCATCTTTTTAAGCCCCTGATCTGTTTCCCAGCTTCTGTCTTCTCCTCTTCCTCTTTTTTTAAAAAAGGAGTTCCAGGGGTGACCTGGGAAACTACAGCACAGTGTGACTGATATCAGTGCTGGGCAAAACGGGTATAAACAATACCATAAAGAAAAAAAATCACTGAACACAAAAATGTGGTTTAATGAGACAGTCAACATTAATTTAGTCAAGGGAAGTCTTGCCTCACCAGTATGGTACATTTCTTTGAAGGCGTGAATAAACATGTGGATAAAGGTGAGTCAGTTGATATACTAGTGTGTTTGGACTTTCAGAATGCTTTTGACAATGTTCCATATGAGATTCCTAAGGAAATTAAGCAGTTATAGTCTAGGAGGCAATGTCCTATTGTGGACTGGAAAGTGGATAAAAGATAGAGAACAAAATGCATTGTGTGCCGTTGAGTCGATGCTGACTCCTGGTGACCCAGACCCTGGGTTCTCTTGATGTAGGGTTAAATGGTTAATTTTCTCAATGGAGGACAGTGAATAGTGGAATACCCCAG
The DNA here is from genome assembly GCA_033557465.1 of Ichthyophis bannanicus. Taxonomy (NCBI): domain Eukaryota; kingdom Metazoa; phylum Chordata; class Amphibia; order Gymnophiona; family Ichthyophiidae; genus Ichthyophis; species Ichthyophis bannanicus. Next base: position 792,702,538 of record CM066032.1, read on the forward strand.
GGATCTGTACTAGGACCAGTGCTTTTTAACATATTTATAAATGATCTGGAGCTGGGAACAAGTGAGGTGATCAAATTTGCAGATGACACCATTATTCAAAATGGTTAAATTACATGCAAATTGTGAGAAATTGCAGGAGAACCTTGTGAGGTGTGTATGGTGGTCACAGGTGCTTTATTAAAAGAAATCTCCTATGTGTTTCAGATGGATATTATAAAGGGGGGAAAAAAGGGGGAAGGAGGAGGGAGGAAACCCAGATGACAGACACAAAATATCGGCAACAGTTAAACATTCATATATAATATAATAAAGGGATTCTGTACAAGAACATAAAAGCATTGAATAAATTCTGTGCAAGAGCATAAAAACATTGGAAAAGAGCTCTGTAAACTCACCCAAATAAAGGCTGAGAAAAAACCATAGTGATGCAGCGAATCACCAATAAGTTACATGCTGGTCACAGGAGCAAACACTCTTTTTAAAGAACCGAGGATGTTTGAATGGATCAAAAGGAATTCTTAGACAGAAAATGTATGTACTCAACATGGTTTCCCCTTGTCCCAGTGAGTTCCATACTGACTATGCGTTCTGATATGCTTTTACAGATGCATTTTTATCCATTTAAAACACTACATAGTGTGGCTTTACACTTCTTTATATTTAATTACTGCACAGTGTGGCTTTGTAAGTACATATTTCCGTTTGCTTAGGTTCCTATATTGATATGGTTCCTCCTGTCCTTTAAGATCCACATCATGGGATGGGCACTAAATACTTTTATTTTCCTATATGATTAGGGTGGTTTTTTTGCTCTGCCTTACGTTTTTATACACCCTTGTCACAAGTTTTTAAATTTATGTTTATTTTATATATTTATGTATTGGACTATTTATTGTATTTATGAAATAGGCTTATTGTCTTTGTTTTTATTTGAGGCTTTGTGCCCCCTGAAGAAGGTGTTTGCCGAAACGCATAGAAACATGACGACAGAAAAAGGACCACATGGCATATCAACCACTACAACAGTCCCCCTTTTCCCTTTAGAGATCCTCTGTGTTTCTAATATGCTGCTTTGAATTCAGATACTGTCCTCAGCTCTACCACCTCCACTGGAAGACTATTCCACGGATCCACCACTCTTTCCATAAAGAACTATTTCCACATATCACTCCTGAATCTATCCCCATTCACCCTCATCCCATTTCCCCTTGTAGCAGCGCCTGTTTTCAATTGAAAGAGGCTCTCCTCCTGTGCATTTATGCCACGAAGGTATTTAAATGTCTCAATCATATCACCTCTATCCCGCATTTCCTCTAAGGTGTACATATTAAGATCCTTAAGTCTGTCCTCATATGCTTTATAATAATGACCACTAACCATTATAGTAGCCAACCTCTGTACGGACTCCAGCCTGTTTATATCCTTTTGAAGCTGCGGTCTCCAGAACTGCACACAATACTCCAAATGAGGTGGCACCAAAGACTTATACAGAGGTACTATCGCCTCCTTTCTTCTGCTGGCCATTCCTCTCCCTATGCACCCAAGCATCCTTCTAGCTTTTGCTGTCACCTTTTCTACCTGTTTAGCTACTTCAAGATCATCAGAAACAATTCTTTAGTGGACAAAAGTACTTCACCCCCTATACTATATTACTCCCTTGGATTGCTGCAGCCCAAATGCATGACCTTGCATTTTTTAACATTAAATCTCAGCTGCCAAATTCTAGACCATTCTTAAAGCTTAGCTAGATCCCTCCTCATGTTATCTATACCTTCCTGGGTGTCTACTCTATTGCAGATTTTGGTATCATCTGTAAACCTTAGCTGACAGCCCTTCCTCTATATCACTAACAAATGTTAACAAGAATCGGACCAAGGACAGATCCCTGGGGCACACCACTGTTAACCACCACCTCCTCAGATTGAGCGCCATTTATTTGTACCCTTTGTCGCCTCCCACTCAACCAATTTCTAACCCAAACAGTAACTTTAGGGTCCATCCCTAGGGTGCCCAGTTTGCTTTTAAGTCACCTGTGAGGAACGATGTCAAAGGCTTTACTGAAATCTAAATACACCTCATCTAGGGCTCTCCCTCGGTCAAACTCCCTGGTCACCCAGTCAAAGAAATCAATCAGATTTCTCTGACAAGACCTGCCTCTGGTGAATCCATGCTGCCTCTGATCCTGTAATCTGCTGGACTCCAGAAACCTCACTATTTTCTCTTTCAGCAGCAACCTGTAGTTTTCAACCAACCTTCTTACTTCCGCTTTTGTGTGAAGGGACCACATATGCGTCTCTCCAGTCCTTTGGCACCACTCCCGACTCCAATGAGGCATTGAAAAGGTCAGTCAGTGGAGCTGCTAGAACGCCCCCAAGTTCCTTCAGTATTCTAGGGTGTATCCCATCTGGTCCCATCGCTTTGTCTAATTTAAGTTTAGCTAGTTTCTCAAGAACACAGTCTTCGGAAAATTGTTCAAGATGCCTCTTGCTTCTGTTCATGTTTGTGGGTGTTTTCTGAGGTCCTGCTCCTGGTTCTTCATCTGTGAACATAGAACAGAAATATTTGTTAAGCAAGTCCGCTTTCTCCTCATCAGCTTTTATGTATTCCTCCCCTTCACCCTTGAATCTGACAATGCCACTTTTGCTCTTCCTCTTCTCACTAACATATCTGAAAAATGTCTTATCCCCCATTTAACTGTATTGGCTATTTCCTCCTCTTTTTGAATCTTTGCTTTCCTGACTACTTTGCTAGCTTCTCTAAGTTTTTCCAACTGTTGATGCCTGGTGTTCCTCTCTCCATGATCTCTTGTATTTTATGAAGGCCTCCCTCTTTTTCTTCACTTTTTCAGCTACTTCTTTCGAAAACCATAGCAGTCTCCTTTTTCCTTTTACCTTTATTTACCATTTTAACAAAAAGATTGGTTGCCCTTAATATATCCCCTTTCAGTTTTGCCCACTGTTTTTCTACATCTCCCAGCTGTTCCCATCCCGCTAACGACTCCCTGAGGCCCATCTTGGCAAAGTTAGTTTTCCCAAAGTCTAAGAACCTTGCTTTTGAATGGATTTTAGCAGCTCTAGTCCTAATACTGAACCATACCATCTGGTGATCACGGGAAGCAAAATAATCTCCCATGATAGCATCAGAAACACTTTCACCATTGGTAAGCACCAAGCCCAGTATGGCACCTTCACGTGTGGGTTCTGTTACCAGTTGCCTGAATAGTTCTCCCTGTAGAGAGTCCAGGATCTCTTTACTTCTAGATGATACTGCAGCAGAAATGAGCCAGTCAACATCTGGCATATTGAAATCCCCTATTAGTAGCACTTCCCCTTTCCTAGCAATGCTGTGTATTTCTTCAATTAACTCTCCATCTACCTCTTCCTCCTGTGAGAGAGGTCTATATATCACACTAATGCAAATAGATTTCTCTTTCCCTCTTTCTAGTTTAACCCACAGTGAAACCTCTCCCTTTTAAGCTCTGTAGTTCCAGAACTTTAATATTTTTTACATAATGTGCCACTCCTCCTCCCCTTCTTCCTACCCTGTCCTTTCTGAATAAAGTATAGCCTGGTATAGTTACATCCCAGTCATGGTTTTCTGTGAACCATGTTTCTGTAACTGCCACTAAATCCAAGTCAGCCTCTCCCATTAAAGCTTCAACATCTGGGATCTTATTTCCCATGCTACAGGCATTTATACACACCACTTTCCATATGTTGTTCCTTTTATCCATTTCCATAAAGGTGTTTAATGTTTCACTTACCTGGGGGCTTTCACTTACCTGAAGGCTTTCTTCACCCATTCCCTATAAATCTAGTTTAAAGCCCTCTTCAGTAGATTAGCCAATCTGCTCCTGAAAACATGTTGACCTTTCTTGGACAGATGGATGCTATCTCTGCTCTGCAACCCTTGGAACAGCATCCCATGGTCCAGGAAACCAAAATGCTCTTGACACCATCCATGCAGCCATGCATTAATCTCCAGGATTCGAGCTTCTCTACCTTGGCCTTTACCCTCAACAGGGAGGACTGAAGAGAACACCACCTGCACCCCTATCTGCTTCACCCTCTGTCCCTGAGCCACAAAGTCATTTTTGATATGCTCATAGGGATACCTGGCAGTATCATTTGTGCCGACATGGATTAGCAACATTGGGTAATAGTCAGTGGGCTTGATGAGTCTCGGCAAACTCTCCGTAACATCTCAGATTTTGGCACTTGGCAGACAGCATACCTCTTTGGACATCATGTGGTCGGCAGATGGACGCCTCGGTAGCCCTCAGAAGAGAATCACCAACCACCACTACCCTTCCCTTCCTTGTGGTCACTGATTCTTCAACCTTGGGGTAACTTGAGCTCTGGGTTCTTCCCTTTCTTGGGATGCTTTCACTTTCTCCACTTCCAGGGCTGCATAATGGTTCTTCAGTTCAAGGGCTGGAGAAGTTGGATTGGTGATTCTGCAGGCCCTGGTGACTTATGTCCAACCTTCGCCATTCTGTATGCTCCCATCTTCTCCTCTGCTGGAGAGCTTGGATGTTGCAAGAAGCATTTCATCACTGTACTTCTAACTCTCTTGAATGCTCCTCAGCCTCGCCACCTCCTCGAGTTCCTCAAATTGTTTCCTGAGAGCTTCTGCCTGCGGGCATCCTGCAAATGGAACTGGTCCTTCAGCTGGCATTGGGACCTCTGTCTGGACAGATGCAGAAACTGTAATGGGGGCAATATATTTGGTGATATGATTTTTCCCAGCCATTGTTCAGTTGGTGGAGCTTTAGGTATCTGTTAAAGCAAAAGAGAGAGACCTACCAATGTATCAGCTGGTTTCCCAGCTGTCCTTTTAGAGAAAAAGCAGTTAAATCTCTTTAAGTGTGTTCAAAATGTGCTGTTCCAAGTCCCTGTGTATAGTTAATTGGGGAGGTGCTCTATAAAGCAAGACTGCTCACTAGGGGTGGGTGGGAGTTGGGGAGGTAGGGAGGGAACTAACTTCTGATGAGAGATCATCAGGAGTCATAAGGGATTTTTTTAAATAAGGCACCTTTGACCACCGTACACACCTCGCTTTGCTGTGTCTTGGTTTGTTCCCTTGCGAGTGTGCTCACTTTTTGTGACTATTTAGGAGGACCTTGTGAGAATGGACATCCAAATGTCAGATGAAATTTAGTGGGAACAAGTCAAAGCAATGTACATAGTTAAAACATAACTCAAATTACATCTACACAATGCTAGTTCCACATTAGAAGCCATCATTCAGGAAAAAGTCTAGTTGTAATCATAGATAATACATTTAAATCTGTTCAGTGTGCAGCAGCAACCAAAAAGACCAAAGAATGTTAGAATAAAACAAAACATCTTATAATGCCTCTTGAGTATTGTGTGCAGTTCTGATCTCTGCATCTTAAAAAGGATATAGTGTTGGGGTGTGTACTCTGTGACCTGACGCAGGGTGGGAGGGGGGGGGTGGCGGGATACGGGTAGGGGGAAGGATACATAGGGGGGGGGAACTAATAAAAGTTTATTATAAAACCAAACGAAGGCGTACTGTTAGCCAGCCTTATGTTCCTTGTTAGTAACTTTGGCTCTGTTCTCTTTTGACGTTGTATTATGCTTATGATCTCTGTTCCTATGTATTTAATGGCTGCCTTCAATAAAAAAAAAAATATATATATAGTGAAAGTAGTAAAGGTACATAGAAGGGTGACCAAAATGATAATGGGGATAGAACGACTATCCTTTGAGTAACTGTTAAAGAGACTTGGGTTCTTTTGCTTGGAGAAGAAATGACTGAGGGAAGATATTATAGAGGTCTATAAAGTCTTGAGTAGAGTGGAATGACTAAACATGAATCGATTGTTTGCTCTTTCAAAAAGTATAGAGACTTAGAGGTCACTCCATGAAGCTAGAAAGTAGTACATTTAAATCAAATAGGAGGAAATATTTTTTTCACTCAATGCATAATTAAGTTCTGGAATTCATGGCTGGAGAATGTGATAAAAGCAGTTAGAGTAGCTGGGATTGAAAAAGGTTTGGGCAAATTCCTAGAGGAAAAGCTTATAAACCATTATTAAGGTAGGCTTTGAAAACCACTGCTTATCGTTGAGGATAGGCATCATGGAATCGTGCTACTTTTTGGGAGCCTACCAGGTATTTGCAACCTGGATTTGCCACTGTTGCAAACAGGATACTGGGCCTGATGGACCATCGGTCTGACCCATTATGGTCATTTTTATGTTCTTATGTTTCCCAGTTCATTTCCCCTTCTCTGAGCTCCCTTCCTCCATCACAGCCCTGTCTCCTTTTAGTTTCTCACCCTCTTCTTCCACAGCTTCATGCTCAGCCTCTGTCCTTATCACCTAAGCCTCTCTTCTGTCTTCACAGCTGCAATCTCTTTCTCGGGCAGTGGCCCCTTTCAATCTATTTCACTCCATCCTAGCCCCTCTAGTTCTTTTCCACGCAACACTACTCTTTCCCTTTTTCCTTTCTTAGGCTCTATCTGTTGCTCCCCCTCCCCATCTGTAGGTTGGAAGTGCATTTGTCCATCTCTCCTGTCCCTGCAGCCCATTTGTCTGGCAAAACAAGCCAATAGGCAGCTGTAGCTCCCTCCATCCCCCTGCAACCAATTGATCAGACACAGCAAGTGAACAGACTGCAGAAGGATGGCGGGAGCAGTCTAGGAGACACACACTTCTATCCTGCCTTCCTCTGCAAGTTTGCAGCATGACCCTCTCTGTTCTTAATCTATAGACGTGCAAGAGAAAACATTGGGGGTACTCAAGCACCCACAGAGTTTGTTTTTATTGCCATATGGAGTTTGGGCGGAACTGGGGCAGAGTTGTGAAATATGCATATATGTTTTAAAATACGCACATATACATAAGCAGAAAAGTTATGCCTGCATTGAAACAGGTGAAACTTTGTGTGTGAGCTTTCAGAGAGGCAATTTTATAAAAGCTCATAGGCCTATTAGCTGCTTTTATAAAACAGGTCAATGTATATGCCAATGTGCATTCACAGCCTGAGTGCCCTGTTATAAGATTATATTCAATGCACAGTCAATTCCCCTAAATTGTCTTCCCAGGTTGCCGTTTATAATTCAGAATCAGTTCATGCTGAAAGAACATTTGGGGGCACTTTCTCCAAATGGGTTAGTTTTGCGCATACCATGACAGTCATGAACCTCGCTCATAAGCTAGGATATGTGAAGTATGATCTGTCTCTCAAATTTACTGCTAATGCTTGCCGTAATAATTGCATTGTGCCAAAGAGAGCTTTCTTCTGGAATTCATAAGATGTAACATGTATAGGCAACTTGTAGAGATATGATTGGAAGATATCTTATTCTGGCCTATGGCTTCCAGTACAATGGGAAATGGTTCTGTATCTCTCTGCTACATTTTCTTGGTATCTGATGGCATTTCTTGGTATTTCAGGATCTTCTCCCTTTCCACACAGTTCACAGAATAATCATTTGGAACTGACACTTCTATAGTGCCTTTCTGGTCTTTTTCACCATTACCACTATGCCAAGTTTCCTCTTGTCCATCATCTTATCCATTGGAATGGGAATGTCCCAAGTTATCATAACTTCTTCATTCTTCGTTATTTGTTTAGGGTCATGAGCCCAGTGCTTTTCAGGTACAGCAGTGTTATAGTATATAAAGTTTCCAATTGATGAGGCACGGTTGAAGTTGGCATGACATTTCTGAGTGGCAAGAGAGGCATTGCTCAGCTGAGCAGAGTCCCGGGGAAGCTGATCGTAGCTTTTAGTAGAGCCATGTGGGTCTTCTGGTCCGTTCTCCTGCATTGTGTTTAACCGTGGCAGTGTGGATATACATGCTGAGTATTTTATTACTTCATTTTGAACAGACTCGGGGCAAAGGGTTGTGTTGGAGTAATGCCTGTGGTGGATGATATCATAAGAGCTCTTCATGGGGGACACTGGGTCACAACAGCAGAGTGAACAAAAGCAAAGTATGTAAAGGTTCGGCAACATCCGCTGGCTAGACAGCACGAGCTGTCTGCAACAGAGCTCTGCCCTAGGCAAGAGGATGGTGTCAAGGGTGAGACAAAGAGCCAGGGACCTTGTGGAAGTTGGACCTCCAGCCTTTCTCCCATAGGACTGGTCGCTACAAGGAGTACTCTGGAGCGGCTGGTTGCGCTTGCTGGCCAAACTGCATTGTCCAAGCAGGTGAAGAGGTCACAGGACTTCTGCAGCTCACGGAAGATGATAGCGGTGGTGAGTTGAGGGGTAGTGTGTTAGGGTGCTTTTGCTGGGAGGGAACAAGTTGTCAGGGGGAAGGAGGTATCCTCAACTGCAAGAAGAGCATTAAGAGGCTGGATGCCAGTACACCAAGTCAAAAAGAGAGACACTAAAAATAAATAAATACATATCTCCAGGAACAAGCAGGAATGTAGTCTTCACATATGGGTATCGTCGGTACCGATGGAGCCTGCGCGGGAACGCTCCCCAGCGTCCAATTAGAAAGCTTTTGGGAGCATCCCACAATGCCTGCGTGCTGCCTTCCCGCCTTTCTCAACTGCCTCTCTCCAGTTCTTCGTTTTCCACGGAGCCAGCAGGTCGTTGTTCCTGTCACTGCAGAAATTTTTTCCTTATTCCCTTCTCTTTTGTGGTCGCGTCTGCCTTCCTCAACGCTATACTGGTACCGCCGGTTCTTCTTTCTTAAAAAAAAAACAAAAATTGGGTTTCAAAAAGTGCACCAAGTGTGGCGGTACCATCTCCACCACCGACACCCATGAGTGGTGTCTCAAATGTTTAGGTCCTGACCACTCCATCTCCGACTGTATGGCTTGTGCCATGATGTCCAAGAGGGGTCGACAAAACCGAGTTGCTAAGCTCAGCACCCTTTTTCCCTCCGATGCAGCTTCTGTGGCATCAACGTCTTCCAGGGCTTCATCTTCCTCCCATGGATCTCAGGTAACTAAACATAAATCTAGCCAGTCCTCAAAGGGTAGATCTCCGTCTAAGCATCGAGATGCCTCTGGTGTTGCCCTTGAGGGTTCTGTACTGGCAAAATTGCCCCGGCAGGAGGCTTCGGCTTCCAAAGCATTATCAAGGTTCCAGGATGTTCTCGAGGCCTCAACCTCGGCAGAACTACTGGTGCCATGCTCTGGGGTACCGGCTGTTTTCTCCGGTACTGATACCCAGGCATCGGCAGTGTCGATAGACCAGAGGCTCCTGGCTATTGAACGCAGTCTGGCGGCTCTCCTTGCGGCATCGATGCCCTCGGAACCACGTCAGACAGTTCAACCGGTACCGACAGCATTGGCATCGACATCGGTGTCTGCTTTGCCGGCACCCAGTCATGCGATGCCTTCCGGTACCGATACACCGGTACCGATTCCCCCTGGTACCGACTTCGGTCGGTACGGGTATCGGGCTCTTCAAGAGCATCCGGACAGAAGGTACTTCGAATCCTCGTCTGAGTCTGAGGATTCTGATAATTCTGTCAGTACCGGAATACTTCTCCCGGAGGAGCCTTCCTCTCCTAAACGTAGGATATCTCCTCCAGAAGATGTCTCCTTTCAGGATTTTATCAGGGAGGTGGCTCGGGGTCTTTCCATTACTGTGGCTCCCGAAACAGAGCCCAGGGCAAAGGAGTTGGAGATTCTACAATATCCCAAGGCTCCTAAAGAGGCAGCTACCTTGCCTGTCCATGAGATCTTACATGATCTCATGTTAAGAATGTGGGAAACACCTCTTACCACCTCTCCTCACCCTCGTAGACTGGATACCATGTATCGAGTCCCTCCTTGTCCTGGTTTCCAGAAGACTTAGCTTCCTCACCACTCTATTGTAGTGGAATCAGCTATGAGAAGGATCAGGAGTGCAAAGAGGTATGCCTCTAGTCCTCCAGGACGTGAGTGTAGAACTTCGGATGCCTTAGGACGTCGTACTTTCCAGGATTCCATGCTTTCTGCCAGGATCAGTTCCTATATCTTATATATGGGAATGTTCCTTAAGAAAGTCACAGGAGGTTTAGAGGTTTTGAGCCCTCTTCTTCCTGAGGATAAAAGGCAGGATTTTCTCACACTGGTTAAACATGCCCAAGATGTTTCCAAGTTCGTCAACCGTGCAGCCTTTGACTGTTTTGAGTGCATAAGCAGAACCTCTGCAATTGCCATAGGTGCACGTATAATTGCCTGGCTCCAGGCATCTGATTTGGAGCTCTGGGTGCAGGACAAACTGGGCAATATCCCTTGTACAGGTGGAAATCTATTCGGCAAAGATTGGCAAGAAAAAGCCAATGAGTTGGATGCTGACAACTCCACTTTGGATAGGTTATCCAAAGCCACAGCTGATCCTGCAAGGAAGAAATCTTTCAAGAAACCATTCTTCTAAAAAAAGAAGAGGTTTTATCCCTCTTATTCCCAGCAGGGACGTTCTGCAGGTCAGCCTGCCCGAAAGAGTCAGCAACCACCTAAGCAAAGGAAAGCAAAGGCTCCTAAGCCTCAACCATCTCAGCAGTCTCAGCCTCCATAAGGCCTTTGACTTCCATCTAGAGAACTTAGCCTTTCTGGCTCTCAATGGTCCAGAGCCTTCCACCATTCCAGGAAGGTTGTGTCACTTTGCCCCCAGATGGGGGCAGATAACAGCAGAACATTGGACTCTATCCATTATAAAAGAGGGGGGGGGTGGTGTTAAGTGTCATCGAGTCTGAGTCGACTCATGGCGACCCTCTGGATAGCTATCCTAAATTGTGTTCGGTCTTCAGTTGACAGACTGGTACCCGTAGCTGCTGTTATTGTATCGATCTATCTCATTGCTGGCCTTCCTCTCTTGCGTTGACCTTCTATCTTGCCAAGCATAATGTCTTTCTCTAATGATCTCTCTCTTCACATGATGTGTCCAAAGTATGAAAGTCAAAGTCTTGTCATCTGAGCTTCTAAAGAAAGCTTAGGTTTGATCTCCAATAGTACCGACTGGTTTGTTCTTCGGGCAGACCATGGTATACACAGTATTCACTGCCAGCACCATAATTCAAAGGCATCAATTTTCTTCCTATCTGTCTTTTTCACTGTCCAGCTTTCACATCCATATGATGTTATTGAAAATACCATGGCTTGAACAAGTCGAATCTTTGTATGGAGAGAGACATCTCTGCTCTTGAGAATCTTATCTAGGTCTTTCATAGCCATTCTGCCAAGAGCAATGCGTCTGATTTCTTGACTGCTTGTTGCTTCTTTATTGATAGTTGATCCAAGTAGGTTAGAGTTGTTCACAATTTCAATTTCTTCTCCTTCAACGATGAACCTGTTGATTATGCCAGTTGTCATGATCTTTGTCTTCTTTACATTAAAGTGCAGGCCCATTTTGAGACTATGTTCTTTGTGAGAAGCAAATGTTTCAGATCATCTTCACTTTCAGCCAGTAATGTGGTATCATCAGCATAGCGAAGGTTGTTGAGTCTTCCACCAATCTTCACACCTCTGTTGTTTTCATACAATCCTGCTTCTCTGATGATTTGTTCTGCATATAAATTAAACAGGTAGGGGGAAAGTATGCAGCCTTGTCTTACACCTTTGCTTATTTTAAACCATTCTGCTTCTCCTTGTTCCGTTCGAACTGTTGCTTCTTGATCCATGTACAGATTGCGCAAGAGAACGATCAGGTGTTCTGGTATACCCATGCTTCTTAATGTGGCCCAGAGTTTCTCATGGTTTACACAGTCAAAAGCCTTGCTATAGTCGATAAAGCACAAATAGATATCCTTTTGGTATTCTTTAGTCTTTTCGAGGATCCATCTCACTTCCGCAATGATGTCTCTCGTTCCTCGCCCTTTCCTGAACCCTGCTTGCACTTCAGGTAGTTCTTGTTCCAGGTATGGTTGTAGTCTCTTTTGAATAATCTTCAGTAGAATCTTGCTGGCATGTGGGATCAGTGCGATTGTGCGATAATTTCCAGTCAGTTGGATCACCTTTCTTTAGTATTGGTATAAACACAGATCTTTTCCAGTCAGTTGGCCATGATGTTGTCTTCCATATTTCTTGGCAGAGCCTTGTGAGTACGGTAACAGCTGCATCAGATTGCTGCAATACTTCTATGGGAATGCTATCAATGCCTGGTGCTTTGTTCTTTGATAAGGCTTTCAATGCTGCTTCAACTTCTTCTTTCATCACCAATGGTTCCCGATCATAAGGTACAGGTTGAAACGGCTGTTGGTCCACTTGATCTTTATCATATAAAAACTTTGTATATTCCTTCCACCTTTTCTTGATCTTCTCAGCATCATTCAACATAGAACCTTGAGCATCTTGTAACATTCCAATTTGAGGCTGGAACTTTTTCTTTAACTCTCGTAGCTTTTGGAAAGCCGATCTTGTTCTTCCTCTAATAGTTTCTGCTTCTATTTCCTTGCAAGTGTCATTGTAGTACTTTTCCTTGTCCTGTCTTGCTGCACGTTGGAAATCTCTGTTGAGTTCTGCGATTGTCTTTCTTTCTCCTCTGGCTTTAGCTTCTCTGCGTTTCTGGGCAATTTTCAGAGTTTCTTCCGTCATCCATTTTGGCCGTTTTTGCTTTTTCACCTTTTGTAGAGACTTCTCGCTTTCTTCCAACACAACCTTCTTGATGTCATTCCATAACTCTTCCGGAGCTCTGTCATTTGTATCTAAAGCAGCAAATCGATTTTGCAGGCAGTCTTTAAATTCCAGTGGTATATTCTCAAGGTCATATTTTGCTGCATTCATGAGTGGTTTGCTCTTTTTCAACTTTAGCTCGAGTTTGCATACTAGTAGTTGATGATCTGTACCAGAGTCAGCTCCAGGTTTTGTCTTTGTTGATGTTACAGAGCTTTTCCATCATTGACTTCCACAGATGTAGTCAATTTGATTTTTATACAATCCATTGGGTGAAGTCCACGTGTACATTCGCCGCTTGTGTTGCTGGAAGAAGGTGTTCGAGATGAATAGATCATTGGTCTTGCAGAATTCTATCAGTCTCCAGCTTCATTTCTGTTGCCCAGTCCATATTTTCCAACTACTTTGCCGCCTTCTTTGTTGCCAACGTTTGCGTTCCAGTCACCCATGACTATCAGGATATCCTGTTTGCATGTTCTGTCAATTTCAGCTTGTACTTGTTCATAGAACTCTTCAATTTCATTCTCTTCTGCAGCTGTTGTTGGGGCATATACTTGAATTATAGTTGTGTTGATAGGCAATCCTCGTAGACGAATAGAGACTAAGCGTTCGCTGACTGCATTGTATTTCATTACAGTTCTTGCAAGTTTCTTATGTATTATAAATGCAACACCATTTCTTCTTTGTCTTTCATTTCCAGCATATCCATGAGATCTTACATGAAAAGAGGGGTACAAGCTTCACTTTCTTTGCATGCCCCCTCCCTCAATGGTAAAACAGTTCAATTCTCAGGCCTCTCTCATCAACCTGTTAGATCAAGAGGTCACTATGCTTCTTGCTCAAGGGGCAAAAGAAGAGGTACCCATTCCTCATTCAAGATGATTTCTCTGGGAACTCTGCTGCCATACCTTCAGAGTCAGGATTGGCTTTGTTCTCTAGATCTCAAGGATGCGTACACTCATGTTCTCATCCATCCAACTCACAGGAAGTTCCTTCGGTTCCTGTCAAGAATTGGGTGATTTATCCTTTGGGTCTCGTGCCAAAGAAAGAGCCAGGCAAGTGCGGTTAATCCACAACTTGTCTTATTGGGTTTGGAGGCATTTTTAATTTTTTCATTTATTCTATCCTATGCTCAGTGCAATACGCTTTGACCAGGCCATGGATACACTGCAACAGGTGCATTAATGGCAAAGATTGATACAAAATCTGTTTTTTTGCACATTACAATATAACTGACTTTCTATTTGCCTGCTAGATTTCTTCTTTGATAGGGGCTTTGGCTTTGATAAGTGTATGCAGATGGGGAGGCATGTGCTAGCATCGAATGTTTCATGACTTTTGTGCACTGGGTGGTCCAGAAGATATAAGGGCAAGATACAAAAGTGCATTACTTGGGAAGATTTTTGGTTTGGAGACATTGCTGGTTCGGATGGAAGTACTCATTTGATTGTGGTTTTTCGGAGAGTGGTGTTTGAACTTGGAGTCCTGCTGGTTGAAGAAAATCTGAGGAGCTGGGTACATGACACATCTTTTGGGGATTAAGTTGGAATTTGAACAAATGGGATCCAAGTTGCCTAGGGAGAGTCTTTAGGTTCTCCTAAGGTGCAATTGTGGAAGTGAAGGGCAGGGAGAAACCCATGCAGTGCCAAGTCTAATCTCTGACTGGCTAATTCAATTTTGCAAGCAGGGTGACTCCATGGGGTGTGTGTTTACGCATTGCTTGTCTCGATTGACCCGTGGGTTGCTGGAAAGTGTGCGAATGTCTCTAAGGGTATGTGAGGTCCTAGGTTTGAGGGTTCATTTTTGGTGCAGTTTAATGGGGTCTGTGTATGGCAGGCTCCCCTAATGCTGAATTGGAATTAGAAGGTTTTCTACAATGCTGCCAGTGGACGTGGCTTTGGGGTATTTTTCCAGGAGCATGCTGTATGTTGGCCTGGCTGGAAGACTGGTGTGTGTAGAGGCATTGTCGTAACATAGCTTTTCTGGAGTTCCCAGTGTAGTCAGTTTTAATACTGTGGGATATGCACTTTTTCATTGTAGGGTGGTCCTCTGTTCTGATGGCATAGCTATAGTGCAGTCAGTCAGCAAGTAGCGTGTTGCTTCCCTGTTGGCTGAGTTAATACGGTTGATGGTGTTGTGCTGCTTGTGGTAGTGCAGATGCTTTTTCTAGTTTCTGTTGTGTATGATTTTGTGCTTTGACCCCTCCCCAAGCTGAAAACCTCCCAACCTAGACACCAGAAGACCTATGCATCACCTTGATGGAGTCATCGAGATTTTGTTGAGTACATTGGCAGCTAATACGTGGAAGACTTACACGGCCGGCTGGGAGCAATTCATAGACTTTCTTAGCATGGATGGTGCGGGAGCACCTGTTAGTCTCAGAGCAGCAGGTAGTGGAGTTCCTAGTGCACACAAAGTGGGCAGGCACAACCTCAGTGGCTTCATTGGCAAGCATTCCTATTAGTAGCAACATACGAGGGGAGGAGGGGGGGGGGGGTTCAAGGACCCGATGGTCTCCTCCTTGGTTAGTAAGTTGCCTCTCTTTCCTCTGGGAAGAGAACAGCTCCATTACAAGCTCTGCTTGGCACAGTGAATGTGCTTGCTTTGTGAGTTTGCTCTCTTGCTCTCTCGCTCGCTCTCTCTCTATATATATATATCTATATCTATCTATCTATCTATCTATCTATCTATCTATCTATATGTGTGTGTGTTTATTTATTTATCATTGTTAGTGTGCTCTCTTACTACTTTTGTACTTTTTGCCATACTATTCAGCTTTTCTCAGCAGCTCTCTTGCTGCTCTCCATAACTAATTGCAACTTTCCTTTTATTATCTGGTCTGTCTGTGGGAGCCCAAGTTAACATTTAATTCAATACCTGTCCTAACTCGGTCTCCATTGCTGCAGTTTTAAACTTTCCTGTCCCTGCTATGATCTAGCATTGTATAGTCCCTTTTCCTGTCTTCCACGCGTGTTTAGCTCTGTTGCCTCTCCCTCCCCTGCTTTGCTGCCAGTTTGGGCACTCTTACCTTCCAGTTTGTGAGTCCTGTGTGTCCACTGAAATATTTATTTTATCATAGTTAGTGTGCTGTCTGTCTGTACCATTGTTAGTGTGCTATTTATTTATTTATCTGTTTGTTCAGTTTTCTTCATTTCTACCTGTCTCTTACATATCCTCACAAATCTTATCCCTCCCCTCCTCCCCTCTACGTACCCACCCCATTGCATTCAGTCTCTTATAGCCATCTTCTGCTCATTACCACGCTTATACATAGGTGTATCTAATCCCCTGTGCTCTCTCACCCACCTAGCCTTATTTCTTCTGGCCTCTGTTCTCCTCTCCAACTCCCTTCTATGGCTCCTTATCACTTTGTCTTCCTATTCTTCATACTCCCTAATTGTCTTCCCTCCTACCAACACCTTCACTCCTCCCCTCCTTATCTCCCCTTTACCATCCTCACCCCCTCCTTCCTGTCCTCTACCCAGTCATCTGTTCTTGAGCTTCACCACTTTCTCCCTCTCATTCAGCCATCTCCTCTCTCTCTAAAACAACCTTATCCTCATTTCCGCTGTACTCTGCCCCGCACTCTTCTACTCCTCCTCCTCTCATCTGGAGATATCAAACCCAGTCCTGGCCCCCCCCAAGATTTTTGTCACACTGAAAAGAGATCTTCATGCAACACCTCAAATCTTATTCATATCCCTCTCCTTTCTCCTTCCTCCCTCTCTTTCTCATGTGCCTTGTGGAATGCACACTCCATCTCAAATAAACTTGCCTTTACTCATGATCACTTTATCTCCAAGGCTCTCCATCCTCTTGCTCTAACTGAGACCTGGCTTCTCCCAGAAGACTCTGCATCAGTCACTGCGTTCTGTCATGGCGGCTATCAGTTCTCCCACATGCCTCGTCCCACTGGCCATGGTGGTGGTGGTGGTGGTGGTGTTGGGCTTTTACTTTCTCCTTCCTGCCAATTTCAACCCCTCCTACTGCTTCAGTCTCACTCCTTTCCCTCCTCTGAAGTCCCACTCCATCTGCTTTTTCACTCCATTACCTCTCCGGTTAGCTGTTATTTATGATAACTCCTCTGATCCTTATGCTTTAAAGCTCCTTTCCCTTATCTGCTCCTTTGATTTCCAGCTTTGTAATACTGCCGCCATTCACCAGCATGGCCACTGCCTCAAGCTTGTATTCTTCTCTAATTGCTTACCCTCAAACTTCTGTACCTCAGTTCTTCCCTTATCGGACCATCACCTGCTAAGCTTCACTGTTCATCACCTGCCACCTCAACCTCGCCCTGTCTCCTCCAACCTCTTTAGAAATCTTCATGCTATTGACTGTTGAGCTCTCTCCTCCACTGTCTCAACACCTCTTTCCTCACTATGTCATCTGAATCTGTTGATGAGGCAGTAGTTTCCTATAACGCTGCACTCTCCTCCATTCTGGATGCTCTTGCTCCGCCCATGCAATGTCCTGTAAGGCATATACTGTACTGCAGCCCTGGCTGTCTGCCACTACTCACTATCTGTGGTCCTGTGCCCATTCAGCTGAGCGTGCTTGACTCAAATCCTGCTCCCTTGAGGACTTTCTATACTTTAAATTCATGCTTGTCTCTTTCCAGTCACCTATAACACTCGCCAAACAAGACTATTATGTCCATCTGACTGTCTCTCCTCTGACCCTTGCTGTCTCTTTACTACTCTCAATTCTCTTTTCAAGGTGCCTCTACCTCCGACCACTCCCTTCCTTTCTACCCAAAACCTACTTGACTATTTCCATGAGAAAATCCACAACATCACCCTCTAATTTCCCCACAATGTCAGCTACTTTCTCTCCTCCTCCTCTTCGCTCTCAACTTTCCCCCTCTACCTCTGCTATCCTTTCTTCCTTTTCTATGATCACTGAGGAGGAAACCACACAACGTCTATCTCCAGGAACAAGCAGGAATGTAGTCCTCACATATGGGTATCGTCGGTACCGATGGAGCCTGCGCGGGAACGCTCCCCAGCGTCCAATAGGAACGCTTTTGGGAGCATCCCTCAGCACATGTGCGCTGCCTTCCAACTGTCCCTCTTCAGTTCTTCATTTTCCGCGGAGCCAACAGGACCTATTCCCTGTCACCGCAGAAAATTCCGTCTTTAAATTTCTTTCTATGGTTGCGTTTGCCTACTGCACGACACCTACTGGTACCGCCGGTTCTTTTCATTAAAAAAAAAACAACAAAACTTAAACTTAGACTGTTTCTTTCAGAAACTTTCCTCTTTGGTGCTAGTTGCAATTCTGGGCATTAGGCCCCTTTTTCCTAAACTATGGAAAAGCCAACTAGTGGTTTTAAAAAATGTACTAAGTGTGGCGGTACCATTTCCGTCACTGACACCCATGATTGCTGTCTAAAATGTTTAGGACCTGATCATTCTCCAACTGAATGTCTCTCCTGCATAGGGATGACCAAAAGAGGAAGACAGAACAGGGCCGCAAAACTCGGTACCCTCTTTTCTTCAGGTGCCAGATGCATTGCATCGACATCATCAAGGGCCTCTTCTTCCTCCCATGGATCTCAGGTAACTAAGCATAAAAGCCGATCCTCAAAGGGTAGCTCTCCTGCTAAGCATCGCGAAGCCATTGGCATGGCCCTTGAGAGAACCACACCGGCAAAACAGCCCTGGCGGGAGGCTTCAGCTTCCAAAGCATCGATGGGGCTTCAGGATGTTCTCAAGGCCTCAACCTCGCAAGAACTACCTGTGCCATGCTCGGGGGTTCCGGCCATTCTTACCGGTACCGACACCCAGGCATCAGCAGCGTCGATAGACCAGAGGTTTCTTACTATCGAGCGCAGTATCGCAGCTCTTCTTTCAGCTGCGGTACCGGTGGTCCCAAGGGCACCAGTGCCGACATCGACACCGATGCTGATACTGACACCAGTACCGACACCGACGATGCCGGTACCGACGGTACTGGCCCCGGTGGGAACTCTTCCCATGCCACCTCTGACTGAAGTGGACAAAGCGGTACCGGGTCACCTCGGTAACGACTTCGATCGGTACCGGGATCGTGCTTTGCAAGAGCATCGGGGTCAGGAATACTTTGATTCCTCCGATTCCGAAGACTCTGACAATTCTGCTGGCACTAGAGGGTTTCTTCTAGAAGATCCCTCTTCTCCCCAATGCAGAATGTCACCTCCAGAGGACATGTCATTTCAGGATTTCATCCGTGATATGGCCAAAGGTCTTTCAATCACAGTAGCTCCTGAAGAGGAACCCAGAGCAAAGGAATTGGAAATCCTCCAATATCCTAAAGCTCCTAAGGAGGCAGCTACTCTGCCTATCCATGAAATTCTGCATAGCTTGATGCTCAGAATGTGGGAGACACCTCTGACTACTTCTCCTCACTCTAGGAGACTTGATACTGTGTATCGAGTTCCACCATGTCCTGGATTTCAGAAAACTCAGCTGCCACACCATTCAATGGTAGTGGAATCAGCCATGCGTAGGATGAAAAGTGCAAAGAGGCACACATCCAATCCTCCAGGTCGTGAATGCAGGACTCTGGATGCTTTTGGAAGCAGAACCTTTCAAGCTTCCATGCTTTCAGCTAGGATCAGTTCATATGTCCTATATATGGGAATGTTCCTCGAAGTCACAGGAGACTTGGAACTTATGAGCCCATTTCTCCCAGATGATAAGAGACAAGATTTTCTTGCTCTAGTTAAGCATGCTCAGGATGTCTCCAAGTTTGTCAATCGTGCAGCCTTTGACTGCTTCGAATGCATCAGCAGAACGTCTGCTATTCCCATTGGCGCACGACGGATTGCCTGGCTACAGGCATCAGACTTGGAGACTTGGGTACAGGACAAGTTAGGCAACATTCCTTGCACGGGGGAGAATCTCTTCGGCAAGAACTGGCAGGAAAAGGCTAATGAGTTAGATGCTGACAGTTCTACCTTAGATAGATTGTCAAAGTCTACAGCCACTCCAGCGAAAAGGAAGCCTTATAAAAAAACCCTCTTTTAGCAAAAAGAGGAAGTTTTATCCTTCCTATACCCAGCAGAGTCAGACCTCCAGGTCAGGTTGCCCAAAAGGGACAAACTAGACAGCAAAAGAAACCAAAAGCCCGTGAGCCCAACCAGCTCTCCAGGTTCAGCCCCCTCAAGGGCTTTGACTCCTTCCTAGAGAGCTTTGCCTTCCTGCCTCTGAGGGGTCCCCAACCCCCCAATATTCCAGGCAGGTTATGCCACTTTGTCAACAGATGGCATCAGATAACAACAGAAGATTGGACTTTGTCCATTGTAGGAGAGGGGTACAAACATCATTTTCACAGCATACCTCCTCCTACAATTCTAAAGCAATTCAATTCACAAACCTCTGCAGACAATCTGCTAGATCACTAGGTCTCCACACTTCTTGCCTAAGGGGCAATAGAGGAAGTACCCATTTTTCAACAGGGGACAGGGTTCTACTCCCCCTATTTTCTTATTCCAAAGAAAGCAGGGGGACACAGACCCATTCTAGACCTCAGAGAATTGAACAAATATCTGTTTCGAGAGAAATTCAAAATGATTTCTCTAGGAACTCTTCTGCCATACCTTCAAAGCCAGGACTGGCTTTGCTCTCTAGACTTAAAGGATGCATACACTCATATTCTCATCCATCCAGATCACAGGAAATTTTTACGTTTCCTTTTCAGGGGAAGACATTTCCAGTACAGGGTTCTTCCTTTTGGTCTGGCTTCAGCACCAAGAGTGTTCACGAAATGCATGGCAGTAGTAGCTGCATTTCTACGAACCCTGGGGATTCTTGTCTTCCCTTACTTAGACGACTGGCTCATTCGAGCCTCCACAGTTGCAGAGGCCAGAACTGCACTGTCCCGTACAGTGCGAATCCTACAATACTTGGGATTGGTAATAAACTTCCCGAAATCTCAACTAGTTCCTTCCCAATGCCTAGAATTCATAGGAACCTGTCTGGATACCAGAGTGAATACCAGACAGGCAAGGGCTTTCCTTCCGCAAGCCCGGTGTCTTCGCATAATGCAGCTAGCTTCACAAGCAGCAGGCAAATCCTCCCTCACTGCTCGGGAGCTACTGCAGTTACTGGGACACATGGCATCCACAATTCATGTAGTCCCATATGCTCGCCTCCACATGTGAGCAGCTCAGTGGACCCTCTCCACACAGTGGACACAGGCCACGGGTCATTTGTCGGACAAAATAAGTCTCTCAACGACTAATTTTGTTCCTCCAATGGTGGCAATCACTAGAAAATCTGACAGTGGGGTCTCCTTTCCATCAACCCCTCTTTCAGGCCACCCTAACAGATGCATCACAAGTGGGTTGGGGAGCACACCTGAATCATCTCTCTACCCAGGGCACCTGGACTCCACAGGAGGTTGGTTTACACATACACCACCTGGAATTAAGAGCAATTTATTTAGCTCTTCAAGTGTTCCACGCCCAGCTCAGCTACAAGACAGTCCTAGTCCAGACGGACAATCAGGTAGCCATGTTCTGTGTGAACAAGCAGGGCGTAACGGGCTCTCTGTCGTTATGCAACTAAGCTTTACGACTATGGGCCCTCGCCAGAGAGCATCATATTCACCTAGTGGTATATCTTCCAGGCATTCAAAACCTTTGGGCAGACAAACTCAGTTGAGTACTGCTACCTCATGAGTGGTCACTCCACCTAGACCAGGTGGCAAAGATATTTCATCTCTGGGGCACTCCAGATATAGACCTCTTTGCAAGTCCACTGAATGCCAAACTTCCCTGGTTCTGTTCCAGGATTCCGGTGCACAACTGTCAGGCAAGGGATGCCTTCCTCCTTCACTGGGGTCAGGACTTCCTTTATGCCTTCCCACCCATTCCCCTCATCCCCAGAACACTTTTCAAGCTTCAGAGACAGGGGTCATATGATCCTCGTAGCACCACGATGGCCACGCCAAACGTTTTATTCCCTGCTTCTGCATCTCTCTCAAGCGGCACCTCTGGAGTTAGGGCATGCTCCAGATCTCCTTTCCCAGGAGAACGGGATGCTATGGCACCCGAATCCCCAGTCCCTGCACCTCACGGCCTGGTTGCTGAGGGCTTAGACCTCCAGGATTTCAACCTGTCCCAGCAGGTAAAAGATATCCTTCAGGCTTCTAGGAAACTTTCCACAAGAAGATCTTATGCCTTCAAGTGGAAACTTTTTACTGTATGGTGCTCCAAAAGGGGATTAAACCCCCTGTTCATACCCTTAGAATCGATACTAGAGTATCTCCTTCACTTATTGAATTCGGGGTTAAAGACCAATTCGGTAAGAGTCCATCTTAGTGCAATTGCAGCTTCTTATAAGCCTCAAAATGGACAACCAATTTCCTCTCATCCACTCCTATCAAGATTTATGAGAGGCCTTTTATTAACTAAACCTTCCATCAAGCCACCACCGGTGGCATGGGATCTAAATCTAGTTCTTGGGCAGCTCATGAAGCCGCCTTTTGAACCTTTAGCCACTGCAGCCCTTAAGTTTTTGACATGGAAGGTCATCTTCCTAATTGCAATCACCTCTGCCCTTCGCATTAGTGAATTGCAAGCTTTAGTGGCTGATCCTCCTGATACTAGGTTTCATCATGATAAGGTTGTTCTTCGAACTCACCCACATTTTATGCCAAAGGTGGTTTCGCCTTTTCATTTAAATCAATTTACCTTCCTGTATTTTTTCCGCCTCTAATGCAGAAAGAAACCTTCATACTCTGGATTGTAAAAGGGCCTTAGCCTTTTAAATACAAAACACAGCAACATAGAAAAGTCCTCACAACATTTTATAGCTTTTGACCCTAGTCATTTGGGACTTCCAGTCTCCAAAAGAACTTTATCTAAATGGATTGCCCAATACATATCCTTTGCTTATGAGAGTAAGGGTCTTCCTCTTCAGGACCATGTCACAGCTCATAATGTGAGAGCCATGGCAGCTTCTATGGCTAATCTCCACTCTTGTGTCTATCGATGACAAGGCTCAACATCATACAGGCGAGGGCCTACTTGCCACTGGACAGGGCAGACCGCCTGCTGTCTCAGGTGGGCATGGTGAGTGAAGTACCTCAGGTGTCAGCACGGAGGTTCTTACGCCTGCTCGGCCACATGGCCTCCACAATTCATGTTACTCTTTCGCATGCATGCACATGCGGACAGCTCAGTGGACCCTGCGGGACCAGTGGTCACAGGCCACGGGACGCCTCTCCGACAGAGTGGTAGTATCCAAACCCCTAGTGCAGTCCCTGCAGTGGTGGTCACAATCAGGGAACCTCCTGCGGGGGGGAGGGGGGGTGTACCATTCTAGCTTCCCGTGCATACCAGGGTGATGACCACAGATGCCTCCTTGATGGGTTGGGGAGCCCATTGTCAGGGCTCTTGCACTCAAGGTCAGTGGACTCCTCAGGAGGCCACACTCCAGATCAACCTGTTGGAACTCCGGGCCATTCACTTAGCTCTAAAAGCCTTTGCTCCTGTCCTCTCCAACCAGTCTGTCCAAGTACAGACGGACACCCAGGTGGCTATGTTCTATGTGACCAAACAGGGCGGCACAGGTTCGCAGATCCTTTGCCAAGAGTCTCTGGATCTCTGTTCCTTCGCAGTTTGACACAACATGTCTCTCCATGCAGTTTACCTACCCAGCCAGGAGAACTGCCTGGCAGATAAACTGAGCAGGGTTCTTCAACCCCACGAATGGCAACTGAACAGGGAGATTGCCCAGCAGATTTTCAACCACTGTGGCCTCCCATCCATAGATCTCTTTGCCAGTCCACAGAATCGTCAGTTACCCCGCCTTTGCTCCAGACAGCCGCACCCCCTCAGGGTAGCAGCAGATGCATTTCTTCTCCCTTGGTCGGGAAGCCTCCTGTACGCTTTTCTGCCTACGCCTCTGGTAGCACAAAATCTCTTCAAGATTCACAGGAACAAGGCCTGGGTGATCCTGGTAGCACCCAGGTGGCCCAGACAGCCTTGGTTCCCACTTCTTCTTCAACTGGCGGTGGAAACCCCCTCTCCCCTTGGGGGTACAGCCCGACCTCCTCACCCAGGAGCAGGGTTCCCTAGTGCACGCCAATCCCAGATCCCTCAATTTGATGGCCTGGCTGCTGAGAGGGTAGGCCTTGCACCTTTTCTCTTACCCGAAGGTGTAGAAGAAGTGTTGTTAGCCTCCAGGAGGCCATCCACCAGAAAATCCTACGCATGTAAATGGTGCAGGTTCCAAGTGTGGTGTCACCAACATACTGTAGAATTCTTCTCATCTCAGGTTCCCAAGGTGTCACAGTACCTACTTCATCTCTTGGAGCTAGGCCTCAAGTCTAACTCCGTCAGGGTCCACCTGAGTGCCTTGTCGGCTAACCATGCACCAATAGACGATCAGCCTCTCTCGGCTCACCCCTTGGTAGCCAGGTTTCTCAGGGGCCTGCTCCTGCTGAAACCTCCAATCTGCCCTCCGGCGACGGAGTGGGATCTCAATGTGGTCTTGCAGCAACTTACTCGCCCTCCTTTCAAGCCGATGTCCACTTGCCATCTGCGCTTCCTCTCCTGGAAGGTGCTCTTCCTGGTAGTGCTCATGTCGGCTAGGAGTGTGAGTGAGCTGCAGGCTCTAGGGTCAGATAGGCCGTACACACGGTTTTACAAGAACAGGGTAGTGCTCCGCACACACCGCAAATTCCTCCCAAAAGTGGTTTCCTCGTTTCACCTCAACCAAGAGGTGGTTCTTCCAACCTTCTTTCCCAGGCCACATACCAACAGGGCAGAAGCAGTTCTGCATACCGTGGACTCTGAGGGCACTCGCCTTCTACCTGGAGTGTACGCGGGGACATCGGAGGGCTTCTCAGCTCTTCGTCTCTTATGACCCTAGTAAACTGGGTCTACCGGTCTCCAAGCGCACATTATCCAACTGGGTGGCAGACTGCCTCACATGGGCATACAGGGCAGCTGACCTTCAGCTGCAGGGTCGTATCACGGCCCACTGTGTCAGGACTAAGGCCTCATCTGTAGCTAATCACCGCTCTGTTCCGTTGGCAGACATCTGCCGGGCCGCAACTTGGTCTTCAAGCCAGACATTTCCAGCCATTACTGCGTGGAGAGGAAATCCCGACGGGACAGCGTTTTCGATCAGGTGGTACTCCGGAATCTATTTGAGATTTAGGCAACTTCGGCCCTCTGGTGTGAGGCTACCGTGGGGGATGCATTCTCGGAGAAAGTTCTCTCGCTGCTTTTGCTGCTCGCCTAGAGGGAGCCTTTTTTCAGCTATAGGTTCTCGGTAGCCTGTAGCTAGGGAGTCCCATATGTGAGGACTGACTTCCTGCTTGTTCCTGGAGAAAGCGTAGTTACTCACCTGTAATAGGTGTTCTCCAGGGACAGCAGGAATCAGTCCTCACGACCCTCCCTCCTCCCCTGGAGTTGCAGTCCTATTATTGCTTTTTATTATTTTTTTTTTGCCGTCTTTTTAGCTATGTCATCTGACTGAGCAAGATGGCACCCTTGGGCGGGAAGGGGACCGCGCATGCCCGAGGCATTCCCAAAGGCTTTCTTTGAAAGCTGGGGAAATTGCTCCGCACGAGGGCTCCGTCGACTCTGGCGTTACCCATATGTGAGGACTGATTCCTGCTGTCCCTGGAGAACACCTGTTACAGGTGAGTAACTACGCTTTCCTCCTTCAAACTTGCCTGCTCCTCTGATCCTATTCCCACCTGTCTCCTAAGCCCCATCTCCTCCAGTGTTGTCCCTTCCATCTCTCATATTCTCAGCTATCGCTCTCCACTGAAAACTGTCTTTGAGCCTTCAAGCATGCTATAGTTACACCTCTCCTCAGGAAACCCTCACTAGATCCTACCTGTCCTTCTAACTAACGACCTATCTCCCTCCTCCCCTTTGTTTCTAAACTACTTGAACGTGTGGTTCACCGCCATTGCCTCGACTTTCTCTCTTCTCAAGCCCTCCTGGATCCTTTACTATCTGGCTTTCGTCCTTTACATTCTACTGAAACAGCTCTTGCCAAAGTCTCCAGTGATCTGTTTCTGGCAAAATCCAAGGGTCTTTACTCAATCCTCATTCCTCTTGACTTTTCTGCTGCTTTTGATACTGTTGACCACAACCTTCTCCTTGATACCTTGTCTTCGCTTGGTTTTAAGGGCTCTGTACTATCCTGGTTCTCTTCTTATCTTTCCCATCGCTCTTTCAGTGTTTGTTCTTGTGGATCCTCCTCTGCTGCTATCCTGTTCTCAGTTGGTGTACCCCAGGGATCTGTCTTGGGTCCACTGCTTTTCTCTCTCTATACCCAGTCCCTCAGTGCACTCATCTCTTCCCATGGCTTTCAGTACCATCTTTATGCTGATGATTCACAGATCCACCTCTCCACACCTGAAATCTCTCCGGCAATCCAGGCCTGGATCACTGCCTGCCTTTCTGACATTGCTGCTTGGATGTCTCACTGCCACTTGAAATTGAACATGGCCAAAACGGAGCTGCTTATTTTTCCCCCTAAAACCTCCTCTCCCCTTCCTCCTTTCTCAGTCTCTGTGGATAACTCTCTACTCCTCCTTGTTTCCTTGGCTCGCAACCTTGGGGTCATCTTTGATTCCTTTCTTTCTTTCTCCACACACATCCATCTGATAGCTAAGACCTGCCGTTTCTTTCTCTATAACATTAACAAAATCCGCCCATTTCTTTCTAAACACACTACTAAGACACATCCACTCTTTAGCCACTATTCATCTTGGCTATTGTAATCTACTCCTCCTTGCTGGTCTCCCTCTGAATCATCTCTCCCCTTCAATCTGTTCAACAATGCTGTACAGCTAATCTTCCGCCATCCTCCTCATGCTCATATTACCCCTCTTCTCAAGTCACTTCGCTGGTTCCTATCCATTTCCGCATCTAGTTCAGACTTCTCCTGCTGACCTATAAGTACATTCACTATGCAGCTCCTCACTACCTTTCCTCTTATCTCGCCCTATACCCCTCCCTCTTGTGGCAAATTGCTTTTATCTGTGCCCTTTTCTTCTATTGCTAACTCCAGAGTTTGTTCTTTTCGCCTTTCTGCTCCTTATGCCTGGAACAAACTACCTGAGTCTGTACGTCGGGTGCCTTCTTTAGACCTTTCCAAATCCAGGCTGAAAACTCACCTCTTCGCTGCTGCTTTGGGATCTTGACTCAACTGATCTCCTTTGTATTTCCTTACCATTCCTCCTAGACATATCCCGTGTCTACAGCTACTGTGTTGTCTGTCTTGACTAGATTGTAAGCTTTGATGAGCAGGGACTGTCTCTTACATGTGTCTGTGCAGTTCTGCGTACGTCTTATAGCGCTATACAAATGCTCAGTAGTAGTAGTAGTAAGTTGGTGCAGGATTGTATTTGTTTTGTTTGCATATACAGCAGCAGCTAGCTCAGCTGCCTATTATCCATACTGTTTTTAATATGATTGCAGAAGGCACTGCAGTATTTGTTACATGGCCTTTGAAATGATGTTACAAGTTGTGTTTGTGAAGCCATTTTATGTCGCTTTGAAGATGGATGAGCTAGTTTACTCTATGAAGCACACCAGGGACATCAGGAGGGCTAGGGACCAGATGATGTCTTCATTGAAGATCAGAGAGGATGCCAATGGATCCATAGGTCCTAGACGGACCAGATGGGTTAATGGGCTAGTATAGTCCTGCAGCATTCTCCAGGGTTTGCCATATGCCCAATGGACCAAGCCAAGAAATACTTGCATAAGTGTCTGGTTGGTGGGTGGTACAGGCCTGTTCTTATGGATACAGTGGTTCGCTGTTGACTAGAGTTTGGTTTGCAGCAATGTTAAATAGAAGTCTGTGGTGTGGGACTCATTCCTTCCGCATTGGGGCAGCAACATTTATGGCTGCTTGGGGGTGGGGGGAGGGTTTGTCACCCTTGATTCAAATTGGGGGGGAGGGGGGCTGGGTTCCAGTAGTTAGTTACTGTACCACTATTATGTGCATTAGTGGAAATTGGTTCTCACACTTTTTCCAACCAGTTTGTTTTTGTGCCTTCAGAGGCATGTGTATGGATGTGCAGGCATTCTTTCATCTGTTGGTCTCATAAAGTGCTACGGAATCTGGGCTAGGAGTACAGCTAAGACTGGCAATGTTGGGGATTTGGGGTATGCTGAAAAGCTAGCTCATTGCATCCCTCTGGCAAGTGAGATGTTTTTCTCTCCACAATTGTTTTTGATTTGTTCGGGAGTAAATGACCTTGGTTTGGTGAAGGGTGTGGCTTGGATTTGACAAATGGAAAGTGACATTTCGATGGAGCAGTTCTCTTTTCCAAATGCCTGCCTCATTTGGTCATATTTCAGTCCCAGTTTGGTTTGGAGGGATGCTCCATGTAAGAGAGATGCTCCTGAGTGGGGAGGGCATTGCAGAGGTAATATGTTTGTGGTTTCACTGAGGTGGGGGGGGATAGTATGATCGCATCAGCTTGTTGGAAACTGATTTTCTGGGGGCTCTATTGTCCCGATGGAGTCTACCTCCTAGACGTGGTTTTGATATATTTCTGAGTACAGTTCTGGATGTTTTGAAGCTTATGGTGGCAAAGGGACCACAGTTTGAGTGTGTGTGGGGGGGGGGGGGGGGGGGGGAGGCGGCTAGCTGTAGGCTATCACTGCTTATGGTGGGTTTGAAGGGGTCTGATTTACTCCTGGGATCATTTAGAGTTGGGGTACGAGATGTGAACAGGATGGAAAGGATATGGAAGTTAAGTTGCTGCACTGCCTTGAGCTTCAAAGAGCACAGCTTGACATCGCTGCAGGCTATGTGGGGAGGGGAAAAGGAGCGAGAATGTCACAGTAGAACCTCATCATTGTTAGATCGCCACTGACTAGCCAGGTGACTGAGTGCGGTTGTGGAGCTGGGATGGAAAAGGGGGCTTTTAATAACTAGAAATTGAAGTGTTAGGCAATGGGGAAGAAGCCGATCAGGAAGATGTTTGTTTGTATAGTGTTTCTGTTGAAAGCTGGAATAAAGCTGTGACCATTAAGTTTGCCACATAATGTTCTTACAACAGCGGTCTATCAAATGCTGAATAAAGATAAAGATAACATGAGAATGTCATACAGTGTAATCACTGGAGATGGGTGAAGTTTATCGTTTAGAAGTGCAAGTACCTATTGTTAATATGTTCAATGGCAAGCCTTGGCAAAAAGTAAGATAGCTATTCAGAACTTTTTTTTTTTTTACTGCCACTCTTGGACTGGTTGTTTTCTAGTATATTCTAGGTTTGAGCAGTTTTCTTTTTTTTTTTAATGTATGTGATTTTAGAACTTCATTTTCATGTTCTCTTCTACTTTAGCCATTCACAAGGACAAAGATAAACCTCCAAGACCTGCTGTTGTCCTTGAGACTTTGAGACATATCTTGACAGATTATCAGAACAAGCAAGAAGACACATCTAATGAGGTAACGCTTGCACTGTTTGGCTCCATCCATATAGCCTTCGGCCTGTAGCAGTTAGTGTTCCTTGCTGGTAACAAAGGTGAGCAGAGTGAATGCTGATTTGACAGCTTCTGGGATACCAAAATAACTATTCTTCTGTAACTGGACCTATATTAAAATACTACTGTTATGTAATTTGATTCACTAGTTTTGAACTTTTTAGCTGTTTGTGATATTTTATAAATATATACACAAGCATATACCATCTCTGTTAATCCTAGAAATCTGCTTAGAGAGACATGTTTA
The DNA here is from genome assembly GCA_033557465.1 of Ichthyophis bannanicus. NCBI lineage: Eukaryota > Metazoa > Chordata > Amphibia > Gymnophiona > Ichthyophiidae > Ichthyophis > Ichthyophis bannanicus. The sequence continues at coordinate 792,731,831 of CM066032.1, forward strand.
TTATAAAACAAGTAGAACTGAGCATGTCTTGATATTTGAATTATGGATAGACTTGGCTTAGTAGGGAAGAATCAGCATAGATTAGCAAAGGGAAGTTGTGCCCAATTAATCTTTTAGAATTCTTTCAAAGTGTGAATAAAGGTAAACTGGCAAGTTTGGGTTTTTGGAAGACATTATAAAATCTCAGGAAATTAGAAAGTCATGGAATAACACGTGATGTTTTGCCGTGGGTTCATGACTGGTTAAAAAATGGGAAGCAATTAAATGATCATTTTTCCCAATGGGAAGAAGTAGAGTTGAGCACTTCAAGGATTTGTACTGGTATTAATGTTTAACTTTCCATTAATGTTCTGAAAAAAAGAACAAGTGAATTGATCAAAATTTTGCTGGTGGCACAAGTATTCAAAGTAGGTAAAACACAAGCAGAACCTGAGGAACAACAGAGAATCTTGACAAATTGAGAAACTGATGTTCAGTGAAATTTAGAGGGGTAGTTACTAAAATGTGTTGGAAATAAGGCACATTATTTAGCCCTTAACACAGATTAAAAGGCAATAATGTGTGTTATAGTTAATTAACACACAATTTTGCACTGCTGTGCACATTAAATACTAATGATGCAAAGCATGCAAATACATGCAAAACACCTCATTCATATTCAAATTGAATAATGCAACTTAAGATAATCACTGCAAACCATGTCATTCTTGCAAGGCTACCGCTAGGAGATTGCGGGCACCATTTTGAACATGGCGCAGTTCCAGATGGGTATAAATGGGGGTTGCTCATGCCCAGGTCCCACTAGACCACCAGGATATACTAATGGTGTAGGTCTGGGAAGGCCTTAGGTAGGTGAACATGGATTTCAGATTTTGAACCAGGGTGGAGCCGGTCAGCCGGGTTGACAGGAAGCTAATCGGGCAGCGGCGATATTCAGCTGCTACCTGATTAGTTTCGTCAGTGAAAGTTAGGTTAGCCTTTGCTGCTCCTCACTTTTGCTGCCGAGGGATAACTAGGCAGTGATTGAATATCGCCGCTGCCCGGTTATCCCTGGGTGCTACACCCCGAACCTCACAATGCTAACCAGTTAGCATTGGGGCATGCAGTGACAGCACCTGCAGATATTCAGTGGCACTAACCATGTAGGTGCTGTTGAATATCCTGAACAAGGGGATTAACACAATTAGCAGGTCTGCCTTTAAATATTGGGCCCAAAATATTTTACTGAAGCTTTCTTTTTTTTCCATTTTAACTTTTTATTAAAGGTTTCAATAGATAGAACAATCATCTTCATACACCGCATTTTACATTTTTTCCTCAACAATCTTACAAACTATCTTATTTTATCCCCCCTTCGCTAGTACAACATTCAATATCGCCTAATCTTCTATCTTCCCTTCCCCCCAACCCCCCTCCCTCCCCTCCCAGCTCTAAATCCCTCTTCATTTGTTCGTTCATCTATATCTCATCCTAACTTTTTGTTTTAAGCAAAGATGTACAGTCTTTCACCATTGTGCTCATAAACTGTGCTTTATGCCAATCTCCTTCTTTATGGTACTGTTTCCCTCCTTCAGTCCTTCCTTCCCCTCCCTCCCTCCCTCCCTCCCTCCTTCCTTCCTTCCATGTTTCCAACCATTTCCACACACTTTTCCATTGTTCCGCACTATTCTCCCCTTTCCCTTGTCTCAGCCCCGTCAATCTGTGCATCAAGAACAAGTCTGCCACTCTTCTAACAAAGCCTGCACTTTGTGGTTTGCAAGACCCTGTCCAGTATTTTGCTATCTCAATTCTCACTGCCACTAGACAATGATTCAATACTCCCCTATCTCTCTCCGAGATATTCTCCTCTAGTTGATGCAATAAACAAATCTCTGGTTTCCTTTGTAATCTGTGTCCTGTCATTTCATAAATTACACCCAAAATCTCTTCCCAATATGCTTTAATCTGTCCACACTTCCACCACATATGTAACCAATCACCTATCTCATGGCATCCCCTCCAACATTGATCAGTTTGTCCCAATCCAGCTCGCCTTTTACGTACCGGTGTCCAATACCACCGATATAACATTTTATAAGCATTTTCTTTTATCTGAGTGGCTAGTGATAGGCCTGCCACCGTCTAATAATCTTATCCCACTGTATAATCTTATCCCACACCTCTTCATTCCATTGCACTTCTAGGTCTTCCTCCCATTTCTGCATATGCCCTAATTTACTCTATCCTCCCTCCATTAATCCTTTATAAATTTTGGACAGAGCCCCTTTTTGACCCAATCATCCTGCGCAGAGGGCCTCAAACCATCCTCTATTATCCCATAAATGCTTCCATACCTTCTGCTGTCTCAGAAAGTGACTTATCTGTAGATAGCAATACTGATCCTTATTTGATAACCCATATAAGTCCTTAATGCCCTCAAACTCTCTAACTCCCTCTTTAACCACTATTTGGGAAATGTCAGTCCCATCTTTGCCCATCTTCGCATTTGCTCACCCCTGGGCCCTGTCCCCTCTCAAAACATGCCTCTAGTGTCATTCCCTGTGAATATTCTTTGTCTTGTATTAATATTTTTCGATTATGTCTCCAAATTTTCAGGATATGTACGATTATGGGATTTACAGGCTTATTTTCTGGTACTTTACTTCCCCTCCACACTGTCTTTTCCAGTCCCATTCCGCTTACTGAATCTTCTTTCATTTAAACCCAGTGTTTCTGTTTCTCTCTGTGCCATTCGTATATTGTTTTCAATTGTGCCGCCTCATAATATTTTCTAAAATTAGGCACTCCTAGCCCCCCCCCCCTCACCCTTTGTTCTCTGCATAATTGACATAGCTACTCTGGGACTCCTATTTATCCATATGAATCTATTAATATTTCTTTGCAACTGCTTTAGCTTTCTATGCGGTACTGGTATCGGCAGCGTTTGAAACAAGAACAAAAAACGGGGTAATCTCCAGGAACAAGCAGGAATGAGTCTTCACATATGGGTACGTCGGTACCGATGGAGCCTGCGCGGGAACGCTCCCCAGCGTCCAATCAGAAAGCTTTTGGGAGCATCCCTCAGCGCCTGCGTGCTGCCTTCCCGCCTTTTCAACTGTCTCGCCTCAGTTTTCGTTTTTCCGCGGAGCCGGCAGGACGTCCTCCTGTCACCGCAGAAAATTTTTTCTTTAATTCTTGTTTTCTTGTGGTCGCGGCTGTTTCCCCGCCTCCACCGGTACCGCCGGCGGGTTTTTTTCTTTTCTTTTTCTCAAACTCAGGGAGAGTTTTTCCCTCAGTTTCTGTCTTAAATTTTTGGGCCTGTAAGGCCTCTCCATCATGGAGCCGCCTTCTCCTAAGAAGTGCCTTAACTGTGGAAATACAGTTTTCTTTTTAGACTCCAATAACTGGTGTCTAACCTGTTTGGGTCCTGACCCTTTTCCTCCGGAGCCATTAGGCTACAATTTTATGAGAAGAGATTTTCCATTTCGAGTTTCCCTCGATACCGAGTTCCCTTCCAGTGTCAGGGCACTGACCATTTCTTCTCTACAGGATCAGGTAACCCACAAACAGTCTGTTAAGACTAGCCAATCCTTGAGTGGTAGGTCTCATTTCAAGCATGATGTTGACTCTGGCCTTGCCCTCAAGACCCTATTGGCTTTAAAACCCCGGCGGGAGTCTTCGGTCTCCAAAGCCTTTCAGGGGTTTCAGGTTGTTCCTGGGGCTCACCCCTCACAGAACATACCTGAGCCATGCTCGGTGGTGGCATCCGCTTCGAGTGGTACCGATACCCCGGCATTGGCACTGGTGTTGAGTGATCCACTCTTCACCAGGGATCGTCATCTGGCGTTCTCGGTGCCTTCGGGACCGATCGATACGTCCCAGATTGACTTTCCAGTATCGGCAGCATCGCCGATACGACCACTGATGCCGGTACCCTCCAGACATGCATCGATAGACTCGCTTCCTTCGATGCCGAGTCTGGAATCGATATCTAGTCTGGAAGACTGGGTACCAACGCGTCTCGGAACCGACGCTTACCGATTCCTGATGCGCGGTATCGAGGATACTCACCAAGGGTTTTTGGTTGCCTCGGTACCGCTTGAGCAGCCTCCGATGACTGCTTCGATGTCGGTATCGCCTCCGATTCCGGCACAGCTACCGGTATCGGTACCGATGCCGGTTCCTGCAGTAACATCGGGACCAACTACTCCCTTTTCACCGGGATTGCTCCTTTCTATACCTAGTTTGGAGTCGATACCTGGCATGGACGATGCAGTACTGACTGTCTCAAGTCATAACCGCCAGTACCAGTATCCATCCATTAGGGCTCCTTTTCTGCACCGGACCAGTACATCCTCCGGTGCCCAGGCTAGTTCTTCAACTTTAGCCTGTCCAGAGATGGTTCCCATTGGAGATCCTTCTTTTCAGAAATTTCTCCTTGACATGGCTACATTCCTTGCTATTCCTATCCCTGGCTATGATCCTACACAAGGCTCTTCTGGGGAAAAGGAAAATATAATGCTTCCTTTACATCATTCTTTGCGGGATCTTCTGAGAATATGGGAAACACCTTTAAGGGTTTCCTCACCTTCTACAGCAACTGATCTTCTGTATCAGGTGCCCCCCTCTCCAGGGTTTCAAAAGACTCAACTTCCCCATCATTCCATTGTAGTGGAATCAGCAATGAGGAAGGTAAAAAGCAAGAAGAAGCATTCTTCTTATTCTCCAGGTCATGCTTCTAGAACACTGGATGCTTTTGGACGTCAAACCTTCCAAACATCTATGCTGGCAACAAGGATTCTCTCATATATTTTTTATATGAGTCCATCCCTTCAGGAGGTCACAATGAAATTATCTCTTTTAACTCCTTTTCTATCAGAGCCCAAGGCTGCAGACTATTCCTTACTTCTTAGTCATAGCCAAAATATATCTTGGTTTCTTTCTCGTGCTTCCCTTGACTCTTTTGAGTCTGTTAGCAGAACCTCTGCTATAGCTATAGGGGCACGACGTAAAGCCTGGCTCCAAGCTTCAGACTTGAACAGATGGGCACAACAAAGACTGGGTAATACTCCTTGTACTGGAGAAAATCTCTTCAATAGGGAGTCTTTACGTCAGGTTGCTCATTGCTCCACTGACTTCCCTGTTTCTGAGGGCTATCCTAAGCCTTCTCCTTCCCCTGTAGGTAGGAAATGCCCTACCAAACCTTCTTTCCCTAAAAGAAGAAGGTTTTATTCTTCTCCTGCCCATCATACAGATGTTCCCAAACAAGGGAAACCTCGCCCTGGTCTGAAGAATCCAAACTCAAGCCAGGAAAATTAACCCTCAATGGGGTTCCAATTGATCTCTTAGAACATACAGTTCACTTCTTCTCAGCAGAAGTTTTTTCACTGTTTTTTCATTTCAAACTCTACGCTTGGATTCCTGTTTCCAGGACATCCACTTGCTCTCAGGTAGGCTGAGCTGTCAGGAGATTCATGTCTGTGGGTCACAGGGTTTCCTCCTCTTCCTACCATGAAGAGAGGTTTGCCAACTATCTCATGATAGTTTCCCTGTACCACCATGAATATTTTTCTTCTACAGACTTACCATATAGCAAGTCTCCCTTCAGCTCCTATTTTTCTTTACCCTCGTTTCCAGGGCTTCCCCTGTACGAGTGGTACTATACGACTGGAAGGCTTTCTTAGCCTTTCTAGTCTTCCTTTCCTTTCCAGTGTAGAGTTTTCCCTTGAGTTACCTCCCTGCTTTCATTGGGCAGCTCATCAGACATGATCAGGATTTTCTCCTCTTGTTCTGTCTCTTCTCTCTGTTACAAACAGAAGGATTCTCTCTGCTGTTCTATTCAGCAGCTGCCCATGCAGGAGCTCCAGTGATTGGACTACTGGTACTTTCTACGATCGTGTTCCAGTCTTGTCTTCCACTACTTTCTCTGGTCTTAGTAGTGCTTCCAAGATAGTGCTCATCTATCTTGGAAAATCCTTATCGCTTCTTTTGTCATCTCCAAATCTCTGGAGTTGGCAGCATAACTGAGGTGGCAGCTGGTTTCCTCCAACAGCCACTTTTATTTCCCAATTCTCCTGCATAGTGCTCTCTGCAATCCTACTGAGAAGCTTTCCACTATGGGCCCTTGCTAGAGAGCATGGGGATTTTTTCTCTAATTACTATCCTATATGGTTGAAGAAGGCTTCCTCAGTCATTCCTCATGACTGTAGGGGTTCTTTACACCCTTCTGTTCCTTTTAATAAAGGACATAAGCCTTCTCTATGTGACAGTCTAAAGAGTTACCCAGTTTCTACAGGAAATATGCTCTTTTTCCTTGCAGCTTGTCCTCATGGTATCCTAATCCTTCATGGACAGCACATATTTAATTAAACAACGCATGATACCCCCCCTTGTTCCTCAAGTGGGTCAACCTGGTATCTCATCCTATGCGTTTTCTGTCCATTTACCCTGCGAGAGTTCTATAGGACTCAGGACTTGCTGTTTACAGACTGATATTATCCTCTGTTTTTCACGCAACCATCCTGGTTATTCCACTGGATGGCATTCCTGCACCATCTTAGCCAGGGGGAATAGATTCTCTATATATCTTCTCAAGTAGGTTCCACCTTCTTGTTATTAGATGAATCTTTCTCCTTCACATCTCCCATGTGAATGTTCTTATAGGCATATCTCTATCTGCTTAGTTGCAGACATTTATCTTTAGACATCTATATACATGTATGTATATATTTCTATATACTTCTCTATAGCTACATATGTCTGTAAGCTGCGTGTGCATATCTTATGCCCCTCCAGATCTCACTAAAGACATTATATATATATATATCCCTATATATATGTGTATCTGTCGAGATGCTTCCTTATAGGTAGATATGTATCTACATACTTATCTCTCTAACTGTCTATGCTTATAAAAGGTTTTACCTTCCTATAGGTTCCAGACAGTGGGCTTGCATATCTTCATACTGTTCCTCAGTATGTTTGGGGTATTATGCACACAACCACTACTGTGGTACTGACAGCTTCTACTTTAACCCTACGTCTAGGTATCCCTGAAGCTCCATGCTTCACTATCTTTCCTATCTCTCAACAGATAGGAAAGACAGGGTGGATCTTCAGTAGATCTGAAGTTTCAGCCCTTCAGACATCTGTCCTCCTTGGGAATATGGGCTTTTTTCCATACCCCTTCTTCCCTCCAGGACTGGGCTAGTTGTCCAAATCAGTCAGTCTTCCTCTTTTGCTCCTAAATGTTACTAACTCTGTATCCAAAAGAGTTCCCAGCTTTTTCCATAAAGCTTCCACTAAAGACCTGACGTTTTTGTACTACCCCAGTTGACACCTAGGTCACCTGTCAATTCCAGATTTGGGCCTTCGCCTTCACTTCAGTGAAGTCACCTTGAAGATTCCTCTACTGGATCTCCAGTAGACTCCATCAGCCTCTCTACTTCCTGCAATCCAGTAGGTGAGGACCATATTGTGTTTGTTCATGTCAATATTTTTCATGGTAATTATCATACATACAAGGACTCCTTACCTGTAGTCCTTAGCTTAGCTGTTTTTCCTACAGCTCCTCTCTTTTCAACTCCTACCCTCCATCCTCAGGATGCCTGGCCATATGAGGTATAGCATGTTCCAATCCTCACCATGCTAGGGCTCCAGGCATCTTAGCTTGGGAGTCCCCATATGTGAAGACTCATTCCTGCTTGTTCCTGGAGATAGCGCAGTTACTTACCTGTAACAGGTGATCTCTGGGAACAGCAGGAATAAGTCTTCACAACCCACCCACCTCCCCTAGGAGTTGTATCTCTCTATCTGTTTTCCTTTCCTCTTTCTCTCTTTTTGTCTCAGCTATAAAACTCAACTGAGGAGAGACAGTTGGAAAGGTGGGAAAGCAGCACGCAGGCGCTGAGGGATGCTCCCAAAAGCTTTCTGATTGGACGCTGGGGAGTGTTCCCACGTAGGCTCCGTCGGTACCGACGTACCCATATGTGAAGACTTATTCCTGCTGTTCTCAGAGATCACCTGTTAGATAAGTAACTGTGCTATAGCATCATTTTTATAACTGTGATGTGTCCAAACCAGGAAAGATATCCCTTCTCCCACCCATTCAACCAGCTTCCCACTTGCCCAAATAACTTTTGATAATTTAGATCATATAATGATTCCAACCTTACTAATTTGGATTCCTAGGTACCGAATATTCTCCCTAGCCCACCTAAATGACTATTTCTTTTGTAATATTCCCTGGACTTCCTTTTTCAATGACAAATTCAATATTTCAGACTTTGTCAATTGATAGTGAAACCCGACAACCTCCCATATTCTTCTAGTTCCCACATTAATATGGGTATAGAAAAGAATGGCCTAGTCACGATCAGAATTATATCATCTGCATACAATGATATTCTATATTCTTTCTTCCCTACTACTATGCCCTTCAAGTCTGCCCATTCCCTCACCCTCGCCACGAACGGCTCCACGGATAGAGCGAATAGAAGGGGCGACAGGGAGCATCTCCAGGAACAAGCAGGAATAAGTCCTCACATATGGGTACGTCGGAACCGACGGAGCCTGCGCGGGAAAGCTCCCCAGCTTCCCAGAAAGGAAGCTTTTGGGGCCTCCCACTGCACATGCGCGCTGCCTTCCCGCCTTCCTGACCAGCTCTCCTCAGTTTCTCTTTTTCCGCGGAGCCAGCAGGTCATGTTCCTGTCATTGCTGAAGAAATTATTGTTTTAGTTTGTTTCTTTAGACCGCGTACCTGCCTTCCCCATACCGAAACCGGTACCGCCGGTCTCTCTTTCTTTTCTTTAAAAAAAAAACAAAAAACTTTATCTTGCACAACTTGGTGACTTCGGTTAGGCCTCAGGCCTACACAAATTCTCCTCATGGAGAAACCAGCCCCTTGTTTTAAGAAGTGTACCAAGTGTAGTGCTGTTATTTCTGTCACAGACACCCATGAATGGTGTCTTAAATGTTTGGGACCTGACCACTCCATTCCGGACTGCCCATCCTGCTCCCAGATGTCTAAACGTGGTTTGCAGAACCGGGCCAACAAATTCCATCTGCTGTTTGCTTCAGATAATCCAGCATCACAGTCATCCAGGTCTTCCTCTCCGGATGGATCTCAGGTAACCAAACCTTCTTCGGGCAGGTCCTCAAAGAGCAAATCTCCTTCAAAGCATCGAGAGGCTCTCAATTTTGAATCTGAGGACCATGCCCCAGCCAAACAACCCCGGCGGGAAGCTCTGGCTTCCAAAGCACCATCTATGGGGTTACAGGTTGACATCGATGGCACGGCCTCGTCTGATCACCTGTTAGACTGCTCTGGGGTACCGGCCCATGCCGGTCCGGTACCGACATCCAGGCAGCAGTGGCGTCTATGGGCAATACTATCCAGACCATGCAGCAGGCCGTTCTGGCTTTCATTAACGCTGCGACGCCCTCGGTACCGCACCTAGCGGTTCCGGGTCCGGTTCCGGTACTGTCTTCCATACCGGAACCGAGACCATCGTCTTCCAAACGCAGATCGGTTCCGCATGCCGGATCCGGGTTTTTCACCCGATACCGATCCCATACCCGGTACGCCCGATGTCGATACCGATCGGTATGCGTATCGTGCGTTGGAAGCAAATAGAGGATACTCTGATTCTTCTGAGGATTTTGACTCCTCTGATGACTCTGATGAGCTGTCTCTAGTTCTTCCTGAAGAGCCTTCTTCCCCAAAGAGGAGAATGTCTCCACCAGAGGATTTGTCCTTTCAAGACTTCATTATAAAAGTAGCTAAAGGACTTTCTATTACTACATCCTCTGAGAAAGAACCTAGATCAAAGAAATTGGATATTTTAGGATACCCTAAGGTTCCTAAAGAGGCAGTCACCCTGCCTATCCATGAAATCCTTCAAGAACACTTGATGGACTTATGGGAGGCTCCTCTAACGTTGTCTCCTTATTCTCGTAGGTTGGACACCATGTACCGGGTCCCTCCTTCTCCTGGTTTTCAAAAGACTCAGCTGCCTCACCATTCCATTGTGGTGAAGTCTGCGCTGAAAAAGATTAAGAGTACCAAAAGGCACTCTTCTACCCCTCCAGGGCGAGAATGTAAGACCCTAGACTCTTTTGGTAGGAAAATCTTCCAGGCTAGTATGCTTATAGCCAGGATTAATTCATACAGTCTGTATATGGGCATGTTTCTAAGGGAACTTGCCCTAAAGGTACGGCATTTTGCCTCCTTTATCCCTGAGGATAGAAAGGAGGAGTTCATTTCTCTGGTGAAACAGCTTCTAGATGTTTCTAAGTTCTCCAACAGAGCAGCTTTTGATTCCTTTGAGGGTGCCGGTAGAGCTTCGGGCATTGCTATTGCAGCCCGATGACTTGCTTGGCTCCAGGCCTCTGACCTAGAACCCTGGGTCCTGGATGGCTTACGGAATCTGCCCTGTACAGGTGAGAACTTATTTGGTAAGGACTGGCAAATTAAAGCCACTCAAATGGACGCAGAAAATGCTACATTAGATAGACTTTCTAAGTCTACCTCTACTCCTGCCAAGAAAAGTCTTTCAAGAGGCCTTACTACAAGAAGGCCAGATTTTCCACAAATACTGGCCAACAATCTTCTCAGCCTCGCTTTGCTGCTAAACGTCAGCAACCTAAACAGGCAAGGTCAAAGCCTGCAGCGTCTGCCACTCCTCAGCAGGCTCAACCCCCTCAGGGGTTTTGACTTGCCCCTAGAGAACTTAACATTTCTGGCTCTAGAACAACCAGAGCACCTCACCATTCCTGGAAGGTTAGCTCACTTTGCTCCCAGATGGGGGCAAATTACATCAGAGCACTGGACCCTCTCTATCATCAGAGAGGGCTACAAACTTCATTTTTCCAACCTTCCTCCATATACCATGGTGAGGCACTTCAATTCTCCCCCATCTCTCCTGGGCCTGTTGGATCAGGAAGTCTCTTCTCTCCTTGCCCAAGGGGCAATAGAAGAGGTTCCTCTTCTTCAACAAGGGACAGGATTCTACTCCCCTTATTTTCTCATAGCAAAGAAGACAGGGGGATTCAGACCTATCCTAGATCTGAGAGAATTGAACAAATTTCTGTACAAGGAGAAATTCAAAATGCTTTCTCTAGGCATTCTCCTTCCATACCTTCAGAGTCAGGATTGGCTTTGTTCTCTAGATCTCAAGGATGCGTACACACATATACTCATCCACCCATCCCACAGAAAATATCTAAGATTTCTGTTTCAGGGAAAGCATTTCCAGTACAGAGTACTTCCCTTCGGTCTAGCCTCTGCTCCAAGAGTGTTCACCAAATGCATGGCAGTTGTTGCCGCATTTCTAAGAGGTCTGGGAATTTTTGTATTCCCATATCTGGACGACTGGCTCATCCGAGCTCCATCTCAGTCAGAGGCCCAGATTTCCCTGGACCGCACAAGGCACATTCTGCAGTATCTGGGACTGGTGATAAACCTTCCCAAGTCTCAACTTATCCCTACTCAGTCTCTGGAATTCATAGGGGCCCAGTTGGACACCACCACTGCAAGGGCCTACCTACCTCAAGTCCGGGGCCAACGTCTGGTGTGCTTGGCCTCCCAAGCTCAGTCCAGCAGTCACTTGACAGCCAGAGAAATGCTGCGGCTTCTGGGCCACATGGCCTCCACGGTACACGTGGTGCCCTACGCTCGTCTTCATATGAGAGCAGCTCAATGGACCTTGGCCACCCAGTGGACTCAAGCATCAGGAGCGCTCTCTGACCAAATACTCACCTCAAAGCGTCTGTTTTGGTCCCTCCAATGGTGGATGTCCACCAAGAATCTGTTGTTGGGGGCCCCCTTCCAACCTTTGTTGCCCCAAGTAACCCTCACAACAGATGCCTCCCAAACAGGGTGGGGAGCCCATCTTCAACACCTCTCCACTCAGGGTGCTTGGTCTCCACAAGAGACCACCCTTCACATCAACCTCCTGGAACTGCGAGCAATCTTCTTTGCCCTCAAAGTCTTCCATACCCTCCTTGTCAACCTGACCGTCCTAGGCCATACAGACAATCAGGTGGCCATGTTCTACATAAACAAAACAAGGAGGGACAGGCTCTCTGTCGCTTTGCAACGAAGCTCTCAGATTATGGGCCTTCGCCAGAGAGCATCAAATTCATCTTCTGGCAGTGTATCTTCCAGGGGTTCAAAACTCTCGGGCAGACAGACTCAGTCGAGTTCTGCTTCCACACGAATGGTCCCTACATATGGACCAGATATGCAGAATCTTTCAGGAATGGGGAACCCCGGACATAGACCTCTTTGCAAGTCCGTGGAATGCCAAACTTCCCCGGTTCTGTTCCAGGACTCCGTGTCAGGGAGCTCAGGCCAACGACGCCTTTCTCCTGCATTGGGGTCAGGAATTCCTATATGCCTTTCCACCCATTCCTTTGATTCCCAAGACTCTGTTCAAACTCCAGAGGGATCACGGATCGATGATCCTCATAGCTCCACGCTGGCCACGCCAAGTGTGGTTCCCTCTACTTCTGCATCTCTCCCAGGGACCCTCCCTGGACCTGGGAGCTGCGCCAGACCTTCTCTCTCAGGAGGAAGGGACTTTGTGGCACCCAAACCCCAAGTCCCTACACCTCAGAGCTTGGTTACTGAAGGCCTAAGCCTTCATGACTTCAATCTTTCTCAACCAGTGAAAGATATCCTTCATGCCTCTAGGAAACCCTCCACGAGGCGTTCCTATGCTTTCAAATGGAAACGCTTTTCCATTTGGTGTGCTCAACAGGGTCTTGACCCTCTAGCACTTCCTTTGAATTCTCTATTAGACTATCTCCTGCATCTTTCCAATGCAGGCCTTAAGACGAATTCAGTAAGAGTCCATTTGAGTGCTATTGCAGCATCTTTACAACCAATAAATGGACAACCTGTCTCCTCTCATCCTCTTATCTCACGGTTCATGAGAGGCCTGACTCTAACTAAACCTCCCATCCGGCCTCCTCCGGTAGCATGGGATTTGAACCTAGTTCTAGGTCAGCTTATTAAGAAAACTTTTGAACCGTTGGTTTCTACCTCCTTGAAATTTCTTTCCTGGAAGGTCATTTTCCTTATTGCAGTCACTTCGGCTCGCCGCATCAGTGAACTACAGGCCTTAGTGGCTCATCCACCTTATACCAGATTTCATCATGATAAGGTGGTCCTTAGGACGAATCCCCACTTTATGCCCAAAGTGGTCTCGCCTTTTCATCTTAATCAGGAGGTATATCTACCTGTCTTTTTTCCGGCTCCTCATGCATCCAGTGCAGAGAGGAACCTTCATACTTTAGATTGTAAAAGAGCTCTTGACTTTTACCTCAACAGGACTCAGCCACATCGAAAGTCTTCCCAACTTTTTGTGGCTTTTGATCCTTCTCATTTGGGACTTCCAGTCTCCAAACGTACACTTTCCAATTGGATTGCTCAGTGTATTTCCTTTGCTTACCAGAGTAAAAACATTTCTCTGGAAGGCCATGTCACAGCTCACAATGTGAGAGCCATGGCCACTTCTATGGCTCATCTTCACTCTGTATCCATAGATCAGATCTGTCGAGCCGCCACCTGGGCCTCGGTTCATACCTTCACAGCCCATTACTGTTTGGACAAGGACTCCCACCGGGATGCCTTGTTTGGTCAGGCTGTCCTCAAACACCTGTTCCATACTTGAACAACTCCTGCCCACCTTCCCAGGATGGATGCCTGAGATCCATACGAAGATGGCGAACCCTTGGAAGGGGATCTCCCAGGCATCTTAGCTAGGGAGTCCCCATATGTGAGGACTTATTCCTGCTTGTTCCTGGAGATAGCACAGTTACTTACCTGTAACAGGTGATCTCTGGGAACAGCAGGAATTAGTCCTCACAACCCACCCACCTCCCCTAGGAGTTGTATCTTCTATCTATCTTCCTTTCCTCTCTCTATTGTCTCAGCTATAAACTTGAACTGAGGAGAGCTGGTCAGGAAGGCGGGAAGGCAGCGCGCATGTGCAGTGGGAGGCCCCAAAAGCTTCCTTTCTGGGAAGCTGGGGAGCTTTCCCGCACAGGCTCCGTCGGTTCCGACGTACCCATATGTGAGGACTAATTCCTGCTGTTCCCAGAGATCACCTGTTACAGGTAAGTAACTGTGCTATCCCTGCCTTGTCCCTCTCCCCTGCTCAAAAAACGTAGAGTACCCTCCATTCACCCGAACACATGTTTTCGGATTTCGATATAACACTTGTACCCAACCCAAAAACTCTTCCCCTAACCCCATCCATTCCATTACCTGAAAGAGATAAGGCCAAGACACCTGGTCGAAAGCCTTTTCCGCATCCAGAGATAACAGTGCTTCTTCCTTACTTTGTTCAATCGACCAAATAATATTTAATATCTTCCGAATGTTATCTGTTACCTGCCTATCTGGGATAAATCCCGCTTGATCTTGATGAATCAATTTCCCTATTACCCTATTTAACCATGTAGCTAGTATTTTAGCCAGTAATTTAGCATCCAAATTGAGCAGAGAGATTGGCCTATACAACGAGCATTCTTGTGGATCTTTTCCCTCTTTATGTATTATTGTTATTCCTGCCCATCCTATGGTTTCTGCTAGTATACCTCCTTCCCATGGTATATTAAACAACCGCACTAATGGTGTGAGTAATATCCCTCCGAACCTTTTGTAAAACCTCGCTGAGAGCCCATCTAGCACCGGTGCCTTATCCACTTTCATCTGTTTGATAGTTTTCTGGACTTCCTCTTGCGTTATGGCCCTATTTATCTCTTGTTGCTCCTCCTCTTCTAATTTCAGACGTTTTATAGAGTCAAGATAGCTCTGAACCCTCTCCAACTTTGGAGGAGTTCTTGCTTCATACAACGACTGATAAAATCCCTTAAATGCCTCCCGAATCTCCCCATCTTTATGGACTAACTTCCCTCCCGATTCTCTAACTTTTAGTATATGTGATTGTAATTTCCGTTGTTTCAATTTCTGCACCCTATATCTCCCAGCTTTAATTCCCCCCTCAAAAAATTCTTCCTCAATAGCTGCATATGATATCGTATACTTTCTGCCTGCATTACATTTATCTGTGCTCGTACTGCCAACACTTGGCCTCTATATGTTCCTTTTTTATTTTGCGCATCTAATTCTTCCAGTTTCAATAATTTTTCTCTCAACTCCCTATCTCTTCCCTCCCTTTCCTTCCTTTTTTGTGCCCCCCATTTAATTAAGACTTCCCTCACTACTGCCTTATATCCATCCCAAACTCCTCCCCAAGCCACCTCCCCGTTATCATTCCATCCAAAATATTCCCTCGTTTCCCGCTCTATATCATCTCGTACCCTCTTATCCTCTAATAGGGATTAGTTTAATCTCCAAAACTGTATACCTCTCCCCTCCCCCTCTATTGTCATTCAAACCTCCACTAGTGCGTGGTCTGACCACGTTATTGGATCCATCTCTGCCCCTAAGATCCTTCCCCCACCTCCTTCATTACCCATATAGTGTCTATTCGGGAGTATGATCCATGTACTGGTGAAAAATATGAGAATTGTCTATTCCTAGGGTGGGGAAATCTCCATACATCTATCAAACAGTGTTGTTTAACAAAGTTGCAATACTTACTTCTATCTGCTCTCTTGCCCTCTCTTTTCCCCGTAGCATCTCTCGCAGGATTCTACGTTAAATTAAAATCACCCCCACATATGAGAATACCCTCCCCTAATTTCCCCACCTCTTCATTTAGCTCCTTCCAAAATTCTCTTTGCACCCCTGTAGGCGCATACACATTCATTATACAGTACCACTCCTTCCCTATTTTTAAACGCAATAGTATATATCTCCCTGCTTTATCCCTGACTACTGTCTGTAACTCCATCTTTAACTTTGAATCTATTAGGATTGCTACCCCTCCTTTTTTCTTTTCCACTATATTGGATGCATGTATGCAAACCCCATATCCCTTAGGTTTAACCAGGTGTTCTGTTGCCCTAGTCAGATGTGTTTCTTGTATGAACACCAACGATGCCTTTTGGCGTGTTTATTTCTTTGTATAATTTCTGTCTTTTAAATGGCAAGTTAAGCCCTTTTACATTTAAGGTTACTATTTTTAGCTCACCTTTGAGATTTCTTCCCCTCACCCTCTCTCGCTCCCACCTCCCCCCTTTTTCCCTCCCCCTCCCCTCGCTCCCTCCCTCCCTCCTTCCTCCCACCCTACCACCCTTCCCCTTCCCCCGTCTCCTCATGGGAGACTCGTCTTCCGTTTGTAGTGACTATCGGACCTCAGCCTGCCCCTGCCCCTCCATTCCACCTTCCCCCTAACCCCCACCACCCCTGATCTCCATCCCCTCTCACTCCTCCTCCCCTTCCTCCCCCAACAGCTTATATACCATCTTACCTCCCCCTTGCCCCATACCTCCCTCTACTCTACCACCTACTTCCCTTCCTAACCCAATCTTAGCTGTGTTTGCTAGATTTTCTCAGAACCAGAGCCCTCCTCCCCCTCCCTTCCCATCCCCTCCACCTCCTTCCTTACCCTTTTTCCTTCTGCCCCATCCTCCCTCCCCCTCCACCTCTTTCCCCCCTCCCACCTCCCTGCTTTCTAGACAGCACTTCCTTACAAAGCCTTTATCAACGTCCTACAACACTTTTCTTGTGAGGTATCATCGTTAACAAAGCTTTATAATGTCCCCATCTTCAGCCGGTTTCCTTCTCCGCTGCTTTCCCTCCGTGACTGCCTTTGGTGAGTCTCGCCAACCTCCTGACACCTTCTGGCACTCTGTGCCACCTCTGGCTGTCCGCCCTTGATGTAGCTGTCCTGTTGGCGTTTGTTCTGGCTTGTCGTCCTGCATCTTCTGGAAGATTAGTTAGTCCCAGGTCCCTGAGAACTCTCCATGCTTCCTCGCTTGTCTTCACTCTCCTCGACATCCCTTTCACTGTTATCAGTAAGCCAAAAGGATACAGCCACTTATATCGTATGGCCTCCCTCCTCAAATACGCCGTCACCACCTCCATCTCTCTCCTGCGTTGTAGCATGCCCAGGGATAAATCCTGAAACAATTCTTTCTCCAGGACCAAGCAGGAAGTCAGTCCTCACTTATGGGTGACGTCGGCGCCGACGGAGCCCTCGCGGAGCAATTTTCCCCAGCTTTCAAAGAAAGCCTTTGGGAATTGCAGCGCGCATGCGCGGTCGTCTTCCCGCCCGAAGGTGCCATCTTAGCCAGTCTTCTTTTTTTCCGCGGAGCCCTACAGACGTCCCCGTCTTGTCCCCGCGAAAAAGTTGATTTTCTTCTTTATTTTATCCTTTTTTCTTTCGGTTCGACGCCGATCGGTTTCCCGCCCGGACTCGCGACGCCGGTCTCGAGTCCTCTTACTTTTTTTCGGTTTTTCTGACTTAGTCAGCTTTCGTTTTCGTTTTTCCCTGGCAGCCCGGTCCTTTGACCTCGCAGGGGCCCTTTTTCCCCCGATGGCTGCCAGTGGGTTTAAGCGGTGTGGTCGGTGTGACCGAAATATGTCACTAACCGACACACACGACTTTTGCCTCCGCTGCCTGGGCCCGGATCATGAGGAACTGATCTGTGGGCCCTGCAGCAAACTGTCCTCAAAGGCGTTGAGAAGTCGGCGGCATCAGCGTGAGAGAATCTTCGCTGACCCCAGCCGTACCCGGACCTCGTCGGAGGCCTCCGTGTCGAAAGGCTCCAGCTCGGACCGTCGCCGGAGCTCCTCCGACCGGGGTTCTCCCTCCGGGGACCATCGTCGGAAGGAAAAAAACCCGCGAGGGCGGCGTCGGTGGACGCTCCTGGCTCCGCGAGGGCCAGGTCGCATAGCCCCGACAGCCGCCCCGGGTCCTTGGAGAAGGAACACATCCCGAAGCGACCTCGCCTGGAGTCGGAGATGCCTGCCCGGGTAAGTCCTGTGGTCCTTCTGGACTCGCCTCCGCGACAGCCGACGTCGGGCCCGACGCCGTCGGGGCCCGAGTCGGGGGCTGCTGGGTCACCTGAGCTCGGACTCAGGTTGACGGCCTTGGAGAGCAGACTGTCTGCCTTCATGGACCAGCAGAGGGCACTGCTCGCTGGCTTCGCTGGCGTCGCTGCCCTGACCGCCGGGACGTCGACGTCCAAGTCGACCCCGGAGACCGAGCCGATCCTCGAGTCGATGAGAACTCGAGTCGATCCTCGGTCGAGGTCGCCCTCGGCCTCCCGTTCGGGACCGAGGTCGCCGACGCCGACTCCGCACCCTGCCCGGGCCGACCCCACCGAGTCCTCGTCGGAGTCGGTCTGGGAGTCTGAGGAGGAAGAGTCACCTGATTCTTTCCGGACTCGGTGTGTCCCATCGGACTCGCCGGAGTCCGAGCCTCGGAAGCAGTCCCCCCCGGAGGATGCCCGGTTCTCGGACTTCGTTAGGGATATGGCCAAGGCTTTGGCCTTCCCTGCGGATCCCGAGGAGGAGCCTCGAGCCGAAGAGCTCGACGCCCTCCAGTATGACTCTCCCGCGAGGGAACACTTTACTGTGCCGGTTCCTCCTATGCTGGAACGACTACTCTTCCGCGCATGTGGGAGAGTCCGGCCTCCTCGCCGGTCCTGAGCAAGCGGGGCGATTCTATCTATCGGGTCCGCAAGAGCCCTGGCTTTCAAAAGGCACAGCTGCCACACCATTCCATGGTAGTGGAATCGGCCATGCATCGTCTTAAGAGCCAGAAGATGCACTCCTCGGTGCCTCCTGGAAGGGAGGCCCGTAACCTGGATGGCCTTGGCAAGAAGTGCTTCCAGGGCTCTATGCTCGCATGTCGTGTCCAGACTTACCAGCTATACATGGGCATGTATCTCCGGGACCTGGCTAAAGAGCTAGCCGGGTTCTCCGCTGGTCTCTCCGAGGAGCCCTTGCGGAGGTTCCTAGCCTTGTCCACGGGCATTCGGGAATGCTCAAAGTTCATGTCCCGAGCAGCCTATGATGGCTTTGAAGCCTCGGCTCGAGTAGCCGCAGCCGGCATCGGTGCCCGCCGACAGGCTTGGCTTCAGTCGTCCGACCTTGAGCCCTGGGTACAGGACAAGTTGGTCGATGTCCCCTGCCGAGGCGAAAACCTCTTTGGCAAGCCCATGGCGGAAAAGGCTGCACAAATTGAGACTGAGACTCTCACAAGGACCAGGCTTTCTAGGAAGACCTCCGCCCCTTCCCAGAAAAAAGAAGGGCTCGGGGAAAAAGTCCTTTTACCCGAGGAAGGCGGCTGCCTACAAACAATACCCCCATTATCAGGCCCCTGCAGCTCCCCAACAGGGCCAGCAGGCCAAGGGACGGGGTAACGGGTCCCGTAGGCAGCAAGCCCCCAAGCCTGCACCACCAGCCCCTGCTCAGCAGGGTGGGGGCTTTTGACTCGCTCAGCATAGCCTCTCCCCCCCCGCTGGTTCCCCCCAGCACCGGAGGCCGGCTGGTTCACTTCGCCCACAGGTGGTCCAGCATCACCGCAGATGCCTGGGTGCTTCAGGTCGTGCGAGAAGGCTACCTTCTCCACTTCCATCAGGTCCCTCCCTCCTATTTTCCGGGAGAGCCTCCGCGCCCCCCTCTGCACAGGGAGTTGCTCCTTCAGGAGTTAGCAGGTCTTCTGCAGGAACAGGCGGTGGAACCGGTGGCCACACCACCTGAGAGGTCAAGGCTTCTATTCAAGGTATTTTCTGATACCAAAGAGAACAGGGGGCCTCAGACCCATCCTGGACTTGCGCAACCTCAACAAGTTCCTTGTGCGGGAGAAGTTCAAAATGCTTACCCTTGGAATCCTTCTGCCCTACCTCCAGCAGGGAGATTGGCTATGCTCCTTGGATCTAAAGGATGCCTATACGCACATCCTCATCCACCCAAGCCACCGCCAATACCTAAGGTTTGTGGTGGCAGGAAATCATTACCAGTACAGAGTACTGCCCTTTGGCCTGTCCTCCGCACCGCGAGTCTTCACAAAATGTCTCGCGGTCGTGGCGGCCCATCTCCGGCTTCACGGCCTCTATGTCTTTCCGTACCTCGACGACTGGCTCATCAGAGCAGCGTCCGCTCAGGAGGTCACCAACGCCACGTGCCGCACGGTGACTCTGCTGCAGCACTTGGGCTTTGTCATAAACTTCGCAAAGTCCACTTTGCTCCCCTCACAGGATCTCGAGTTCATCGGCGCAAGGCTGCACACTCCTCAGGCGCGAGCGTATCTACCGCTCGACAGGGCTCAGCGGCTCATGGACCTAGCCGACCGCTTTCGCAGCCAGCCCCTGGTCTCCGCCAGGCGCTTCCTGAGACTGCTCGGCCATATGGCTTCCACCGTCCATGTGACCCCCAATGCCCGCCTGAATATGCGGTCTGCTCAATGGTGTCTCCGCCGGCAGTGGCGACAGGCCACGGGCGGCCTCGCAGACCTAGTGCGCGTTTCCGAGCCGCTGATCTCGTCTCTCCGGTGGTGGCTCCGGCAGCCGAACCTGACATTCGGTATGCCTTTCCAGTCACCTCAGCCGACCCGGGTGCTGACCACCGATGCATCCCTCCTGGGCTGGGGAGCGCATTGCCAAGAGGCGCGTACTCAGGGCCTCTGGACCACGTGGGAGTCTGCTCAGCAGATCAACTTCCTGGAGCTCCGGGCGATCCGCCTAGCTCTCAAGGCCTTCTCCCACCTGACTTCCCAACAGTCCGTCCTTGTCCAGACGGACAATCAAGTTGCCATGTTCTACGTGAACAAACAGGGGGGCACGGGCTCCTTTCTCCTCTGCCGGGAGGCTCAGAAGCTCTGCTCTTGGGCCGTCAGTCACGGCATTCTCCTCAAGGCAGTTTATCTCCCGGGCCAACACAATTGCCTTGCGGACAAACTCAGCAGGGTCCTCCAGCCGCACGAGTGGCGTCTGGATCCCTTGGTAGTTCAGAAGCTCTTCCTCAAGTGGGGCCTCCCCACGATGGATCTCTTTGCCAGTCCTCGCAACCGGCAGCTTCCTCGCTTCTGCTCTCGTCAGCCACACCCCCTTCGGGTTGCGGCGGACGCCTTTCTGATCTCATGGTCGGGGAGCCTTCTGTACGCTTTCCCTCCCATCCCGCTGGTCTCTCTCGGACTCTTTTCAAGGTTCTCCGAGACAAAGCCTTTTTGATCCTGGTGGCCCCTCGCTGGCCCAGACAGCCGTGGTTTCCGCTCCTGCTGCAACTGGCGGTGGAGGGTCCGGTCCCTCTGGGAGTACAACCGGATCTCCTCACTCAGGATCAGGGGTCCCTACTGCACCCCAACCTCAGGTCTCTCAACCTCATGGCCTGGCTGCTGAGAGGGTAGTCCTTGCTCCCCTTCTTCTGCCGGCGGAGGTGGAGGAGGTCGTCCTGGCTTCGCGACGCCCTTCTACCCGCAAATGCTACGCCCTTAAATGGCGTCGCTTTGCGGTCTGGTGTACCCAACAGTCGCAGGATCCCTTCTCCTGCCCGGTGTCGGTGATCTTGCAGTACTTGCTACACCTCTCTAATCTGGGACTTAAGTCCAACTCCGTCAAAGTTCACCTCAGTGCTCTCTCGGCACATCATGTGCCGGTGGACGGTAGACCTCTCTCCAGCGACCCTCTCGTAGCGAGGTTTCTCCGAGGTCTTCTTCTACTTAAACCACCTCTGCGCCCGCCAGCGCCGGGACTGGGACCTGAATGTGGTTTTGCAGCGGATCACCTGTCCGCCTTTTGAACCTATGGCTACATGTTCTCTCTCCGTTTTCTGTCTTGGAAAACACTGTTCTTGATAGCCCTCACTTCCGCTAGGCGCGTAAGTGAATTGCAGGCCCTCGTGTCTGATCCCCCCTACACTCGGTTCTACAAGAATAGGGTAGTCCTACGGACTCACCCAAAGTTTCTGCCTAAAGTGGTCTCCCCTGTTCACATCAATCAGAAGGTGGTACTTCCAACCTTCTTTCCCAGACCACACTCCAGCCGAGCTGAGACGGTCCTCCATACCCTGGACTGTAGAAGGGCATTGAACTTCTACCTTGACCGTACGCGGGAGCACCGTAAAGCTGCTCAGCTTTTTGTGTCTTTTGACCCCAATAAATTGGGACTCCCGGTCTCCAAGCGTACTCTGTCCATCTGGGTTGCGGACTGTATCTCTTGGGCTTATGGGGCAGCCGGACTCGCCTTAGAAAGTCGAGTCACGGCTCATTGCGTTCGGGCAAAGGCCACGTCAGTGGCTTACCTCCGCTCTGTTCCGCTGGCAGACATCTGCCGGGCCGCTACTTGGTCGTCGAGCCAGACTTTTGCGGTCCATTACTGTCTCGAGAGGGAGTCCCGTAGGGACAGTGCTTTCGGACAGGCAGTCCTCCGTAATCTCTTTGAGGTCTGAGCAACTCCTACCCTCCATCCCGGATGTGGGCTACCGGTGGGTGATAATTCAGCGAAGATTCTATCCTTCTGTGCTGCTGAGCTAGAGGGAGCTCATTTTTGTGCTTAGGGTCTCCGGTAGCCTTGAGCTTGGGAGTCCCATAAGTGAGGACTGACTTCCTGCTTGGTCCTGGAGAAAGCGTAGTTACTCACCTGTAACAGGTGTTCTCCAGGAGCAGCAGGAATCAGTCCTCACTACCCTCCCTCCTCCCCTTGGAGTTGCAATCGTCTGCTAATGTTCTTTTTGCAAATTTTTATGCTGTCTTTTTAGCTATGTCATCTGACTGGCTAAGATGGCACCTTCGGGCGGGAAGACGACCGCGCATGCGCGCTGCAATTCCCAAAGGCTTTCTTTGAAAGCTGGGGAAAATTGCTCCGCGAGGGCTCCGTCGGCGCCGACGTCACCCATAAGTGAGGACTGATTCCTGCTGCTCCTGGAGAACACCTGTTACAGGTGAGTAACTACGCTAACTCATGCTCATCCCATTTGAAATGTCTGTGTCCTGGCTGTTCTCAAAAGGTGTTCTTTAATTTTGAAAGAGTTCATACACACCACAATGTCTCTCGGTCGATTATCCCTTATGGGCCCCAATCCTCTGTGAGCCCGCTCAGTTTGCAGAGACTCCTCATCTCCTTCCTCCTCTAGAGCTTCACTTTGTAATAAAGCTCTAAATACTTCAGTAATCACTGCGTCACAGTTCTTGTAGTTAGGGTCCTCTGGGATACCACGCACTCTGATATTGCATCGTCTGGACCGGTCTTCCAAGTCCTCCGCTTTCACCTTCAGCTCCTCTTGGACCTGCTTTAATTCCTCCCAGCCTTTTTGTAGGTCTTCCACTACTTCCCCTTGTTGTTCCAACTGATTCTCTGTTTCTTCTACCCTAGCTCCCAGATCTACTATCTTAAAGATTGTAACGTCTCTTTTAACTCATTTTTCACTCCGCTTATTTCCACCTTGAGTTCCTCTTTCAATTCTGTGAGCAACAGTTTGATCATATCTGCTACTCCAGGGCTCCAAGCAGCCTCCATCTCCTCCTCCTGCTCGGCCACACGCTCAGTCACCATTTTACCTTCCTTCTCCCCCTCTTTCCCGCCTCTTGATGGCACATATGATCTGAATTCCGCCAGTTTTTTCTTTGCTGACAGCCCTCCTTTTGATTTATCCATTTGTTCCCTTTTGATCCTCTGGGCGTGCTGCAATTTTCTTTGGTAATACTCTGCTTCTTTCCCCCCACAGTTTAGGGCTCTTTTTGAACTGTCTTTCTATGCCCTCTTTTGATTGAACTTCTTTACGCTCTGCTTGATCTATATATATTTTTTATTAGCGTTTCGGGGCCGTTTAATATGTCCCACCTTATTTGGTTATTCTTTATTATCTGTGCTGTACTGGTCTTCACTGTACTTTGCTTTACCTTGCTTTTCTTTACTTGGGCTGTTCCCGTTGAGGCCTTCCTCTCCCTCCGTTTCTGATCTGTGTTCACCTCCTTTCTCTCGCCACACCAGAATCATCACCATTGCTCTGCCTCTACCTTGCCTCTACCGGATTCCTGTATGGCACCGTCTTCACTCCCCGTCTTTCTTGCCTCGGGCACTCTCTTTGCAACTCCCTGATTCTCCACTCCACACGGCCACGTGCTTCCCCGATTGGGCCCCACTCCTCGCCAGATCTTGCTGCTCAAATTAAAGCCACCTTTCGATCCGCCTCCTCTGCTTCTGCTTGACAGGCTCTCGTCTGCTGTGGCGCCTGCACTCACCAGCCCTCCTGCCTCGTTCTTCTCTCCTTGTCCACCGCTTCAGTCGCACATGTGCTTCCCGATCGGGCCCCACTCTGTTTTCACTTCCTTTCGCGTGATCGCCGCAGCCCGCTCAGATTTCTATTAGTTCTCGGGGGTTGCCTCAGCTAATTCCCCTTCATTTTGCCTCCATTTCTTCGCTTTTAGGGGTACTTCCCCCCCGCTATGGCAAGCCTTGATAGCGGAGCTTGTTCGCTACTCCGCCATTCAGTCCGATGACGTCACCGGAAGCCCAGTAACTACCTTTCTTAATATTTTCAAGTGCAAAGAGATTCATAGAGGAGAAAAGTATTCCCAGCTGTAGGTAGGCAACGCTGGGTTCCATGTTAGGAGTCACCACCCAGGAAAAGGTTAGTATATTGTAATTTTCAGTTCAGTGTGCAGCTATGGCTATAGAAACAAATAGAATGTTAAGCATTTGGAAATGAAAGGAGAATATATGACATTCTCCAGGATCAAGCAGGAAGTCAGCCCTCACATATGGGTGATGTCGGCTTTCAAAACCATTGGCGATGCACCATGCATGCATAGTCTCCTTCTTGCCCAGGGGTGCCACCTTGCCTCAGTCTCCTTTTTTCTGCAGAGCCCACCCGGACGTGTGTCTGTTTTCTCTGGAAAAAGAATTTTTTTTTTCTTCTGATTTGTCTTTCTCTGGTCACATACCGGTTCCCTTTCCCACCCCTAAGCTCACTTGCCTCAGCATTGCGTCTCGGGTTCGTGCTTTTTTTTCCATCGAGAGCTTCTCAACCGGCTTCGTGCCTTTTTTGTTCCTGGCTGGGCCGGAGGTTTTTGACCTCATAGGGGCTGTTTTCCCAACCATGGCCTCTGTCAGTGGCTTTAAAAATTGTGACAAATGTGCCAAAACTGTCGTGCACTGACGCACATGACTGCTGTATCCATTGCCTGGGGCTGGACCATGACCCCTTGGACTGTAAAAAGATGACCTCCAAGGCCATCAAGAGCCGGCAGCAGCAGCAAGAGTCCTCCTTGCATAAGATAAACTCTGCACTGGAGTCTCCGACAACACTGTGCTCCGGGGCCCCCTCTAGAACCCCAGAACCTCAGGGAGACTGGGCTGCCTTGGAACCCTGAGTCCGTGAGTCCTCAAACCGGAGCCTGGAGGAAGAGCCCAAGAAAAGCCAGAAACAGAAACAGAGAAAAATGATGACAGAAAAAGACCAAAAGGCCTATCTAGTCTGTCCTTCCGTATCAACAACTACAACAGTCCCCTTTTTTCCTTTAGAGATCCTCTGTGTTTGTCCCATGCTTTTTTGAATTCAGATACTGTCCTCATCTTTACCACCTCCACTGGGAGACTATTCCACGGATGCACCACTCTTTCCGTAAAGAAATATTTCTGCATATCACTCCTGAATCTATCCCCTTTCACCCTCATCCCATGTCCTCTTGTAGCAGTACTTGCTTTCAATCGAAAGAGGCTCTCCCCCTGTGCATTTATGCCACGGAGGTATTTAAATGTCTCAATCATATCACCTCTATCCCGCCTTTCCTCTAATGTGTACATATTAAGATCCTTAAGTCTGTCCTCATATGCTTTATAATGAAGACCACTAACCATTTTAGTAGCCACCCTCTGTACTGACTCCATCCTATTTATATCCTTTTGAAAGTGCGGTCTCCTGAATTGCACACAATGTTCCAAATGAGGCCGCACCAAAGACTTATACAGAGGCATCATCACCTCCTTTTTTTCTGCTAGCCATTCCTCTCCATATGCACCCAAGCATCCTTCTAGCTTTTGCTGTCGCCTTTTCTACCTGTTTAGCCACTTTAAGATCTTCAGACAGAGCCACGCCTAGGTCCCGCTGTTCTTTAGTGGACAAAAGTACTTCACCCCCTATACTATATTGCTCCCTTGGATTGCTGCAGCCCAAATGCATGACCTTGCATTTTTTAACATTAAATCCCAGCTGCCAAATTCTAGACCATTCTTCAAGCTTAGCTAGATCCCTCCTCATGTTATCTACACCTTCCTGTGTGTCTACTCTATTGCAGATTTTGGTATCATCCACAAAGAGGCAAACCTTACTCGACAGCCCTTCTGCTATATCACTGACAAAGATGTTAAAAAGAATCAGGCCGAGGACAGATCCCTGGGGCACACTACTGGTAACTTCCTTCTCCTCAGAGTGAGCTCCATGTACCTGTACCCTTTGTGGCATCCCACTCAACCAATTTCTAACCCAAATAGTAACTTTAGGGTCCATCCTTAGGGTGCTCAGTTTGTTTATAAGTCGCCTGTGAGGAACGGTGTCAAAGGCTTTACTGAAATCTAAATACAACACATCTAGGGCTCTCCCTCGGTCCAACTCCCTGGTCACCCAGTCAAAGAAATCAATCAGATTTGTCTGAAAAGACCTGCCTCTGGTGAATCCATGCTGCCTCGGATCCTGTAATCCGCTGGACTCCAGAAACCTCACTATTTTCTCTTTCATCAACGTTTCCAATAATTTACTAACTGCCAAAGTTAAACTAACCGGCCTGTAATTTTCAACCACATCCTTACTTCCGCTTTTGTGTAGAGGCACCACATGAGCCTCTCTCCAGTCCTTTGGCACCACTCCTGACTCCAACGAGGCATTGAAAAGGTCAGTCAGTCTGGAGCTGCTAGAACGTCCCCAAGATCCCTCAGTATTCTAGGGTGTATCCCATCCGGTCCCATCGCTTTGTCTACTTTACGTTTAGCTAGTTTCTCAGGAACACAGTCTTCTGAAAATTGTTCAGGACGCCCTCAATGATCATGTTGGAGGATACGCCTGGAAAAGTAGGCAAGTCCCATGGGTCCCGGACCCGCAGTCCTCACCTCGAGTCAAAGGGGAAGGAGCAGGAGTGGCCGGCCAAAATACCCCATTCTCCAGGAACAAGGAGGAACTCTGTCCTCACTTATGGGTGATGTCGGCACTGACTGAGCCCGTACGGAGCAATTCCTCAGCTTTTAAAGAAAGCCTTTGGGATTGCTGCCATGCATGCGTGGTCCTCTTCCTGCCCAAGGGTGCCATCTTGCTCAGTCTCCCTTTTTCCGCGGAGCCCATCGGATGCACGTCCTCGTCCCTCGGAAAAAGTTTTTGTTTTTTGAGCCTACAGGCCTTTTTGTTTTCCGGTTGCACCGGTCCTCTATCTGTCTTGCCCTGCTCTACAATTTAGAGCTATAGGGGATAGTCTTCTCCTTTTCATTTTTTGTTACGGGCTTTGCGCCCTTTTTCTCCTCGAACCGCTGGCCACGTGGGTTTTCGACCTTGCAGGGGCCATTTTTGCCCCCATGGCCACAAGCTTCAAAAAATGCGATAGATGGTCTAAGAACATGTCGCTTACGGACACTCACAACTGTTGTCTGCGGTGCCTCGGAGCCGACCATGAACCGGAGCTCTGCTCGCTCTGCAAGAAAATGTCCTCTAAGGCCCTGCTCAGCCATAAGCAGAAGTCCGAAGACATTTTCCGAAAGGCCGCCTCTGAATTCCCGGTGGCACCCTCGGTCGTGTCTCTCCCGGTGGGGTCCGCCCCCCCCCCCTGCGGCCCCGCGCTCTCGGCGGCACTCCGACCAGGGATCCCCTGAGGTGGAGCAGCACAAAAAAGGAGGCCTCGAAGTTGCTGTCAGGGTCTTCCAACAAGCACGAGCGCTCCCGCGCTCGGTCTCTCAGCCCCCTTCTGTGTTCCCGAGAGTCAGACAGGGAGCGGCCCCGCAAGGAAGCGGAGGCCTCCGGTGAAGAGGCCCATTCTCCTGAGGGCCATCTTGGTGAGGACCCCCTCTCCTCCTCCATGCCTGACCCGGTGACCTTGGGATCGGCATCGCAGGGCCCCACGCCCGCGTGGGAGTCCCGCATGCTGGCACTGTAACACAGCGTTTCTGCGTTCGTTGCTTCCCAGCAGGCACTCATGGCCAGCTTTGCTGACTTGCTCCCAGAGACCGTAGATCCCTTGCATGGGACACCGAAATCCATCCAGGAAATTCCCGAGAGCCACGGGCTTTGTGAGGGTCCTTGGCGTCGGTCTCGCTCTCCCTGTTGTTCCTCAGAGGCGAGGTCTTCTAGGGCCTCCAGCTCCAAGCGGGCACCGGCCATTGGACAGGGCGATCTGCCCTTTCTCGGACTCCTCGAATGATTTCTTGGAGTGGGAGCCCGATGGGGACACCTCCCTGGGAACCCATACGCACCGGGATCTTCCATATGACCCCTCCCCGCCCGTGTTCCAGCGGTGCTCGCCACCCGAGGACACCTCCTTTCCTGGTGTTCGTTCGGGACATGGCATGGGCCCTTAACCTGGCCACTCAGGCTGAGGAGGACACTCATGCTGAAGAACTCAATATTCTTCATTACGAGTCCCTGCCCAGGGAATCCCTCACTGTGCCTGTTCCTCCTATTCTATCTCGGCTGCTGTTCCGCATGTAGTTGGCCCACTCCTCGTTCCCCATTGTGAGCAGGCGCCTTGACACAATGTACAAGGTACAACGTGGGCCAGGTTTCAGGAAGACCCAACTCTCCCACACCTCTATGGTGGTGGAGTCAGCCTAGAGGAAGTAAAAGAACCCAAAATTGCACTCGTCGGTACCGCTCAGCCGAGAGTCGAAAGTCCTTGATGCCCTGGGCCTCAAGGCCTACCAAGGCTCCATGCTCTCTTGTCGCATTCAAGCATATCAACTGTACATAGGTATGTTCTTGCGCGATCTAGCCAAGCAGCTCGGAGGGTTCTCCACGGGCCTCGAGGGTGAGCCCCTCAATAGATTCGGCACTCTGCTGAAATCCATCGCAGACTGCCCTAAATACCTCTCCCGAGATGCCTAGGATGGGTTTGAGTCATTGGCTCGGGTGGCAGCTGCGGGCACCGGGGCCCGCCACCAGGCATGGCTCCAATCCTTGGATTTGGAGCAATGGGTGCAGGAGAAACACCTGGACATGCCGTGCCTTGGCGAGCGGCATACCGATGGATGATAAAGCCGCAGAGATAGAGACGGAGTTCATCACCAGAACCCTTCTCTCACGTAAGACCTCCACTCTACCCCGAAAGAAACAACCAGCCAAGAAGCCCTTCTTTCCTCTGAAGGGCCTCCATTACTGAGGCTATCTGCCATACTCAGCTACCCCCGTGCCAACCACCCTAGCGCAGGGTAAATCTGGCCAGGGGCATTGTAAGCCGAAAGGGCTGAAAGCCCAAACTCTGGCTCTTCCACAACCCGCTCAGGGGTTTTGATGCCATCAGCAGAGCCCCTCGCCCTCCGGCAATGCAGCAGCCAGTGGGGGGACGCCTGTCTCATTTTGCCCCGCCGTGGGCCTCCATCACCTTGGACACCTGGGTTTTCCAGGTCGTCTGAGATGGCTATTGCTTTCGCTTTGACAGGCTTCCATCTCCCTTCTCCCCTGTGGAGCCTCCTCATCTCCCCGTGCACCAGCTTCTACTGCAGCAGGAATTACACTCTCTCCTTGCCCAAAGGGCAGGAAAAGGTCACTCCGCACCTTCAAGGTCAGGGCTTCTATTCCCGGTACTTCCTCGTCCCGAAAAAGACTGAGGGTCTGCGGCCCATCCTCGACCTCTGCATGTTGAACAAGTTCTTGGTGCGGGAGAAATTCAAATGTTATCCTTTGGCGTTCTGCTGCCCTTCCTCCTGCAGGGTGACTGGCTCCTTGGATCTAAGGGACGCTTGCGCCCACATCTTAATCCACCCCCAGCACAGGCGGTATCTGCGCTTCAGGGTGCAGGAAGAGCACTTCCAGTACAGGGTGCTCCCCTTTGGCCTCGCGTCTGCCCTGTGAGTCTTTACTGAGTGCCTTGTCATGGTCGCTGCCCATATCCAGCATCAGGGCATGCCGATCTTTCCCTACCTTGACGACTGGTTCATCACGGGCTCCTCGGTCGAGGAAGCCTGGTGAGCAATGTCGCGCACCATCCTTCTATTGGAGAGCTTGGGGTTCTTGGTCAATTACCGAAAGTCTCACCTCGAGCCAGGTCAGGCACTCAAGTTTATCAGGACCCGCCTCGATACTGAGCAGGCAACCACATTCCTGCCCAGCAGGCAGCCGCCTTCCTACCAGCGGATCGCACCAACTGCCTCCGAGCTCTGGTGACCCGCATCCAAAGCACTCCCCGGGTCACCGCTCGGACCATACTATGACTCCTGGGCCACTTGGCCTTTACCATGCATGTGGTCTCCCACACCCGCCTGCACATGCGGACAGTTCAGTGGTGTGTCAGTGCCCAATGGAGCCAGTCCCTCAGTCACCTCAGGGACTCCGTCAGGGTTCTTCCTGACCTCCGTCTGTCTCTGAGCTGGTGGCAAAACCCCCACAACTTCCTGCGAGGATTTCCCTCCAAGGCCCCACGGCACGATGTGGTGCTGATGACAGACACTTCCCTGTTAGGGTGGGGAGCCCACTGTGGGCTACTATGCACACAGGGGCAGTGGTCACCTGTGGAGTCTCTGCTGCAGATAAACTTGCTCAAATTCCTGGCAATTTGGTGGGCCCTGAGGGCCTTCAAGGTCCACCTCAGAGGGAGGTCGGTTCTCATGCAGACCGACAGCCGTGTGGCGATGTTCTATATCAACAAGGAGGGAGGCACGGGATCGTGCTCCCTCTGCCGGGAAGTGGTCCTTATCTGCTCCTTTGCTGTCCAATGGAAGATGTCCCTCAAGGCGACCTACCTTCCGGGTCAGGAGAATGTCCTGGCGGACAGCAGAATTCTTCGCCCCCACGAATGGCAGCTGAATCCAGGAGTTGCGGGCTGGCTGTTTCTCTGCTGGGGGATGCCGGCAATAGACCTCTTCGCCAGTCCCCAGGACGTGCAGCTCCCCCAGTTTTGAGGGCCGCACCAGAGCAGGGAGAGCCCCGATGCATTTCTTCTGGACTGGTCATCCAGCCTGCTCTATGCATTCCTCCCTTCCCTCTCATTGCGAGGACCCTTTTCAGCAGGACCGGGAATCATTGATCCTCTTAACCCCCTCGTGGCCTCAGCAGCCTTGGCTCCTGCTCCTGCTCCGGCTGTCGACAGAGCCTCCTGTTCCCCTGGGCTCTGCCCCGGGTCTGCTGACACAGGAAGAGGGGCGGGTACAGCACCCAAACCTAGCCTCCTTATTCCTCACGGCCTGGTGACTGAATGGGTCCCCCTAGCTTCTCTGACCCTTCCGGAGGAGGTCGAGAAAGGACTCCACAAGACGAGCCTACGCTTTCAAGTGGAGATGCTTCTCGATCTGGTGCTTGGAGCTCCAGATCGACCCCTTTTCGTGCCCCATTCGATGGCTACTCCAGTACCTTCTCCATCTCTTGAAGAAAGAGCTGAGGTCGAACTCTGTCAGGGTGCACTTGAGCGCCATCTCGGTGAATCAGCTCCTCAACGATGGAAAGCCCCTCTCGGGGCAGCCGTTAGTCTCCTGCTTTATGCAGGGTCTTCTGCTTTCCAAGCCATCCATCTGTCCTTCCCTGGTGGAATGAGACTTGAATGTGGTGCTCATGTAGCTCACCTGTTCACTTTTCGAGCCAATGGTGACGTGCTCGCTCCGGCACCTGCCCTGGAAAGTGGCCTTCCTGTTGGCGCTGACCTCCAGGCTCTCATGGCTGATGTCCCTTAACACCAGGTTCTTTCAAAACAGGGTGGTCCTCCGTACCCACCCTAAATTCCTGCCTAAAGTTGTCTCGGACTTCCATCTTAACCAGGAGATAGTCCTGCCGACTTTCTTTCCGAGGCCCCACACCGACCAGGCGTCAGCGGCTCTCCACACCCTCGACTGCAGACTGGTTCTCATCTTTTATTTGCAGCATACCCAGACTCATCTCAAGTCTGGCCGGTTCTTTGTGACCTACGATCCCAATAGGCCAGGGCAGGCAGTTACCAAATGCACCCTCTTGATTTGGGTGGTGGACTGCATCGCTTTCGCTCATGCAAAGGCGGGTACCCTGCTAGATTGTCGAGTCACTGCACATGGGATCCGGGCCAAAACGGCCTCGGTGGCTTCGCTACGCTCCATGCCCCTGATGGTCATCTGCTGGGTGGCAACCTGGTCTTCCATGAATACTTTAGCTGCCCACTACTTCCTGGAGGGGGAGTCCCGCCAGGACGGCGCCTTCGGCCAGGCTGTACTCTGTAACCTGTTTGGGGTATAAGCAACTCCTGCCCTCCAACCCTTCTTTACGGCTACAGAGGGCTTTGCCCCGAGGACCCGAAGACTCGGGCTCCTTCGGGCATCGGCTTCCGCTCACGGCCTCGCGGAGGCATTTTTTGGTTACAGGTTCGGTAGCCTGTAGCTGGGGAGTCCCATAAGTGAGGACTGACTTCCTGCTTGTTCCTGGAGAAAGCATAGTTACTCACCTGTAACAGGTGTTCTCCAGGGACAGTAGGAATCAGTCCTCACTACCCTTCCGCCAACTCTGATGAATTGCTGAATATTTGTCCTTCCCTTGCCATCTGCTTGGTAGGGACCTGACTGAGCAAGTTGGCACCCTTGGGCGGGAAGAGGACCATGCATGCATGGCAGCAATCCCAAAGGCTTTTTTGAAAGCTGGGGAATTGCTCTGTGCGGGTTCTGTTGGTGCCGACATTACCCATAAGTTAAGACTTATTCCTGCTGTCCCTGGAGAACATCTGTTACAGGTGAGTAACTACGCTTTGGGAATCAACAGCATCTGGCGACCGGCCGTGGACCTCTGAGGCCATCCTGGTTGAAAACACCCCTTCGATAGAGCTGGTGTCAGGCCCAGAGCTCCTCTGTGCCCACGCTGAAGGCTGCGGAGCCATCTGGCCTTGAGACCAGGATGGCAGCCTTGGAGCACCATCTATCTGCCTTCATGGCCCAGCAGTGGGCTGTGATGCCTGGCTCTGCCAGGTCATCACTCACAGCTACCGGGCCCTCCACCTAGAGGACCTCCCCGGATGTCAAGCCAATCCTTGAGCACCATCAGCTTCAAGAGATCCCTCGGCATTGGTCCCGATCTCTGTCCCAATCCTCAGAGCATAGGTCATCCCCGATGAGTGCCTGTGGCTTCGACCGCAGGGTCTTTGGGGGCCAGGGGTCGTCAGGCTTGGGGCATGACCCCGGAGCCTGGACTGTCCTAGACACCTCCACTGAATAAGAGTCGGAGTGGGAGACAGAAGACAATGTGACCCTGGATACCCTTCAGCACCGGGATGTGCTCTCTGACCTGAATCCCCCTGAGACCCAGCATCGGTCCCCGCCAGAGGACATGGCCTTCCTCAACTTCGTGCGGGACATGGCCCAGCCACTGGCCTTCGAGACAGACTCTGAGGAGGACCCTCAGACCAAGGAGATCCTCCAGTACAAGGCCCCTCTGAAGGAAGCACTGACAGTGCCTGTTCCCCCGAACCTGGAATGGCTGCTCCTCCACATGTGGGAGACCCACGCATTGGTGAGCAGATGGCTGGACTTGATGTACTGGGTCCGCTGGAGCCCTGGCTTCCAGAAAGCACAGCTGCCACACAACTCTATGGTGTTGGAGCCAGAAGACCACTCCTTGGTGCCCTTGGGTAGGGAGGCCCACACCTTGGATACCCTGGACAGAAAGTGCTTTCAGGAGTTGATGCTCATTGGCCAGATCCAGGCATACCAGCTGTACATGGGCA
Source organism: Ichthyophis bannanicus (assembly GCA_033557465.1). Classification (NCBI taxonomy): domain Eukaryota; kingdom Metazoa; phylum Chordata; class Amphibia; order Gymnophiona; family Ichthyophiidae; genus Ichthyophis; species Ichthyophis bannanicus. The sequence goes on from CM066032.1 coordinate 792,765,535, forward strand.
TGTACCTGAGAGTCCTAGTGAAGAAACTTGCTGGGTTCTCGGCTGTTCTCTCGAAAGAACCTCTCCAGCGGTTTGGGACCCAGTGTCAGAGTGCTCCAAATTCATGACAGCTTTGAGTCGATGGCTAGAGTAGCTGTGGTGGGCATCGGTGCCCGACGCCAGGCTTGGCTACAGTCCTCTGACCTGGAACAGTGGATTCAGGACAAACTGGTCGATGTCCCCTACCAGGAAGAGAACCTCTTCGGCACACCCATGACAGATAAGGCTCCAGAGTTTGGTGTCCAATTTCCTGACGAGGACCAGGCTCTCCAAGAAGACTGCTGACTCTTCCTGATGGAAGTCCTCGGGTAAAAAGCTCTTATACCCGAAGAAGAGGAAGGCTTATGGAAACTACTCTCTATACTAGGCTTTCCCAGTTTCCCAACAGAGGCAGCAGACCAAGGGACAAGGCATGGCCCTTGTAAGCCTAAGGCTTCCAAACCCCAGGCATCAATTATGGCTCAGCCTGGCGTAAATGTTTGACTCCTTGGGCATAGCCTCTCTTCTTCAGGATGCCCAGCCCAGCAGCCCACAGGGGATGTCTGGTTTTCTATGCCCACTATCCATTACCACTGACTCCTGGGCACTGCAGGTGGTGAGGGAGGGTTACCTCCTCCACCTGGCATAGGCACCCCTCAGTATTTTCCGGGAGAGCTCACCAGGACTCCCCTCCACTAGACCTTACTGCTGCAAGAGCTCACATGTTTTTTCAAAGACAAAGCAGTGGAACCAGTGCCCGCACACCTCGAGGGCAAGGGGTTCTACTCCCGGTAGTACCCAAGAGGACTAGAGGCTTCTGGCCCATTCTGGAACTGCAGGACTTAAACAGGTTCCTGGTGAGGGAGAATTTCAAAATACTCTCCCTTGGAACACTGCTGCCATACCTCCAGCCAGAAGACTGGCTATTCTCCTTGGACCTAAAGAATGCATACACACACATTCTCATCCTTCCCAGCCACAGGAAATACCTCAGGTTCATAGTGGGAGGCAGCCACTACCAGTACAGGGTGCTACCCTTTGGGCTGGCCTCTGCACCAAGGATGTTCACCAAATGCCTAACAGTGGTTACGGCTTACCTTTGTTTCCAGGGAGTCTTCATCTTTCCCTACCTGGTTGACTGGCTCATAAGGGGCCGCACGGCCACAGAGGTGCATCACGCAATAGCATGCACCATTCTCATCCTACAACAGCTGGTGTTTGTAATAAACCACCCAAAGTCCCATCTCCTCCCGACACAGTGCCTGGAGTTCATAGGGGCAAGACTGGACACCATTCAGGCCAAGGTCTTTCTCCCTTGGGACAGAGCTGATTGCCTCAGTGTGCTAGCTGCTGCCGTACAGCGTCGACACTGTGTCCATCCGCCTTGTGCTCCGTCTGCTGGGTCATATGGCATCCACAGTTCGTGTCATTCCAGAAGCCTGCCTTTGCATGAGGGCGGCTCAATGGGTCCTCTGCTCCCAGTGGACCCTGCCACGGGCCATCTGCGGGACAGGATGATGGTGACATGCCAACTGGCCGACTTACTCACCTGGTGGCAAGCCCCCCAGCACCTTCTGGCCAGGATGCCCTTTCAGGCCCCTGCCCCCCAAAGGGTCCTAACTGCAGATGCTCCCTCTTAGGCTGAGGAGCCCACTGCGATGGCCTCTGAACTCAGGGCAGTTTGTCGCAGATGGACAGTCTGCAGCAGATCAACCTCTTGGAGCTATGGGTCATATTTCTGGCCCCCTGAGCCTTCCGTCACCATCTGCAGCACCATTCAGTGCTGGTCCAGATGGACCATCAAGTGGCAATGTTCTATGTCAACATTCAGGGGGACATGGCATCGTACACCTTCTGCCAAGAGGCAGTAGCTCACTGCTCGTATGCAAACCACCACGGGATGCTCTAACAGGCGGTGTATCTGCCAGGCCAGGACAATGGCCTGGCAGACAGGCTGAGCAGGGTCCTCTTGCTGCATGAGTGGTGGCTAGACCCCAGAGTGGCCTGCTGGCTCTTCCAGGTCTGGAGGACTCTATGGATGAGCCTCTTCGCCAGTACAACCAACATCCAGCTGCCCTGCTTCTGCTCCAGGTAGCCACACCCTTCCCAAGTGGCAGCGAATGGATTCGTCATCCTGTGGATGGAGGGCCTTCTCTACGCCTTCCTGCCCAAACCACTGGTTGCCAAGTCCCTGTTCAAGGTTCTGATCTGGTAGCCCCTTGGTGGCCCAGGCAACCGTGATTCCCACTGCTCTTTTGCTTATCCACGGCACCCCCGGTCCCCTTAGAGAGTGTCCTGGGGCTGCTGTCACAGGAGGAGGGCTTCCTCCTACACCCCAACTTGCGGTCTCTGACGCTACCAGCCTGGCTGATGAAAAAGTAGCCTTGATTCCCTTCAACCTTTCAGGGGAGGTGGAAGAGGTCTTCCTGGCCTCCTGCAAGACCTCCACAAGATAGGATTACGCCTTCAAGTGATGCAGATTCTCAGTGTGGTGCACAGAGCGACGGGTCAACCCATTCTCCTACTCTGTGATACTTCTCCTGCAATATTTGCTTCACCTGTCTCAAGAAGGACTGAAGTCCAACTCTGTCCGGGTCCACCTGAGTGCATTTGCAACACCTCACCACCTTATTGAAAGCAAGTCTCTCTCCATCCAATCTCTTATGACCCACTTCCTGTGGGGTCTCTTGCTGTCCAAGCCTTCTGTCTGCCTGCCAGTGGCAGAGTGGGACCTCAACGTGGTGCTGTCTCAGCTCACTGGACCACCATTTGAGTCCCTGGCTACCTGCCACCTACGATACCTTTCCTGGAAGGTTGTGTTCCAGGTGGCACTCACGTCGGCTCACAGGGTTGGCGAGCTCCAAGCATTCGTGGTGGATCCACCTTACATGAGGTTTAAAAGAACAGGTTTGTGCTTTGCACGCACCCCAAGTTTCTTACCAAGGTGGTGTCCCCTTTCCACCTCAATCAGGAGATGGGGCTCCCCACCTTCTTTCTGTGGCCTCACGCCATCAGGGCTGAGACTGTCCTTTATATTCTGGACTGTAAGAGGTCCCTGTCCTTCTACCTCCAACGTATACAGGGCCACTGCAAAGCCTCTCAGCTTTTCATCTCCTATGACCCCAGTCGGCTGGTGCAGCGGTGACTAAGCAGACTCTGTCCACCTGGGTGGTAAGAACATAAGATATGCCAAACTGGGTCAGACCAAGGTCCATCAAGCCCAGTATCCTGTTTCCAACAGTGGCCAATCTAGATCATAAGTACCTAGCAGTCTTCCCAAAAGACACAGGTTCCTCAATTCTTGTATTGGGTCAAGCAGTGATATCCTGGGTCCCTTTTAATAATGGTTGATGAACCTTTCGTCCAGGAACTTGTCCAAACCCTTTTTAAACCCAGCTACACTAACGGCTTTTACTACATCCTCAGGTAACAAATTCCAGAGTTTGATTACATGTAGAGTGAAAAAATATTTTCTCTTATTGGTCTTAAATAGGTTACCCTGTAGCTTCATTACATGTCCTCTAGTCTTTTTATATTCTGATGACGTAAACAATCAATCTATGTTTACCCTTTCCACCCCATTCATTAATCTATAGACCTCTATCATATCTCCCCTCAGCCGTCTCTTTTACAGGTTGAAGAGCCCCAACCTTCTTAGCCTCTCTTCATAGGAGTATCCTTCCATCCCTTTTACCATTTTGGTGGCTCTTCTCTGCACCTTTTCTAATAATGCTATATCATTTTTAAGATACGGCGACCAGAATTGCACACAATAATCAAGGTGTGGTCGTACCATGGAACAATACAGAGGCATTGTAATATCCTTTGTTTTATTTTCCATTCCGTTCCTTATGATACCTAGCATTTTATTTGCTCTCTTGGCCGCCGCTGCACACTAGGCGGAAGGTTTCAACATGTTATCCATGATGACGCCTAAATCTTTTTCCTGGGTAGTAGTTCCCAATGTGGAACCTTGCATCGTGTAACCATAGTTTGGGTTGTTCTTTCCTAGGTGCATAACTTTGCACTTGTCCACATTAAATTTCATCTGCCATTTGGATGTCCAGTCTTCCAATTTATCAAGATCCTCTTGAAATTTTCCACAATCCTCTTGGGTTTTAACAACTTTAAATAGTTTTGTGTCATCTGCAAATTTGATAACCTCACTCGTTATTCCCTTTTCCAGGTCATTTATGAATGTCAAAAAGCAGGGACCCAGCACAGATCCCTGGGGTACTCCACTATTCACCTTTTTCCATTGGGAAAATTGGCCATTTAGCCCTATCCTCTGCTCCCTTATCTTTTAATCAGTTCCTGATCCACAATAGTACACTGCCTCCTATCCCATGACTTTTTAGTTTTGCCAAAAGTCTCTGATGAGGGACCTTGTCAAAGGCTTTCTGAAAGTCCAGATACACTATATCAACCGACTCACCTTTTTCTACCTGTTTATTCACACCTTCAAAAAAACATAACAGATTATGTAAGACAAGATCTTACTTGTCTAAAGCCATGTTGGCTGTCTCTCATTAAGCCATGACTATCTACATGATGAGTAATTTTATTCTTTATAATGGTTTCTACCATTTTTCCTAGTACTGACGTCAGTCTCACCGGTCTGTTGATCACCCCTGGAACCCTTTTTAAAAATTGGCGTTACATTGGCGATCCTCCAATCTTCAGGTATTACAGATGGTTTTAATGATAGTTGACAGATTACTAATAGCAGGTCTGCAATCTCATATTTCAGTTCTTTCAACACCCTTGGATGTATACCATTCGATCCAGATGATTTGCTACTCTTCAGTTTATCAAATAGTTGTAATACATCTTCCCGGTGTATCGATAATTCTTTCAATTCCTCTGCAGTATCACCTTTAAATACCACTTCAGTCATGGATAGCATCCCTACATCTTCCTCAGTAAAGTCCAAAGCAAAGAATTCATTCAGTCTCTCCGCTATAGCCTTGTCCCCTCTTACTGCTCCTTGTACCCTTCTATCATCTAGTGGTCCAACTGACTTTCTCTCAGTTTTTTTTGCTACGAATGTACTTGAAAAAGTCTTTATTATGCGTTTTTGCTTCCACAGCAAGTTTCTTTTCAAATTCTCTCTTTGCCTGCCTTATCAATGCCTTGCATTTAACTTGCCATTGCTTGTACTATATCCCGTTTTCGTCATTTGGCTCTTTTTTTTCCATTTCCTGAAAGATGCTTTTTTTGGCAACAGCCTCTCTGACCTCACCTTTAAACCATGCTGGCAGTTTTTTGGACTTCCTTCCACTTTTCTTAAAGCATGGAATACAGCTGGTCTGGGCTTCCAAGATAGTATTTTTAAACAACTCTCAAGCTTGATGTGAGTCTTTGATCTTTGCAACTGCTCCTTTTAGTTTTTTCTTAACTATTTTCCTCATTTTATCATAATCTCCCTTTTGAAAGTTAAAAGGTAGTACTGTGGATTTCCTTACCATCCCTTCTCCATTAATTAAATCAAACGCGTTCAAAGGAAAAAGATTTAGGCGTCATTGTGGATAACATGTTAAAACCCTCTGCCCAGTGTGCAGCGGCGGCCAAGAGAGCAAATAGAATGCTAGGTATCATAAGGAAAGGAATGGAAAATAAAACAAAGGATATAGTGTTTTTAGAAAAGGTTCAGAGAAGAGCCACCAAAATGGTAAAGGGGATGGAAGGATACGCCTATGAAGAAAGGCTAAAAATGTTAGGACTCTTTAACCTGGAAAACAGATGGCTGAGGGGAGATATGATAGGTCTATAAATTAATGAACGGAGTGGAATGGGTAAACGTAGATCGATTGTTTGTTATCAGAATATAGAAAGACTAGGGGACATGCAATGAAGCTACAGGGTAAACTATTTAAGACTAATAAAAGAAAATATTTCTTCACCCAACGTGTAATCAAACTCTGGAATTTGTTACCGGAGGATGTAGTAAAGGCTGTTAGTGTAGCTGGGTTTAAAAAAGGTTTGGACAAGTTCCTGGAGGAAAGGTCCATAAACCATTATTAAGAAGGGACCCAGGATATCAATGCTTGACAGAGTACAAGCATTGTGGAACCTGTGTCTTTTGGGGAAACTGCTAAGTATGTATGACCTAGATTGGCCACTGTTGGAAACAGGATACTGGGCTTGATGGACCTTGGTCTGACCCAGTATGGCATATCTTATGTTCTTATATACATGCTGTGATCACTATTGCCAAGTGGCCCCAACACCCTTATCTCTTGCACCAGATCTGGTGTTCCACTAAGGACTAAGTCCAAAATGGCTTCCCCTCTGGTCATTTCATGAACCAGCTGCTCCAAGAGGCAGTCATTTATTTCATCTAGAAACTATATCTCCCTAGCATGTCCTGCCCTGACACTGACCCAGTCAATACCAGGGTGTAATTGAAATCACCCATTATTATTACTGTTCTGTAACTTTTGTTAGCTTCCCTGATTTCTCTGAGCCCTTCTTCATCTGTTTGTTCATTCTGGTCAGGCGGTCGATAGTACACCCCCACTGCCATCGCCTTCCCCTTTTTTACATGGAATTTCAGTCCATAGAGAGTCTACAGAAAATTTTGTTTTCTGCAAAACTTTAATCCTTTGTGACTCAATGCCCTCTCTAACATAGAGCACAACCCCTCCACCAATTTGATCAGCTCTATCATTACGATATAGTTTGTACCCAGGTATCACAGTGTCCCACTGGTTGTCCTCCTTCCACCGTGTCTCTGAGATACCAATCATATTTAACTTCTCATTTAGTGCTATATATTCTAACTCTCCCATCTTGTTTTTTAGACTTCTAGCATTTGCATACAAGCATTTTAGAGACTGTGTTTTATTCATATTAATCTGGTTATCGGTAGGCAGGGGCAAATTTGGACTATTGAAACTCTGTCTGCTCTGCACTCAAGGGCATTTGGGCTACCTTTGTCTTTATTGGAACCTCTCTGCTGATGTGCCCTAACTTCATTTTTTTGTTAGTATCCTTCAAGGATAAATTGTTCCAAACCATGCGCTCTTGGGTGACTGTCGGCTTTCCTCTATTATCTAGTTTAAAAGCTGCTCTATCTCCTTTTTAAAGGTTAATGCCAGCAGCCTGGTTTCATCCCGGCTTAGGTGAAGCCCATCCCTTCGGAAGAGCCCCTCTTTTCCCCAGAATGTTCCCCAGTTCCTAACAACTCCAAAACCCTTATCCTTGCACCATTGTCTCATCCACGCATTGAGACTCTGCCTGCCTTTTGGGTCCTGCGCATGGAAGGGGAAGCATTTCGGAGAACGTTACCCTGGAAGTTCTGGATTTCAACTTCCTACCTAAAAGACTAAATTTAACTTCCAGAACCTCCCTAGCACATTTTCCTATGTCACTGGTACTGACATGTACCAAGACAGCAGACTCCTCCCCAGCACTATCTAAGACCTTGTCTAGGTGGTGCGTGAGGTCTGCTACTTTCGCACCTGGCAGGCTTGTTACCAGACGATCCTCACGTCCACCAGCCACCCAGCTATATCTATATGCCTAATGATCGAATCACCAACTATAACAGCTGTCCTAACCCTTCTCTCATGGGCACATAGCCCTCGAGAAACTTCCTCGGTGTGAGAGGGTTTTACATCACCTGGAGGACAGGTCCTAGCTACAGGATCACTTCCTGCCACACCAGGGTGATGCTCTTCTGTCACATGACCTCTCTTCTCCATGGCAACAGGGATGCTGCCAGACTGGAGGTGGGACTTGTCAGACGGCTGCCTGGGTGAGAATCTTCACAGTCTTGGCAAGTGCATATATCTATATGATTTGCAAGGGATTGTGGGCAATGTAGTTCATTCACACCAGACACAGCTGCTGACAATAATTTAGTTGTGCTCAAGTGTTAAAGCCAATAAGATATTTATTTATGGGGTTATTTCTCCCAACACAGATATGCTTGGTAGCACATAAATCAGGTTACTTGCTTCCAGTGTTTAACTTGGAAAAACAAAATCAAAATCAGGAAAACAACATTCAAACTTGTCAGGCATTAGCTAATGTTTTCTTAGCATATATCAAACAACAAACGAAAAGCCACAAAGAAAGAAAAAAACTTTTCTTTTCAGGTTAACGTCTGATAACTTCCCACATAGATTCAGAAGTGATTCTCTCCTAGCTCACAAGCAATTAGGTAAGGCTCAATTGCTAGCAGTTATCCAGCTGAAACCCCTCAGCTGGCTTGCTTTCTACAGCGTGGCCAGAAATCCTACACAGGAGCTTTTCTGAGTAGATTAAAGAACAAGTTTGTATTTCTTTGTGATGGTTGCTGTACTTTATAACAGAAAATCACCAAAGGAGTTTAGACAGAGAGCAGTCCATGTAAACACATTCTTCATCTGCAACGTCTCCCCCTTCTTCAACAATCATGGGCTCAATATCATGGATTGGCACAGATGAATTTCTCAATGGAGCACTTTCAGGAGAATACTTGTTTCCCTGCTGTCTTTCAAGGTTATAGCTAGGGCATAGATCAGTGTTCATACCTGAGCTTCCATTGCTGTTAGAGTTCCTCTCTATATAGCCTGGCCAGTATGTAGTCCAGTTCTTATGTCCAGCCTTCCAATCCAGATCCCTGGACACTGGATCTCTCTTCACATACCTTCTGGCACAGGTCTTAGGGTCCCTTCCACGTGCAGCCGTCTCCCTCACAGGTACCCTGGAGATTCCTAGCTCTGCAGCACCATTCCTCTGGCTTTCCCCAGTCCAATGGTGTATGCTGGCCCTTGGAATGCCTCCCAGTATACGTACTGCTCCAGACTCTTCTAGACCTCTCAAAGGCTTTTCTCTTCTTTCTTCCAAAGGGTTTCTTGCCCTCTCTGTCCGTCCGGTTTGGCTTCTGCTTCTGATGATCCTTGAGATGAAACTGATGATCAAGCTCAAGCTGATTCTCAGGATAATGAGGATAATTCTCTGTAGAATAAACTCTACCTTTATTCTGCCTAGATGAGTGCTCCCCCCTAATACAGCGCAGCTGTGCTGAATCAGGCCCTGCCCTTTGAGATGAGTGCTTAGGGATTACCTCATAGCCCTCCTGATTGAACACACGTTTCCCCACTTCAGCTCCTCTAATGGCTGTTGGAAACCTGGTGCATTCTGGGACTGGTAGTCTTTTATGGGAAAATTCTGTTTTCTTATTTCTACCAGAACTGACAGGTTGCTTGTTCAGAGTCACTTCACCTTTTCTGTAGCTCCTTCCTGAGCTATGATAAGCTTCGTTATCACAGACTTCAGGACTATAGCCCTGTAGGTCTCGTCTATGTACCTCTCTGTCTTCCTTATGTCTTCCAAGTCTGCTACTCTTGCCTCCAGAGATCGGACTCGTTCCCTGAGAGCAAAGAGCTCCTTGCAGCTTGTGCACACGTAAGACCCTTCACCACCTGGGAGAAAATCATACATATGACACTCGGTGCAAAAGACTGGAAAGCCCCCATCTCACTGCTGGACTGCTGTCTGCATCTTTGCTTTAAGGTTGTGTTTAGATATTTAAGTTCTTTACTTACTAAGGGTTGCTAGGGATACTTATACTAATAAAACTATACCTAATAAGTTTAATGTACTTTGTTTCGGAAAAAACATATTTAGTTCCCTCTAAACCACCACGCATTTGCAGGGAAATTTGAGAAAAAATGATGCACCCAAAGCTAAGACCCGGGGCTTTAAAGTTAAAAAAGCCCTACGCCTCAACTGTGTTTGTCTAGAAACATCAGGAAAAATAGTTATTTTTGCCCCACAGAAAAGAGCATTCTTATTAGCAAAAAATAATCTCATCACAGAATTCTTATCTGCTTCTGTGGTAAAAGATACAAGAAGTGTGGCACGAGAAGAGATCAAATCCTGAGATGACTCTATGAATGCAGATAAATCCATAGAATCAGCCTGAACCTTGGAAACCACAGCAAGAGGATCAGCAGCAGGAGGAGCTCTAGCCCCAGGCAAATAATAAAGCTTATTAATAAGCGGCTTTAAATTATTATCATATCCCAAAACTTCAGTTAGATATTTGTCAAATAAAATCTCAGGGGATATCAACCTAGTACAGGGAAAATTTAAACAACGAATATTAGTGGCCCGGAGCAAGTTCTCCAGTAATTCCTGTTGCATATGCAAAGTAACACTATCTTTCATAAAAGATAAGGACGATTTCTGTAAGGAATCATACTGCTTTTCCAATTTATGACATTTAGCATCTAAGGCAACGATTTGTGAATCATGTTGAGCCATTTTCGCAACTGATCCTTTAGAAAACTCTGAAAATTGAGAGGCAACCGTAGCTTAAGAGGAAATAGAAGACTCAATACGTGACAAAACAGATAAAACATCTGCCAAAGATACATTTTGAGAGTCCATTTTAACATGAGCTGCTTCAGAGCGTATATCCACACAGTCTCCCGGTAACTGAATAGCCTGTAGCAGAGGCACTACCAAAGGCACATTAGTACCTTCCAATGAAGCTAAAGGGGATACAACATCCCCAATTAGCGCAAGGTCTTCCATCATTGGTGAGGAGGTCACTGGGTCGATAATATCCAGTTCTGTAAGCAGGGCAGAGCTTGATAAACCCCGAAAGGCGTCATCTGGAGGAGAAATACACTCGGCGACAGACCCGGAAGCAGCCTCCTCATCCTTCAATAACACAACGTGTTTATCCATAGGACCAACAGTTTTTACTATCTTAGGAGGATTAACAGTACTCACGTTGAGGGAGCGCTTCCTACGCCTGCCCATGCCAAGATAGCCACCGCCAGATCGCCAAAGGAGCGCATAAGGAGCAGGATATGCCCCTTTAAACGCGCCCCTTCAAAGCGCGACCGCTACCGCTTGACCGCGGAGCGGAGATGATCTTATGCCCCGTAGATGACGTCGGGGCAGGCACCGCATGAGCGCCGGCCCTACAGGAACCCGGAGAGTCCACACCACAGCAGAGCACAGTCGGGCTGACCTCCTTCCACTCACTCCCGACAGAGACAGGAACCACTTCCTCTCTTATGCCCCGTAGATGACGTCGGGGCAGGCACCGCGTGAGCGCCGGCCCTACAGGAACCCGGAGAGTCCACACCACAGCAGAGCACAGTCGGGCTGACCTCCTTCCACTCACTCCCGACAGAGACAGGAACCACTTCCTCTCTTATGCCCCGTAGATGACGTCGGGGCAGGCACCGCGTGAGCGCCGGCCCTACAGGAACCCAGAGAGTCCACACCACAGCAGAGCACAGTCGGGCTGACCTCCTTCCACTCACTCCCGACAGAGACAGGAACCACTTCCTCTCTTATGCCCCGTAGATGACGTCGGGGCAGGCACCGCGTGAGCGCCGGCCCTACAGGAACCCAGAGAGTCCACACCACAGCAGAGCACAGTCGGGCTGACCTCCTTCCACTCACTCCCGACAGAGACAGGAACCACTTCCTCTCTTATGCCCCGTAGATGACGTCGGGGCAGGCACCGCGTGAGCGCCGGCCCTACAGGAACCCAGAGAGTCCACACCACAGCAGAGCACAGTCGGGCTGACCTCCTTCCACTCACTCCCGACAGAGACAGGAACCACTTCCTCTCTTATGCCCCGTAGATGACGTCGGGGCAGGCACCGCGTGAGCGCCGGCCCTACAGGAACCCGGAGAGTCCACACCACAGCAGAGCACAGTCGGGCTGACCTCCTTCCACTCACTCCCGACAGAGACAGGAACCACTTCCTCTCTTATGCCCCGTAGATGACGTCGGGGCAGGCACCGCGTGAGCGCCGGCCCTACAGGAACCCGGAGAGTCCACACCACAGCAGAGCACAGTCGGGCTGACCTCCTTCCACTCACATTAGGCTCCTTCAAAGCTGTAATGTTTTTCCTCTTTGTTTTTCTGAGTTTTCTGTAATGCAAAGTAATTAGAGCTTATGAGTATTCTGGGCTGTATTTCCTTTATTTTCTTGTAAGTTGTCTATTTTCTTATATGTTTTCTTATTGAATTCACTTATACTCCCCCTTAATGTGGACTAGGTTGATTGCTGTTATATTCTTATTTTAAATATTGTTATTTGTTCCCTTGATAACTTGAATAAAAATATAATTGAAAAAAAAAATGTACTTTGTTCACCTGAAGTTTAATTAATCTCAGGTCCTTAATGTATGCTGATGAGAATAAACAGCTGTACCTGAGAATGAATATGGCACCTCCTTTCCTTTAAGAGGTTTAAGCACCTATAAAGCTATGATTATCCCAGGAGTGTGTGGGTGTCGGAGAGGGGGAAAGAAAACGTATTAAAAGCTGGCTGCTACACAGTACCCTGTCCTGTGCTTCTAAGGTAACCTGTGACCAATCACCAGGGGGAGTCCCAAAGCCCTTGCTTTGATAGAGGGAGTCTTGGGTTCTAAAGTGGAGTGGAGGAGTGGCCTAGTGGTTGGGGCAAGGTACTTCAGGCCGGAAGGTCGGGGGTTCAAATCCCACTAGAGGATAGCAACCTTGGGCCGGAAGGACTGAGGTTTCTAGTCCCACAGGTGCTCCTTGTGGTCTTGGGCAAGCCACTTAACCCTCCATAGCCCATGTTCCCTGTAAAATAGTTATCTCCAAGTTATAATGCCCTGTTCAATGTAATTTCAGTTTGTTCAATGTAAACTGCACTGATGCAGAATAGCGCGGTATATAAGAGAATGTAAATAAATAAATAAATAAATAAATTTAACCAGAAATCTCTCTGCTGAGTTTTAAATTTAAACTGCAAACTCTTGCTGCTGCTAGGCCCTGACTGATTTAAGAATTACACTGGGTTCACAGATTAATCAGATTTAAGTTAAAGAATTCTTTTTTCCCCAAGATTTTGAAATATTCCCAGAAGTTTATACTTACAATTGCAGATCTCTCTCCAGACATAGCAGTCCCCTTTTATAGTCCTTTGCATATGGACTGCATTACCCTCGCATATGAGCAAGCTGGGCTCTTGCTGGAGCGCTGGGTCACGGCGCACCGGGTCAGGGCTATGGTGGCATCCGTAGCAAACCTGTGTTTTGTTCCTCTATCAAAAATCTGCCTGTCCTCCACCTGGTCCTCAGTCCATACCTTCACAGTTCATTACTGCCTGGAGAGGGAGTCCCTCAAGGACAGTTCCTTTGGCCAGGCAGTACTCCATCTATTCAAGGTGTAGGCAACTTCTGCCCTTTGGTGTTCAGGCTACCACAGTGCTGGTTTCTCGCTGGACACTTGGGCCATGGCTATCCATAGCTGAACTCATTGCTGCTGCTCACAGCTGATCTCCTGGTCACCCGTGGCTTTTTACAGTAGCCTGTAGCTAGGGAGTCCCATATGCCAGGATGACTTCTGCTTGTTCCTGGAGAATGCGTAGTTACTTCTAACAGGTAATCTCCAGGGACAACAGGAGTCAGTTCTCACAACCCTCCCTCCTCCCCGTGGAGTTGCTTTTTGTGTCATTTTTGCCTGTGAGCTATATCATCCTACTGAGGCAAGATAGCAGCCTTGGGCGGGAAGGGGACCACACAAGTATGGTGCATCTCCCAAAGGCTTTCTTTGAAAGCTGGGGAGATGCTGCCATGAGGGCACCATCAGCACAAACGTCACCCATTTGTGAGGACTGATTCCTGCTGTCCCCAGAGAACACCTGTTACAGGTGAGTAACTATGATTTATCATAATATTTCTATATAGATGTTTTGTACAACCATACCTTGAGTGTAGTGTGCCATTCTGGTTAACCCCATCCTATAAAGGATATAGCAGAACTAGAAAAGATAGAAAAGGACATCAACAATGATAAGGGGATGGAACTGCTCCCTTCTGGCGAAAGGCTAAACAAGTTAGGACTCCTCAACTTGGAAAAGAGATGCCTGAGATGTGATAGAAGCTTATGTAAACATGAGTGGAATGAAACAGTTATTCAAATAGTGTTGGGATTAAGGGAATGCCATGAAATTAACAGGTAGCAGATTTAAAGCACAGCTCCGATTCACCCCCCCCCCCCAAATAACCCCCCCCCCCCCCTGGTGGCCTAGTATGAGCCATCCCAGGATGCAACATGGGGGCTCACTATGCCATATAAGGCATTTGTTTGACTTATATGGCAGTCTGACTCCACCCAGTACTCCCAGAATGCACTGTGTAGGGCCAGATGCCACCATTTTGCAAGATGGTGGTGCAGGGGCGGAAGCGTATTGGCAGTGCCCCCACCCTATCATTTAAGGCACTGGGCAGATGGCATGGTATGGAACCACTGAGCCACTAAGATTTTTTTTTGTTTGGGGTGGGTTTGGGGCAACTGGGCCACCAGGGTTTTGTTTGTTTTGGGGGGAGGGCAGTGCCTGAGGGGCACTGCCCCCCCCCCTCCGGCAGTGTACCGATGGCATCAGGGGCTGTCCCTGATGCCTGAATCATCTGAAGTGTCAAAGTTCATCTCAGATGATGCTTTTGCTCCTGGCTGGATCTCTATACCTGCCCAAAGCTGACATGAAGATCCAGCATTAAAAACAATGTAAAAAACGTTCCAGTGCAGTTTTTTGCATCAGGTGCAATTAATTATTCAACAATTTGCATGCCAAGTGTGCCACAATTTAGCGTGGTTATTTTTCTGGTGCTAGCTTACATTCTGGATTGGTGAGCAAGCCTAGCCTGGGAAAAGTGCCAGAAAAATGCCATGCTAAGCTTTTCTGCATCGGTCCCATAATTACTACTATTAATAATCAGTTATATAGTGCTGCAAAGTGTATGCAGCACTGTACAGAGACATGTAAGAGACAGTCCTTGCTCCGAAGAGCTTAGTCTAGTCAAGACAGACAACACAACTGGGGACTAGGAGATATACAGTATCTAGGGGAATGGTAAGGAAACACATAGGAGGTGGACAAGAGATTGGTGGGGGGGGGGGGGGACAGAATCCAAAAGCAGTCTCAAAGAAGTGAGTTTTTAGCCTGAATTTGAACAGGACTGCAGATGGAGCCTGATGTAGTTTGTTCCAGGCATAAGGAGCAGCAAAGTAGAAAGATTAGGTCTGGAGTTGGCAGTGGAAGAGAATGGAAGAGATAGAAGGGCTATGTTCCCGAGGGGAAGGGGTGTAGGGAGAAAGAAGAGAGGAAAGATAGTGAGGAGCAGCTGAATGAAGGCACTTGTAGGTCAGTAGTAGGAGTTTGAACTGGATGTGGAAATGGATAGGAAGCCAATGAAATGACTTGAGAAGAGGTGTAACATCAGCATTGTGACACTAGTGAAAGATTAGCCGTGCAGCTGAGTTTTGAGCAGATTGAAGTGGAGAGAGATGATTCAGAGGAAGACCAGTGAAGAAGAGGTTGCAATAGTCTAGACAGAAGATAACTAGACAATGGATAAGGGTCTTAGTAGTGTGTTCAGAAAGGAAGGGATGAATTTTGATAATATTATAGAGAAAGAAGGGGCAGGTCTTAGCTATTTGTTGGATGTATGTGGAGAAGAAGGATGAGTCAAGATGATCCCCAAGCTTGCGAACCGAGGAAACAGGGAAGATTAGAGTTTTATCCATAGAAACAGAGAAAGGAGGAAGGGGGAAGTGGGCTTAGGGGGAAAGATAAGAAGCTCAGTTTTGGCCTTGTTCAGTTTCAGATGGCAATGACACATCCAGTCACTAACATCAGATAAGGAGGCAGAGATCCGGGCCTGGATTCCTGGAGAGATTTCAGGTGCAGAGTGGTAGATCTTAGAGTCATCAGCATAGAGATGATACTGAAATCCATGGGAGGAGATAAGTGCATCAAGGGACTGAGTGTAGAGAGAGAAAAGGAAAGTTCCCAAGACAGAGCCCTGAAAACGGGATAGCAGTAGAGGAGACTCCACCAGAACATTCACTAAAAGTGCAGTGAGAGAGGTAGAAAGAAAACAGGACAGGACAGAACTCCTAAATCCAAGCGAGGAGAAGGTGATGATCAACAGTGTCAAAAGCAGCAGAAGGGTCAAAAAGGATGAGGATTGAGTAAAGGCCCTTGGATTTGGTGAAAAACAAGTCATTTGAGACTTTGGCAAGAGCCATCTCAGTAGAATGTAGAGGGTGAAAGCCAGATTGCAGTGGATCCAGAAGTGACTGAGAGGAGAGAAGGTCAGGACAGCGACGGTGAACCACACATTCAAGTAGTTTAGAAATAAAGGGGAGGAGAGAAATGGGTCGATTAATTAGAAGGACAGATAGAATCAAGGGATGGTTTCTTGTGGAGAGGTGTAACCACAGCATGTTTGAAGGCTGCAGGAACAGTTGCAGTAGAAAGCAATAGGTTGATGATATGACAGGTGGAAGAGGCAACAGTGGAAGAGATGGAGTTTAGTAGATGCATGGGAATGGGAACAGAGGTGCAGGTAGTAAGTTTAGAGGAGGAGAGAAAATGAGTGGTTTCTTTATCCAGGATCTTAGAAAAGGATGAAAGGGTGACAGAGGTTGAGGGAAGGGTCAGAGAATGAAGAGGGGGAGGGGGCATAAAAATCAAAAGCTTGGCTCACAAGGGATGACTTTTCAATAGATCGCAACCTGATAGCTGCTCTGCTATGTAGGAGACCCTGACCCAGAATCAGATCATCTACAAATGATTTAGCACTGGGTGCCCCATGAAGGTGCGTTGCACTATGGGAGAGAGGCGGCCCCCTTCTGTCTGTGCTCTGGTCCTGAGGTGAGCGGCTATCCGTGGCTGACTGAGCCTCCGTGACGCTGCATTATCATTCCGATAGGGGGTATTCTGACGTGTTCAGCCATAATCCCACAGATGATAGCTTCACTCCATTTGCTCCTCAGCCATCACATACACCAAATGTCTGAACCTGCAGTTCCTCTCGTACTGAGCAGGATTACTATCGCAACAAAACATCATCAGTAGGATAAAACTAATCTGTCTCACGATGGTTGCCATTAGTCCAAGAGTGACTGCCAACACCAAAGGTATCCAACCTGTGTTTTAATAACCATCATATTTAAAAGTTCACCATGGAACCGCTGTCCAGGGAATCCAAGAAAGCCCGGGCCTCAAGCACCAAATCACAGGTGACATTCTTCCCTTCATGGAAGATAAACTGCATGGTGGGTTACTTCATTAAGAATCAAACTTTACATTCATACAGTGCATGCTTTACTAAGTTCTCTCTGTGGAGTTGCAATCCAGGTTGAATCATCCTGGAAAAATGAGCACCTTAGTGTTCTCATATTTAATCGCAGGAATAGCTTGATATGCCCTGAGTATAGCAACCTTATGTGCATAGTCAGCATTTTCCATATAACGGCGCTGGGTCACACTGAGATGATGAACATGCTCTATATGCAGCTTTTCCTAGCTTGCTTCCCAGGGTAACTGTTCCACCAACTAGCGATCCAGCTTAGCAATCAACTCAGTCGGGTATGGTCTCAGAGATCGCCACAAAGCTGAGGTTTCTACATCTAAATTGGTTGTCATGGTCATTCAGTTTTTCCTCTTGTGCCAGGACCATTTTCTGAATTGCTGCAACTTCAACCAGATTTCTTTGGAGATAATTTTCCACACTAGCACTGCGCGTTTGTCTTCATCATTCACTTATAAACATTCAGTAAGGATTCCTGACAGTTTCTCAAATAACATGTTTCATGATCTTTCATCGCTGACTGAGCTATGCAACCAAGGTCTCATCCACATGCTGCACTGGTGACTCATCTGAGCTGTCGTCCATCTTGTCATCATGCACCCGTACTTGTTGTTTGTCCCTTTTTTGGTTGATTGTTGTGGCCATAGTTGCACCCAATTGATACTGTATCTGTTAATAGACAGATATTTGTAACAATACTAGTGGTAGAAATCCCATTTCTGGACTGATTAAACAAAGGATGAGGAAAGATTTAGGAGTGGCCCTGGGAACAGTAGATTACCACATCCTCCCTGTTTGCCTTATCATGTTTTATGAAATAGCTATTTAAATAAAATTTAAAATTGGTACTGTAAATGTGCCTCTCCAAATAAATATAACTCATGAAAATGTGCTTAGCATACTTTAAAGCTGAAACCCATTTTAAGGTTAATGTGTGTTATGAATGTAATGTAATCTCAAGTAATGAATTACATCTTGTCAGAGTTTCTAAGTCTTTATTGCAGAAAATTATTAATTAAGAATGTATTGAAAAATCATTCAAATGGTGTATGGTTTTAGTATTTCTGCTCCAAAACAGGCTGACTTCACTTCCTTAGCTTCCTCTGAAATATAGCAAAAGGGGCAAATATAAGTGACCATAGAAATAATTTCTAGGAACTGTAAAAGCTGCCAGGTCTTTCCCGCTGAGGATAGATAACTAGTATTGCTACTAGTTTAAGACTGTTCTGAGGCTTAGTTCAGCAAGATAGAGGAGCTAGGAATATGCTACCAGCAGTATATTGTTACTTCAGAAGTTGAAGGTCACATGTTCCTCTGCATAGCTGAAAATGTCAACTCAGCAGGTATTGGCTTAGTAATATGCTCTGTTGTGAAACACTGCCAGACACAGCAGTAGAGCAAGCAAAGAGTGGCTTTAACAGAGACAAAAAGAACAGATAGCAGAAGAATGACCTGTCAAGGAAAATAAGTAATACAGAACCAACGAGATCTACCTCTAGACTTTCCAATTGGACTAGATGTGACTGACCATGATGATGTTTCATATGGAATCAGAGCATTACCCTTGAAATATATTTGGAGAGCCCAGGATGTGTCCTTTTGACTCCTGAAGATACCACTGCATTTTCCAGTTTTGTGTTACATATTATGTGTCCTAAACAGGACCGTACCTAGCCCTGTGCGAGCAGTGTGACAGCACAGGGTGCAAAGGCTTAAGGGGTACATTTCAGCTGTCTGCCATTGCCTGCCACTGCCACTTTTTCTTCACTCAGCAGCAGCAGGCAACGGCAGATAGCTGAAATGTGCCCCTTAAGTCTTCTCATGGCATTCTAAGCAGGTCTGGTCTCTCTCTCCTCTGATGTGACATCAGAGCAAGGAGGGACAGATCTGCTTAGAGTGCCAGTGTGTGCTCATCGGACGCACCTCTTTTCTCTCCTGCCGCCGTCCAGAAAGTGGCTGAATGGAGGTGCGGGGGGGGGGGCGCGCACGATGTGTAAGTCACACAGGGTGCGATTCACGCTTGGTAGGGCTCTGGTCCTAAACAAGGTATATGCCTGAGTAGACTAACACTTTTAAATTACTATAAAGCAGGGACAGATCAATTATCAAGCAAAATGGCAGTCGCCTAGGATGGCAGCTTCTTGTTGTGGGGATGGCAGCAAATAGCAATAGCAGGGTATTCAAAGCTATACTTTGAACCAACTCTGGGTATGGCACTGCTATAAAGGTTATAATCTAAAATATGCAGCATTTATTTTAGGTTTATTTAATTTAATATATTGCTGCTCATAGCAGAAACATTCCAGTAGTTTACAAGAATGCAAACAATACTAGACAACCCGAACCAGAGGAATGAGGAAAGGACAATAGGATGTAAGGCCATCAAAAAATAAACTACAGCAGCATCCAGCTTCTGAGCAATGAAATAGCATAAATGTTGCTGCATACAGCAGACACCAGTAATCAACAAACTGAAACTGACCTGAGGAGGCGCTCATCCTGTCAACTAGGGGAAGAACCAAGACTTCAGAGCTTGCTTAAATTTTAAATGGTTGCACATTTCAATGCAGTAGGCAGATTGTTCAACCATAGTCAGGCTAGGAAGAGAGGCTTCCCCAGTGAGTCTCCTCAAATCTAATAACAAATCAGGAATAAAGGAAGGACCAATAACAAATGCTGGAAGACTATAATAGGGCAAAAAGATGTAGTGGCGCATCATACAATGCAATATGTGCCTTTGAGTCGATGCTGACTCCTGGCGACCCAGCAGCACCAGTGGTAATTGAACCCTGATCTCTTGGTTACTTAGCCAGTGCACAAACCACTAGGCTATTGTTCCACTCTAAAAATGCAATTCATGCCTTCGAGTCAGTACTGACTTCTGGGTTTTCCTTATCGTTCCTCCAGTTTAGTCCTCCACCTCTGGGTTGTGCACCTCCTCCTGCAGCTTGGAGACTGGGCATGTCAAAGTCGTGACATCACTGGATATAGCCTGCTGGTATCTCCCATCAGCCCCCAGTGTGTCCAGTCTCCATGCAGCAGGAGGACGTAATGAGCCTAGCTTCTGGGCTCACTTGGGGGGAACAGATAAGGAGCATTTAGTGTGACAAATTCTATTCCGATTTTTCTTTGATTTTTACTTTTCATTTTCTTTTTAATTCAGTTACCTTTGGTTAATTGGCAATCAGGGATTAGTTCCCTTTAGTTATTAGGAACAAATTTCCTTATATTTACAATAATTTTAAATGTGAGCCTGGCTCTTTAAATTAGTAGCAGCTCTCGCCTTCCCTCCTTGTCGGGTATTTTCACTTACTGCAGGCCTTTGCCGGTGCGGATCTCTCTCCCTTGACGGTACGGGAAAGAGCTCCGGGACCCGTACAGCCACAGTGAAGCTGTGTGAGACGGAACCTCTCCATTCCTGCGGGTTTTTAATTTTACTCTGTGGAACCGGTTGAGCAGTCCTCTCCGCGGCTGACAGGCGCATCAGCGCGGCTTGAGGATTGGATGAATTCAAGGCGGTAGGAGCAGGCTGTGTGGCTTTCGGCCCTGCAGGTAAGGCCTTCGGGCTCTGTCAGTCTGCTGAGACCTCCTTTTTGCAGCGGCTGTTGTTCTTGGTGCCAAAATTCATTGGCGAAGGGGCGGCCATTTTTTCTATAGGTATTTGGACCGCATGGCGAGAGTTGCAGGGAGCTGCCTGTGTGAGGAAGACGACAGGCAGAATAGCTAGATTTTTGGGCCTAGTGTTTCTTTCTTTTGTTTGTAGGTTTTTTGAGGCTCGGGGGGTTCCTCAGCCTTAAGGGGGCTGTTGTCAGCCCTCTTTATTTTTAAGTTTATTCTTAGTTTTATAGGACAGCAGTTTTGGCATTGATCTCTGATACCACATGTTCTTTCCCTCCTAATCATGTCTCTGAGGAGCATCTGTTAAGTTCCGGGATATTAGGCAAATTGCCAGCTTTTAGGTTCAAGAGCAGAGCCCTAACTTGTAGTTGGAAGGAGGGACAGGCTGGAAGTGTGCCTTTGTGTATTCTATAGTGAAAGTTGCCCAAATGCCTGTGGTTTCACAGGTATGTCTAACATAAACCTAATCAGAATCACCAATAGATCCAAAACCTAAAAATCCCGATAATGTAAAATTCCCCGACAAAAATATTTTTCTAACACGGGGAATTTTACATTATCGGGATTTTGTGGTTTCACAGGGACAGGTTTAGGAAACCTTAGAATATAGAAAAGTATATAACAGTTAACTGTCAACCAAGAAGTGCTTGTGCTACGGTCTATGGCCACCAGAGGGCAGCTGGTACACTCAATAGTGCCTTTCTGTGACCATGTGTATGCAGCCATATCAGATTGATCATTCTCTGCAAGTCAGGGAAGAAATAACCACAGGGCCACCTCATGGGCTCTCAGGGGTTAGTGACTAAACAAGCAACTGTAATGTTCTGCAATTCAAGATTATATGACCAAGATTTAAAGCTCTTAACTTCTGTATTGTTTGTTGGGCTCTGGTGCCCTAAAGGCCACCGGATGGCAGCGCTGCTCATGAATCACATATAGTATTCAGTGCCCCCATCCCTGGGGTGGGGGGGGGGGTGGTAAAATACAAAATCATATTGCTCATCAGGTTCACAGAGGCAGCAACCTCTAAGACCTCCATTAGCAAGGTTGTCGGTGTATCCCGCTGCTATTTCTCTGACTGCAGGAAGGCCGGGGGGGGGGGGGGGCGGCGTGCCTGTGTGTTTCATAGCTCCACTTAGCATGCCCTTCCCAGGAAATTCTCATCTATTTCTAGAGCAGGATTTCATTTCATTTCTCTGGTTATGGTTAATGCACAGCATTCAAGGGGCTGTGTTCGAAGGCTTGGGTCCCATGGACTTTGGTGGGATTTCAAAAAGAAAAAAGAAACTCTCTTTAGTGAAAGATAGCCTTGTTCATTTTTAGCTAATACTGTTGATTTATTCAGTGGCCCTTTGCGTCCTGAACCCCAAGGTTGGGACACTGTTTGCTTCCAGGGGTTCTACTCTCTATTTCGCTCTTCAGCTCCCTGGCAGACGCAGCAAGGTGGCAGGGGGTGCGCAACGCGTCCTGCAACGCTGAGTCCCTCAGGATAAGTGGGGAAAGAAAGCTGGGTGCAGCGGGGGCTGGTAGCTTCTTGAAAAGCTATAGGAGCATTTCGGGTAATTTTAGCTGATCTGCTTTGATTTCATTGGAGTTGGCGGAAACTTGGTTTTTGGAGCCCTATACTTTAAAAAAAAAAAAAAAAAAAGGCATAGCTATGTTGATTTACAAGAATCTCCTTCCGCTATCCATAGAAGGTCCTATAAAGCGTTAAAGTCGGTTTATATGGCAGGGTAATATTTTGGCTTAGCTGCTGTGATATATCGCTATGATCCACTGTAAACATGTTCAAGTCAAAAGGAATTATGGTGATAACTCTCTTGGACAGTTGTAACAGGTGCTTGGGTGAGCGCCATGGCCAGTCCACAGATGTGGAATGCTCTGCCATAAGCATTATGTCATGAGAGGAGTTTTATAGTTGTGTGGTTTCTTAATGGAAAATATTCCCGTTTAGTTTGGCTTTGTCCAAATTATAAGATTTTATGGTAGATTTGTAATGTCTTAATTTTGGCTATATGTGGTTTAATTTTACATATGGAAAAGGCAGCTCAGCGGAGAGAGGTTGCAAAATAGAACTCTGGCCTTTGAAGCTATCTATGCTCCCATTCCATTTATCAGAGGTTCTCCAGTACGGAGAGTATCTGCTAGTGTTCAGGGAATGCCTTCACCCTTTGAAGGCCTAATTTAAATTTTTAAGAACATAAGAACATAAGATATGCCATACTGGGTCAGACCAAGGTCCATCAAGCCCAGTATCCTGTTTCCAACAGTGGCCAATCCAGATCACAAGTACCTAGCAGTTTCCCCAAAAGACACAGGTTCCACAATGCTTGTACTGGGTAAAGCATTGATATCCTGGGTCCCTTCTTAATAATGGTTTATGGACCTTTCCTCCAGGAACTTGTCCAAACCTTTTTTAAACACAGCTACACTAACAGCCTTTACTACATCCTCCGGTAACAAATTCCAGAGTTTGATTACACGTTGAGTGAAAAAATATTTTCTTTTACCCTGTAGCTTAAATAGTTTACCCTGTAGCTTCATTGCATATCCCCTAGTCTTTCTATATTCTGATAAGGTAAACAATCGATCTACGTTTACCCGTTCCACACCGTTAATTAATTTATAGACTTCTATAATATCTCCCCTCAGCCGTCTCTTTTCCAGGTTAAAGAGCCCTAACCTTTTTAGCCTTTCTTCATAGGAGTATCCTTCCATCCCCTTTACCATTTTGGTGGCTCTTCTCTGAACCTTTTCTAAAATCGCTATATCCTTTTTAAGATACGGCGACCAGAATTGCACACAATATTCAAGGTGCGGTCTCACCATGGAACGATATAGAGGCATTATAATATCTTTTGTTTTATTTTCCATTCCTTTCCTTATCATACCTAGCATTCTATTTGCTCTCTTGGCCGCCGCTGCACACTGGGCCGAGGGTTTTAACATGGTATCCACAATGACGTCTAAATCTTTTTCCTGAGTGGTGGTTCCTAATGTGGAACCTTGCATCGTGTAACCATAGTTTGGGTTGTTCTTCCCTAGGTGCATAACCTTGCACTTGTCCACATTAAATTTCATCTGCCATTTTGATGCCCAGTCTTCTAATTTATCAAGATCCTCTTGCAATTTTCCACAATCATCTTGCGTTTTAACAACTTTAAGAAGTTTTGTGTCATCTGCAAATTTGATAACCTCACTCGTTATTTCACTTTCCAGGTCATTTATGAATATGTCAAAAAGCAGCGGACCCAGCACAGATCCCTGGGGTACACCACTATTCACCCTTCTCCATTGGGAAAATTGGCCATTTAGCCCTACCCTCTGCTTTCTATCTTTTAACCAGTTCCTGATCCACAATAGTACACTGCCTCCTATCCCATGACTCTTTAGTTTTGCCAAGTTTCTGATGAGGGACC
The DNA here is from genome assembly GCA_033557465.1 of Ichthyophis bannanicus. NCBI lineage: Eukaryota > Metazoa > Chordata > Amphibia > Gymnophiona > Ichthyophiidae > Ichthyophis > Ichthyophis bannanicus. Next base: position 792,789,681 of record CM066032.1, read on the forward strand.
TTGTCAAAGGCTTTCTGAAAGTCCAGATACACTATATCAACCAACTCACCTTTGTCCACCTGATTATTCACTCCTTCAAAAAAACATAACAGATTAGTAAGACAAGATCTTCCTTGTCTAAAGCCATGTTGGCTGTCTCCCATTAGGTCATGACTATCTACATGCTGAGTAATTTTATTCTTCATAATGGTTTCTACCATTTTTCCCGGTACTGATGTCAGGCTCACCGGTCTGTAGTTTCCCGGATCACCCCTGGAACCCTTTTTAAAAATTGGTGTTACATTGGCGATCCTCCAAACTTCAGGTATTAGAGATGATTTTAATGATAGTTCACAGATTACTAATAGCAGGTCTGAAATCTCATATTTCAGTTCTTTCAACACCCTTGGATGTACACCATCTGGCCCAGGTGATTTGCTACTCTTCAGTTTATCTAATAGTTGTAATACATCTTCACGATGTATCGATATTTCCTTCAATTCTTCCGCACCTTTAAATACCACTTCAGTCATGGGTAACATCCCTACATCTTCCTCAGTAAAGACCGAAGCAAAGAATTCATTCAGTTTCTCCAGGACCAAGCAGGAAGTCAGTCCTCACATATGGGTGACGTCGGCGCCGATGGAGCCCTCGCGGAACAATTTCCCCAGCTTTCAAAGAAAGCCTTTGGGAATTGCAGCGCGCATGCGCGGTCCCCTTCCCACCCAAGGGTGCCATCTTGCTCAGTCTTCTTTTTTCCGTGGAGCCCTACAGACGCTGTTTGTGATCGCCGCAGAAAAAATTGTTTTTATTTATTATTCTTTTCTCGGTTTGACGCCAGATCCTTTTCCCGCCCAGACCCACTACACCGGTATCGGGTCCGTTCTTTATTTTTCGTTTTTTTATCCTTCGTGACAAGCGTTCGCGCCATTTTTTTCTTTTTCACTGGCAGCCCTGTCTTTTGACCTCGCAGGGGCCCTTTTTCCCCCGATGGCTGCCAGTGGGTTTAAAAAGTATGATCGGTGTAAGAAACTTATGTCTCTTACCGACACACATGACTGCTGCCTCCGCTGCCTCGGACCCGATCATGACCCGATGATCTGTGGTCCGTGTGGCAAGATGTCCTCAAAAGCGTTGAGGAGTCGGCAGCATCAAAGAGAACGAATCTTCTCTGACTCCGCGTCCGGCCGGGCCCGGACCTCGTCAGAGGCTTCGACGTCCCTGGACTCCGGTCCTGAGCATCGTCGGAGTTCCTCTGAGCGGAGGTCTCCTGCCCGGGAACATCATAGGAAGAAAAAACCCGCGAGGGCGGTGTCGGTGGACGCTCCTGGTTCCTCGAGGGCCAGGTCGCATAGCTCCGATAGCCGTCCCGGGTCCTCGGAGTCGGAGAGGCCTTCGAAACATCCTCGTATCGAGATGGAGTCTCCTGGACACGTGAGTACTGTAGTCCTCTTGGACTTGCCTCAGAAGGAGCCGACGTCGGGCCCGACACCGTCGGGGCCCGAGTCGGGGGCTGCTTGGTCTCCTGAGCTCGGACTCAGGTTGACGGCCTTGGAGAGCAGTTTGGCTGCCTTCATGGACCAGCAGCGGGCATTGATCGCTGGCCTCGCCGGTGCATCTGCCCCGGCCACCGGGACGTCGACGTCCAAGTCGACCCCGGAGACCGAGCCGATCCTCGAGTCCATGCGAGCTCGAGTCGATCCTCAGTCGCGGTCTCCCTCGGCCTCCTGTTCGGGACCGAGGTCGTCGACGCCGACACCCTCGGCGTCGGGGCGGAGGGCATCGGTGCCCGCCCGACCGGAGCTGCTCGATTCCTCCTCCGAGGAGTCAGCCTGGGAAACGGAGGACGAAGAGTCACCTGGTACCTTTCGGACTCTGTGCGTCCCATCGGACTCGCCCGAGTCCGAACCTCGGAGACGGTCACCCCCGGAGGACACCCGGTTCTCGAACTTCGTGCGGGATATGGCCAAGGCCTTGGCATTCCCCGTGGATCCCGAGGAGGGGCTTCGAGCCGAAGAGCTCGATACCCTCCAGTATGACTCTCCCCCGAAGGAGGCCTTTACTGTACCGGTTCCTCCGATGCTGGAGCGACTTCTCTTCCGCATGTGGGAGAGCCCGGCATCGGCGCCGGTGTTAAACAAGCGGGTCGATTTCATTTATCGAGTCCGCAAGAGCCCCGGGTTCCAAAAGGCACAACTACCACACCATTCCATGGTGGTGGAATCGGCCATGCATCGACTCAAGAGTCAGAAGATGCAGTTCTCGGTGCCTCCCGGCCGGGAGGCCCGGAACCTGGATGCCCTCGGTAGGAAGTGCTTCCAGGGCTCTATGCTTGCTTGTCGAGTCCAGACCTACCAGCTCTATATGGGCATGTATCTCCGAGACCTGGCGAAAGAAATTGCCGGGTCCTTTGCTGGGCTCTCCGAGGAACCTTTGCAGAGGTTCCAGGCCTTGTCCACTGTTATTCGAGAGTGCTCGAAGTTTATCTCTCAAGCAGCCTACGATGGCTTCGAAGCATCGGCTCGAGTAGCCAGAGCTGGCATCGGTGCCCGCCGACAGGCTTGGCTTCAGTCCTCCGACCTCGAGCCATGGGTACAGGGCAAGTTGGTCGATGTCCCCTGCAGAGGTAAAAACCTCTTTGGCAAGCCCATGGCTGAAAAGGCTGCACAAATCGAGACCGAAACTCTGACCAGGACTAGGCTGTCCAGAAAGACCTCTGCCCCTTCTCAGAAGAAGAAGGGTTCGGGGAAAAAGCACTTTTGCCCTAGGAATGCGGCTGCCTATAAACAGTACCCTCATTATCAGGCCTCAGCAGCTCCCCAAAAGGGTCAGCATGCCAAGGGACGGGGTAATGGGTCCCATAGGCAGCAGGCCCCCAAGCCCACAACACCGGCCCCTGCTCAGCAGGGTGGGGGTTTTTGACTCCATCAGCATAGCCTCTTCCCCTCTGCTGGTTTCTCTCAGCACAGGAGGCCGGCTGGTCCACTTTGCCCACAGGTGGTCAGCCATCACATCAGATACCTGGGTGCTTCATATAGTTCAAAAAGGCTATCTTCTACACTTTCACCATGTACCTCCCTCCTACTTTCCAGGGGAGCCTCCAAGACTTCCTCTGCACAGGGACTTACTCCTTCAGGAGTTAGCAAGTCTTCTTCAGGAACAGGCTGTGGAACCGGTGCCCCACCACCTGAGGGCTCAACACTTTTATTCCAGGTACTTTCTGATACCAAAACGAACAGGAGGCCTCAGACCCATCCTGGACTTGCGAAACCTCAACAAGTTCCTGGCAAGGGAAAAGTTCAAGATGCTTACCCTTGGAATCCTGCTGCCCTACCTCCAGCAGGGAGACTGGCTATGCTCCTTAGATCTGAAGGATGCCTATACTCACATCCTTATTCATCCAGACCACAGACAATATCTCAGGTTTGTTGTGGGAGGAAATCATTACCAGTACAGAGTACTGCCCTTTGGCCTATCCTCCACCCCCAGGGTGTTCACCAAATGCCTGGCAGTGGTGGCGGCCTATCTAAGACTTCAAGGCCTTTTTGTGTTTCCATACCTGGACGACTGGCTCATCCGGGCCCAGTCTTCCCAAGAGGCCACTCAGGCCACTCATCGCACTGTGACTCTACTCCAGCACTTGGGCTTTGTCATAAACTTCGCAAAGTCCACTTTGCTCCCCTCTCAAAATCTCGAATTCATCAGCGCAAGGTTGAGCACACTTCAGGCGCGGGCCTTCCTGCCTCTAGACAGAGCACACAGGCTCATGGATCTCGCCAGCCACTTTCACAGCAATTCCCTGGTCTCTGCCAGGCTATTTCTGAGACTGCTTGGCCATATGGCTTCCATGGTCCATGTGACCCCCAATGCCCGCCTGAACATGTGACCTGCTCAGTGGTGCCTTCGCACTCAATGGCATCAGGCCACGGGGAGCCTGGCGGACTCAGTACAGGTATCCGACCTGCTGGTCTCTTCTCTGCGGTGGTGGTTTCATCTGCCAAACCTGCTGCTGGGAGTGGATTTTCAATCTCCTCAGCCTTCTCAGGTGCTAACAACCGATGCTTCTCTCCTAGGTTGGGGAGCACATTGCCAAGGGACATGTACTCAAGGCCTCTGGACTCCTTGGGAGTCTGCTCAGCAGATAAACTTCCTGAAGCTCAGAGCCATCCGCCTAGCTCTGAGAGCCTTCTCCCACCTCACTTCTCACCAGTCTGTGCTGGTCCAGACGGACAATCAAGTTGCAATGTTCTACATGAACAAACAAGGAGGAACAGGCTCCTTCCTTCTCTGTCAGGAGGCACAAAAACTGTGCTCTTGGGCTGTCCACCACGGCATCCTCCTCAAAGCTGTCTATCTCCCAGGTCAGGAAAATTACCTGGCAGACAAGCTAAGCAGGATCCTCCAACCACACGAGTGGAGATTGGATCCATTGGTGGTTCAGCGGATCTTTCTCAAATGGGGCCTCCCCACCATGGATCTGTTTGCCAGTCCTCTGAACCGGCAACTTCCCAGATTCTGCTCTTGACAACCGCATCCTCTCAGAGTAGCGGCGGATGCTTTTCTGATTCCATGGTCCACAGGCCTCTTGTATGCCTTTCCTCCCATGCCACTGGTGTCTCGCACGCTCTTCAAGGTTCTCAGAGACAGAGCCTCGATGATCCTAGTGGCTCCCCGGTGGCCGAGACAGCCCTGGTTCCCGCTTCTGATGCAGCTGGCAGTGGACACTCCTCTTCCTCTGGGGTTTCAACCCGATCTCCTGTCACAGGATCAGGGGACTCTCCTACACCCCAACCTCCGGTCCCTTCATCTGATGGCCTGGCTGCTGAAAGGGTAGTCCTTGCTCCCCTCCTGCTGCCTCGGGAGGTGGAAGAGGTCGTCTTGGCCTCCAGGCGGCCCTCCACCCGGAAGTCCTATGCTCTTAAGTGGCGTTGGTTCTCCATGTGGTGTGCTCAGCAGTCTGAGAATCCCTTCTCCTGCTTGGTGGCAGTGGTCTTGCAATATTTGCTTTACCTCTCCAATCTGGGCCTTAAGTCCAACTCTGTCAGGGTCCACCTCAGTGCTGTCTCTGCGCATCACGCACCGGTGGATGGCCGGCCTCTTTCCAACCACCCTTTGGTGGCTCGTTTTCTCCGAGGCCTCCTTCTCCTTAAGCCTCCTTTGTGCCCACCAGCCCCTGAATGGGATCTGAATGTGGTCTTGCAGCGGATTACCTGTCCACACTTTGAACCTATGGCTACCTGCCCTCTTCATTTTCTTTCCTGGAAAACCTTGTTTTTGGTAGCCCTTACCTCTGCTAGGCGCGTTAGTGAACTGCAGGCCCTAGTGTCTGATCCTCCTTACACTAGGTTCTACAGGAATAGGGTAGTCTTACGGACTCACCCTAGGTTTCTTCCAAAAGTGGTTTCTCCTTTTCATCTCAACCAGGAGGTGGTTCTTCCGACCTTCTTTCCCAGGCCGCACGCCAGCCGGGCTGAAATGGTCTTGCATACCCTGGACTGTAGGAGGGCCTTATCCTTCTACCTTGACCGTACGCGGGAGCATAGGAGGGCTGTTCAGCTCTTCGTTTCTTTTGAGCCCAATAAGTTGGGGCTACCTGTCTCCAAGCGTACTTTGTCCATATGGGTTGCTGACTGTATCGCTTGGGCTTATGGGGCAGCTGGCCTCTCGTTGGAGGGTCGTGTCACGGCTCATCATGTTAGGGCGAAGGCTGCGTCAGTGGCTCATCTCCGCTCTGTTCCATTGGCAGACATCTGCCGGACCGCTACTTGGTCTTCAAGCCAGACTTTTGCGGTCCATTACTGCCTAGAGAGGGAGTCCCGCAGGGACAGTGCTTTCGGACAGGCAGTCCTCCATAATCTCTTTGAGGTTTAGGCAACTCCTACCCTCCGGCCCTGGTGTTGGGCTACTGTTCAGGGGCGTTTTCAGAGAAGATTCCTTCCTTCTGTGCTACTGAGCTAGAGGGAGCTCATTTTTTCCGCTTGAGGTCTCCGGTAGCCTTAAGCTAGGGAGTCCCATATGTGAGGACCGACTTCCTGCTTGGTCCTGGAGAAAGAGTAGTTATTCACCTGTAACAGGTGTTCTCAAGGAGCAGCAGGAATCAGACCTCACAACCCTCCCTCCTCCCCTTGGAGTTGCAGTCCTCTCATTTCGTTTTTGCTAATTTTTTTTGCTGTCTTTTAGCTCTGTCATCAGACTGAGCAAGATGGCACCCTTGGGCGGGAAGGGGACCGCGCATGCGCGCTGCAATTCCCAAAGGCTTTCTTTGAAAGCTGGGGAAATTGTTCCACGAGGGCTCCGTCGGCGCCGACGTCACCCATATGTGAGGACTGATTCCTGCTGCTCCTGGAGAACACCTGTTACAGGTGAGTAACTACTCTTTCTCCGCTATCGCCTTGTCACCTCTCAGTGCTCCTTTAACCCCTTTATCATCTAATGGACCAACTGACTCTCTCACAGTTTTTTTTGCTACGAATGTACTTGAAAAGGTCTTTATTTCATGTTTTTGCTTCTGCAGCAAGCTTCCTCTCAAATTCTCCCTTTGCTTGCCTTATCAATGCCTTGCATTTGACTTGCCAGTGCTTGTGCTGTTTCCAGGTTTCGTTGTTTGGCTCTTTTTTCCATTTCCTGAAAGATGCTTTTTTGGCAACAACAGCCTCTCTGACCTCACCTTTAAACCATGCTGGCAGTTTTTTGGACTTCCTTCCACTTTTCTTAAAGCGTGGAATACAGCTGGTCTGGGCTTCCAAGATAGTATTTTTCAACAACACCCAAGCTTGATGTATGTCTTTAACCTTTGCAACTACTCCTTTTAGTTTTTTCTTAACTGTTTTCCTCATTTTATCATAGTCTCCCTTTCAAAAGTTAAAAGGTAGTACTGTGATTTTCCTTACTATCCCTCCTCCACTTATTAAATCAAAGGCGATCATGCTATGATCACTATTGCCAAGTGGCCCCAACACCCTTATCTCTTGCACTAGATCTGGTGTTCCACTAAGGACTAAGTCTAATATGGCTTCCCCTCTGGTCGGTTCATGAACCAGCTGCTCCAAGAAGCAGTCATTTATTTCATCTAGGAACTTTATCTCCCTAGGATGTCCTGACGTGACACTAACCCATTTGATACCGGGGTAATTGAAATCACCCATTATTTTTTACTGCGCTGTAACCTTTGTTAGCTTCCTTGATTTCTTTGAGCATTTCATCATCCATTTGGTCATTCTGGCCAGGCGCTCGATAGTACACCCCCACTGCCATTGCTTTCCCCCTTTTACATGGAATTTCAATCCATATAGATTCTACAGCAAATTTTGTTTCCTGCAAAACTTTAATCCTTTCTGACTCAATGCCCTCTCTAACATAGAGAGCAACCCCTCCACCAATTTGATCAGCTCTATCATTACGATATAGTTTGTACCCAGGTATCACAGTGTCCCACTGGTTGTCCTCCTTCCACCATGTCTCTGATATTCCAATCATATCTAACCTTTCATTTAGTGCTATATATGCTAACTCTCCCATCTTATTTTTAGACTTCTAGCATTTGCATACAAGCATTTTAGAGATTGTATGTTATTCATATTAATTTGGCTATTGTTAGACATGGGTAATTTGGGATCTTTAAGCTGTGTCTGCTCCATACTTGAGGGCATTTGGGCTACTTTACTCTTTTGTGGAACCTCTCTGCTTTTGGTAGTATCCTTCAAGGATACATTCTTCTGAACCATCTGCTCTTGGGCGACTGTCGGCTTTCCCCTAATATCTAGTTTAAAAGCTGCTCTATCTCCTTTTTAAAGGTTAATGCCAGCAGCCTGGTTCCATCCCGGTTAAGGTGAAGCCCATCCCTTCGGAAGAGCCCCTCCTTTCCCCAGAATGTTCCCCAGTTCCTAACAAATCCAAAACCCTCATCTCTGCACCATTGTCTCATCCACGCATTGAGACTCCGGAGCTCTGCCTGCCTTTTGGGTCCTGCGCATGGAACAGGAAGCATTTAATCCACATTCTGCAGCCTGGGTAATTTTTGCATATTTCAGGAAAATTGTACCCGTCTTATTCAATATGTTCTAATAGTGATTTTCCTTCTGCTATGGTCATGTATTATATACTATTTGATAGGAAGATTTAGTCCGAATTTTGGATCCCGAGAGTTTTGGGCTCGGCCTGGAAAGGGTTAATGGGGGCCATAAGCACGCAGCCAGGCTAGTTCTCTAGCAGCAATAGCAGCAGCTCAGATTCTAGTAGGCATACATCATATGCTGGGCTTACAAGATGGCTTCCACACTGATCGGCATCAGCCAAGATGGCTGCCGGTTTAGACTGTGAATGTGGAGGCAGCCTGGATGAGGGACCTTGCGTTCTCTGGAAAATGCCCTGCATACACTGAATCATTTAAATTCGATCAGCTACTTCCAGAACACAATGCACTCTCGCATGCTTTTTTGCTTCAGTGGTCTAAAAGTGGAGTCTTTACCAGGCGGTATAATGGGAAACTTGTCTGCAGTTTCTCGGCTTCTTCATTGCTGACTCAATTGCCACTGTGGAATGAGAAAGCTGTATTTCCTAACACCAGGTGCTAGTTGAACTTAAAATATAAAGTCCATCTTTGTGCAGTCAGACGGAATGGGGCGTTAATTTAGCAGGAAGGCCGTGGATTAGTATGCCTGTGATTGGGAGTTCTTTCTACTTCATATTGTTGGCACGGAAAGAGCTTCTCCTAACATATGCTGAAGGAATTTTTGGTTAAGAGATGTCTTTGTGGAAAAAAAAAATTAATCTGTCCTGAATTTGCCTGTTCTTGATTGACATTTTGAGGCTAAGCAGGGGCAGGCCTGGGTACTACGTGGGTGGGTGCATACCTTGCACTACCAGGGGGTGTGGACTCACTGTATGGAAGAGAGCCCTAGCAATCTTCTTTAGCGCAAGATAGGAAAGTAGATGGTTCACTGAAGCGATTGGTGGGGGGCAATGCTCTGTCCTTACAAGCAATGTTCCCTCTAATTTTCTGTAGGCTGTGTGCGCATAAAATATCAGCTGTGTGCAGCTTTTGAAGGAAGGTTAAATTTTTGTGCGCCACATAACGACACTCGGAGTTATATACTTTTAAATTTGACTACACGTCAGAATACAGTATGTATACCACATTGATTTTAATCAAATTAAATGAAAATAGACGATTACTAAATGAAGCGGGAAATTTCTAGTAAATACAATCATAACTTTTACATTTTAAGATGTCTGTGTTGTTTTCTATCAGAATCAGAGCCGTAATTTTTGTGCGCTCTGTTGTAAAGTATGTGCGCTCGCTCGGCGAGGTGTGTGCGCGCGCACACGTGCACAGCTTAGAGGGAACAGTGCTTACAAGCTCCCATTTGTGAAGCCTGGGAGGGCGAGAGCATGCTTCAGGTGGTCGCAGTGTTTACGGCAGTCTACTCGCCTGGAACAGGAAAGGATCAGGGAGTTGAATTGACTAGAGCCTGATTTGCTTTATGTGGCAAATGTGCATTATGGTTTAATTCGAGCACTAGCTAATATTATTGGCTTCCTTGGGGTTCACCCGGAGGTCTCTCTGGTGGAGGAATGGGGCGGCTGATGGTTCGTCCAGGTCGAGGCTCAGTAAGCTCCCAGTTAAAAGTCTTTGTCGTCTTTTCCCCATGGGCTCTCATAGGGCTGATCTCATTCACCTACTCGACGGGAATTTCCTAGAAGTTGCCGGTAGTGGGCGTTCTGCTGCGGCTAGGTCCGTGGCGAATGTCTCAGGTGGATAGGTGCCCGCCTATGGTTTGGCCTTTGAATGGGCGGGGCTGAAGAAGAAGGATTATTCTGCGGCAGTCTTTGCCACCTTGTTGAGAGCAAGGAGGCAGGCTGCGTCTGGTACATAGGTCCGTGCTTAGCGCCTTTTTGAAGGCTGCTGTTCACGGCGGCAAGTCCGGGCGACAAAGGTGTCTGTATCCTTGGTCTGAGTTCTCTGCAGGACAGTGTCTGAAGGAACTAGTGGCCAGTTCCTTAGAGGGTCCAGCTGGCGACTGTTTCCAGCTGTAGAGGTTCTGTGGAGGGAATAGCGCTAGGTGTTCGGATCGATGTGTGGCATTTCCTTAAGTTGGGACCCGACTGCGCTCCTCAAGGAGAGTTCGGGTGCAGCTGTGGGATCCCGATTGGGCCTTAGAGGCGTTAACTAAAGAGCCCTTTGATTCTTTACTCCAGGCGTCGGTAAAGGATTTGCTGTTATAGACAGTGGCTTTGATAGCTCTATGTTCGGCGCGACGAGTTTCGGAGTTTCAGGCGTTGTCATGTAATGAGCCGTTTTCACCCTTTCTGGATAGAGGGTGGTGTTTGCGACCAGTCCCGTCGTCGTTCGAAAAGGTGGTATCTGATATTTCTCCTGAGCCTATTGGTTTCTCTTTCAGTTCTCGGTTTTTCTGGAAGGGGAGGTTTTTATTCGTAGCTACGCCGATAGGAAACATAAAATGCAGGGGGCGGCGTTCGTTTCTTTGTTTTTGGGTGTTGGTTGGAGGTCCTCGCGAAGGGGAAGCAGCAGTGAAGGCGGCCATTTCGCACTGGTTTAAGGCGGTGGTTGCCTCAGCATTCTGGTGGCGAGGTTGTACGATTCCGGGGGGCCTTCTGACTCTTGCTACCAGGGCGCAAGCAGCTTCATGGGTGGATCACTGTGTCATTCCACCAGGGGGGATTGGTAGAGCAGCTTCCAGGTCGTCTCTTCATTCCCTCAGTAACCACTGCTGCCTAAATGTTCTGGCAGTAAAGGATGCCTGTTCCGGGTCGACGGTGTGGTGAGTTGGCTGGATAGGTCCCTCCCAATGATTACTGCTCTGTTACATCCCAGAGGTGGAGGACTAAACTGGAGGAACGATAAGGAAATAAAAATTACACTTACCTGGTAATTGTCGTTCCTTGAGTGACGACAGTTTAGTCCTCATTCCCGCCCAGGGGTGTGATTTCTTCAGAGTTTATTTTCAGGCGGAGTGGAGCATCAATCTCAAGGAGTAACAGATCCTTTCAGATTCTAGATCGCAGTGAGTATCCCTCTCTGTTTCTTCCTTCTCTCTTATTTAAACGAGGGGATGGTATAGGAAACGTGTTTGCATAGGGGGGACGTGAATGTAAAGTTTAAAAAAAAAAGAAAATATAAGACTGATAAGGTTAAAAAGGTTCCTCAAGTTGAGCAATGAAGAGTTATTTAAAGCTATGGTAGAGTTACTTATTTGTTGTTCCTTTGAGTTTGCTTTGTCAATAGTACACTGGAGGCTGATGGGAGATACCAGCAGGCTATATCCAGTGATGTCACGACTTTGACATGCCCAGTCTCCAAGCTGCAGGAGGAGGTGCACAACCCAGAGGTGGAGGACTAAACTGTCGTCACTCAAGGAACGACAATTACCAGGTAAGTGAAATTTCTATTTTTTGGCAGTGTGACCAGAAGTAGATTGCCAGGCCTTTCTTCTGAGGCATTGGAAGGTTAAGTGACTTGCTGAAGGCCACAAGGCGTGCTACTGGGAATTGAACACTGGTCTCTTGGTTACCAAGCCAGTGCTCTAACCACTAGGCTATTCCTCCACTCATCATGAGAGATGCTAAATCAAGATACTCACTATAAAGGGTCAGGTGAATCAAAAGCATTACTTTAAGCTGAATCCTAAAAATAATTGGGAGCCAGTACTGTTCATTTAGAAGAGATGTGGCATGATTCATTTCCTGTCTTGAGGAGGAACTTAATATTAAGGCAGTTGATTTCCTTTGCAGCATGGAAATGCTGTAACAGGTATGTCAAATTTGAAAAAAATTTACTTGAAGCAGGCAGACTGGGGAGGGGTATGATTGGGGGGAGGGGAGGAGAAGGACCCCAGTCAGATGTCTGTTGCAGCCATTTCCGAGGAGTCTTCTTGCCTTTCAAATGTTGGAGCCACATTTGAAGAGGAAAGGGTTCATCACCTGCAGTTTGCAGCCAGTGAGTGGAGAATCTGTCTCTCTTATCAACCCCATCACTCTTTCAACCCTACCAATCTCATTAAATGTTTTCCCTCCCATCACTCATCCCTGTTCCCTGTTATACTTATATTTCTCCAGGAACAAGCAGGAAGTCAGTCCTCACTTATGGGTGACGTCAGCACCGACGGAGCCCGCGCAGAGCAATTCCCCAGCTTTCAAAGAAAGCCTTTGGGATTGCACCACGCATGCGAGGTCCTCTTCCCGCCCAAGGGTGCCATCTTGCTCAGTCTCCCTTTTTCCACGGAGCCCTTCGGACGCACATCCTCGTCCTTTGGAAAAAGTGTTTCGTTTTCGGCCTACAGGCCGTCTCTTTTCCGGTTGCACCGGTCCTCTATCCGTCCTTACCCTGCTCTGCCTTTTTAGAGCTCTTAGGGGGCGATTTTTCTTCACGTTATTTGCCTAACGGGCTTCGCGCCCTTTTTTCTTCCATCCGCTGGCTGCGTGGGTCTTTGACCTCGTGGGGGCCATTTTTGCTACCATGGCCACTGGATTCAAAAAATGCGATAGATGCTCTTAAGAACATGTCGCTTACGGACACCCATGACTGTGGCCTGCGGTGTCTCGGGCTGATCATGATCCGGAGCTCTGTTCGCTCTATAAGAAAACATCATCAAAAGCCCTGCTCAGTCGTAAGCCGAAGTCCGAAGACATTTTCAGAAAGGCCACCTTGGAGCCCTCGGAGGCGCCCTCAGTTGTCTCTCGGGGTCGGCATCACAGGGCCCCACGCCCACTTGGGAATCCCACATGCTGGAACTTGAACCCAGCGTTTCTGCGTTTATCGCTTCCCAGCAGGTGCTCACAGCCAGCTTCACTGACTCATGCCAAAAGGCTGTGGTTCCCTTGCATTGAATTCCTAAATCCGAGGACCCTCCTGAGAGCCGTGGGCCTCGTGAGGGTCCTCGATGTTGGTTTCGTTCGCCTTCCGGTTCCTCGGGGGCCTCAAGGGCAAACCTCTCAATAGGTTCAGTACCCTGCTGAAGTCTGTCGCAGATTGCTCAAAATACCTCTCCCATGCCACCTATGATGGTTTCGAGTCTTTGGCTTGGGTAGCGACTGTGGATATCTGGGCCCATCACCAGGCATGGCTCCAATCCTCAGACTTGGAGCAGTGGGTGCAGGAGAAGCTCCTTGGATGTACCTTGCCTCTGCGAACAGCAAGCTGATGGAGGATAAAGCCGTGGAGATAGAGATGGAGTTAGTCACTAGAACCCGTCTCTCGCACAAGACCGCCACCCTTCCTCGGAAGAAGCAACAGGCCAAAAAGCCTTTCTTCCCGAGGAAAGGCCTTCCTTACTGTGGCTACCTGCCATACCCGACTACCCCGACACTGACCACTCCGGCGCAAGAGAAGTCCGGCCAGAATCACCCAAGCCAAAAGGTCCCAAAGCCCAGACCCCGCCTCCGCCACAATCCACACAGGGGTTTTGATGCCAGCCGCATAGCCTCTCGTCCTCCGGCCACTCAGCAGCCGGTGGGGGGACACCTGTTCTCTTTCGCCCCTCAATGGGCTTCCATCACCTCGGATGTCTGGGTCCTGTGGGTCATCCGGAGTGGCTATCGCCTCCGTCTGGACAGGCTTCCCCCACCCTTCTCCCTGGCGGAGCCTCCTTGACGACTCACACACCAAGCTTTCCTGCAGTGGGAATTAGTTAATCTCCTCGCCCAGCGAGCGGTCGAGAAGGTGCCGCCTGTCATAACGCGGAACCTATGAAGGAAATAGTTTTAGAAAAAAACCCTGTTTTACATGGAACTGAGAAGATGCAGAGTGTGCAGTTCCAGCGCAGCACAGCCAGAGGACGTATGAGCAGTTCCACACAGCCAAGAGCAACGTGCTCTGACACTGATTGCATTAGTAGCAAGCAGTTTCACCTGAGATCAAGCCTAAAATTTTCAAACCAAAAATCCCTTTATAAAGGAAACCAGATGGTAGAAGAAAGGAGCAGCAGCAAGGAGAGCAGTAGTAAGAGCCGGCAAAGCAGCAAGGAGAGCCGTGGAAGCAACAGGAGCGGCGAAAGTAGCCTAACCAGGAACATAGCCAGAAGCACAGCAAGTATCACTGTAAGAGGCTCAGGACGGAGCACAGTCTGGAGCAGCAGTTTGGATAGCTGTGGGAAAAGGAACCTGGAACAGGACAGCTTCCACGTGCAGCCAACTCAGAGACAGAATCCAAAGGAGTTTCACTCAAAGGGATAGAGTCCAGAGAGGTCAAGCATATTGGGACAGAGTCCATAGCAAAGTAAACAGAAGAAGCAGTCTGCCGGATAAAAGCAACTCTCCCAGCCCAAGTAAGTTCATTGTATCAAACCAGCAAGGAACAAGGAGGGGAAGTTCCTGCTACAGAGATACCTTTGCTAAGAACCACAAAGGGTGGAAATCCATACCGGGTTTGCCTGATAGCCCTGAAAGCAGAGCACTGCATAGAACAGTTTGTCTGCCTGAGAAAGCACGTTACAAGGAGAGCTCTGGGTGTGGCAGCTTAGAGAAGCCAAGGTATGCAAAATCCTTAATTCTAAGAGAGTTTTACTGATGAAAACCCTGTTCAAAGAGTTAAACTTTATAAGGGGAGAAGAAGTAAAACTGACCTTTTAAAAGCATTTCCCCAAAGCTTAGTAAGAGAGTTTTACGGGAAGCAAAAGAATCCCTGTGAGGAGTTAACAGGGAGTGAAAATTATCATTCATCTGAGGAGGGCAATGACCCTGAGTCAATGGACTTTGAATATGAAAACAGTATTCCCATTCCTCAGGAGGAGCCGATGGAATGTAATCTTTGTTCAGCAGCTAGCATGAATTCCCTGCAGGATTTCTAGAGAGAGAAGAACTCTGCTGATGGTGAAGTTTGTAACCATTTCTCTGCTGATATTTTAATTTGTTTTGATTTAAAAGAAGCCTTAGCCCAGACTTACACTTAACTGTGAAACCTACAACAGTTGATTGTTTGAAATGTTGGTGGAACCTTTTTGTTAAAGAGAAGGACTGTATTTACTTCCTTTGTGTCTTACTGGACCTTAGCGTTGACCGGGGAAATAAAGCCTTGTTACTCTACACTTCGGCTTGAATCGTTCTTCATAAGGAGTTCTGTACTACAAGGACCAGAATCCTCTAGGCCCTTTAGGTCAATCACTCCTTAAAAATTAATTAAATGTGCCAGATGCCCTTACTCCAACCAACCACGAGGGGCACCTGGTGACACGCCGCACCTCTGAGGTTGAGGCTTCTATTCCTGGTACTTCTTCGTCCCGAAGAAGACGGGGGGGGGGGGGGGGGGTCTGCGGCCTATCCTCGACATCTGAAAGTTAAACAAGTTCTTGGTGCTAGAGAAGTTCAAGATGTTATCCCTTGGCGTTCTGCTGCCCTTCCTCCGGCAGGACTACTGGCTATGCTCCTTGGATCTAAAGGACGCTTACGCCCACATTTTTATTCACCCTCAGCACAGACAGTACCTGCGCTTCAGGGTGCAGGGAGAGCACTTCCAGTACTGGTTGCTCCCCTTTGGCCTTGCGTCTGCCCCACGGGTCTTCACGAAATGCCTTTCCGTGGTCGCGTCAGGGCATACCAGTCTTACCCCTACCTCATCATGGGATCCTCGGTTGAGGAAACTTGCCGGGCTGCGGCGTGCACAATTCTTCTGCTTGAGGGCCTGGGCTTCTTAGTCAACTACCCCAAGTCCCACCTCAAACCGGTGCAGGCTTTAGAGTTCATCAGGGCACACCTTGATACTCAGCGGGGGGGCCGCATTCCTAACGGTGGATCGCGCTGATCACCTCGAAGCCCTGGCGGCTTGGGTCCAGAGCACTCCCCCGGGTCACGGCCCGAACTGTGCTGTGCCTCTTGGGCCACATGGCCTCTACCATCGATGTGGTTCCCCACGCTCATCTGCACATGCGGACAGCTCAGTGGTGCCTGAGTGCCCAATGGAGTCAGTCTGCCAGCCACCTGAGGGACCCCGTAAGGGTCTCCCGCAGCCTTTGCCTGTCCCTGGATTGGTGGCAAAACCCCTGCAACCTTCTCTGGGGGTTGCCCTTCCAGACCCCGCAGTACGACATGGTACTGACAACGGATGCCTCCCTGGTAGGGAAGGGTGCTCATTGCGGTGCATTATGCACGCAGGGGCAGTGGTCGCCGGAGGAGTTGCAACTGCAGATAAACTGACTCAAGCTCTGGGTGATTCAGTGGGCCCTGAGGGCCTTCGAGGGCCACCTCAAGGGGAGGTCGGTGCTCGTACAGACCGACAACCGCGTGGTGATGTTCTACGTCAATAAGGAGGGGGGGGACCGGATCCCGCTCCCTCTGTTGGGAGGCAGTCCTCCTCTGCTCCTTCGCCTGTCAGGGAATGACCCTCAGGGCGGTCTACCTCCCGGGCCAGAAGAATGTCCTAGCGGACAGGCTCAGCAGAATCCTCCGCCCTAACGAATGGCGGCTGGATCCAGGAGTGGCCAGTTGGCTGTTCTTTTGGTGCGGGACTCCGGCCATGGACCTGTTTGCCAGTCCACAGAACGCACAGCTTCCCCGCTTCTGTGGGCCAGTGCCGCACCCGAGCAGGGAGGACCCGGATGCGTTCCTTCTGTACTGGTCCTCCGGCCTACTCCACGCATTCCTTCCCACTCCTCTCATTGCGAGGAACCTCAAGGCGCAGTGAGACAGGGCATCAATGATCCTCGTAGCTCCCTCCTGGCCTCGACAGCCTGGGTTCCCACTCCTGCTCCGGCTATCAATGGAGCCTCCAATTCCCCTGGGCTGTATCCCGGGCCTGCTAATGCAGGAGAACGGACAGGTGCGTAACCTGGCCTCGTTATCCCTCACAGCCTGGCGGCTGAACAGGTTTTCCTAGCCCCGCTATGCCTCCCGGAGGATGTCTAGGAAGCCCTCGACTAGGCGAGCATACGCCTTCAAGTGGCGGCATTTCTCGGTCTGGTGCTCAGGGCTCCAGATCGATCCCTTCTCCTGCTCCACTCAGGGTACCTCTGAGCGCCATCTCGGCGAATCACTTCCCCATCGAGGGAAAACCCCTTTTGGGACAGCCATTGGTCTCCCACTTTGTGCGGGGTCTCTTACTGTCCAAGCCTCCCATTCAACTGCCCCCGGCGGAATGGGACCTGAATGTAGTGCTCATGCAGCTCACGTATTCGCCCTTTGAGCCAATGGCGATGTGTTCGCTTCAACACCTATGCTGGAAGGTGGTCTTCCTGGTGGCTCTGACCTCGGCCCACCGAGTCAGTGAGCTCCAGGCTCTCATGGCTGAAGCCCCCCTATACTAGATTCTATAGGAATAGGGTGGTCCTCCGTACCCACCCCAAATTCTTGCCAAACGTTGTCTCAGATTTCCATCTCAACCAGGAGATAGTTATACCAACCTACTTCCCGAGACCCCATGCCGACCAAATGTTGGCGGCTTTGCATGCTCTTGACAGCAAGAGGGCTCTTGCCTTCTATCTGCAGCGCACCCAGGTTCATCGCAAATCTGGTCGACTCTTTGTGACCTATGATACCAATCGACTGGGGCAGGCAGTCACCAAATGCACTCTATTTGGGTGGCAGACTGTATCGCCTTCGTTCATACGAAGGCAGGTGCCCCTTTCGATCGATGAGTCACCGTGCACGGTGTCAGAGCCAAGGCGGCTTCAGTGGCCTTGCTGTGCTCAGTACCCCTGTGGGACATTTGACGGGCAGCAACCTGGTCATCAGCGAATACTTTCGCATCGCACTACTGCCTGGAGAGGGAGTTCCATCGGACAGTGCCTTCAGCAATGCCGTATTCCGTAATCTGTTCGGGGTATAAGCAATTCTGGCCCTCCGGCCCTTCTTCATGGCTACGGAGGGCTTCGCCGCAAGGACCCAAGGAATTGGGCTCCTGAGGGCATCGGCTTCTGCTCACGACCTCGTGGAGGCATTTTTTGGTTATAGGTTTGGTAGCCCTTAACTGGGGAGTCCCATAAGTGAGGATTGACTTCCAGCTTGTTCCTGGAGAAAGCGTAGTTACCCACCTATAACAAGTGTTCTCCAGGGACAGCAGGAATTGGTCCTCGCTACCCTCCCACCTCCTCTGATGAGTTGCTGGATTTTTATCCTTCCCTTGCCATCTGCTTGGTAGGGCTCGAGCTAATGGACCTGACTGAGCAAGATGGCAGCCTTGGGAGGGAAGAGGACCATGCATGCATGGTGGCAATCCCAAAAGCTTTTTTTGAAAGCTGGGGAATTGCTCTGCGCTGGCTTCGTCATTGCCAATGTCACCCATAAGTGAGGACTGATTCCTGCTGTCCCTGGAGAATACCTGTTACAGGTTAGTAACTACGCTTTCTCCAGGAACAAGCAGGAAGTCAGTCCTCACATATGGGTGATGTCGGCACCTACTGAGCCTGCACAGAGCATTTCCCTAGCTTTCAAAGAAAGCCTTTGGGAATGCCACCATGCATGCGTGGTCCCCTTCCCACCCAAGGGTGTCATCTTACTCAGTCTCCCTTTTTCCGCAGGGCCCTTCGGACGTGCAGCTTGTCCCCGGAAAAAAATTTTCAAATTCCAACTGGTTTTGCCTTTCTAGCCTTCGCCGGTCCTCTTCCTGCCATCCTGAGCTCCACTGCTTAGGCTCTCAGTCTCGGGATTCTTTTTTTTGTCCTCCTTTTTCTCCCCACGCTTTCGCACCCTTTTTAACCACTGGCTGCGTCGATCTTCGACCTCGCTGGGGTCCTTTTTGCCCCAATGGCCTCTGATTTCAAAAAATGTGATAGGTGTCCTAAGAACATGTTGCTCACGGACACCCATGACTGTTGTCTCAGGTGCCTAGGAGCTGACCATGATCCAGAGCAATGGTCCCTCTGCAAGATGATGTCCTCCAAGGCCATCCAGAGTCAGAAGCAGAAGCTGGATGATCCCTTCCATAAGGCAGCCCCTGTATCCTCGGTAGCCTCCCGCTGCGTGGTCCTGCAACCCCTGGAGTCCCCTAAGGCTCCTCCTTGAGCTGGTAGCACTTTGACCAGGGGTCGCCTGAGGGCTAGCGGAAGAAGGCGGCCGCAAGGACACTGTTGGGGATGCCAGACAAGCGTGAGCGGTCATGCGCCCACCTTTTAGCCTCCCCCCCTTGGTAGGTCCCAGAGTTGGAGAGGGAGCAGCCCAGAAAGGTACCTTGAAACGATATGGAGGCCTCCGGCGATGGTGCCCAGTCTCCTGAGGGTCATCCCGGCGAAGACCCCTCCCCTCCTCGAGACCCAACCCAGTCACCCTGGTGTTGGTGTTGCAGGGCCCCACTACATTCCTCGCTGCTCAGCCAGTGGTTCCAGGCCCTGCCGGCACGCGCCTCGAGACTGGAGGGACCTCGACCTCGAGGACTCCCTGGGCCGCTGCAGTGACCCCTGAGAGCCAGAGGCCTCGCGAGGGTCCTTGGCAAGGGTCTTGATCTCCATCCTGGTCCATGGGCGTGAGATCTTCGCGGACAAGCGTCTCTGGCTCAGGCAGGCTTTGGCCTCGGGAGCCCGGCACGGGTCACCGACCTTTCTCAGTCTGCCCGACCCCGAGTCCTCCCTGGACTACTCGGACTGGGAATCCGACGGGACACTGTCCCAGAAACCCGGTCGCACCAGGACTTTCCTCAGATCCCTCTCCGTTGGTCCAGAGGCAGCAGTCCCCTCCTGAGGACACCTCCTTCTTGGAGTTTGTCTGGGATATGGCACAGGCCCTGAAGCTTGCCATTAAGTCGGAGGAAGAGCCCCACACAGAGGAGCTTGATATCCTTCAATATGAGTCTCTCACGAAGGAGACCCTCACAGTCCTGGTTCCCTCCATCCTCAACTGCCTCCTCCTCCACATGTGGGAGACCCCGGCTTCTGTTCCTATTGTTAGCAAGCACCTGGACGCTATATACAGAGTCCAACGGGCACCGGGATTTCGGAAAGCCCAGCTTCCCCACACCTCAATGGTGGTCAAATCAGCCATCCGGAAGCAGAAGAGCTCGAAAACTCATTCTTTGGTCCCACCGGGCAGAGTCTTATACCCTCAATGCCCTCAGGTGCAAGGCTTACCAGGGCACCATGCTGGCATGCCGCATTCAGGTTTACCAATTGTACATTGGGATGTTCCTCTGTGACCTCGCTAAGGAACTCGGAGGCTTTGTTGTGGGCCTCGACTGAGACCACCTCTGTCATTTCCAGGCCCTCTCGAAGTCCATCAGAGTGTTCTAAGTGTCTCTCATAGGCAGCATATGACGGCTTTGAGTCCTTTGTCCGGGTGGCAACTGCTGGCATTGGAGCCCGCCAACAGGCCTGGCTCAATCCTCAGACCTGGAACAATGGGTCTAGGAGAAACTGCTAGACATCCCTTGCCTTGGGGAGCAACTGTTTGGCAAACCCATGGAGCACAAGGCAGTGGAGATTGAGACAGAGTACGTGACCTGTACTTGCCTCTCCCCAAGAAGAAACAGCAGGGCAAGAAGCTTTTTTTCCACTGGAAGGAGCTCCCGTATAGGGGTTACCCATCCTACCTGCCGGCATCGACCCCCGCCCAGGGCAGCCAGGGAAAAGACGTGGCACACAGCCCTCGCAAGCCAAAGGGTCCCAAGGCCCAACCACCGGCGCAGGATCAGCTGGCCTTGGGGTTTTGATGCTATCAGCATAGCCTCTCGTTCGTTGGCAAATCAGCTGCCAGTCGGGGGGGCATCTGGTTCACTTCGCCCTTGGGTAGGAATCCATCATCACTGACACCTGGGTTCTCCAGGTCATACGGGAGGGCTGTCTCCTCAATCTGGACCAGCTCCCCCCCCTCAGTACTTCCCCAGGGAGCCGTGGCGGCTTCCTCTGCACCAGGCCCTCCTGATTCAGGAGCTAGTAGGCCTCCTTGAGGATGGGGCGGTGGAACCAGTCCCACTGTACCTCAGAGGATGGGGGTTTTATTCCCCGATACTTCCTCATCCCAAAGAGAACCAGGGGGTCTCCAACCCATCCTTGACCTGTGGAACCTAAACAAGTTCCTGTTGCAGGAGAAGTTCAAGATGCTCTTCCTTGGAACCCTGGTGCCCTACCTCCAGCAGGGCAATTGGCTATGATCCTTGGACCTAAAGGATGCTTATACTCACATCCTTGTCCATCCCAAGCACAGAAGGTTCCTCTGCTTCATGGTACAGGGGAAGCACTACCAGTACAGGGTGCTGCCCTTCACGTATGCCCCGCAGGTCTTCACAAAATGCCTGGCTGTGGCGGCGGCCCACATCCAGTTGCAGGGCACCTTCCTCTATCCTTATGTAGATGACTGGCTCATGACAGGGGGCACAGCCTCTGAGGTTCGTTGGGCCACAGACCGCACCATTCAGCTTTTGGAGCCCCTGGGGTTTGTGGTCAACTATCCAAAATCCCACCTTTCTCTAGTGTAGTCCCTAGGGTTCATCAGGGCCTGCTTGGACACTGTGGGCCATGGCTTTCCTTCCCCAGGACAGGGCATATCACCTCATATCCCTGGTGTCCGACATGCAGTGCTGCAGCGTGGTCTCAACTTTGTGGATGCTTCACCTTTTCGGCCACATGACTTCCATGGTCCATGTCTTACCGCACGCCCGCCTCAACATGTGGGCAGCACCGTGGTGCCTCTGCACACATTGGACCCAGCTGACAGATAGTCTTCAAGACCATGTCTCTGTCACACCCTGCCTGGCAGAGTCCCTGACCTGGTGGCAATTTGCACGGAACCTACTCCTAGGCATGCCCTTCCAGACCCCGATGCATCAGGTGGTCTTGATAACAGACACCTCCCTGTTGGACTTGGGGGCCAACTGCAAGGAACTGCAAACGCAGAGGACTCAGTCCCCTGAGGAGGCTCGGCAGCAAATTAGTCTGCTGGAGCTCCGAGCCGTCCTCGTGCTCAGGGCCTTCCGGCACCGCTTGCAGCACTAAGCGGTCCTTGCCCAGACGGACAACCAGGTCACGATGTTCTACATGAACATACAAGGGGGCACCGGCTCTTACAGCCTCTGCCTGGAGGTGATGGCTTTGTGCTCTTTTGCAGTGAGCCTTAGCATCACCCTCCAAGCCACCTATTTCTTGGGCCAGGACAATGCCTTGGCGGACCGGCTAAATTTGGTCCTCCAGCCACACGAGTGGCGCCTTTGTCCTCAAATGGCACAGCAGCTCTTCCAGCATTGGGGGACTTCAGACCTGGACCTCTTTGCCAGCCCTGCAAACTTGCAGCTCCCCCGGTTCTTTGGCTCCCTTCCTCATGTCATGGACCACCGACCTGCTGTATGTCTTCCTCCCATGTCGCTCATTGCTCTGACCCTTCTCAAGGTCCAACGGGACAGGGTATCTGTGTTCCTTGTGGCCCCGAAGTGGACCAGGCAACCATGGTTCCCTCTGTTACTCTGCCTCTCAGTGGAACCCCCGGTTCCTCTAGGGAACTCCCTGGGGCTGCTGACACAGGAGGGGGGGGGTCTGCTGCTTCACCCCAATTTTGAGGTCCCTCTCCCTTACAGCTTGGCGTGCCCCCTAGCCTCCTACTATCTCCCTATGGAGATCGAGGACATTCTTCTGGCCTCACGGAAGGATTCGACCAGGCAGGTGTACGCCTTCAAGTGGCGCTGTTTCTTGATGTGGTGTTCGCAGACCCAAGCGGACCCGTTTTCCTGCCCATCCCGATTGGTCCTGCAGTACCTTCTTCACCTCTCGCAGGCTGGGCTGAAGTCTAACTCTGTCAGGATTCACCTGAGTGCCATCTCAGAGAACCACCACCCCATCGAGGGGAAACCCCTATTGGGACAACCGCTGGTCTCCCACTTCATGCAGGGCTTGCTCCTTTCCAGGCCCCCGCCCGCCGTCCACCTGCAGAATGGGGCCTCAATGTAGTCCTCATGCAATTCACCAAGCCACCCTTTGTGCCCATGGCTACTTGTTCACTGCGGCACCTATCATGGAAGGTAGCCTTCCTGGTGGCTGTCACCTCTGCCTGGCCCCATTCATGAGGTTCTACAGGAACAGGGTGGTCCTGCGTACTCAACCTTCGGGAGGAACTTGGGGTATCTCGGATTTCCATCTCAACTAAGAGATATTGCTGCCCACCTTCTTCCCGAAGCCCCATGTTGACCAGGCATTGGCTGTTCTCCACATGCTGGACTGCAAGAGGGCTCTCTCCATCTACCTGCAGCAGACTCTGGACCACTGCAGATCTGGGCATCTCTTCGTCTTCTATGACCCCAGCTGCCTGTGGCTGGTGGTCACCAAGCAAATCTTGTCCATCTGGTTGGCGGACTGTATCGCCTTTGCCCAGGCCGGGCTTCCCCTGGATCGCCGAGTCACGGCAAACAATGTCCGAGCGTTGGCGACATCTGTCACTAGCCTACGTTTGGTGCTGCTGGCAGACATCTGCCGGGCCACCACCTGGTCCTCCGCTCACACCTTTGTGGTGCATTATTGTCTGGAGAGGGAGTCCCATCGGGACAGCGCTTTCGGCCAGGCCGTACTCCATAACCTGTTTGGGGTTTAAGCAACTCCTGCCCTCCGACCCTTCCTGTTCTGGCTACGGGGAGCGTGGCCACCCAGGGACTTGGGGTCCTCAGGCTGCCTTCTTTTTCACTGGTGGCTGCTCACGGCTCTGCCATGATTTTTCCTACAGGTCCTCAGTAGCCTGTAGCTAGGGAGTCCCATATGTGAGGACTGACTTCCTGCTTGTTCCTGGAGAAAGTGTAGTTACTCATCTGTAACAGGTGTTCTCCAGGGAGTGCAGGAATTGGTCCTCACAGCCCTCCCTCCTTCCCTTGGAGTTGCTATCCATTTTTGCCATCTTCTTGGTAGGACTTTAGCTATGGTACCTGACTGAGTAAGATAGCACCCTTGGGCAGGAAAGGGACCACGCATGCGTGGTGGCATTCCCAAAGGCTTTCTTTGAAAGCTGAAGAAATGCTCTGCGCAGGCTCCGTGAGGACTGATTCTTGCTTTCCCTGGAGAACACCTGTTACAGGTGAGTAACTACGCTTTTTCATTGGTGATTAGTGAAAGTGTCTGCCTCTTTAAAAAGCCTGCAGGGCCTGAGCTATAGTGGATTATATTTTGTCTTGATAAATGTTTATATGCAATAGTAATAGCACAGCAGTGGGATAAAGGCTGATATGAGATGTCAACAGCAGTGTGGCGGTGGTGAGAGAAATCTGCGATGGAAGGGAAAGTGGAAGGAAGGGAAAGCTCCGCACTGAGCTTGCAGGCCTCTCCATGGAGGGAGAGGATAACTTTATGGTGGCAATAAGAGAGTACTGCTACAATGTGATACACAAGGAGCATACTGCTTCTGTGTCACAGTTGTGGTTCTGTATGCATAGCTAGACTGGAGAACAGGAGATTCTCCGGGAACAAGCAGGAAGTTCTCACATATGGGTGATGTCAGTGCCGATGGAGCTCCCGTGGAAGCATCTCCTTGGCTTTCAAAGAAAGCCTTTGGGAGATGCACCATGCATGCTTGGTCCCCTTCCCGCCCAAGGGTGCCATCCTGCCTCAGTCTCCTTTTTTCCGTGGAACTCTCTGGACATCTGTCCAGTTTCCCCTGGAAAAAGTGTGATTTCTTTTTTTTGATACATTTCTGTCCGGTTTGCATACCGGTTCCTTCCCGCCCCTGAGCCAGCTCACCTCTGTGTCGCTCCTTGGGGTTCATTCCTTGTTTTTCCCCTTTTTTTTTATCTCGAGGTGTCCCTCAACCGGCAATCGTGCCCTTTTTCGGTCAGGGTGGCTGCCACAGGCATTGGGGCATGATGCCAAGCATGGCTGCAGTCATCTAACCTAGAACAATGGGTTCAGGACAAACTTATTGATGTCCCCTGCACGGAGAGAACCTCTTCAGGAAACCCATGACAGACAAAGCTGCAGAGATAGAGACCAAGTTCCTAACGAGAACCAGACTCTTGAGGAAGACCTCTATGCAGTCCTGTAAGAAGACTCCCGGGGAAGAAGCCCTTCTTCCTTAGGAAGAAGGGAGGGGGGTGGGTTGGCAATACCTCGCATTTTCAGGCCTTCTCGGCTTCTCAGTAAGGCCAACAGCACAAAGGACAGGGGCATGGTCCCCCGCAAGCAAAAAACCCCTAAGACCCAGGCACCGGCCCCAGCCCAGCCTACAGGGGAGCATCTGGTCCTGTTTGCCCACAGGTGGTCCGTCATCACCACTGATATCTGGGTGCTAAAAGTGGTCAGGGAAGGCTACCTCATCCACCTACATTTGGTGCCACCCTCGTACTTCCCAGGAGAACCCATCAGACCTCTTCTTCACCAGGCCCTGCTCCACACCGGGTTTGCAGGCCACTCCAGGACAGAGTGGTAGAGCCAGTACCGAAACATCTCACTGGCTTCTACTCCAGGTATTTCCTCGTCCCCAAGAGGACAGGGGGCCTCAGGCCCATTCTCGATCTGCAGGAGCTGAACAGGTTTCTGGTAAGGGAGAAGTTCAAGATGCTGTACCTTGGAACATTGCTGCCATTCCTCCAGCAGGAAGATTGGCTATGCTCCTTAGACCTAAAGGATGCCTACACACACATCCTGATTCATCCTGGCCACCGAAAGTACTTACGGTTTGTGGTGGGAGGGAGAGCAGTCTCAGTACATGTTACTCCCCTTCTGGTTGGCCGCCTCACCAACGGTATTTTTTTTTTTTTTTTTTTTTCCAAACTTTATTTTATTCATTACAAATAAATATACAAAAGCCAACAACATACCATCGCCGGGGGGTGTACTCTTATCCCTACCCGGCGAGAACCATCTTGCAATGAATACAATGTTTTTTATATTTTTCCCACCCCCTCCCCCCCGCCACCCTCCCCTCCCCCCCTCCCCCCCGCCACCCTCCTCTCCCCCCCCCCTACACACCCTTTCTCACAAGGTCACCCCCCCTCTGACACTCCACCTCCTATAATCCAGTGTGGAGGAGTTCGTTCCGACACCTGGCCCCTAAAGTATCGATATAGACCCCCCATATCTGCATGAAAGTGGTCCATCGTTTGACACTGCACCTTGCATGCCACCGTTCCATCAACATTACCTGGTGGAAGCAATTGCGCCACTCCACAAACGTAGGGACCTGTTGCTCCCGCCAACGGCGCAGGATCGGGCCCTTCCCCACCAGACAAGCCTTCCGCAGTAACAACCTATCTGCACGCCGAGCCGGGCAGGGGGGGTCCAGTCTGTCCAAAACCACAAAGGTACCCGTCCATCGCACCCGCATCTGCAACAGTGTACTAATATAGGCGCGTATCCGGGCCCAGTACAGCTGAAGACGAGGACAGGCCCACCACATATGTAATAGATTGGCTAAGGGTGCGGAACAGCGAGGGCAGCTACCATCATCCGTCATACAACTACGCAAGGCGCGGCGGGGCGAGAAATAGGCTCTCGTGAGACATTTAAATTGTACCTCTCTCCACTTCGCCCCCACTGCCAGGGCCGCTATCCTGCATAATGCTGTACGAACTGTGCCCGGCGGTACTTCCTTCCCCAGCTCCACCCCCCAGGCTGCCTCTACCCCCTGATAATCCACCGGGGTACGCAGGCCATCCAGGCGTGCCCTCAAGCCCGCTATCGTAGGAGGAGTGTCCTCCCCCAGTGCAAAGAGCCCCAGCAGCTGCTCAGAGCGCTCCGACGTCAGCGCTTCTCGAGGTAAAGAAGAAACGTAATGAGAGACCTGCAAGTACTCAAATGTATGCCTAACCGTCAAGCCATATTCCTGACCCAGGGCCTGAAAAGATTTACAGCGGCCACTGAGATCAACCAAATGCCCTATTAGGTATATGCCCCGCCGTCTCCAGTCCCGAAACCCCCGCGTCTCCGAGCCAGGGGTAAACTGGACATTGCCCTGTAGAGGCAGCCAGCTAGATGCCATCCAAGGTTTCTCCCAGCGAGCATTAAGGTAGCGCCAGGTCCGCAAAGCTGAACCAACTAAGACGCTCTTCACCAGGCGGCCGGGCAGATCCTTGGACCGGGTATGTAAAGCCCCTAACAGTGAAAAGGGCGCTACCAGCGCCTCTTCAATAAGTAGAGGCGTATATATGGCCGTCTGCCCTAACCAATCGCTCAGATGCCGGGCCTGACAGGCCAAGGCGTAAATCCCCAAATCTGGGAGTCCCATCCCCCCTTCCCGCCATTTCCCCACCAGCCGTATCAGGGGGATACGTGCCCTCGCCCCTCGCCACAAAAAGTTTCGAATCAGCCGCTCGACCTGCCTCAGATCCTTCCGATATAGCCACACCGGCAGGGTTTGTAACCAGTACAGCAGCCTCGGTAATATCACCATCTTTACCGCCGCCACCCGCCCGGACAGAGAAAGTGGCAATGGCCCCCAGGCCATGAACTGGGACTGTAGCCGGTGTACCATCCAATCTAAGTTACGCCTATAAAGGTCCCGTGGGTGGCTAGTCAGGCGGATACCCAAATAGGTAAAATAGGAGTCCGCCCATTTCAAAGGAAACTGACCCGACCACTTCCTCCGCAAGGATCCCAGAACATCAAGAGCCTCCGACTTCTCCCCGTTGATCTTCAGACCTGAAAAAAGGCCATAAGTCCGAAATTCCGCCAACAACTGCGGCAGGGACTCCTCAGGGGACACCAGATGCACCAGAAGGTCGTCCGCAAAAGCCGATAGTGTAAATGTTTGAGTTCCGATCCGCACCCCTTGTATCCCAGGCGAGGCCTCCACCGCTCGAATTAGCGGGTCTAGGGACAATACAAATAGCAAAGGTGAAAGGGGGCAACCTTGCCTCGTCCCTCTTTCCAAGGAAAAAGTCTCCGACAGCACCCCATTGCAAAGTATTCCCGCCGTCGGATTGGCGTATAGGCTGTCTATCATCGCACAGAACGAAGGCCCGAGGCCATACCTAGGTAACAACATGCGCAGGTAACTCCAATTAACCCGGTCAAAGGCCTTCTCCGCATCGAAACTCACCAATAAAGACGGTAACTGTTGGTCGTGAACCCACTCCAAAGAGGCTAGAATTTTCCGCATATTCCGTACTATGTACCTGCCCTTCACGAAACCGACCTGAGAGTTGTGAAGTAAAATATCCAAATACTCCGCCAGCCTGTTCGCCAACACCTTAGCAAAAATCTTAGCGTCAAAGTTCAATAGGGAAATCGGGCGGTAGGAAGCCGGGAGTTCTGGGTCCTTGCCCGGCTTGGGGATTAAGGTGATATAAGCCCGATTATGGCCCCATCGGAATCCACCCTGCTCCACCCGTCTCGCATATACCTCCACTAGAACCGGGCTCACATAGCCCTGGAGCAGTTTGTAAAATTCGGCCCCCAAGCCATCCGGTCCCGGAGATTTATAACAACTGGCCGTCCCAATCACCGCTCCCACCTCCTCCAACGTTACGGGACGCCCCAACCACGTGCTCTGTTCCTCTGTTAGCGATGGAAGGTGCAGCTTCCGGAGGTATTCCGAAGCTAACAAAGGAAGGTCCAGCTCCTTCGTATAAAGTGTTTTAAAAAAGTTCCGAAAGACCCGCGCTATCTCCGCAGGGCCACTCTGTAGCCTCCCCTGTTCGTCTCGTATGGCCGCCACAGTATTAGATCCACGCTGCCCCCGCAGGCAGCGGGCCAACAACCGCCCAGGCTTATCCCCATGACATTGAAGTCTATGACGGTAGTATAACATTGTCTTCTTAGCTCGTTGATGGAGCAGTTCGTCCAGACTCACCCGGGTTTCCCATAATTCCTTTTGCAGCCCCGCCGACGGGGTCTGCGCTAGCCGACGGCGCAGATAAGATACCCGCTTCTCTAAGCGAAGAATCCGATCTGCCAGCATCCGCCGCCTGCGGGCCGCAAAACCTATAATTTCTCCACGCATGACTACTTTAGCGGTCTCCCAGACCAATTCTGGGTCTCCGTCGTGTACTCGGTGGACCTCCGCGAATTCTTGCCAGCGCTGTTCTAAGAACTTATGAAATTGCGCATCTCTGTATAACTCTAACGGAAAACGCCATAGGCTAGACCGATCAGCCCGCATCCCCCAGCCGAGATCAAGCCACACTGGAGCGTGGTCCGATATCGCAAAGGGGCCAATCTGCGCCCCTTCCACCTTCGCGAACAATTCCTTCGTAAGCAGCACGTAGTCTATACGAGAACTGGAGCCATGGGCCCTAGACTGATGGGTAAAATCTTTTTCCAAGGGATGAAGCACCCTCCACGAGTCTACTAGTCCCAAACGAGCTTTAAAACGTTGCAGCGCACGGGTGACCGGTCCCCTTTCACGCGCCTCCCCTCCTCTGGTAGTGTCCAACTCCACGTCCAAGACGCCGTTAAAGTCGCCTCCCAGCACCAGGGGGATCTCCGGCAGCTGCTCCACTTTAGCGGCCACTGTGGCATAAAAGTGGGGATCCAAGGCGTTGGGTCCGTACACCGTGCCCAGAATGACTGGTTGCCCGTCTAAGTGTCCTTGCAATAGCAAATAACGCCCCGCCCCGTCTCGCACTTCTGCCTCCAAAACCCAACGGACCCGCTTATGGACCAAAATGGCCACTCCGCCCTTCTTCCCCACTGCCGGTGCCCCCCACACCTGCCCGACCCAGCCTCGCCGCAGCTTGGCATGTTCTTCGGCCGTCTGGTGTGTCTCCTGCAGAAAAGCAATATCACAGTTGTGTCGAGCTAGAGCCTGCAAAATTTTATATCTTTTAATAGGGTGGCCTAAGCCGCACACATTCCACGAGGTAATTCTCAGAGTGGCGGTGCAGTGTCAATTCCTCCCTGCCCGGTTTTCCATGTTACACTGGAAGGGGCTCTCCCAGCCTGGAGCCCCCTCCACGCTTTCTTATCACTAAACCTCCAAAGTTTTATATAGGGTGTGTTACCCACTCCTCCCCCCTCCCTCACCCCCCCCCACCCTGCACCCCACCCACCCCCCCCCCCCACCCCTCCCGCCCCCCCCTCATCCCCATCCCCCCCTGGATTATGAATCTACCAACCCCACACTCCCCTCTCCTCTCTCCCATGGACTTTCAGTGATGCGCTCCACCACCCCCGCTTTGCCCGACCTCTAACCCCCGACCCCCCACGGGCCCCCGTCGCAACACCCTCCCCACCACTTCCGCCTCCCATCAGTTACACTCGGGGTCACTTTTATGCCCTCAGCAATCCTGTCGGCATGTCTCTCCACCAACGCCGGTCATCTACCCCCCCTCTCCCCCATCTTTCATCCCACATAGGTCCGCTAAGCCAGCCCAGCTTCCCTTTAAGACTTCGGTACCCAGAGCGGAGTCTCTCCCTCCCGGGTGTCGTTCTCTGCGAACAACCAGCGTTCTGGCTCACAGGCTGACCCCTCCCTCAGTCTGCCCGCTCTGCCAGCGTTGGCTGTGCTCCACCCCTACCTGCCCGGCACGGCCCCTTGAGCCTTCGCAGGTTGTCTTTCTCCCCTCCCCCACCCCTTCTAACCCCTCAGACTATAGCACCGTGGAGGCTGTCGTTCTGCTCTCCCTCCCCTCCCCCCCCGCTCACAGTATAATAGCCCCCACCTCTACCGCCCGTGGGAGAGCCCCCCCTCCCCCCTGGTCCGCTAGTACATTAAGGGAGAATCAAACTGCCGCATAAGCATTTACCCTGGGTCCCATTCCCAGTTCCTCCCCCCCCCCCCCCCGCTTACCGTCCAGTAGTTGATAGGGGGGGTAGCACCGGCTCTCCCTGTGTCCCAACCCCCCATCTACCCCACTTCCGGGACCCCTCCCCCACCCGCCTCTAACAAGCCCCAGCAGCTCACAAAGAACCAGCCAATACATCTTAACATAACACAATGTAACCAACACATAACTCACAATGTATCCCTCTGGAACAACCAACCCATGAAATACAATGTAGCCCTCCCCCTTCCCTAGGTACCCCTCCAGCCTGCCTGGAAGCGTCCTGGCTCTCCGCCATCTCATTCAACAGGTCGGCCTCCCGGGGAGATGGCTGTCACTAAGGTCCATAGGTCCAGAGGGAGTCCACAGTCCAGGCCGCCGCTGTTTTGACGGTGGTCCTGAGGCCCATCTTGCGCCCCGGTCTTCCACCCGTGCTGACAACGGGGCGTAGCAGGCAAAACACAGTCACTTCCTCAGGGGCCCTCAACTCTCTCCTCCGGCGGACACAAGGCTCTCCACGTACGGCGTCGCGTCCTCAGCCGAGTCAAAAATCTTGCGCCGGCCCTCAACAAAGATATGGAGACGTGCCGGGTATTGGACCGTAAATTTAATTTGGCGTTCAATGAGCTTCTGGCAGAGGGGTGCATAGGCTCTGCGGCGCTGGCTGAGTTGTAGGGAGTAGTCCTGCGCTACCCGGATCCGCAGATTTTCCACCACCAGACCTCCCTGCGCTCTCGCCGTCCTCAAAACTGTCTCTTTTTGCGGGAAGTGGAGTAACTTCACCAAAACCACTCGAGGCCGGGAGTCTGTCAGAGGTTTACTGCCCACCCGATGGGCACGCTCGATGTGGATCTTCTCCCCTTCTACGTCCCCACCAGCACGTAACAGCGGCGAGAACAGCTCCACCAAATATTTCGGTAAGTCCGAGGCCAGCACCGATTCAGGTATGCCCATCACCCTCAGGTTGTTCCTTCGCGACCGGTTTTCTAGGTCGTCTATTTTAGCCTCCTGGGATCGCAGCTGGTTCCGTAGCGACTCTACTGTTTGCTGTAACGTGTTGGTGGTATCCTCCACTTGCCCCACGCGGTCCTCAACCTCCTGGAGCCGTTTGCCATAAGCCTCCACGGAACTTTGCACTTCGTCCAGTTTCTCCCGAATCGCTGAGAATTGCGTCGCCAGAGCCTCCGCTACCGCCGCGGATATTTCTTCTACTCTGGCGGGTGAAGTTGGGGAGCTCGGTGTCGCGGTTCCCTCCGCCATCTTACTCGGACCGGGCCCTCGGTCTCTCTCCTTTCTTCCCGCTCGTAATGCCGCTGCCATTGCTGAGGTTTTTGCAATGCAACTCAGGAGAATAACAAGGAGTTAGGCACACAGAGGGGCTTTGTGAAGCAGGTCGGGAGTCTCAAAAACGGTACGATTAGCCGGTATAAGCAAGGGGTGGTCGGAGGACGAGCAGCACCCGACTACTCGCTCTCACCACATCACCGGAAGTCACCAACGGTCTTTATAAAGTGCCTAGCAGTGGTGGCAGCCTACCTCCACCTCCAGGGAGTGCTTTGTCTTTTCCTACCTGGACAACTGGCTCATAAAAGGAGGCTCAGCTGCAGAGGCGCAACACGCAACAGCAGTGGGACAAAGTCCGATTGGATGTCAGTAGCAGTGGCGGTGGTGAGAGAAATCTGCAATGGAAGGGGAAGTGGAAGGAAGGGAGAGTTTAGTGTGGTAAAGAAATCATCCATTGAAGGAGAGGATAGCTTTATGGTGGCAGTAATAGAGTACTGCTGCAATGTGATACACAAGGAGCCTACTTCCTCTGTGTCACAGTTGTGGGTCTGTATGCATAGCTAGACTGGAGAACATGAGAAACAGGCCTGTTGCCAAGCCGGAAATGGCCCATGAGCATGGCCGGCCCAACCATCAGGCAAACTAGGTGGTTGCCTAAGGCGGCACCTTATGGGGATGGGGGCAGCACAAAGCAGAGCATTCAAAGCTAAACAATACATATTTTTTACAGCCAGGGGAGTGCAAAGTTTAAGGTCTGTTTTGGGCCGCTATCTTGAAACCAGCTCTGGGGCATGCCCTGCCATAAGCCATATGTTTGACACCCCTGTGCTATAAAATTATCTAAGAGTGTTTCTCACTTTCATACTTTTCTCAATATTATAACATGCAACATTTCTGCTTCCAAGAACATACTTAAAAAAATGTTTCCTTTTCTTTTTAATCAGCTTGACAAGACGAAGCTATCACTTAAGATGCTGTCTAAGGAACTTGAATCTTCCAAAGAGATGGCATGGTCTGTGAGTAAAAATTATAAGGTAAATTGTTCTCGAATGCTGTTTTTCTTTGTTTTTATTTTAGGTTATTACTATTATTGACCATTAATTATATAGCTATAAACATGTCCAGGACAACTTTATTTTCTTAGAAGTATAAGTCAACAAACAAATTGTAGGTGATCATTTGTATTGGACTCGTATAATGCAATTTGAAGTAATTATATAACAGGGTAGTTATAAAAATTTCCTAAAACACACCTGTTTTATGCTCTTGCGCAATTTACAGGCTGGTGCACGTGTGTGTGTACAGTAAGATGTTTATTTTATAAGCCATTTTCCTGCCTAAAATGATGTTTTTGGTGTGAAAAGTGCCGATTTCATAAAAAGATAAGTAACCATCAATTTGTCTTTATAACACACTAGTGCAAATCCCTGCACAAACTGCATCTAGACTGCAGGCACAGAAATTAACCCTGCTCGAGAACAGATGTAAATGTCAACGTATATTTTATAAATTTAAATAAGAGACTTCAGCCAATCTAAACAATTTGCAAGCATTTTAAACACAACCCACGAGTGAGAGCCTCAGAATTAACTCACTGAAAAATCCAAATCAGGAGTTAAAATAACATCAATGGTTCTCACTCGCTAACAACAACCATCAAGATACACGATATACAATATTTCATTCAATGATTTCAAACAACACTATAAACTGGCAAAATCACAAATCGTGTAACAAGATGGAATATGAGTGCCCCCAACGCCTTTTCTAGACATCTCATGTGAGCGTTTCGCTGCTGCTGTTTCAAGGGGATCCAACTCTAAAAAATAAAATAAAAATACAGGGCTTAATCCAATGCCGCAACCTGTAAACACAACTCCGTGCCAACACCGTAACAAAATCTAAACACTTACCTCAAATCACATCGACTACCAGCCAGGCATCTCAATGTTAGTCAAAACTGACTTCCAAACCATGATTCACCACCATGCTTAAAGCCGATATCCACTCAACTTCTACTTCCGGACCCATTATATACGGCCGGAACTACAACTCAGCCATCATAGACACCTGACATAACATCTTCCAACTAATCAATCTACTACTCTGGGGAGGAATAAACCCCCCAATTTAAGCAACATAAGTGGATAAGTGGAGTTTTTATGTTTTGTTGGAGTTTTCTCTTGGAGCTGTCCCTAGTAATGCTGTTGCTTAAATTGGGGGGTTTATTCCTCTCCTCCCCCGCCCCTGTTGGAGGAGGCTTGCAGCGACTCGGCCTGTTAAAAAAAAAAAAAAAAAAGCGAGTGCTTTTGCTGCAGCGGAGAACGGCTAATTTCTGTGCTGCCGTGTCTTTCCAGCTGAGAAGGGCCTCATCTTCGGTCTCTCGCCTCGTTGCTGAAGCCCCAGAGGCGGCTGAGCACGAGGGCGGGAAGACCACGGTGATCACTCTCCTCGTGCCGGAGTGTAAAGTGCGGAGAGAGGAACTGTAGGCGGAAGCAGGTTAGAAGGCAGCGGGGTGTATTAATGGGGCCACATGATCTGCAGCGAGGACACGAGTGCCTGCAAAAAGATGGAAGTTTTTCCCGCTGTGGCCTTCGCGTGCTTTTGAGGCGTGGTATGCTTTGTTGGGGAGGTGAAGGAATGTCCCAAGATCAGCCGTTTTCAGCAAGGAAGGTGGAGGGGAGGGGGGCCATTTTAGGCTGGCAGTTTTTAGTTTCCTTTTGATATATATTTCTCCAGGAACAAGCAGGAAGTCAGTCCTCACATATGGGTGACGTCGGCGCCGACGGAGCCCTCGTGTGGAGCAAATCCCCAGCTTTCAAAGAAAGCCTTTGGGATTGCATCGCGCGTGCGCGGTCCCCTTCCCGCCCAAGGGCGCCATCTTGCTCAGTCTCCCTTTTTCCGAGAGCCCAACAGACGTCCCAAATTCCTCGCGGGAAAAGTGCGTCAAAACTCCAGAAGAATTTTTCTCTTTGACCCGGTTCAGTGCCGGTTCACCTTCCCGCCTGGGCTCAGTACACCGGTATCGAGTCTGGTCAATTTTTTGCGTTTTTGTCCTTAGTGACCAGCGTTCGTGCTTTTTTTATTTTCACTGGCAGCACGGTCCTTCAACCTCGCAGGAGCCCTTTTTCCCCCGATGGCTGCCAGCGGGTTTAAAAAGTGTGATTGGTGCAAGAAGTTGATGTCCATCACCGACACACATGACTGCTGTCTCCGATGCCTCCGGCCCAACCATGACCCGAAGGTCTGTGGCCCGTGTGGGAAGATGTCCTCTAAGGCACTTAGGAGTAGGCAG
Organism: Ichthyophis bannanicus; assembly: GCA_033557465.1. Taxonomy (NCBI): domain Eukaryota; kingdom Metazoa; phylum Chordata; class Amphibia; order Gymnophiona; family Ichthyophiidae; genus Ichthyophis; species Ichthyophis bannanicus. The sequence continues at coordinate 792,824,780 of CM066032.1, forward strand.
CAGCAGCAGCGTGAAAGGATTTTCTCCAAGTCCGCATCCCCCCCCGGGTCCGGACCTCATCAGAAGCCTCGACATCTTGGGAACTGTCTGAACCCGAGCAACGTCGAGGATCTTTTGAGCCGGGGTCTCCCTCCTGGGAACACCGAAGGAAGAAGAAACCCGTGAGGGTGACGTCATTGGATACCTCTGATCACCCTGGGCCCTCGAAGGCCAAGTCGCAGAGTTCTGACCACCGCCCAGGGTCCTCGGAATCGGAGCGGCCTGTGAAGATGCCTCTCACGGAGCCGGAGATGCCGAGGAAGGTAACTGCTGTTGTCCTCGTGGATTCCCCGACCTGAGCCGGAGGCTGCAGAGTCTTCTGAGCTCAGTCTCAGGATGACGGCCCTGGAGCGCAGCATGTCTGCCTTCATGGAGCAGCAGCGGGTGCTGATAGCCGGTCTCACTGGTCCATCCGCCTCGACCACCGGGACCTCAACATCCAAGTCGACCCCGGAGGCCGAACTGATCCTCGAGACTCTTCGGACTTGAGTCTATCCTTGCCCAAGGTCTCCCTCGACCTCCCGCTCGGGACCAAGGTCATCGACGCCGGTGCTGTCGGCGTTGGGGCGGTTGGGGCCAAAGCCCTCTCGGCAGGAGCTGCTCGATTCCTCCTCAGAGGGATCTGGATGGGAGACAGAAGATGAAGAGTCCCCAGACACTCATCGGACCCGGTACGTCCCATTGGACTAATCTGGTTTGGTGCCTCAGAGAAGGTCTCCTCTGGAGGATACCCGGTTCTCAGACTTCGTCAGGGACATGGCCAAGGCTTTGCCATTCTTTTCGGACACTGAGGAGGAGCATCTAGCTGAAGAGCTTGAAGCCCTCCAGTATGACTTTCCCCTGAGGGAAGCCCTTACTGTGCTGGTTCCTCCGATGCTGGAACGGCTGATGCTCCGCATGTGGGAGGCACCAGCCTCGATGCCGGTGCTCAGGAAGTGGGTCGATTCCATCTATCAACTCCACAAGAGCCCTGGGTTCCAAAAGGCACAGCTGCCGCACAACTCCATGGTTGTGGAATCGGCTATGCACAGGCTCAAGAGCCAAAAGACGCACTCCTCGGTGCCTCCTGGCCAGGAGGCCCAGAACCTGGACGCCCTCGGCAGAAAATGCTTCCAGGGCTCAATGCTGTCATGCCGTGTCCAAACCTACCAGCTGTACATGGGCATGTACTTGAGGGACCTGGCAAAGGAGATTGCTGGGTTCTCAGCTGGCCTCTCCGAGGCACCCTTGCAGCGCTTCAATGCCTTGTCCACCGGGATTCGAGAGTGCTCGAAGTTCATATCTCGAGCGGCCTATGACGGCTTCAAGGCTTTGGCCCGAGTAGCCGGGGCTGGCATCGGTGCATGCTGCCAGGCCTGTCTAATGTCGTCGGATCTGGAGCCATGGGTTCAGGACAAGTTGGTCGATGTCCCTTACCGAGGTGATAATCTTTTTGGCAAACCCATGACTGAGAAGGCTGCTGAGCTTGAGTCCGAGTAGTTGACCTGGACAAGACTCTCAAAGAATATTTCTGCCCTTTCTAAGAAGAAGGGCTCAGGTAAAAAGCCTTTTTCCCGAGGAAGGGTACTGCTTACCGAAACTACCCCACTTATCAGGCCAAGGGACAAGGGCATGGCCCGTGTAAGCAGAAGACCCCCAGGCCCCGGCTTCTACCCAGCTGGGAGGGTTTTTTTGACTCCTAAGGCATAGTCTCTCTTCCGCCAGTGGGTACAGGAGTGCACAGGAGGCAGGCTAACCCTGTATGCCCACAGGTGGCCAGCCATCACCTCGGATATCTGGGTCCAGCAAATAGTCCAACAGGGCTATTTGCTTCACTTCAACCAGATACCACTCTCCTTTTTTCCAGGAGAGCCTCTCAGACCCCCTCTTCACAAGGACCTCCTCTTGCTGGAGTTGGCAGGTCTTCTGGAGGATCAGGCGGTGGAACCTGGTGCCCCACCACCTGCAGGGCAAGGGCTTCTACTCCAGGTATTTTCTCATACCGAAGAGAACAGGAGGCCTCAGACCCATCCTCGACCTGAGAAACTTGAACAAGTTCCTGGTGAAGGAAAAGTTCATGATGCTTTCCCTTGGAATATTGCTGTCTTACCTCCACCAGGAAGAATGGCTATGCTCCTTAGACCTGAAGGATGCCTATACACACATCCTCATACATCCAGACCACAGGCAATATCTGAGATTTTTAGTGGGAGGAAAACATTTCCAATACAGGGTACTACCCTTTGGCCTAGCCTCCGCTCCCCAGAGTGTTTACCAAATGCCTGGCTGTAGTAGTGGCCTTCCTCAGAAGCCAAGGGATTTTTGTCTTCAAGGGCCAATCGCCTCAGGAGGCCCAACAGGCTACTTCTCGCACTATCAACATGTTGCAACATCTAGGCTTTGTCATAAACCACGCAAAGTCTACTTTGCTCCCCACTCAAAACTTAGAGTTCATAGGAGCAAGACTGGACACCCTTCAGGCGAGGGCTTACCTGCCGGAGGTCAGGACACAGAGGCTGCTAGCACTGGCACAACAATTCAGGCACAGTTCTAAGGTCTCAGCGAGACGCTTCTTATGCCTCCTGGGCCACATGGCCTCCACAGTACATGTGACCCCAAATGCCCGTCTTCACATGAGAACAGCTCAGTGGTGCCTCAGAGATCAGTGGACACAAGCCACCGGCAGCCTCAGAGACAGGATAACAGTGTCCAAACGGTTGGTGAAGTCGTTACAGTGGTGGCGTCAGCCTCCCAACCTGCTCGAGGTAGTGCCTTTTCAGACTCCCTCGAACACAAGAGTGCCAACGACAGATGCCTCCTTGCTGGGCTGGGGAGCTCCTTGCCTGGAGGCATGCACTCAGAGGCTGTGGTCTCCTCAGGAGTCTACACACCAAATCAACCTCTTAGAGCTGCGGGCGATTCGCCTAGCTCTTCAAAACCTTTATCAGTCTGTATTGATACAGGCAGACAACCAGGTACAGGGAGGTACGGGGTCTACGTGAACAAGCAGGGAGGTACGGGGTCTCATATCCTATGTCAGGAGACACTAGACCTCTGCTCCTTTGCCGTCAGGCAGGATATGTCTCTCAAAGCAGTGTACCTTCCTGGTCAGGAAAACTGCCTAGCAGACAAACTAAGCAGGATTCTCCAACCTCACAAATGGCAACTGAATCCGGAGGTGGCCCAGCATGTTTTCCACCGATGGGGGCATCCGTCCATAGATCTCTTTGCCAGTCCACAGAATCACCAGCTGCCCAAATTTTGCACCAGACCAGACACACCCTCTGAGGGTGGCTGGAAATGCTTTTCTGATCTCCTGTTCAGTGTGCCTCCTGTATGTGTTTCTTCCCATGCCTCTGATGGCCGGACTCTTCAAAATCCTTCGGGACATGGCCTCTCATTCCGGTAGCCCCCAGATGGACAAGACAGCCTTGGTTTCTGCTACTCCTCCAGATGGCAGTGGAAGCCCCACTCCCTCTGGGAACACAGCCCGACCTCTTCTCCCAGGAGCAGGGCTCTCTCTTACATCCCAACCTCAGGTCCCTCAATCTGATGGCATGGCTGCTGAAAGGATAGTGCTGGTGCCTCTCCTCCTACCTAAGAATGTAGAAGTGGTGTTACTGGCCTCAAGGAAACAGTCCACTAGGAGAACCCATTCCTTCAAGTGGCGCAGGTTTGAGGGGTGGTGCACCCAGCACATTGAAAACCCTTTCTCTTGCCTTGTTCCAGTGGTGCTGCAGTACCTGCTTCATCTCTCTGAATTAGGTCTTAAGTCTAACTCTGTCAGGGTCCACCTGAGTGCTTTGTCAGCACACCACTCTCCAGTGGAAGGACAACCTCTTTGGGCTCACCCCTTGTTGTCCAGATTCCTCAGAGGTCTACTTCTACTAAAACACCCAGTTCGTCCCCCGGCAACCGAGTGGGATTTGAATGTGGTCTTGGAGCAGCTTACTTGCCCACCTTTTGAGCCGATGTCCACTTGCCATCTGCGCTTCCTCTCCTGGAAGGTGCTCTTTCTAGTGGTACTCACATCTGCCAGACGAGTGAGTGAGCTGCAGGCTCTTGTTTCAGATAAGCCATACACACGGTTTTATAGGAACAGGGTGGTCCTTCGCACCCACCCCAAGTTCCTTCCGAAAGTGGTCTCTTTGTTCCACCTCAACCAAGAGGTGGTTCTTCCAACCTTCTTTCCCAGACCGCATGCCAGCCGGGCAGAGGCAGTCCTGCATACCCTAGATTGTAAGAGGGCATTGGCCTTCTACCTGGAGCGTATGCGGGGACACCGAAGGGCTTCTCAGCTCTTCGTTTCTTATAACCCCAGTAAGCTGGGGCTACCTGTCTCCAAGCACACGTTGTCCACCTGGGTGGCAGTCTGCATTGTCTGGGTGTACAGGGCGGCCAACCTCCCTTTGCAGGGTCGAGACACGGCCCACCATGTCAGGGCTAAGGCCACATCAGTGGTTCACTTCCGCTCTGTTCCGCTGGCAGACATCTGCCGGGCCGCAACTTGGTGTTCAAGCTAGACTTTTGCAGCCCATTACTGCCTGGATAGGGAGTCCCGATGGGATAGTGCTTTCGTCCAGGCGGTACTCCATAACCTATTTGAGGTATAGGCAACTCCAACCCTCTGACCCTTTGGTGTCAGGCTACCGGGGGGTGTTGCGTTCTCATCTGAATTCCTATTACAGCTGCTGCGGCTCTTCTAGAGGGAGCCATTTTTCAGCTATGGGTTTTAGGTAGCTTATAGCTAGGGAGTCCCATTTGTGAGGACTGATTTCCTGCTTGTTCCTGGAGAAAGCGTAATTACTCACCTGTAACAGGTGTTCTCCAGGGACAGCAGGGATCAGTCCTCACAACAGTCCCTCCTCCCCTGGAGTTGCATTATTTTTCTATTCTTTGCCATCTTTTTAGCTATGTCATTTGACTGAGCAAGATGGCACCCTTGGGTGGGAAGGGGACCGCGCATGCGCGATGCAATCCCAAAGGCTTTCTTTGAAAGCTGGGGATTTGCTCCGCACGAGGGCTCCATCAGCGCCGAAGTCATCCATATGTGAGGACTGATTCCTGCTGTCCCTGGAGAGAACACCTGTTACAGGTGAGTAACTACGCTATATATTGCGACGCTCCTGCCTGGGCCCTAGAGCTTACAGGCAGGAGTGGCCTTATATAATGTCCCTTATGAATAAAGCTTGTACTGATCCCTATGAATGCTGGGATTCGTAGTACACTTGTTTTTTTTCTTTAGGGATGAAAGTTGTAGTTGTGACTCGAGTGATAAGGCTTGCAAGAAATTTATTTGTTGTGGGGATATTTTTACCGCATTACAATTCAAAGGTGCATAACGTAAAGGTGCAACTTTCAACATAAAGGTGAAATCAGGAGGCCAGGAAACAACTGAAATCAAATAGCTTTAACTGAGCTTTACACAGTCACGGTAGCTTCTACTCAGCTTTGCCTCGTGTGGTTGCTTGGGATTATTGCAGCCTCACAGTAACAGCTGTTCTCCTCACAGCGTGGCTTTACAGAAACAGGTGAAAACAATTTGTGAACTTTCACGGCTAGGCAACAGGTATAGCAAACGTTTTGTATTCTTCTCATACAACTTCAGATGCTTCTTTACACTGTTACTCTCTAAAACATAAAGAGCAATCCATTGCACAAGGATCATAACTCAAGGTAGGCACATCATTATCTATCTGCATACATTCATCTGGGCTAAGGCAATTGTTCTCTTCATCAGGTTTCTTATGTTTCCCTGACTTTAGCTCCAGAAATTGCTGAAACTCTTTTAGAAGCAATTCAGCCTGTAGCTGCTCTTTAGCTGCTTGATAGTCTCCGGTAAGGGTCACACCCTTCCCCCACTCACTATCTGCTCCTGTTGCAGAGTTTGGCTTAGGGAGGTCAGCACAATGAAAGGGTTTCTCCAGCAAAGCATTAAAATTAGGAAATTCAGCTTTACCTTTATCAGAGACGTTGGCATAAGAACAGGCACCTTTCTTCCAGGATTCTCTCCTCTCTAGAAACTCAGGAGCCTTATGGCTAGCTCTTCTGCTAGGGGAATTTCTCTCAGAAAAACTTCTTTCCTGTTTTGGTTCCTGGCTTTTATAGCACTGCTCGCCACCAGACAAAATACCTTTTCTCCAAGAGCTGGGTTTGCTAGCCTTCCCACGTTTAGGCTCTACCGTGTAGGAAGGATCTCCTTGAGAGTATATTGGGCTCCAAGGCTTACTGTTCCAGGATTCTGCCTTCTCCCAGGGTTCTAGCGTTTTTCCCCTTTGATTCCAAGTTCCTCCTGAAGACCAATGTGCACTGGAAGCCGCTTCTCGTCTGCTTCGTTTCCTGCTGCTCTCCTTGTCAGCCTTGCTGCCTGCCTTGCCAGGTTGCTGCCTCCTCTGTCAGCCTTGCTGCCTTCTTTGTCAATCCTGTCTGAGGATTTAAAAAGGGCTTCATTTCCCGGCACTCCCTGTCGTTCCCCTGGGCGTGCCCAATCAGTGCTGAAGCCTAACTTCTCCCCTGGGCTGGGGCTTGTCTTCAGCTCAGCCGATAACTGTGTTTTTTCCAAGTCAGTTTTGGAAATCCTGTGTGTGTCATCCCTTCTATCAGGATTTTCCCCTATCTCCATTTCCTCTGGAGGGGAGTCTTCACCACAATTTATATATATAGATAGATAAATAGATATATGACATAGATATATATGGTTAGTTAAGAATAGATATATTCATTTTTATATGGTTACATATCTCACAATTATATTAAAAAATATATATCTATATAGTATAGTGCCAAAGTGTTGATGCAATGCCTGCTCCTCACAGTGCCTGCTCTGTGGGGCCCGCAGGGGTGCGGTGTCTGAGACCGGAGTGTGCAGGGGCTGCACACTGGAGGCAGCCTCTGAGCAGGAGCTTCAGGCCAGTGGAAGTCAAATCCCATCAGCTTCCGGATCAATGGAAACAGGGGATGCTTTGGAGGAGATCCTCGAGAAGGGATCGCTGCCGCCCTTACCTTCAGGGCAGCAGGTACCCTCGCAGCCACAACTGGGCACCTCCTCAGTGGAGGGAGGCCTCTGTGTTTTTTCCTTGGAGTTTGTGCTATTGTTGCACAAAGCTTTCTGCATGCGTCAGCAGGAGGGTCAAGGAGGCCCTCGTAAGCGGGCGGCGGAGAACAAGCTTCTGGAGGCAGACATTCCTTCCAAGCGGGCTAGAGCAGAGGAGGAAGAGCCCATTTCCCTGGATTCGCAGATACTTGAATCGGATAGAGAATTGGGGGAAGAGGAAGAGCTCAAGGAAGGTGAGATTCCAGAAGAGCAGATGAGAATTGTGAGTTTTTCGCCGTGAGGAGTTACCGGCATTGATTGGAGAATCTTTGAAGGTACTTAACATGGCCACAGAAGCACAAGGGAGCGAGGATCCATTGATTCAGGCAGTCCAGAAGTCTCAGAAAGTCTTTCCAGTTCACAGTGTGGTCCGGCAGATGATACAGGAGGAGTGGGATCAGCCGGAGGCTGTGCTAAGGGGAGTGCGATCTATGTCACACTTGTACCGTTGGCCAGAAGCGGAAAAGGATTTGTTAAAGTCATCCAGAGTGGACACGGCGGTATCAGCTGTGACCAAGAAGACTGCCATCCCGGTGGAGGGCAGTGCAGCTCTGAAAGATGTCCAGGACAGGAAGTTGGACACTTTGCTGAAACAAGCCTTCAACATTAGTGCCATGGCCCTTCAAGCTTTGGTATGCGGGGCCTGGGTGGCCCGGGCTTGCTTCCGGTGGTCCCAGAAGCTGCAATCGGCTGAGGAGTCGCAGGTAGGGCCACAAGGGGATGCGGCACGAATTGAGTCTGGAGCGGCCTATCTGGCAGATAGCCAGTATGACCTCATTAGAAGCTTGTCAAAGAACATGGCTTCTGTGGTGGCTGCTTGTCGATATCTTTGGCTCCGCAACTGGGCAGCAGATGCTTCCTCCAAAGCCCGCTTTAGCAGGCTTCCCTTTAAGGGGAAGCTGCTCTTCGGAGAGGACTTGGACAAGTTGGTGAAAGACCTAGGGGAGTCTAAAGGGGGCAGTCTTCTGGAGGATAGGCCTAAGCAAGGTCGCTTTGTGACTCCGGAGTGCTCTCAACAAAGGGAGTTTTGGAGGACCAGGCCAGCTCGTCAGAACTCCTTTCAGAGGGGACAGTCCCCCCCCCAGAGGTCAGGGTTTCTGGGGGTTTTGAGGAGCGGGGAGAGGTTTTGGGACCTCTTCAGCATTCTCTGGCCAGAGAAAACCACAATGAGACAACGGGAGCTCAGGTAGGGGTTCTGCCGCTAGGAGGGCGTCTAAGGCAGTTCCTCTCAGCCTGGGTCCGGTTAACATCCGACCAGTGGGTCTTGGAGGTCCTACAATTTGGTTATGCCCTAGAGTTTGCAAAGCCGGTCCTCCCCTCGTTCGTCCAGTCGCCTTGGTCCCAATGCCAAGAGATCAATACGGCTGCGGTCGGTACTCAATTTACTTTGTGATTCCAAAGAAAAAAGGTTCATTGCGACCAATTCTAGACTTCAAGTGTGTCAATCTGCACTTTCGGATGGAAACTCTGAAGTCGGTGATAGTGGCAGTGAGAATTTCTGACTTCCCTCGACCTCACTGAGGCATATCTACATATTCCCATCAGAGAGGCTCACCAGCAATTCCTGCGCTTCGTGGTGCCACAGGGTCACTTTCAGTTTCAAGCGTTGCCGTTCGGCTTGGCGACGGCCCCACGCACTTTCACCAAGTTGATGGTAGTGGTGGCAGTGGCCCTTCGCAGAGAAGGTATTCTAGTCCATCCTTACGTGAACGATTGGATGATCAGGGCCAAGTCCAAGGAGGAAAGTTTGAGGGCAATGGCCAGGGTAGTAGCTGTCCTTCAAAGTTTGGGGTGGGTGATCAATCGAGCAAAGAGCAAGTTGGTGCCCACTCAGGAGATCGAGTATTTAGGGGCAAGGTTCAGCGTGCTATCGGGCAAGGTATTCTTGCCAGCTCAGAGGGCAAAAGACCTACATTGACTATTGCGAGAGTTTGTGGCTCAGAAGGCTCCATCAGCGTGGCATTATCTGCAAGTACTGGGGACATTGGCAGCAATGTTAGACCTAGTACCATGGGCCATAGCTCATATGCAACTGCTCCAGCGGTCTTTGCTGCGGCGCAGGTCACATCAGAAGCAGCCTCGGTCAATGACACTACCCTGTACAGCAGCAGTCAAGGAATCTCTACAGTGGTGTCTCTCTCCGGGGAATCTGGAGAAAGGAATGCCCTTCGACAACCCTCTGTGGGTGCAAGTGACGATGGACCCGTGTCTGTCAGTCTGGGGGGCGCACTGCGAGGGACACTTTGCCCAGGGATGCTGGAGTACCCAGGAGTCGCAATGGTCCATCAACAGATTGGAGTTGTGGGCAGTGACAATGGCTCTGAGTGTTCCGGAGTTGGGTTCTCGGGAGAGCGGTCAGAATTCTTTCGGACAACGTTACGGCAGTGGCCTACATCAATCGGCAGGGCGGCACGGGCAGCCTTCTCTTGGAGGAGGAGGCAGAAAGCCTCTTGGTATGGGCCGAGGATCATCTCTTAGCCATATCAGCCCAGCATGTCGCCGGAGTGGAAAACGTCACAGCCGACTACCTCAGCAGGCACAAGATAGATCACGGTGAGTGGGAGCTCAGCCAGGAAGTCTACGAGCAGCTAGTACACTGGTGGGGGCTGCTGGTGATGGATTTCATGGCACGCTGGGAGTTGGCCAAAACAAGCAGATTCTTCAGCAGAAGAAGAGAAAGAATGTCGGAAGGGCTGGACGCCCTAGTTCAACGGTGGCCCTTGGAAGGGTTGCTTTGTGTTCCCTTCGTGGGCGCTCACAGGCAGAGTTCTTCAGAGGATAGACCGCATCAGGGGTTGGTGATCCTGATAGCTCCGGATTGGCCGAGGCGGCCGTGGTATGCCAATCTCGTTCGGCTATTGGCAGACCGGTCGTGGAGGCTCCCAGTAAGAGAAGACCTTCTCAGGCAGGGACCGGTAAGGATGCCACAGGTGGATCGGTTCTCGCTTACGGCATGGCTATTGAAAGGGCAAGGCTGCTTAAAAGAGGATATTCGGGAGCAGTGATTTCAACGTTGCTGAAGGTCCGCAAGCGTTCTACCTGTTTAGCGTATGTGAGTTTGGCGCATTTTTGAGAACTGGTGTGAGGAACGGCAGAAGAAGACATTGTCAGTTTCGGTCTCGGAGGTGTTGGATTTTTTACAAGCCGGTCTTGAGAAGGGGCTGGCAGTCAGTTCCTTGCGGGTGCAGCTAGCAGCTATCGCTTGTTACAGGGGCAAGGTTAAGGGTAAAGCGTTAAACCAGCACCCTGATGTGGTTCAGTTTCTTAAGGCAGTGAGGCGTATACGGCCACATCAGAGTTTGGTGATGCCTCCTTGGGATCTCAATTTGGTGTTGGATTCCCTTGCCAGGGTGCTGTTCAAACCCCTTGAGCATACTTCTCTGAAGGATTTGACTTTTAAGTCGGTGTTTTTAGTGGCCATTTGTTCAGCCAGGCGAGTCTTTGAGTTGCAGGCGTTGTCTTGTCATCCACCTTTCCTCATTTTCTTCAAGGAGAAGGTGGTGTTGAGAACGGTTCCATCCTTTTTGCCCAAGGTAGTTTCTCCCTTTCATGTTAATCAGTCGGTGTCGCTTCGTTCCTTTGCTGGTTTGGGGCAGGGAGAGGGAGATGTGCGGCTGCGCCTTCTGGACGTGCGAAGAGTTTTGAGGCGGTATCTGAAGCGTACTAAGGCTTTCCGCAAGTCAGAGTGTTTTTGTGGTGTTCGGAGGGCCGCGCAAGGGAGAAGCGGTGGCCAAGGCCACTATTTCCAGGTGGATCAGGGAGGCCATTGCTTCCGCTTATATTCTAAAGGGAAGACAGGTTCTGGTGGGATTGCGGACTCATTCCACTCAGGCTCAGGCCACCTCGTTGGCGGAGTTTAGTTTGGTCCCTCCCTTGGATATTTGCAGAGCGGCTACTTGGTCTTCTCTACATATTTTTGCCAAACACTACCGGTTGGATATGCAGGCAATGGCAGATGCCGGTTTTGGGGGAGAGGTGCTTCGATCCGGTTTGGCAGGACCCTCCCAAGCTTGAACTGCTCTGTTACATCCCAGAAGAAAGGGACTGGACTGGAGAGACGATTAGGAAGCAGTAATTAGACCTTACCTGCTAATTAGTGTTCCTGAAGGATCTCCAGTCCAGTCCCTGGTCCCACCCGGTGTGCTTAGTGCCAGTTCGAAGCAGTTCAGGAGGGGTAGTTGGCACAGAGGGTTGATTGTGCCAGTGTTTCTCTGGCGTTCCGGTGGCAGGGCGGATGGACTGAAGCAGGGCCCTGCTATCAGAAGTGCTGCATAACCTGTTAGGTAATTTACAAGGAGCTTTGTCAGGTAAACCTCCTCCTCCTCCTCCTCCCTGGGGGGGGGCAGTGGGGTCATCTCCATTCAGGGATCGGGATGGGCTGTATTATAGTTTGTAGTTTTTTTATAGTTGGTTAGTTGTCTCTCCGTTAAGTTTACTTTGTCAACAGGATACTGAGACTGGTGGGTGGTGCCAGTGCTATATATATCCTGATGTCGTCAAGAGAATGACGTACTCAGTCTCCAAGCTGCAGGAATAGGAGCACAACCCAGAAGAAAGGGACTGGACTGGAGATCCTTCAGGAACACTAATTAGCAGGTAAGGTCTAATTACTTCTTTCTGCATACCAGGAGTGTGTTGATGGCAACATGGGCTTCTATGTTTCAGGAGCTTGGGACTTAAAGCACAATGCCAAATAAAAAGAAATCTGTCAGTTTAGATATTTTTCCCACTCTGTGTGCAATGTGAGTCCTAGACTATGCCTAAAGAGTCTCTGCTGAGAGATAACCATGTGGAGCATAAAAAGGCATCAGGGTCTTCAACTGTGGAAATGGATAAATCATGAATGGCTGAGATTAAAGCCTGGTTTACTGAGCTTAAGTAAGATATTGCTCATCTCAAAAATTATTTAAGCAGTAAAGCTGCAGAGTTGCATGCCAAGTATAGTACATGTGGCTCAACAATTGGATGAAGCAGAGTAGTGACCAGATAATCATCAAGGTGTGCTGATGGTTTTAAGAAGCAAATGTAAACCATGAAGGATGAAAACCATACTTTGATAGGTAAAGTCATAAACTTTGAAAATGGTTATTGTTGCCTTTATTTGATATACTGCAAATTCAGCAATGCAATCAATGCCGTTTACATTAAAAAAAACCCCTAAAATTAGTAGCATGGAAAGGAATGCCAACTTCGCTGATAGGAGAGAGAAAAAAAGGGAGAGATGGTTAAGAGAGAGGGGGAATGCTAGGTCAGAGCAGAGAGGAAGAGGTGGGGAGGGAGGGTGCAGGGCCGGCCCGTCCATTGAGCAAGAATGTTTTTTGCACAGGGCCCCGCGTTTCAGGGGGCCCCGCGCAAAGAACATTCTGCTTTTTTTTTTTTTTAAATTACATTTAAAAAAAACCCCTGTCTCTGGCTGCTGCCGCTGCCGCGTCCGTCGCAGCAGCGGCAGAATGGAGTGTCCCGCGGGGCCCCTTCTCCTCGTAGAGCCCTCTGCAAGGGCTTTCAGATTCGCGAAGGGAGAGTGCTCCCTCGCGTCTCTGTAAAGCCCGCAGGGGCTAATGGGAAATTTCCCATCAGCCCCTCGCGTCTAAAGGGGCAGATGGGAAATTTCCCATTGGCCCCTGCGGGCTTTACAGAGACGCGAGGGAGCACTCTCCCTTCGCGAATCTGAAAGCCCTTGCAGAGGGCTCAACGAGGAGAGGGGGCCCCGCGGGACACTCCATTCTGCCGCTGCTGCGACGGACGCGGCAGCGGCAGCAGCTAGAGCCAGGTTTTTTTTTTTTTTAAATTTGCCAGAAGGGAAGGGAAGGGAGGGGGGGGGTTTAAGACTGGTAATGGGCTGGGGGGCTGATGGAGGCTGTCTGGAAATGGGGTGATGGGGGGTTAGGACTGGAAATGTGCTCTGGGGGGGTTAGGACTGGAAATGGGCTGGGGGGGGGGTTAGGACTGCTAATGGGCTGGGGGGCTGATGGAGGCTGTCTGGAAATGTGCTGGGGGGGGTTAGGACTGGAAATGGGGTGGGGGGGTTAGGACTGGAAATGGGCTAGGGGGGGTTAAGACTGGTAATGGGCTGGGGGTTGATGGAGGCTGACTGGAAATGGGGTGATGGGGGGTTAGGACTGGAAATGGGCTGGGGGGGGTGGTTAAGACTGGTAATGGGCTGTGGGCTGATGGGGGCTGTCTGGAAATAGGGTGATGGGGGGTTAGGATTGCTAATGGGCTATGGGGGGGTTAGGACTGCTAATGGGCTATGGGGGCGCTAGGACAGGAAATGGGCTGATGGGGAGGGGTTAGGACTTGAGGTGGGCTGATGTGGTTAGGACTGGTAATGGGCTGTGGGCTGATGGGGGGGGGTTAGGACTGGCAATGGGCTATGGGGGGGCTGACTGGAAATGGGCTGATGGGGTTAAGACTGGAAGTGGGCTGATGGGGGGGTTAGGACTGGTAATGGGTTATAGGGGGGGCTTAAACTGAAAATGGGTTGATGGGGGGCTAGGACTGGTAATGGGTTGGGGGATTGCTATGACTGGAAATGGACTGAGTGGACGGGGAGGCTTGAACTGCAAATAGCTGATGGGGAGGGAGCTTGGAATGGAAATGGGCTGTGAGGGAAGGGAGCTAGGACTGAAAATGGGCTGATGGAGCAGCTAGGATAGGACTGGAAATGGGCTGTTGGGGGGGAGCTAAGATTGGAAATGGGCTGTGGTGGGGGCTTGAATTGAAATGGACTCATGGAGGGGCTAGAACTGGAAGTAGGCTCATGGGGGGACTTGGACTGGAATTGGGCTGAGTGGAGGGGAGCTAGGATTTGACATGGGCTGATGGTGGGGCTAGGAAATGACTAGAAATGGGCTGATGGGGGGCTAGGATTGGAAATGAGCTGATGAAGGCACTCAGACTGAAAATGGATGGGGGAGCTAGGACTGGAAATGGGTTGATGGGGGGCTAGGACTGGAAATGGGCTGATGCAGGGACTAGAAGGGAATGGATGCTGGGTGAGACTGGAACTAGAAGGGAGCTGATGTTGGGGGAGGATTAGAATGGGATGGGGCTGGGAGAGTAAAATGGAGAGGGGAAAAATATTTTGTGTGGGAGGGATGAAAAATCTACAATTGGCCGGGTATTGGGAGAGTAAGTGGGGATTGAGGATGGAGGGGTAAAATTTGTGTGGATGAAATAAGAATGAGGAAAGAGCAAAAGGAGAAAGATTAGTATGTTAAAGCAGATGTAGAGAGAGAGGATGGAAAGAAAACTAGAAGAGAGAAGAAAGGACAAATGGACAGCAGACGATGGAGAGTTAGCAGAAAACATGAAGAAACCAGAAGAAAGTGGCTGGAGCAATTGCAACTGAAAAAAAATGCACCAAAGGTAGAAAGATATCTCTTTATTTTGAATTTATTAACTGGAATATGAAAGCTCTGGGAAATGTGCATCATTAACGTCTGCGCTTTGTTTGGTACAAGAGGAAATTGATTTATAGTTTTATTTCTACAGTGTTGTTGTACATTCCAAGTTTGGCTTTTGGGGTTCCCAGTTTAATTATTGCCTTCCTGTTTCTAAATTGCGATTCCTTGTTTGGTGATGGTCTATGTTCTGCATGTGTAACTGAGCTGAGGTATTCTGTTTATGTAATTCCTATTTGACATTGCCACTTGTTCTCTTTCCCCAGTATTCTCTGAAATGTACTGGTTTAATATTTGCAGTGTTTCCTTTTGATAGGTAGGGTCTGGTGCTTTGTGAGTCCTGGTAATGCTGTCAGGATACAGCAGGTTTGCTATGGGTTCTAAATGGGCAGCGTTTGTAGTAGTTCCTAATGTGCCTGGCGGTTGGCACTGGATTATAGTAATGTAGAAATCTTTTAGTCTTTCTTTATCCATACACTCATTAAGAGACATGTTTACTAAAAGTTAGTGAATGGTAACATTATGCAAATATTTATGCAAATAAGACCACTTATGCAAATGAGGCCCCGCACCGAGTCTCCGCACATGGCCCCGCACCCCCCTTGGGCCGCCCCTGGGAGGGTGGGTTAGGGTTAGGCTCTGCCAAGGTAGTGGCTCGGCGGTACCTCAAAATTGAAAGTAGACCAGGCTGCAGCAGTATTTGCTGATATGGGATTCCATAGATTGTAGAATAAATGGACTATATACAGACTGTCATGAAAATCAGTAAGGCCATTCTGGTGTATAAGGAGGAGCTGAGAAATATGTCCATGATTAAGATAGAATGGGCCTACAAGGCGCAGGGATCCCAGAGACTTAACCTGCCACGAGACGTGGTGGTGCACTATGATTTTATCATCGAAGACACTATCTTACTGAAGGCAAGGAGGTTGGAAAGTTTTGAGTGGGAAGTAAACCTGAACCATATGCAGACCTGATGCCCATGATACTCAAGCACTGGCAGGAGTTTGTGGAGTTTATGAAGAAACTGAAAGCAGAAAATATCCACTTCAGGTGGACCTTTCTCTTGGGCTTGACATTTAGAGGGTAATTTTATAAACCCCTGCGCAGTGTCAGGGCAGTTCTATAAAGTAATGTATGTGTGCATACTTACATAATAGAGGCATAGTGGTGCGCCTGAACCCATTTGGGCCAGTTATGCCTGCTATAGAACAGGCATAACTGCATGGGACTGGATTGGCTTGGAAACACGCATGTATAGTATTCTATAACACATGCACATGAATTTAGACCTTCCCTATGTTCTGCCCAAGCTTTGCCCCCGTGCATATCCTTGTACAAAGTACACATGATGAGATTTACATGCACTCTTGCAGCTTGCCCAAAGCGTGCATGTAAATGTCTCATGCATGTCAGTCTTTGAAAATAAGGGCTTACACGTGTGTCTAACATGTAAATGGCCTTGCGCACTATATAGAATCAGTCCTTTTACTGTCTAGGTCTTTATCAAAAGAGTGACCACTTTAGAGGAAATCTGGAGCACAGTGAAGGAGACAGGATATGGTGATGTGACAGTTATGTGCCCTAACCAGATGCTTACACCCTTGAACTATCCTAGATGGCAGTGGGCTACCAATGGACGCAAAAGGTTGAAGTGCAACTCTGATGTACCACAGGAATCTGCTGGTAATGTGATAGAAGGATGAAGACTCTGTTGTGTCACACTGCCTGAGCTAACTTTATATAATACCTGGATTCCATTCCTTCTCTCCCACCTTTATCCCCTGTCCCTTGGACTGATCATAAAACCATCATGTTCCTTTATCCCCCAAAGCCAAAACACATACGCACCCTCTCAACCCCAACCAGTCCACTGTAGAACCACACATTTGACAAACAAATATTCCTGAACACAATACTGTCTCATCTCACTCACGACTTGAACAACACCAACAAACTAATCCACAACTGGAGCGACGTCATAGGCAAGGCCACAGCAAACTCAAGAACATTGAGCACTACAACCAAACACCACAGCTGCACATGGTGTGGAGTGGAGGAGTAGCCTAGTGGTTAGAGCACTGGCTTGGGAACCAAGAGACCAGGATTTGATTCCCATTAGCACTCCTTGTGGCTTTGGGCAAGTCACTTAACCCTCCATTGCTCAGAAAAATCAAAGTTATCAATGTCCCTGTTCAATGTACATTGCCAAGTTTAAGTTACAATGTAAACCGCTTTGATTGAAATGATAAAGTGATATAAAAAAACCTGTTAAATAAAATAAATAAATAGTTCATGGCCGAATTAAGAGATACCAAGTGCAAACTCAGACAGATAGAGGAGGTGGCATCACTCAAAAGGCCCAAGCCTCCACGACACTTATATGGCCATGCTCCAGGAGTATCGTGATTTGATCAAGACAAGAAAAGCATACCACTCCAAACTTTTGATATGCTCATTCAATCATCCCAGAGAGTTTTTGAGATTGTAAAATCACTCACGAGCTGTCCAAATCATAAGGCAAGGGTGAGAGCTTCCTCCTCCACAAACACTAGCTGACCATTTCTTCAAGAAGCCCACCATAGACCACAAAGGTCCCAAAACTCATCCTCCCTTCCAGGACTCATCCCCAACATCCTCCCCCACCTGGAAGTAGCTTACACTCCATCTCACTGCAACAAACTGAGAACATCTCCAACATCAACACCACAACGTCCCCGCTCGACCCGTTCCCAGCCAGCTGGATCAAAATATCCTGTGCCAGTCTAGCTCCTCTCATACTCAAAATCACTCAGCTCTTCCTAATCGTCCCTCCAGTCTAGTCCCGAACTTCTGAGTTGTGATCCTCTCACAGCAGCTTGGAGACTGAGAACACCTCATCTTTTTTCCTGATGACAACTGGTATATCCTTCCTGGATCCGCCTCCTCACTCCAGTTGTCTCAGTCTCCAAGCAGCTGGAGGTTGGGTGAGCCCAGAGGTCCAGGCTCACTAGAGGAATGATTAAGAGAGAGATTATTTGGGGAGCCAGAAGGGGTTTTGGTGCGCCGTCCGCTTCCT
Source organism: Ichthyophis bannanicus (assembly GCA_033557465.1). Classification (NCBI taxonomy): domain Eukaryota; kingdom Metazoa; phylum Chordata; class Amphibia; order Gymnophiona; family Ichthyophiidae; genus Ichthyophis; species Ichthyophis bannanicus. The sequence continues at coordinate 792,842,352 of CM066032.1, forward strand.
CAAATCTGTGAAAGGCCCAATGAAGTCAGGCGGGCCCAGGCAGGCTTGGAGTCCATAGGGGGTCGCCTGCGGGAGTTTCTTCCTGCCTGGGTCGAGATTACGTCAGACAGGTGGGTGCTGGAGGTCATTCAAGAGGGGTATGCCTTGGAGTTTCAGTGGCCAGTAAGAGAATTCTTTGTTCAGTTCCTATGCAAGTCGCCTGTCAAGAGCGCCACAGTGAGAGAGACGCTCAAGAGACTGCTCGACCTCAAGGCGGTGGTTCTGGTCCCTCAAGACCAACGCTGGTTAGGTCGATACTCCATTTATTTTGTGGTGCCAAAGAAGGGCGGAACGTTTCGCCCGATCTTAGACCTAAAAGGAGTGAATCGGTGTCTCCGGGTGTCCCATTTTCGTATGGAGACCTTGAGGTCGGTTATAGTGGCAGTACGAAAGGGGGAGTTTCTCACCTCCCTGGATCTGTTGGAAGCCTACCTGCACATCCCGAATCGCACAGAACATCAAAAATATCTCCGGTTTGCGGTGCCTATGGGGCATTTTCAATTCCGAGCCTTGCCATTCGGTTTGGCCACGGCCCTGAGGACATTCACCAAGGTGATGGTCGTCATGGCGGCGGCATTGCGAAAGGAGGGCGTGCTAGTGTATCCGTATCTGGACGATTGGCTGATTTGGGCAAAGTCCTGAAGTGAAAGTGTATGGGCAACAGCGAAGGTGGTAACGTTCTTGCAGGACCTTGGTTGGGTGGTCAACATGGCAAAGAGGAAGTTGGTTCCGTCTCAGGAGATAGTGTACTTAGGGACCCTCTTCGATTCACAGGCGGGGAGAGTGTACCTGCCCCATCAGCGTGTGCTTGGATTACGTAATTTAGTCTGGCATTTTCTGAGCACAGCGTCGCCCACAGCGTGGCATTACCTGCAATTGCTCGGGACCATGGCAGCAACAGTAGATCTAGTCTAGTGGGCAAGAGCGCACATGAGGCCATTACAAAGGGCGCTGCTCAGGCGTTGGTCTCACCAGACCGATCGTTTGTCCCAACAGTTACCCTGCTTACCGGAGATGCGTCAAGCGCAGTGGTGGCTTCAGGCGAAGCACCTCGAGAGCGGGATGCCATTGGAAACACCTTGTTGGCTCCCGCTGACTACGGATGCCAGTCTCTTCGGATGGGGAGCGCATTTCCAAGGAATGTTTGCACAGGGTCAGTGGTCAGAGGACGAAAGGGCCTGGTGCATCAACAGACTGGAATTGAGAGCAGTGAGGCTCGTGCTGCAGGCGTTCCAGTCTTCTCTTCGCAATGTGGCTGTTCGAGTGTTTTCCGACAATGCCACGGTGGTAGCCTATATCAATCGCCGCCAGGGGGGTACCAGCAGTGCTCCTCTGGAGGAAGAGGCAGAGCAGTTGTTCGAGTGGGCCGAGCAAAATCTACGAACGGTATCAGCGGCGCATGTAGCAGGGGTGGACAACGTGCAAGCCGATTTCTTGAGCCGAGTGCAAGTGAATCCAGGAGAGTGGAGTCTGCATCAAGAAGTGTTCGAAATGCTAGTAGTTCGCTGGGGGACACCAGTGATGGATCTCATGGCGACCATCCAGTCAGCAAAGGTCGATTGGTTCTTCAGCAGAAGAAGAGAGCGGATGTCGGAAGATCTGGATGCTCTCATCCAAACTTGGCCGCAGGAGTGGCTGCTGTATGTGTTTCCTCCATGGGTGCTGATACGAAGGGTCATCCAACGTATTAAACGTCCCAAGGGCAAGGTGCTGCTGATAGCACTGGATTGGCCAAGGTGTCCATGGTACACAGACCTGATGCGGCTCTTGGTGGGGAAGCTGTGGCGGCTTCCACTTCAGGCGGATCTTCTGTCCCAAGGACCGCTTTACATGCCTCAAGTGGATCGGTTCTCGCTTATGGCCTGGCTCTTGAGAGGGCTAGGCTGATGGCGAGGGGATATTCTATGTCCGTAATTTCCACTTTATTAAGAGCAAGGAAAAGATCCACCTCTTTAGCTTATGTGCACGTCTAGCGGGTCTTTGAGGCCTGATGTGTGGACAACCAGGCGCTAGCGATGAGGGCCTCCATCTCACAGGTGTTAGCGTTTTTGCAAAGGGGTCTGGAGAAAGGTTTAGTGGCCACATCCCTGCGAGTGCAGGTAGCAGCCTTGGCCTGTTATAGGGGTGAGATAGGCGGTAAGCCACTTGATTGTCATCCTGATGTTAAACGTTTCTTACGTTTCTTATGATCTTCTTCGGCCGCCCCGTAGATCGGTGATCCCCAGTTGGAATCTTCCTCTGGTCTTAGAGGCATTGGTTAAGGAGCCGTTTGAGCCATTGTCGGGGGCATCTTTAAAGGATCTTACCCTTAAGGTGGTGGTCCTAGTAGCGATGTGCTCGGCAAGGCGCATTTCGGAGTTACAAGCGTTATCTTGTCAAAAGCCCTTTTTAGAGTTCTATGAGTCTAAAGTAGTTTTGCGGCCCATGCCGTCCTTTTTACCTAAGGTAGTCTCGGTGTTTCATGTAAATCAGATGGTATCGTTGCCGGTATTCGTTGAGGTTTCGAAGGATTCTTCTGCGCAAAGACTCCATCGCTTGGACGTGCGGTGGGCCTTAAAGATCTACATCCGTAGAACGGTAGCTTTTCAGCAATGAGATCGACTTTTCATGCTATTCGGAGGACCGAGGCGCAGGCAGGCGGCTTCTAAAGCCTCCATTTCTAGATGGATTAAGGCGGCTGTCGCATCCGCATATATTTTGAAAGGAAAGCCCGTACCCCAGGGTTTGCGGGCTCATTCGACCTGAGCGCAGGCTGCATCCTGGGCTGAATCCCAGTTAGTACCAGCGGTAGATATCTGCAAAGCGGCGACATGGTCGTCGCTGAATTCTTTCGTCAAGCACTACCGTCTCAATGTTCAGGCGGAGAGGGATACTTGTTTTGGATCGGCTGTGCTTCAGGCTGGTCTGGCCGGTCCCTCCCGTTGAATTTCTTTACTGCTCTGTTACTTACTCAGAAGTTCGGGACTAGACTGGAGGGACGATTAGGAAGAGTAAATTAGACTTACCTGCTAATTGTTGTTCCTGGAGGAACTCCAGTCTAGTCCCGCATCCCCCCCTGGTATTCGGCAGCCTAAAGCAACAGAGCCTTTACAGGTAAGCGTTTAATGTTGGCAGTGGGGAGATTTCTTTCTTAGTTTCCTTCTCTCTCGTTTAATGGGGAGGGTGGACCTCAGTACTTTTCACAAACGATGTTAGTGATGGGTCGATGACCCTCTGCTGTAATTTTTAAGCTAGGTTTTCTTGTTCAAGGTTAATACTTAATGGTTGCTCCGGTGAGTCTGCTTTGTCAGTAGGTTACTGGAGTGAGGAGGCGGATCTAGGAAGGATATACCAGTTGTCATCAGGAAAAAAGATGGTGTTCTCAGTCTCGAAGCTGCTGTGAGAGGATCACAACTCAGAAGTTCAGGACTAGACTGGAATTCCGCCAGGAATAACAATTAGCAGGTAAGTCTAATTTACTCTTCCTTCAGCCTCAAACTATCTTTATTTATTTATTTATTTATTTACAGTCTCTTATATACCGCACTATTCAGCATCAGCGCGGTTCACATGGAACAAAATGCTCAGTACATTTAACACGTATGAGTTTACAGGTAACAGGGTATAAATAACTTGGATAACCGGGGGAACTATTTACAAAACATACTACATGGAATCATATACACAGAAGATACATAGGGAAACCAGCCCACTATAGGAATGAATATCACACTTGGTGAGTTGTTGATATACCTTAGATTTATCTGGGACTGGTATCAGTGGGTGTTATCAGGCTCTAGGTGACGCCATTGGGTTCTATAAGGTATTTGTTGAAGAGGTGGCATTTGAGGGCTTTCCTAAACTGTGTCAGGCTCCTAATAGCCCGGATATCAGGGGGTAGTGCATTCCAGCATATTGGGGCACTGAGACTGAATGCTCTGTTGGCTGTCGATTTAGTGCAAGTAGTAAGTTCCCTCGGGATTTTGAGGGAGTTTATAGCCATGGATCTCCTTGCTCTATTTGGAGATGTGCTATGGATAAGTGAGGATAAGGATGCCGATGTGAGATTATTGACAGCTTTAAAAGTAATTATCAAGGTCTTGAAAACTATTCTAGCTTGAATAGGAAGCCAATGCAACTGTATCAGCAGGGGCGTAATGTGGTCGTACCTGGAGGCTCCATGGATGACTCTTGCTGCCGCGTTCATGGCTAGCTGAAGCGGGTTTAATGTAGATTGGGGAAGACCTTGTAATATGACGTTGGCATAGTCGAAATGGGGTATAACCAACGCCTGGAAGATTGTCCGGAAATCAGTTGGATCAAGCATGGAACGTAGGTGTCTAAGTGAGTGTATCTTGTAGTAAACTGATCTGACTATGTTTCCTATGTGGGCTTTCATGTCTAGGCGTTGATCTAGTGTGACTCCCAAATATCGAATTGAGGATTTAGATTGCAACTCCGCTTCTTTTACTTTAAGATATTTTGGGGGGGTAAAATTGGGATTCCTTGTTATGAAGAGTACTTCAGTTTTCTTATGTTGTATTCTGAGGTTTTGAGACAGGAGCCAGTCAGATATTGCGTTGAAGCAACTCGTCAGTGGGGAGAGGTCGAGATGCTCGGTAGAGAAGGGAATGTAAAGTAGGACATCGTCTGCATATAACATGCAGTCAACATTGAAAGACCGGATGATATTACAAATTGGCTGCATGTAAATATTGAAAAGGAGCGCAGAAAGGGAGGATCCTTGAGGTACTCCTTGGCTTTGGTGGAAAGGTTCAGACTTTATCCCTCCAGAACGGACATGCTGCCACCTCTCGGCCAGGTAGGATCTGCACCATTCAAGCGCTTTCCATTAATGCCTTTGTCAATCAGACGTCCTAGTAGAAGCTCATGATTTACTGAGTCGAAAGCTGCAGCGATGTCCAGAAAGATGAGTGCAAATCCTTGACGGATGTCGTCAATGCCAGTGATTATTTTGCAGAAGAGGGTGGTAAGGAGGGTTTCCACTCCATGGAATTCCCTAAAACCATGTTGGCAGGGGTCTAATGGTGCAGCGGAGTCAATGTGATCCTGCAGTTGCTTTTGGGCCTCCTTTTCAATGATCTTCGCGAGTAGTGGAATACTAGATATGGGTCTGTAGGATTCCACCTGTTGGGGGTCAAGCTTGCAGTTTTTTAACAGAGGTCTGATAGAGGTGTGTTTAAGGGCTGAAGGGAAGGATCCAGTTGAGAAGGAGAGATTCGTTATTTTGGCCAGTACTGAGCTGAAGTGACTGCGAAGCTCCTTGATCCAGAAGGCTGGGCATGGATCAGTCTGAGCAGTACTGGTGTTAAGGGCTGCAATAGTGTCTTCAATTCCTCTCTTGGAGGGGGTAGAAAACATGGTTAGGGTTGTTTGGCAGTTTTGCTCTGTGGTAGAGGCTATAGTAGAGGTTTTGTTGGTCTGACATATCTTGGATTGTAAATAGGTTGCAAAATCTTGTGGGTGTAGCTCAAATGGAGGTCCAGAGGATGGTTCCTTGGATAAAGTCTTGACAAGGTCGAAGAGGTCATGTGGTTTATTAAGTGATCTCATTAAGGTGTCAGAGTAGTACTGCTTCATTGTGTTGGTGATTGCGTTGCGGTGTGCAGCCAGATGACCGTTGTATGCTGACAGGTCATTTAAAGAGTGAGATCGGCGCCAGCGTTTCTCCAGTTTCCGTAAGTGGTTAAGTGATGCTTTAAGATCAGCTGAGTACCATGGGGCACTTACTCTTTTACCTGGAGGCCTGTTGGATGTTGTACGTAGGGCAATTGAGCTGAGGCAGTTGTTCCATTGAGAAATTAGGTTGTCAAGGTTCTGGGTGGATTCAGAGATGAGTTGCTGCGTTTCAGCAAGGATAAGATCTCTGTTGTAAGGCTTGAAAGATCGAGAGGGCGGTCTTGCGGTGTTGCTTTGGATTTTGTTGGTTTTTGTGTAGGCTTTGTAAGAGGGAATCTGAATGATGATCAGTTTGTGATCTGACCAAGGAACAGAAGTTATGGAGGTTATGGGATCCTGGGCTGGGTTAAGAGAGGTTTGCGGGGCGAATACAAGGTCCAAGATATTTCCCTTAATATGAGTAGAATCATTAACTAGTTGCTTGAAACCAAGATTTTCCAGGGCATCCAAGAAGGCTGTTGCTTGATGATCTTGCAATGTAGGCAGGTTGAAGTCGCCTAGGATCCAATTTGGGAGGCCTGGGTTATGAGTGTTGGATGCCAAATCGATGATGGCCGCGAGATCATCTGGGGAAGCTGAAGGTGCTCTGTAAAGCAGGTTGATTATGCAGCGTTTGTTGGAGATGGTGACGGTCTCAAGGTAGTTTGTATTGGTGGTGTGCACTGTTCGAAAATGGAGGTCTGTCCTGGTGAGGATGAGCACGCCACCTCCTCTTTTTTCTTGTCTATGACTTGAATGTATGGTGAAATTCTGAGGGAGGAGCTGGTTGAGTATTACGTTGTCTTCAGCAGATAACCACGTCTCCGTGACCATGAGTATATCAAGGCCGTGGCTGGCAATTAGGTCAGTGACGGCTGGCCACTTCTTCCGGATAGAACGGGCATTGATGAGGGCACATTTTAGGTTATGAGGGTAGGAGTTTTGAATTTGTTTCGGTTTCATATTGTGTTGAAGAGCAATGTGTAACAGATGGGGGTGGTGTGAGCGGGAGTCCCAAGTTATGTTGTTATGGGAAGCACTAGTCCACCTTCTCCCTTGGCTCAGTAATATTGGAATCTGGTTGGATGCTGTGGTTGAGGCTAGAGAGTTGGAGAACCAGCCTGAAAGGACGAAATAGCATCCTATTATGGTGGTAATGGAGGAGTAGCCTAGTGGTTGGGGCAAGGTACTTCAGGCCGGAAGGTCGGTGGTTCAAATCCCACTAGAGGACAGCAACCTTGGGCCGGAAGGACTGGGGTTTCTAGTCCCACAGGTGCTCCTTGTGGTCTTGGGCAAGCCACTTAACCCTCCATAGCCCATGTTCCCTGTAAAATAGTTATCTCCAAGTTATAATACCCTGTTCAATGTAATTTCAGTTTGTTCAATGTAAACCGCACTGATGCAGAGTAGCGCGGTATATAAGAGAATGTAAATAAATAAAATAAAATAAATAAAATAAAATAACCCATCTTGTCAGAGAACTATGTGAATGGGAGTGGGTCAATCTGGTTAGGCTAACAGGAAGTTATTGACCAAACTCTTGGTATTTAGTGTGGTAAACTGTGTGACAGCAGACACTATGATTGCAGGCAATGGTTAAAGTTAGCTAACTAGTACAATAACTTGATGACTGGAACTGGTGAGACTACTGACAACAGTAAAGTAGATTGCTGACAATAGTAGGTTATTGCTAGCACTATGATGGTGACTGGAGTTAATAAGGCTACTGACAACAGTATAGAGTTTGATTTGCATGGGATATTACTGGCTACTGACAGCAGTATAGAGACTGGCTACTGACAACAGTATAGTGGCTGATTTGCAATGGAATGTTGCTGACAATGGAATATTACTGGCTACTGACAACTGTATAGAGACTGGCTACTGACAACAGTATAGTGGCTGATTTGCAATGGAATGTTGCTGACAATGGAATATTACTGGCTACTGACAACAGTATAGAGACTGGCTACTGACAACAGTAAAGCGGTTGATTTGCAAAGGAACATTACTTACAACAGTGCTTTGGATACTACCAATGGCACAGTGGTGACTAACTATTAACGTTTGCTGACAACAGTATAGTAGCTAAATAACATGGACCTGATATGCAGTGGCTTTATTAACGAGGTTATACTTGCGGAAGGCAGCGTGAGCAGACATTAAGAGAGTTCAAATTGCCGGGAAGTCTTGCTTGGTTCTGTAAGACGTGTCCGTTGCGGTATCTGGGCCAACTGCAGGTGCTTTCTTTAGATTGCAGATTGTTGATTGCCCCTACTGGGCAACTTCAGCTGGAGGCAGGCCCTGTAACCCCGGCAGCTCGATCCCGGCCGGGAGAGCTGTTGGTGAGCCGGGGTGCGGGAGGGCAGAGGTGAATAAAGCCGGGGTGCAGGGGTTCAGCATACGTAAGACCAATCAATAGGCTGTTGCTTTCCTTGGAGGTCCCCGCCTAAGGGCCACGCCAAAGGGCCCTCTTGCGAGGCCCTCAGGCGCGGGCCCGCAAGGCGCGGGTGCGCCCGATGGCGCTCCTTATTTGAGACAGCTGGGCCGCCCGGATTGGGCAGGGAAGACCGTAGGGCGTCCTTCTCTTCGCCGCGTGCTCGATCCCTCCTGGGAGAGCTGCGGCCGGGCAGGAGATGGAGCGGGCAGCAAAAGGAGCCTGCGCCCGATGGCGCTCCTTATTTGAGACAGCTGGGCCGCCCGGATTGGGCAGGGAAGACCGGAGGGCGTCCTTCTCTTCGCCACGTGCTCGATCCCTCCTGGGAGAGCTGCGGCCGGGCAGGAGATGGAGCGGGCAGCAAAAGGAGCCTGCGCCCGATGGCGCTCCTTATTTGAGACAGCTGGGCCGCCCGGATTGGGCAGGGAAGACCGGAGGGCGTCCTTCTCTTCGCCGCGTGCTCGATCCCTCCTGGGAGAGCTGCGGCCGGGCAGGAGATGGAGCGGGCAGCAAAAGGATGATCCGAATGATCATCAAGAACACTCTCCTCAACCCAAGTCTCCCCAGTTCCTACAGGCCCATTGCAAGCCTCTCATTCTTTGCTAAGGTCATTGAAAAGGTTGCACTACACCAACTGCAAGACTATATTACCTCCCATGCACCTCTCGATCCAGAGCAACATGGCTTCGGACCAAAACATGGGGTGAAGACACTCCTAACCGCACTCACCAAAAGACTCATAAAAGGGATGGACAAACTGCACCAAGGCTTCATTATGATATTCCTTGACATCGCCTCTGCATTCAACTCTGTCTATCACAACATTTTAATATCACAATTGCAATCCCTGGGACTTAAGGACACCACTTTAAAATGATTTCACTCATATCTCACAGACCAACAACAACAGGTCAACATTGGATCATATACCTCAACACCCGGCAACCAATGACAAGGAGTCCTGCAGAGGATCTGCACTATCATCCTTTTCAGTTTATACATTCAGCCTATCTACCTTGTTATCCAAGCCCATAATGTAGTCTGTCACATATATGTGTATGACATAATGTTATATGTCCCCTTCTCGACCGAATACCCTTCCTATGACATGCTGCTGACTTGCTTCACTGTTGTCGCCAACTGGCTCGCTCAGCAAAATCTCATTATCAACTACAAGAAAACTGAGGTACTCCATGTCAAAAGATATCCCTAACTTTCACCCTCTAACCTCACTGACCATACCCGGAATGCCCGAAGCCGTATTAGAAATCAAATCTCAAGTATGATACCTCGGAATAACCCTGGACCACCACCTCACTATGCAACTACACATCAGCAACACTGTAAGAACCGTGTACCACAAAATGAAAATAATTCAGTGGCTCCGTCCACTCCTAGACTATGGCAGCTTCCACACGGTATGTCAGACCTTAATATTCCCACACCTGGATTATTGCAATATAATCTTGAAAGGCCTTCTCAAACATGCACAGCACCCCCTCTAACTGGACCAAAACACTGCTGCCCACATCCTACATGACTCCTTCAAATTTGAACATGTAACCCCCAATCCTAAAGCACTGCCACTGGCTCCCCATAACTAGATGGGTGAAATACAAGGCCATCCTAATCATCTTCAAGGTATCCCAAAACCTATCATCAGAATCTCTACAATCTCTCCCACACATTATACTGAACAACAGAGTCAGAACTATTTTGCAAAATAATTTCACCATCCCCTCCCTCAAAATAGAGCATGCAATCCATTGCCAACTGGGCCTTCTCCCAATTTGCCCACAGCATCTGGAACAATCTCCCTAACAGGCTACGTGCAATAACAGATGTCAAAGAGTTCTGTAAGGATCTAAAAACCCTTCTCTTCAAGGAACACTTTGACAGTGAAACATGAATCATTGGTCCCCACCCACCTATTGTACATACTCCTTTCTCTCTGCTGTAAAAATGTTATAGTTAAATGTGGAGGATAACCTTACATTTTTCCCTGTATTTGTTTACCAGTTCTTTGTAAACTGCTTTGACACTGTGATAAAGTGGCATATAAAAATAGCTAAATAAATAAGACTGTTCTAAGTCTCTTGCTTAGCTGCAGGTTTTGGTTTTGTTAGTAGTTATATGTTTGATTAATAAAGGTTATATGCAACATTTGGTTGAGAGTCCTAGTAGCGCCTATGTTGCCACACTGCTGAGAGGCTGGAATCTCTCCTAAGTACTGCTCAGTTATGATGGCAGAGGGGTGCAAGTTGTGGGGGGTGTTATCAAGGGAAATGGCTATTCTTTTTGGGAAGTAATATGCATGTGAACTGAGTGTTTCTCAAGGGAATAGGACAGGTTGAGTGTGGTCTGAGCATAAGCTGGCACTGGTTGAAGAGCCAGATGAGTGAAATTTTGAGGAATGACTGTGAAGGTGCTTAGTTTCTTGACTTGGAATGTTAAGACAATCCCCATAGGAAGAGGACTATTTTGTTCCATGAGCTGAGGGCTCAAAAGGCAGTTCCTAATCGTCCCTCCAGTCTAGTCCCAACTCTGGGTTCTGTACCTCTCACAGCAGCTTGGAGACTGAGAACACGTCATCTTTATTTCACTGATGACAACTGGTATATCCCTCCTGGATCCGCCTCCTCACTCCAGTTAACTCAGTCTCCAAGCAGCTGGAGGATTGGTGAGCCCAGAGGTCCAGGCTCACTAGAGGAACGATTAAGATATAGTTAGCTATTCTTTAAAAAAAAAAAAAAAAAAAAAAGAGAAAGGAGCCAGGAAGGTGATAATTAAGATATATCTTATTGCTGAGCAAATTTACTGTACCTGGAAGAGGCTCTGAGGTCTTAACTTCCCCCCCTTCCCCCCTCCCCCCTCCCCCTTCCCCCCCGGGGCGGTAGGTAGGCGACCTCAAGCTAAGAGGGACAGGTGTGCCCTTTAACTCACAGCTTAAGAAAGGCCCGAGGAAGTGTCCAGCTGCGCGTTGCAGAAATTGTGCCTGCTCAGCGCTGGAAAAAACAAACAAACAGTAATTTACGAGCCGCGGATCTATTTTTTTCTCCTCGGCAGCTCCCGACGTGGTCTGTCGTCTCCTCTCGATAGAGCTGATGAGCAGGGCGTTCTCCGCGGCGCTGCAGACACGGGGGATCAATCGCCTGAGGTAAAGCATCCTCTGCGCTGCCTCAGTTCACCTCAGTGAGGGAGTGTTAAGAGGCGAGCGGGCCGCGTGGTAGCAGCGCGGGAACGAGCGCAGCTGCTTTTCAGCTCCGGCGCGGCCCGTTGATCTTGGCGGGAAGCCACATTTTCCGGTATGGCATACCTTTTCTGGCTCGGGGTCCCTAGGAGGAGCTAGTTATTAAATTGGTGGATTTAAAAAAAAAAAAAAAAGCCACGCGTTTTGTTTTCCTTTCGTTTCTTTTGTTTTTTCTTTTGTCTCGGCTGCCTGGGCATAGCTGTAGAGCGACAAGGTAAGGGACTCAAAGGAATGCCTTCAGAGTCGAGTTGCCTGGTTTGCGGCTCGTGGAAGGGTTCACTGATGGAGTCAGGAGTCTGCAGACCATGTGTACTAGAGGTTGCAACCATGGAGGGCCCTTTAGGTGCAGCATCAGAGGGACAACGGACGGCGCTAGAGGTGCAGGAGCCTGCTTCCCTGGATTTACCGCCGGGCGAGCCTGTAGCGGGTCCCTCATCCCCTATTTATTTATTTATTTATTTAACTGCATTTATATACCGCTTTTCACCGAGTCAAAGCGGTGTAACATATAACATAAGGGGGGGGGGGCAATTTTCAGGGTGGGGCCATCACCAAGGGGCAACAATTAATGATTTGGGTAGACATAGACATGTATACTTCAGCTGAATCTAAGTATTAGATCATGCGGATAGGGTGGTAAATTCTGTTCAGAGATGTTCACGGAATAGGATTGTCTTCAGCTGTTTCTTAAATGATGTGATGTCAGCGTTGTTCCTGATGTGGTTTGGTAGAGAGTTCCAGAGGGATGGAGCATAAAGTTCGAAGGCTCTGTTGCAGGTCCGTTGTGTGGATTTGGTTCTTTTGTGGGGGGGGACGATAGAGTTATTGGAGGAATGTCTGGTCGATCTGTTGTGGGATGGGCGAGGCAGTAAGGGATGGAGTGAGGTGTTCCGTGTTTGGTGGATAGTCTTGTGGATGAGTAGGATAGCTTTGTACTTGATTCTTGCTTGTATTGGAAGGAGGTGGAGGTCTCTTAGGATTGGGGTGATGTGATCCCGTTTTTTTGCATTCTGAATAATCCTTGCTGTAGTATTTAAGGCAGTTCGGAGGGGGTTGGTGTGTGAGGCAGGAAGTCCATGGTAGATTATGTTGCAGAAATCCAGATGAGGGAGTGTCACAGCTTGCATTACTGTCCTGAAGTCATGAGGTTCTAGGAGGGGTCGGAGGCGTTGAACAGTTTTAGCTTTGTGGAATATTGTCCCAGCGGTTTTGTTGATTTGTTGTTTAAAGGTGAGAGCTTGGTCAATGATGATGCCTAGATATCTTATTTGGGGCTGGATTTGGATTTGCGTGGTTCCCATGTTGAGGTGGGTAGGTGGTTTGAAGTCGGGTTCTTTTGTCACTATAAGGGCTTCGGTTTTCTTTATGTTGATGGATAGATTGTTCTCCTGTAGCCAGTTGGCCACGTCGGTGAAGCAGGCTGATAGCTGGTCGTGTTTTTGGGTTGGTGGTTGTGATCGGTGCGTAGAGCATTATGTCGTCTGCGTATATATGGAAGTTGATGATGTGGGTGCGTATGATTGAGCATAGCGGACGGAGATATATATTGAACAACATGGCTGATAGGGTGGATCCTTGGGGTACTCCTTGAAGTTGTTGGTAGGGGGGCGAGGTTGTGGAGAAGGTGCGGATCCGTTGCTGTCTGTTGGTTAAATAGGATCTGAACCATTGGAGTACAGTGTCTTTGATTCCAATTGATTGTAGTCTTCGTATGAGGATTTCGTGGGAGATTGTGTCAAAGGCTGCTGATATATCTAGGAAGATCAGGATGTATCCTGATTGTTTCTCTTGGGTTCCAATGATGAGAGTGTTCATTAGAATGGTCATGAGGGTCTCGACTCCATGTAGTGGCCGGAAACCGTGTTGCTGCGGGTCAAGTATGTCATTGGTGTCCAGATGATCTTGAAGCTGGCGTTGGACTATCTTTTCTATTATCTTGGTGGCGAGGGGGAGGCTTGCAACTGGTCTGTAGGAGGTGGGGTCCAGGGGGTCCAGGTTGTTCTTCTTTATGGTTGGTCGAATGATTGATGTTTTGAGGGCATCTGGTATGTATCCTTGTTTAAAGGATTCGTTTATGATGTGGGTTAATGGGGCACTCAGGTCTTCCTTGGTTTTCTTTATCCATTCCGTAGGGCAGGGGTCTAGTAGGGAGGTAGTGGTGTTCAGACAGGAGATGGTGGAAGATATCTCTTCTTTTGAGGTTTCATTGAATGTATTCCAGTCTGCGTTTATGGTGGTGCAGGGATATGTCTTTTTGGTTGTTGCGCAGAGCCCCCCGCATCTCAGCCGGCGTTGCCGGGTGGCCTAGCAGCCATTTTTTCATCTGAATTTGTAGCCCTTATTCAGCAGGCCTTCGGGGGTCAACAGGGGGGCCTGGCAGCAGGTGCCGCTGCGAGTAATAAGGCTGAGAAAAGACCCTTTACCCCTCTCAGTACAGAGTCGGCGGGCGGCTCAGCGAAGAGGGTCAGAAAGGAAAGGGATCAAAAGGATTTTGTGTTGGACTTGGAGGGAGGTCACTCTGAGGAAGGTGAGCTCGACAATGAAGCAGAAGAGGACCTTGAAGAAGGGGGAGATCACGGAGAAAGAAGATCAGGCTAGGGTTGTCCATTTGTTCCGAAGAGACGAACTACCGGCACTCATCACAGAGTCCCTGAGGGCTCTCAATATGCCTACCCCGGGACCTGTAGAGGATGCTACCTTGGAGGATCCATTGTTACAGGTGTTTCGGAAGACCCAGAGAGTGTTCCCGGTACACAGAGTGATTCGAGAAATGATTCAGGAAGAGTGGGACATGCCGGAGGCAAGTTTAAAGGGGTCCAGGTTAATGTGACGTCTTTAACCTATTGTGGACCAGGATAAGGAATTATTTAAGTCACCGAAGGTGGATGCAGCCGTCTCGGCACTCACGAAGAAAACTACCATTCAAGTTGAGGGCAGTGCCGCACTCAAGGATACTCAGGATAGGCGTTTGGATGCCTTGCTGAAGCAGGTCTTTGATGTCAATGCTTTGTCTCTACAGGCTGCCATTTGTGGAGCTTGGTTGGTGAGAGCTTCCCTTCGCTGGTCGCAGAGGGTGCAGGGAGATCAGATGGAGGGTGCCGCGGGAGACGGAGCGAGGCTGGAATCCGCGGCAGCGTATTTAGCAGATACTCAGTATGACCTCATTAGAGGGCTCTCAAAGAGCATGGCCACAGTGGTCGCTGCTCGCCGTTATCTTTGGCTACGCAATTGGGCGGCGGATAGCTCCTCCAAGTCCCGGCTAAGCAAGCTTCCTTTTAGAGGGAAGTTGTTATTTGGGGAGGACTTGGATAAACTGGTGAAAGATCTAGGGGAGTCCAAGGGGGGTCGGCTCCCGAAAGATAAGCAAAAACCAGGGAGGTCGGCCTCCGGTTCAAAAAGTCAACAACGAGAGTTTTGCAGATTTCGATACCCTAGATTCAATCAAGCTCAAAGAGGACGTTTTCCTACCAGGAATCAGGGGTTTCGTGGATCAAATCTGCGAAAGACCCAATGAAGTCAGTGGGGCCCCGACAGGATTGGAGCCTGTACGGGATCAACTGCGGGATTTTCTTCCTGCCTGGGTCCAGATTACATCGGACAGGTGGGTGCTGGAGGTCATCCAAGAAGGGTATGCCTTGGAGTTTCAGCGACCAGTAAGAGAATTTTTTGTACAGTCCCCGTGCAAGTCCCCAGCCAAGTGCACCGCAGTGAAGGAAACTGTCGACCGACTGATCGACCTCAAGGCGGTGGTTTTCCGGTTCCGCAAGACCAACGCGGATTAGGTCGATACTCCATTTATTTTGTGGTAAGAACATAAGAACATAAGACATGCCATACTGGGTCAGACCGAGGTCCATCAAGCCCAGTATTCTGTTTCCAACAGTGGCCAATCTAGGTCATACATATCTAGCAATATCCCCAAAAGACACAGGTTCCACAATGCTTGTACTGGGTCAAGCATTGATATCCTGGGTCCCTTTTTAATAGTGGTTTATGGACCTTTCCTCCAGGAACTTGTCCAAACCTTTTTTAAACCCAGCTATACTAACAGCCCTTACTAGATCCTCCGGTAACAGATTCCAGAGTTTGATTACACGTTGAGTGAAAAAATATTTTCTCTTATTTGTCTTAAATAGTTTACCCTGTAGCTTCATTACATGTCCCCTAGTCTTTCTATACTCTGATAGCGTAAACAATTGATCCACGTTTATCCGTTCCACTCCATTCATTAATTTATAGACCTCTATCATATCTCCCCTCAGCCGTCTCTTCTCCAGGCTAAAGAGCCCTAACCTTCTTAGCCTCTCTTCATAGGAGTAGCCTTCCATCCCCTTCACCAATTTGGTGGCTCTTCTCTGTACTTTTTCTAATAACGCTATGTCCTTTTTAAGATACGGTGACCAGAATTGCACACAATATTCAAGGTGCGGTCGTACCATGGAGCGATACAGAGGCATTATAGCATCCTTTGTTTTATTCTCCATCCCTTTCCTTATGATACCTAGCATTCTATTTGCTTTCTTGGCCGCCGCTGCACACTGGGCAGAGGGTTTTAACATGTTATCCACGATGACTCCTAAATCTTTTTCCTGGGTGGTAGTTTCTAATGTGGAGCCTTGCATCGTGTAATTATAGTGTGGGTTGTTCTTTCCTAGGTGCATAACTTTGCACTTGTCCACATTAAATTTCATCTGCCATTTGGATGCCCAGTCTTCCAATTTATCCAGATCCTCCTGCAGTTTTCCACAATCCTCTTGTGTTTTGACAACTTTAAACAGTTTTGTGTCATCTGCAAATTTGATAACCTCACTAGTTATTCCCTTTTCCAGGTCATTTATGAATATGTCAAAAAGCAGCGGACCCAGTACAGATCCCTGGGGTACTCCACTATTCACCTTTTTCCATTGGGAATATTGGCCATTTAGCCCTACCCTCTGCTTTCTATCTTTTAACCAGTTCCCGATCCACAATAGTACACTGCCTCCTATCCCATGACTTTTTAGCTTCGCCAAAAGTCTCTGATGGGGGACTTTGTCAAAAGCTTTCTGAAAGTCCAGATACACTATATCAACCGACTCACCTTTGTCTACCTGTTTATGCACACCTTCAAAAAAACATATCAGATTAGTAAGACAAGATCTTCCTTGTCTAAAGCCATGTTGGCTGTCTCCCATTAGGCCATGGCTATCTACATGCTGTGTAATTTTGTTCTTTATGATGGTTTCTACCATTTTCCCTGGTACTGACGTCAGGCTCACCGGTCTGTAATTTCCTGGGTCACCCCTGGATCCCTTT
This sequence comes from Ichthyophis bannanicus, assembly GCA_033557465.1. Lineage (NCBI taxonomy): Eukaryota > Metazoa > Chordata > Amphibia > Gymnophiona > Ichthyophiidae > Ichthyophis > Ichthyophis bannanicus. The sequence goes on from CM066032.1 coordinate 792,859,031, forward strand.
TTAAAAATTGGTGTTACGTTGGCGACCCTCCAATCTTCAGGTATTACAGATAATTTTAATGAAAGTTCACAGATTACCAATAGCAGTCTGCAATCTCATATTTCAGTTCTTTCAACACTCTGGGATGTATACCATCCGGTCCAGGTGATTTGCTACTATTCAGTTTATCAAATAGTTGTAATATATCTTCCCGGTGTAGCGATATTTCTCTCAACTCCTCTGCAGTATCACCTTTAAATACCACTTCAGTCTTGGGTAACATCCCTACATCTTCCTCAGTAAAGACCGAAGCAAAGAATTCATTCAGTCTCTCTGCTATAGCCTTGTTTCCTCTTACTGCCCCTTTTACCCCTCTATCATCTAATGGTCCAATTGACTCTCTCACAGGCCTTTTGCTACGAATGTACTTGAAAAAGTCTTTATTTCGTGTTTTTGCTTCCGTAGCAAGTTACTTCTCAAATTCCCGCTTTGCCTGCCTTATCAATGCTTTGCATTTAACTTGCCAGTGCTTGTGCTGTTTCCAGTTTTCATCATTTGGCTCTTTTTTCCATTTCCTGAAGGTTGCTTTTTTGGCAGCAACAGCCTCTCTGACCTCACCTTTAAACCATGCTGGCAGTTTTTTGGACTTTTTTCCACTTTTCCTAATGCGTGGAATACAGCTGGTCTGGGCTTCGAGGATAGTATTATTAAATAACACCCAAGCTTGCTGTAAGTCTTTAACCTTTGGAACCGCTCCTTTTAGTTTTTTCCTAACTATATTCCTCATTCTATCATAGTCTCCCTTTTGAAAGTTAAAAGGTAGTAGTACTGTGGATGCCTTTACTATCTGTCCTCCACTAATTAAATCAAACATGATCATACTATGATCACTATTGCTAAGTGGTCCCAACACCCTTATTTCTTGCACCAGATCTGGCGTTCCACTAAGGACTAGGTCCAGTATGGCTTCCCCTCTGGTCGGTTCATGAACCAGCTGCTCCAAGAAGCAGTCATTTATTCCATTTAGAAACTTTATCTCTTTAGCTTGTCCTGCTGTGACACTGACCCAGTCGATACCGGGGTAATTGAAATCACCCATTATTACTACTCTGTTGTGACTTTTTTTAGCTTCCTTGATTTCTTTGAGCATTTCATCATCCATTTGTTCATTCTGGCCAGGCGGTCGATAGTATACTCCCACTGCCATCACCTTCCCCTTCATAAATGGAATTTCAATCCATAGAGATTCTACAGCAAATTTTGTTCCCTGCAAAACTTTAATCCTTTCTGACTCAATGCCCTCTCTAACATAGAGCGCAACCCCTCCACCAATTTGATCAGCTCTATCATTACGATATAGTGTGTATCCAGGTATCACAGTGTCCCACTGGTTATCCTCCTTCCACCATGTCTCTGAGAGTGCAATCATATCTAACCTCTCATTTAGTGCTATATATTCTAACTCTCCCATCTTATTGTTTAGACTTCTAGCATTGGCATACAAGCATTTTAGAGACTGTATTTTATTCATATTAATCTGCTATTGGTAAGCAGGGGTAATTTGGATTCTTTATGCTCTGTCTGCTCCTTACTCAAGGGCATTTGGGCTACTATACTCCCTTTTGGAACCTCACTGCTTTTGGTAGTATCTTTCAAGGATACCTTTGTCCGAACCATGCACTCCTGGGTGACTGTCGGCTTTCCCCTAATTTCTAGTTTAAAAGCTTCTCTATCTCTACCAAAGAAGGACGGAGCTTTTCTTCCAATCTTAGACCTCAAAGGCGTAAAAAGCGGTGTCTCCGGATATCCCATTTTCATATGGAAACCTTGCGGTCGGTGATGGCAGCGGTGCAAAAGGGGGAGTTTCTCACCTCCCTGGATCTCTCAGAAGCTTACTTGCACATTCCGATACGCCCGGATCATCAAAGGTTTCTCCAGTTTGCGGTACCTATGGGTCAATATCAATTTCGGGCGTTGCCGTTCAGGTTGGCCACAGCTCTGAGGACGTTCACCAAAGTGATGGTCGTTGTGGCGGCGGCGTTACAGAAGGAAGGCGTGCAAGTGCATCCATACCTGGACTATTGGTTGATTCAGGCAAAGTCCCACGCCAAGAGCATATCGGCAACAGCAAGGGTGGTAGCCTTCCTTCAAGACCTTGGTTGGGTGGTCAATGTAGCAAAGAGCAAGTTGGTGCCATCTCAGAATTTGGAGTATCTAGGGGCCCGCTTTAATATGAAGGCAGGGAGAGTGTATCTTCCTCATCAGTGAGCGCTCGGATTAAGGTGCTTGGTTCGACATTTTCTGAGCAGATCATCTCCCACAGCTTGGCATTGCCTACAATTGCTTGGGACCATGGCGTCTACGATGGATCTAGTCCAGTGGGTGTGAGCGCACATGAGACCGTTACAGAGGGCGCTGCTCAGGCGTTGGTCTCACCAGAACGATCACTTGTCCAAGTGGTTGCCCTGCTTACTGGAGACGCGTCAGGCACTTCAGTGGTGGCTTCGTACGAAGGGCCTCGAGGATGGAGTGTCCTTGGAGACGCCTTTGTGGCTCCCGCTGACGACAGATGCCAGGCTTGTCGAATGGGGAGATCATTTCCAAGGAACATTTGCTCAGGGCCAGTGGTTAGAGCACGAAAGGGCCTGGTCCATCAACAGGTTGGAATTGAGGGCGGTATTACTCGTGCTGCAGGAGTTTCATCTTTCCCTTCGCAACGTGGCCATTCAAGTGTTTTCCGATAACGCCACAGCAGTGGCCTACATCAATCGCCAGGGGGGCACTTCCAGTGCTTCGATGGAAGAGGCGGCCGAGCCGTTGTTCGAGTGGGCCGAGCAGAACCTGCCAGCGGTGTCAGCGGCACATGTAGCGGAAGTGGACAACGTGCAGGCCGATTTCTTGAGTCAAGTGAAGGTGGATCCTGGAGAGTGGATCCTGCATCCGGAAGTGTTCGACATGCTAGTAAGTCGCTGGGAAACTCCAGTGATGGATCTCATGGCGACCTTCCAGTCGGCACAAGTTGATCGGTTCTTCAGCAGAAGAGAACGGATGTCAGAGGGGCTGGATGCCCTGATCCAGGCCTGGCTGGAGGATCGTCTGCTCTGTGTTTCCGCCTTGGGTGCTAATAGGAAGGGTCGTACGGCGCATAGAGGGTCACAGGGGCAGAGTGATTCTGATAGCGCCAGATTGGCCGAGGCGCCCATAGTACGCGGACCTCATGAGGCTTTTGGTGGGAAGGCCGTGGCGTCTTCCACCTCGGGCGGATCTTCTGTCTCAGGGGCCTCTTCTCATGCCTCAGGTGAGTCGGTTCTCGCTTACGGCCTGGCTCTTGAGAGGGCTAGGTTAACGGCCCAAGCATATTCTTCTTCGGTAATTTCTACTTTGTTGAGAGCACGGAAAAGGTCTACGTCTTTAGCCTATGTCCGAGTCTGGTGACTCTTCGAGGCCTGGTGTGCGGACAATAAAGTATAAGCGCTGAGGGCGTCTGTTCCACAAGTGTTAGCGTTTTTACAAAAGGGTTTTGAGAGAGGTTTGGCGGTGGCTTTGGTCTGTTACAGGGGTAAGGTACGCGGTGAACTGCTAGCCTGTCATTCTGATATTAAGCGTTTCCTGAGGGCTGTGTCTCTGATTTGCCCGCCCCGTAGACCGGTGGTCCCAAGTTGGCATCTCCCTAGTCTACAGGCGATGGTCAAGGAGCCGTTTGAACCTTTGGCTGGAGCATCTTTAAAGGATCTTACCCTGAAGGTGGTGTTTCTGGTAGCCATGTGCTCGGCAAGGTGCATTTCAGAATTGCAAGCATTGTCCTGTAGAAAGCCTTTCTTAGAGTTCTATGAGTCTAAGGTAGTTTTGCGGCCCGTGCCTTCCTTTTTACCTAAGGTTGTGTCGGTGTTTTATATGAACCAAGTAGTGACCTTGCCGGTTTTTGGTGAGGCTTCAGCGGATTCTTCTTCTCCTCGTCTGCATCGCTTGGACGTGAGGAGGGCGTTAAAGATCTACCTCCGTAGAACAAAAGCGTTTCGGCGATCCGATCACCTTTTCATGCTTTTCGGAGGGCCAAGCTGGGGAAAAGCAGCTTCTAAAGCCTCCATTGCTAGATGGATTAAGGAGGCTGTGGCATCCGCATATATTTTGAAGGGCAGAGCGGTACCCAAGGGTCTGAGGGCTCATTCCATGAAAGCTCAGGCAGCGTCCTGGACTGAGTTTCAGTTGGTACCTGCGGTAGACATTTGCAAAGCGGCTACCTGGTCATTGCTGAATTCTTTTGTCAAGCACTACCATCTCGATGTTCAGGCAGAGAGGGATACCTGTTTTGGATCGGCGGTGCTTCAGGCTGGTCTAGCAGGTCCCTCCCATTCTTTACTGCTCTGTTACTTACCCAGAGTTGGGACTAGACTGGAGGGACGATTAGGAAGAGTAAATTAGACTTACCTGCTAATTGTAGTTCCTGGAGGAACTCCAGTCTAGTCCCATATCCCCCCCGGATAGGCGGCAGTCTGAAACAACGAAGCTCTTACAGGTAAGAATTCAGGATTCACTGCAGGAGGCTTCCTTTTTTTCTAGTTAAAGGGAGTGGATGGACCTCAGTACTTCTTGCAGGAGATAATGGGGAAGGGTATGACACCCTTGTAGATGTTTTTCAGTTGAAGTTCTTTAGAGAGTTGGAATCTGTTGATAAAGTTTAATACTTAATGGTTGCTACTGTGAGTCTGCTTTGTCAGTAGGTTACAGGAGTGAGGAGGCGGATCCAGGAGGGATTTACCAGTTGTCATCGGTGAATAAAGATGACGTGTTCTCAGTCTCCAAGCTGCTGTGAGAGGTACAGAACCCAGAGTTGGGACTAGACTGGAGTTCCTCCAGGAACTACAATTAGCAGATAAGTCTAATTTATTCATACTGCCTTCATTCAAGAGATATAGCACCAACAAAGATGGGAAAGGATAGGGATTTTCCTAATATAGTATGCTCTTCTAATCTTAGAACACACAGAAATGGGGAGGGGTTGCTATACTTTTCATTAAACATTTGCCTTTACAGATCTAGAAAGTCAAGAGGGATAAAGGAGGCCATTTCTTGATGGTGAAGGTCTTGTTGGATGGGGGATTTATGCTCCAAATGAGGGGAAGAAGAGGTTTTATAGTTCAGTTGCAGGTTTTTTTTAGTTCTATGGAGGATGTGGCTTTAATACTTGGGGTGACCTTAATCTTTCCTTGGACTCTTACCTTGACAATACTAGGGCTGGGCGATGGCTTAAAGTGACATCAGTTGGTGGATGAGAGACATCAGTTGGTGGATGTATGGAGACAGATGCATGGCTGTGAATGAGATGATACATTTTATTCCCCATCTCATAATAGTCATTTTAGAATTAATATGCTTTTAGTGGATAGGATGCTTTGGTAAAAAGTCTTGGCTTCCTTGGTTGGTTTGATTTCTTTTGGTCAGACCATGCATTTGTCTCACTGAGTTTTACCATGGGATGTTTTGGAGGTTAAATAATAGCCCCTTGGATCTCCCCCATCCTTCAGAAGACTATCAGTAGTGCTATTCAGGACTATATTTTAGTAAATGATACTGGAGAAGTGAGTTATCTAGTGATATAGGATTGCCTCAAGTGTGTGTCATACGTGGGAGGCTTATCTCATGGGCTGCACATTGGAAATGAGAGAGGGAGGAGAAAGTTGGGTTTTGGAATCAAATTGCCATGTTGGAGCAACAGCTTAAGCATGTAGTCAACCCCAGGGTGTTGAAGCCATTATTTTAAGCTAGAGTGCAACTGAATGCACTTTTGGCAAATGGCATAAAAGGTAATAAAAGAAGATAAATAAGCAAGCATCCCACCTTAACTCTCTGTGCGAAGATGGGGGGATAGGCATTTTCAATTATGCAATTCAGTATTGAAAGAGCTTTGGTGCAGTTTTATTCAAAACTATGTAATGCGGGAGATTCATCTCTTGATTCAGCAGTAGGATATATTTCTTAATCTTGTCCAACTCCCTGGGCTATCATATAAAGAAAGGGAATTTCTAATGGCCCTATTCAGGTAGGTGAAGTAAGAAGCGCTATAAATCATTCACTATTGGGAAGGCCCTGGGAATTGATGGATTCACTGTGAAGGTTTATAAAGCTTTATAGAGAACATGGTCTCCCCATTGGTCGAGTTATTTAATGCTTTAACATATAGAGGAGGGCTTACTCAGGTGATGAAGCCTTGATCATCGTCATACTCAATGAGGGTGAATGTCCTTGCTGCTCATTGTGTCAGCCCATTTCTTTATTAAATATTGATGTTAAATTATTAGCAAAAATACTGTCCATATGAAGTTTATTGTTCAAATTATTCATCCAGATCAGGTGGCTTCGTTCCTGGACATCAGGTGGCGGATAACATTAGGAAGCTGCTAAATATATGGTACTCCTGTACCCAGTTGCTCCTGTTCTTTTATTTATTTATTTATATATATATATATAATTTTTTAAATGTCAAAGGCTTTATTAGTACAGTAAACACCACAAATTCAAACCTTTCTTCTCAAAATATCATACAGTGTTAAATACTACTTAATCAAGTTCTAAATAATAGCCTTATCTTTACAATTAGTTTTAACATTATACAAAAATAAAAGAAAATAGAAAATCAAACCACCCAGTAACCAGCCTTTACCATATTTACATGTCCCAAAGCGAGACTATACCAAAGGTTACCAGAAAACTCCCCCTTCCCCCATCCCAGTATCTGTCACCCCTACCCCTCCCCTTCCCCCTCCATGCATTAGCACTTCCAAATATCAACTTCGACATCAAAGTTTCCCATTCTTTTTGTTCCTGAAGAAAACCCCATGATCTGGCCACAATACCACGGCTCTTTCAGTCTCTGGTCCTCAAGCAGTGAGAAACAGGCAGAGAGTAATACAGAACACAATCACACACACAAGTGCTACTTTCTTTGAGCTCAGAGGGAAGACAACAGACAGTCTATGGACACGCATAGTTCCACGCCTATTGAATTCAAATTCTTCCTCCTGAAAAGCTCCTTTTATTAAAGAAAAGAGGGACGTAACAGTCATTTATTATAAACGTGAAATAACACAAGGTGTCGCCAAAGTTCTTTTTACAAAGTAAGATCTGATTACAGTGTATTAGATGAAATTTACTTGATTATGACAAAATTATTTATAATTGCAAAAGTTGCAAAAATTATGTTGTGTCAGCAGGGACCTATAGTTGACTGTACAATGAACTATGGTTGTACAGTTCATAGCCTATGTTTACACTTTATGCTTGCGTTAACAATGTTCCAGACTATTTTAAAGACGGTTACACAGAACTCATGATCATGACATCCTATTCTATTTAAGAGGAAGTAAGTGAAAAGCCAAACTTCTAAACACATTCTGTATCAAGAAATTCATCCATCTTCAATTACATATTGGAGATTCTGGTATCCCTTTTACTTGTCCATTTCTACAGTCCTCCCTGTGATTCTATAAAGAATCATTACAAAAGAGCGGTAGCTGAAACATGTCCAATTCCAGAATAAATCTTCTACAGTGGCTTCATTTTGCAGATGTTCCTTCAGAGTCCTAGGCACATCTGGTCCATAGGTTAGCTTCATCTTGTTTGTTGGAGGAAGTCGTTATACAAAATCATATGACATTGTTTACCTTTGCTTAGCCTCAATAAAAATGTATACAGAGAGCAAGACTTTACCAATTATTCTTGTAAGCACTACCTCATCCAGCAGTGGCCAGCTGCTTCTCATAGATCTAGCAATAATTCAGAGATTAGTCCCTCATATCATGACACCAGTCATCACTCCAGATTCTTCAGCAGCATCCTTTCCCATCATGGGCTGTGCCATGCACATCTTAGATAGAGCTTTTTCAGTGACTGTCTACCCAGGCTTCACTGCTGCGCATACATGAGTAGTTTCGCTGGAATCGCTGATCTTTATCAGGAGTCTCCATATTCAGTAGAATATCATTCAGTCGTTTTCCTCTTCGGCCCATAGGATTCAGTGCATACAATATATAATTTGTAAAAATCCAATTCTCCACTACAGCATCTCTCACGATTCCATACAATTGCAAACGAGCACAATTATTCATCCCTAATGGCAGTCTTAAATTGTTGAACAGAATTATATTATCTATTGTTAATTACAATACATTTATAGCTAGCACTAAATTATTACATAGCTAGCCTGTAACATACTTATTATTTTCATCTACATTCCTAAACTTATTCTGTCTACTTTCCAAATCAAATGTTAGCATGTGGCCTGATAGACACATTTCTTTTTCCTGTCAGGAACACAATTGTACATATTCATATCACTAATTATATTTGTGATGTATTCTCCAGCTTTAACAATATACAAGATACTGTTTAGTCAATCTGGTTATTCAAGGGGTAACAACATTAAAACTAGCAGTTCATGACAAATAAATTAAACTCATTTCAATTGTTTGTCAACAATTATTAAGAAGGCTGTCCTATCTTAGGTGATGGTTCAACTCACATTACTTTAAACATTATCAGTAATATACCCTTTTCCTTTTTATGTTTTTTTTTTATACTACTTTCCCCACTAATCACAGCAGTTCACATTGCAACTAAAACTTGATACAGCACATTAAACAGGAACATTGATAACTTGGAATGTTTTCTTTGTAAGGCAAGGAGGGGTTAAGTGACTTATCCAAGGTCACAAAGAGTGCTAGTACTCTAATCATTAGACTACTTCTCTATTCCATTCTAATTCGCATAGACATCTAAGCTCACAAAAGAAGGAACATTTACATAAGGGTAACATTTTTTAATACCAAATTTGAACCAACTAGAAAGTCAATTACCACTTCTTAATAGCTTAACAGTTCTATCTTTGTTACACTGTTTTCAGAACAAAACAGCATAGTAGTATCAGCACATAGAGCTCCTCATGCAAGAAGCCTGAGACCAGATCAGTATTGATGATAAAATGAGCAAATAAGAGCTCTAGAAAGAGCGAACACTCCAGCTAGTTGAGCATTAGCAAATAACAAGCAGCCGACTCTGCACAGATTCAACTCTTATAATTGCATCAATTTCCTTTACTCATTGCGCAAAGCAGAACCATCAGTACAGAGTGAGGTCAAACAGTAACAATAAAAGAGCTGGAAGAAAGCTGGATTTTCCAAGTGTAAAAGATACGAAAACTGAATGAGAGGCATGTAATTAGTACTAGAAAATCAGTAATTTGGATTGCAAAGACTACTGCTGCCAGAAAACTGAAAGCATGGAGGCATTCCTGCTACAACAGAGCAACACAAGTCTGAATTGCCCATTGGCTTAAGTCCAGTGGGAAATCTCTGAGTGAGAACACAAACAGTAGCAATAGAAGAGGTAGGCATATTAAATCTAACTCAGTGATACTAATTTAAAACTATTCCACTAGCAGCAAGGCATTTGCTTCACACTTGCAATTAATAACATCAGTTCTGCAGAGGTCTTTCCATAATAACTAAAACATATTCGACATGAGAATTTAAGATCACTCCTCCAATCGACCCCTGCAGATTAGTTTAAAAGAGACTAGGGGAAATATCGGCATTTTTTTCTGCAGACATTGTTACTCATACACTATTATAGTTGAACTTTCAACTAGTCCACTATCACAAAAGAAAAAATAAAACATTATACATATATTCACCATACTGTTTTAATTACTTAATTCACTTGTTTGAATGTAGTTGTAGCATTCACTTTTTCCCTTTAAGTAAACAAACTTGCTTGACTTAACTTGACAAGCAATTCAATTTTTTTTTTCCAGTTAAGTTACTAACTTCTCTTTCCTTTAAACACTTAATTTTTTTTAACCTTTATCACATCACACAATTTTTCAAATATCTAAATATATCAAAGCATGGAAGATCTTCCCATTCATTCACATCAATTATAACTAGAAATACAATTTGGAGAATATATCAATCAATTTTTTTCCAAACTATCCAGAGACATAAGAAGCACCAAGGAGTAGTGTTTCTAATAACATTTTTCAGCATTTGCATTATTACACATAGAATGGAATCAGTAGATAAATTCTCATAACCCAAAATAAGTTCAGATCCAGACCTCAAAAACAAAACTTATTTACTATACATACACAAGTAAACGAATGGTTAATCACATTTAGAGGTTTTTGTTTTTTTTTAAACTTCCCCAATAAGGCTTATGGTTAGTCTAACAAAAGAAAATCTTACCACGGTTGCTCAAGACTTTCTTCCTGCTAATACTGCAGTCATGCCAAGCTGTTATCTGTGCCGGAAACCTCCAAAATATTACTGCAGTAAATATCAAAACTTATACTGCACAGCACACTTCCCTAACCACTAAATTAGAGAAAACAGACTTCACACTACAATTATGACATGAAAATTAGTCCTTCAAAACTTTGTTTGATTAATTCTATTTTTTCATAGAGCAATGACTTAAGTATTTCCCTGTAAGTTTCAGTTTCTTCTATATTTACACTATCCATCCTAAACACTCGATTTTTAAATTTTTCAAACACAGAGTCAGTGACTGGTATGAGGTCACCCCAAATCATTAAGGGCCATCTCATACTGTAACCAACCTCAATTTGTCCTACTGAAATGTTCCACCAAGGAAGAACGGCAAACTGTGGTTACTGGCAGTCATCGAATGTTAACATAAGGGCGCTATCACCAAACTTGCGCCTCATTTCATAATTAGGGCTTCCTTTTTTCTTGCCCTATCTCACGAGCCTCCTCGCTCCACTTATCTAACTGAGATCTCTATTTAACCTTACCGGCTTTACATTACAATCACAATATACACACAGATATCTGTCAATTCTTTAGTATACTCACTCACGACAACCACTGCCACACTTATCCTGGAGACTTGTCTGCTGTTTCCAACTGCTGAAGAAACACAGAGATCCGAGTCATGGCACAAACTGAAGAAAACCCCGTGATCTGGCCACAATACCACAGCTCTTTCGGTCTCTGGTCCTCAAGCAGTGAGAAACAGGCAGAGAGTAATACAGAACACAATCACACACACAAGGGCTACTTTGTTTGCGCTCAGAGGGAAGACAACAGACGGTCTATGGACACGCATAGTTCCACACCTATTGAATTCAAATTCTTCCTCCTGAAAAGCTCCTTTTATTAAAGAAAAGAGGGACGTAACAGTCATTTATTATAAACGTGAAATAACACAAGGTGTCGCCAAAGTTCTTTTTACAAAGTAAGATCTGATTACAGTACTTGATTATGACAAAATTATTTATAATTGCAAAAGTTGCAAAAATTATGTTGTGTCAGCAGGGACCTATAGTTGACTGTACAATGAACTATGGTTGCACAGTTCATAGCCTATGTTTACCCTTTATGCTTGTGTTAACAATGTTCCAGACTATTTTAAAGACAGTTACACAGAACTCATGATCATGACATCCTATTCTATTTAAGAGGAAGTAAGTGAAAAGCCAAACTTTTAAACACATTCTGTATCAAGAAATTCATCCATCTTCAATTACATATTGGAGATTCTGGTATCCCTTTTACTTGTCCATTTCTACAGTTCCCATTTTGTATTTTCGTAGGAACCATACTCTCTCTCTAAAGGATCCCATGCTTGATCAAAGTGCTCCTTTCCAAATTTCCTCAGGACATTTATCCTTTCCATACTATAGGTCTCTCACATATGCACCAACCCAAATGCTCAGTGTCGGTGGGGGGTGGATGATGTGTTTCCATCCTGAGGCCATGTTCAATTTTGCCACATTCATACAATGCTTCACCAGCTCCAGCTGTGGAGTCTTTAATCTCCAGGAACGTAGTCCTCACATATGGGTATCGTCAGTACCGACAGAGCTTGCGCGGGAACGCTCCCCAGCGTCCAGTAGGAACGCTTTTGGGAGCATCCCTCAGCACATGCGTGCTGCCTTCCCGCCTGCCCAACTGTCCCTCTTCAGTTCTTCGTTTTCCGCGGAGCCGACAGGACCTCTTCCCTGTCACCGCAGAAAATTCCATCTTTAAAATTCTTTCTTGTGGTTGCGTTTGCCTACCGCACGACGCCTACCGGTACCACCGGTTCTTTTCTTTTCATACAAACCCCCCCCCCCCTTAAACTTAGACTGTTTCTTTTCAGAAACTTTCCTCTTTGGTGCTAGGCACCATTTTGGGCATTAGGCCCCATTTTTCATAAATCATGGAAAAGCCAACTAGTGGTTTTAAAAAAAATGTACTAAGTGTGGCGGTACCATTTCCGTCACTGACACCCATGATTGGTGTCTAAAATGTTTAGGACCTGATCATTTTCCAACTGAATGTCTCTCCTGCATGGGGATGACCAAAAAAGGAAGACAGAACCGGGCCGCAAAGCTCGGTACCCTCTTTTCTTCAGATGCCAGATCCATTGCATCGACATTGTCAAGGGTCTCTTCTTCCTCCCATGGATCTCAGGTAACTAAACATAAAAGCCGGTCCTCCAAGGGTAGCTCTCCTGCTAAGCATAGAGAGGCCATTGGCATTGCCCTTGAGGGAACCACACCGGAAAAACAGCCCCGGCGGGAGGCTTCAGCTTCCAAAGCATCGATGGGGTTCAGGATGTTCTCGATGCCTCAACCTCGCAAGAACTACCTGTGCCATGCTTGGGGGTTCCGGCCGTTCTTACCAGTACCGACACCCAGGCATTGGCAGCGTTGCTAGACCAGAGGTTTCTTGCTATCAAGCGCAGTATCAAAGCTCTTCTTTCAGCTGCGGTACCGGTGGTCCCAAGGGCACCGGTGCCGACATCAACACCGATGCCGGTATCGACACCGGTACAGACACCGGTACCGACACCGACGATGCCGGTACCGACAGTGGGAACTCTTCCCATGCCACCTCTGGCTGGAGTGGACAAAGCGCTACCGGGTCACCTCGGTAACGACTTCGATCGGTACCGGGATCGTGCTTTGCAAGAGCATTGGGGTCAGGAATACTTCGATTCCTCTGATTCCGAAGACTCTGACAATTCTGCTGGCACTAGAGGGTTTCTCCTAGAATGTCCCTCTTCTCCCCAATGCAGAATGTCACCTCCAGAGGACATGTCATTTCAGGATTTCATCTGTGATATGGCCAAAGGTCTTTCAATCACAGTAGCTCCTGAAGAGGAACCCAGAGCAAAGGAATTGGAAATCCTCCAATATCCTAAAGCTCCTAAGGAGGGAGGCAGCTACTCTGCCTATCCATGAAATTCTGCATAGCTTGATGCTCAGAATGTGGGAGACACCTCTGACTACTTCTCCTCACTCTAGGAGACTTGATACTATGTATCGAGTTCCACCATGTCTAGATTTCAGAAAACTCAGCTGCCACACTATTCAATGGTAGTGGAATCAGCCATGCGTAGGATGAAAAGTGCAAAGAGGCACGCATCCAATCCTCCAGGTCGTGAATACAGGACTCTGGATGCTTTTGGATGCAGAACCTTTCAAGCTTCCATGCTTTCAGCTAGGATCAGTTCATATATCCTATATATGAGAATGTTCCTCAAGGAAGTCACAGGAGACTTGGAACTTATGAGCCCATTTCTCCCAGATGATAAGAGACAAGATTTTCTTACTCTAGTTAAGCATGCTCAGGATGTCTCCAAGTTGGTCAATCGTGCAGCCTTTGACTGCTTCGAATGCATCAGCAGAACTTCTGCTATTGCCATTGACACACAGTGGATTGCCTGGCTACAGGCATCAGACTTGGAGACTTGGGTACAGGACAAGTTAGGCAACATTCCTTGCACGGGAGAGAATCTTTTCGGCAGGAATTGGCAGGAGAAGGCTAACGAGTTTGATACTGACAATTCTACCTTAGATAGATTGTCAAAGTCTACAGCCACTCCAGCCAAAAAGGAAGCTTTATAAAAAACCCTCTTTTAGCAAAAAGAGGAAGTTTTTTCCTTCCTATACCCAGCAGTGTCAAACTCCAGGTCAGGTTGCCCAAAAGGGACAAACTAGACAGCAAAAGAAACCAAAAGGCCCGAGAGCCCAACCAGCTCTCCAGGTTCAGCCCCCTCAAGGGCTTTGACTCCTTCCTAGAGAGCTTTGCCTTCCTGCCTCTGAGAGGTCCCCAACCCTCCAATATTCCGGGCAGGTTATGTCACTTTGTCAACAGATGGCATCAGATAACAGCAGAAGATTGGACTTTGTCCATTGTAGGAGAGGGGTACAAACTTCATTTTCACAGCTTACCCCCTCCTACAATTCTAAACCAATTCAATTCACAAACCTCTGCAAACAATCTGCTAGATCATGAGGTCGCCACACTTCTTGCCCAAGGGGCAATAGAGGAAGTACCCATTCTTCAACAGGGTGCAGGGTTCTACTCCCCCTATTTTCTTATTCCAAAGAAAACAGGAGGACACAGACCCATTCTAGACCTCAGAGAATTGAACAAATATCTGTTTCGAGAGCAATTCAAAATGATTTCTCTAGGAACTCTTCTGCCATACCTTCAAAGCCAGGACTGGCTTTGCTCTCTAGACTTAAAGGATGTATACACTCACATTCTCATCCATCCAGATCACAGGAAATTTTTACGTTTCCTTTTCAGGGGAAGACATTTCCAGTACAGGATTCCTCCTTTTGGTCTGGCTTCAGCACCAAAGGGTATTCACGAAATGCATGGCAGTAGTAGCTACATTTCTACAAACCCTGGGGATTTTCGTCTTCCCTTACTTAGACGACTGGCTCATTCGAGCCTCCACAGTTGCAGAGGCCAGCACTGCACTGTCCCGTACAATGCGAATCCTCCAATACTTGGGATTGGTAATAAACTTCCCGACATCTTAACTAGTTCCTTCCCAATGCCTAGAATTCATAGGAGCCTATCTGGATACCAGACAGGCAAGGGCTTTCCTTCCACAAGCCCAGTATCTTTGCATAATGCAGCTAGCTTACCAAGCAGCAGGCAAATCCTCCCTCATTGCTCGGGAGCTACTGCAGTTACTGGGACACATGGCATCCACAGTTCATGTAGTCCCATATGCTCGCCTCCACATGCGAGCAGCTCAGTGGACCCTCTCCACACAGTAGACACAGGTCACGGGTCATTTGTCGGACAAAATAACAATCTCTCAATGACTAATTTTGTCCTTCCAATGGTGGCAATCACTAGAAAATCTGACATTGGGATCTCCTTTCCATCAACCCCTCTTTCAGGCCACCCTAACAACAGATGCATCACAGGTGGGTTGGGGAGCACACCTGAATCATCTCTCTACCCAGGGTACCTGGACTCCACAGGAGGTTGGTTTACACATAAACCTCCTGGAATTAAGAGCAATTTATTTAGCTCTTCGAGTGTTCCACGCCCAGCTCAGCTACAAGACAGTCCTAGTCCAGACGGACAATCAGGTAGCCATGTTCTATGTGAACAAGCAGGGTGGAACAGGCTCTCTGTCGTTATGCAACAAAGCTTTACGACTATGGGCCCTCGCCAGAGAGCATCAAATTCAACTTCTAGTGGTATATCTTCCAGGCATTCAAAACCTTCGGGCAGACAAACTCAGTCAAGTACTGCTACCTCACGAGTGGTCACACCACCTAGACCAGGTGGCAAAGATATTTCATCTCTGAGGCACTCCAGACATAGACTTCTTTGCTAGTCCACTGAATGCCAAACTTCCCTGGTTCTGTTCCAGGATTCCGGCGCACAACTGTCAGGAAAGGGATGCCTTCCTCCTTCACTGGGGTCAGAACTTCCTTTATGCCTTCCCACCCATTCCCCTCATCCCCAAAACACTCTTCAAGCTTCAGAGAGACAGGGGTCGCATGATTCTCGTAGCACCACGGTGGCCACGCCAAATGTGGTATTCCCTGCTTCTGCATCTCTCTCAAGCGGCACCTCTGGAGTTAGGGCATGCTCCAGATCTCCTTTCCCAGGAGAACGGGCACTATGGCACCCGAATCCCCAGTCCCTGCACCTCACGACCTGGTTGCTGAAGGCTTAGATCTCCAGGATTTCAACCTGTCCCAGCAGGTAAAAGATATCCTTCAGGCTTCAAGGAAACTTTCCACAAGAAGATCTTATGCCTTCAAGTGGAAACGTTTTACTATATGGTGCTCAAAGAAGGGATTAAACCCCCTGGTCATACCCTTAGAATCGATACTAGAGTATCTCCTTCACTTATCGAATTCTGGGTTAAAGACCAATTCGGTAAGAGTCCATCTTAGTGCAATTGCAGCTTCTTATAAGCCTCTAAATGGACAACCAATTTCCTCTCATCCACTCCTATCAAGATTTATGAGAGGCCTTTTATTACTAAACCTCCCATCAAGCCACCACTGGTGGCATGGGATCTAAATCTAGTTCTCGGGCAGCTCATGAAGCCGCCTTTTGAACCTTTGGCCACTACAGCCCTTATGTTTTTGACTTGGAAGGTCATCTTCCTAATTGCAATCACCTCTGCCTGCCGCATTAGTGAATTGCAAGCTTTAGTGGCTGATCCTCTTTATACTAGATTTCATCATGATAAGGTTGTTCTTCGAACTCACCCACACTTTATGCCAAAGGTGGTTTCGCCTTTTCATTTAAACCAATCATTTTATCTTCCTGTATTTTTTCCGAGGCCTCACGCCTCTAATGCAGAAAGAAACCTTCATACTTTGGATTGTAAAAAGGCCTTAGCCTTTTACATACAAAGAACACAGCAACATAGAAAGTCCTCGCAACTTTTTGTAGCTTTGACCCTAGTCATTTGGGACTTCCAGTCTCCAAAAGAACTTTATCTAAATGGATTGCCCAATGCATATCCTTTGCTTATGAGAGTAAGGGTCTTCCTCTTCATGACCATGTCACAGCTCATAATGTGAGAGCCATGGCAGCTTCTATGGCTAATCTCTACTCTGTGTCTATCGATGACATTTGTCGAGCAGCCACCTGGGCTTCAGTACACACCTTCACAGCCCACTACTACCTAGATAAAGCCTCCCATTGGGATGCCTTCTTTGGCCAAGCTGTTCTTCAAAATCACTTTCAAACTTAAACCAACTCCTACCCACGAACCCTGGTGGGAGGCCAGAGATTCATGGGAGGAAGGATTTTCACCTTCGACGGTGGCACCTTCCTGGGGCTATCTCCCTGGCATCTTCAGCTAGGGAGTCCCCCATATGTGAGGACTACATTCCTGCTTGTTCCTGGAGATAGCGTAGTTACTCACCTGTAACAGGTGATCTCCGAGAACAGCAGGAATTTAGTCCTCACAACCCACCTACCTACCCTAGGAGTTGTCTCTCTCTCTCTTTGTCTCTTTCCTCTCTCCCTCTATCCTTTCACTCAGCTACAAACTTAACTGAAGAGGGACAGTTGGAAAGGCGGGAAGGCAGCGCGCATGTGCTGAGGGATGCTCCCAAAAGCCGTTCCTATTGGACTCTGGGGAGCGTTCCCGCGCAGGCTCCGTCGGTACCGACGATACACATATGTGAGGACTAAATTCCTGCTGTTCCCGGAGATCACCTGTTACAGGTGAGTAACTACGCTCTCCGGGGACTGACAGATTAAAGAGAAAGATTCCAGAGTCATAAGAATATAAGAAATGCCATATTTGGTCAGACCAAGGTCCATCAAGTCCAGTATCCTGTTTCCAACAGTGGCCAATCCAGGTCATAAGTAATTGGCAGGTTTCCAAAAAGATACACAGGTTCCACAATGCTTGTCCTGGGATAAGCAGTGGATTTTCCAGGTCCTCTTAGTAATGGTTTATGGACCATTCCTCCAGAAACTTGTCCAAACTTTTTTGAACCCATCTACCCTAACAGCTTTTACTACATCCTCTGATAACAAATTCCAGAGTTTGATTATGGGTCCCTTGGCACATCTTAGCCCAACAACTGCTGCACTCTGTAGTGTATTCCCTTTCAGTACCCCTGAGAGCCAGAGAAAGCTTCAGCAATATGGTATGAAGTCATACTATCTATATAAGACTAAATTATTTTCCTGGACATTAACAGCCATAGAGGTCTTCCCAGGCGTTCTCTCAATATGCTCTCACTGCTATTCAGAATATCGAAGTTGCAGCTGTCAAACCTAGTTTACCCTGTGTCTGCTAACTTTAAAAGGCAGTTGTGGTTGACAAGAGTAATGAGCCAAAATCAACCCCTGTGGTGGAGGTTCTATCCTCACATAAATATTCCAGTTAAGAGCTGTCCCTTGCAACCTTACTCTTTATTTCCTTGTGCCCCACCCAAAGTATTAACTGGTTATAGTAATAAGCTTGGGTCTGGTGAAGGTCATACTCCTCCTTCAATGTTTGAAAGGACAATAGTCATCCATCTTCAATTACCCTGACTGCCGCAGCCTTAGCCCCTCCCATTGTTGAAAGATCATTGACCCAATTCCAAAGCCAAAGGAGAGAAAGCCACCTCCCATGGTCTAAAATACTTATCCCAGGACTTAATGGTATGGTCAATATATGGATTACCCCCATATGTATACACCTTATAACTCACTAGCAGCCATGGGTGCAATATATGTGCGTGTTCTATATGGTCAACAAATTGAGTGAGGATGAAACACTCCAAGTTTTGACAAAAATGGCTATTTGGCTTATGGCTAGCCATTTTGTCCCTTCTGTAGTCACCCATATTGGAAAGGACACCAATACCAGTTAAATTGTTCTTCATATACCTGGGCATTATCTTGTACACTGAACTCTTGCTTTCTTTGCAGATTTCCCAGGTAGTAAAAGCAGAGGATGTCCTACACTTCTTTAGGGCTATTGGACCATTTCATGATTCATTTGCTCAAACTACTGTCATTCTTTCTGCATACACAGATTTCTGTAATGTGGCATACACAGATCTCCCACAATATGAATTTAAATGCTTATAATCTGTCTAAAATACTGCAGTACATATCATATTTCTGGGCATGGGAGATTGCTACTCCTTTGTTATTTCACCATCACTGACTCCCGTTCACATCACGCATATACTAGAAAGTTGTCCTCCTAGCATTATAAGACCTTACATGAAGTAGTTCCTGACCGTCTTACCACATCGATTACTCTCTATGCCCAGCTCGTTTTCTGCATTCCATGTATAGAAACAGATTACATATACTGCCTCCTAGAAAGGCTAAGTATGAAAGAATGCAGCAATGTGCTGCCTTCTTTTTGGCACCTATCCTTTGGAAGGGTCTGCTTCATCAGCTGAAATTGGAATCCGCCCTAAAGCAATATAAAACAGCTTTAAAACCTATTTATTTGATTAGGTTTTGTGTATTGCAGTTCAAATATGGGATTCATGCAGACTCTGCAGCTACTTTGTTTTTATCTGTTTTTAGATACTTTTTATCTTTTTTTGTACATTATATGGAGTTCCTTTTTTTTTATTTGATAATTTTATTTTTATTGTAAACCACATTTGGAATACAAAACTGTCTAAATAAATAAACCACATTTTATGCACCCAGAAATGTGATATAGAAGGTAAAAAGAAACCATAAACCAAAAATACTCCTCTATCACCCACCTCCAGCCTGTATCTGTTCTGTACATCTACACATACCTCCTCCTACAGTATGGAGTCATTTAAGTGCCAAAATTTCAACCCCCCCTCCCCAAATCCAATGTTGAAGATGATACTCTCTGGTGCATGGTTGTCCACATAATGGAACCGATCTTCACCTCTACTGTCTTGCTTACTAAGCTGCTATCCACCCAGATAATATCCAAGCAGCTATCGGATTCATGGGCCTCAGAGTAGGAGTATCTCCTTGCCACCTGGATTCTGCACCCTCCAACTAGTCCCATACTGTCTCTTAACTTCCTCAATTGTATCCTAATCCCCCTCCCTCCCTCTCATATGGGCTCCACCACTGTTGTTCTACCCTAGGATCCACCATGAGATTGAAATCCCCACTCCGAAAAATCAGAATGTTTTTAAACTACAAAGGTCCGTCCCCTATCTTACTGTAAACATCCCCCCCCTGCTTTTCATTGAGGGATAGATACAAGTTGCCACCACCTCCTTCTCCCCCATGATCACCCATGGAGATAACCACCCTTTTTATCCCTGACTACCTTTTTAATCTCCACTACTTTAGTCCACCCCACCAAAATACACACTTCCCCCTTCTTAGGCATCTCCTTTTCCCGGCTAAAAAGCCCTTTGAGAAGCCCTTTGTCAGCAAATACTTCTCTGCATTTCCTGCACACACAAGAAATTAGCTTTTAACCTCCCCCCCCCCTCGCCAAGTATCTATTTATTTATTTAGTCGGATTTAATATACTGCTTTATCATTAAATCAAAGCGGTTAGCACATCAAACAATCAAGAGGGGGGTTATAGTGTCAAAACATGCAGTGGAAACATCGTCATGAGTGGAGTGGGAGGGGTGTGAGAGATTAATTTGAGTTATATACAAGTGAACTATGTACAGGTCTATATACAAGTGAGCTATGTACAGGTCTATCTACAGTTCGTATGGGTTGCAGGGTTGGCTAGGGCAGAGTCTGGTTCAGGTGATGTCCTTGTAGTGTTCTATGAAGAGTTTTGTTTTGAGCATCTTTCTGAAATCTTTGAATTCTGTGGCTGATCTCAGATTGTCAGGGAGAGAGTTCCACAGGGTGGGTGCCGCCAAGGACAGTGCTCTTCTTGAAGTGTCCTGTCTTGATTTGGCAAATTCTCTTGGGGTGGTTATGGTGTCTGTGGTTCCCTTTCTTCTGGGTCTGGTGCATAGGTCAGCTTTGATGAGAGGTTGCAGTCTGTCAACTGAGATGTTTTGTCTTATTTTGAATATGTTTAGGATAACTTTGTATGGATACGGGAACTAATTGGGAGCCAGTGGAGGTGCTACAGGATGGGTGTAATGTGGTCGTGACCTGAGCAGCCTGTTATTATGTGGGTGGCAGTGTTCTGTGCCAGCTGCAGTGGTCGGAGGGCCTGTTTTGATAGCCCGAGGTAGATGGGGTTGCAGTAGTCTAGTGTGGGAGTGATGAGAGCTTGACAGACTGTACGGAAGTTGTCCTGTGCGAGAATGGGCTTGAGGCGCCTGATCTCATTTTGAGGTAGGTGTTTCTTGTGGTTCTGGCAATGTGGGCTTGTAGGTTCAGGTCCTCGTCGAGAGTCACTCCGAGGTATCTCACGTCAGGCTTTACTGTTATTGTGATGTCGTTCAGTTTGATGGTAGGTGTAATTGAGAAGGTGGGGTTTCTTGAGATGAATAGTGCTGTTTTGTTGTGGTTTATGGACAGATTGTTTTCTAAGAGCCAGGTTGTCATTTGCTGGAAACAACTAGCTAGGTTGGAGTAGTCTGGGGTGTCCAAGTTGATTGGGGTGAATATCATGATGTCGGTGTAGATGGTGTATTAAATGTTGTGGTTCTTGATGATGGAGCAGATTGGTTGTAAGCATAGATTGAATAGCAGGGCGGAGAGGGATGAGCCTTGTGGGACGTCCTGGGTGTCTCTCAGAGGCTGGGGAGGTATCTGAGCCGCATTTGACTTGTAGTTGTCAGTTAGATAGGATGTGAACCAGTTCAGGGTGGTGCCGTGTAGTCCAATTTCCTGTAGTCTAGCTAGCAAGGTTGTGTGGCTCACTGTGTAAAATGCTGCGGAGATGTCTATGAAAATCATGAGGATTCCCATTTTGATGTTGTCAATAGTCCGGATCAGCTTGTCGAAGAGTTGAATTAGCAGAGTTTCTACCTCATGGTTTGGTCGGAAGCCATGTTGATTGGGGTCTAGGGGGGCGTGGATGTCTATGTGGTTCTGGAGTTGATGTTGGACCGCCTTTTCGATGATCTTGGCTATGAGGGGGGAGACTTGAGATGGGTCTGTAGGCAGCAGGGTCAGTTTTAGCTAGTGTGGATTTCTTGGGAATGGGGCATATTGTTGCTAGTTTAAGTGTGCTTGGCATTATTCCTGTAGTGAGAGAGTTTTGAATTATGTTGCGAATGTACTGGATCAGATATTTTTTTGCAGCTTTAATCCATGTTACAGGGCATGGATCAGTAGGGGCTGTGCTGGTGTTGAGGGTGGTGATGATGGTTGAGATCTGCTCCTTGGATGGGATGCTGAATTTACCCCATCTTTGGTTGCGATGAGGGGGATTGTTGCTGCTGATCTCTCTGTTGTCCTTGGCGGGGGCTGTGAATTTGGTCTTGAGGTGGTCCGCGAAGGTCTGTTGTAGGGTTCGTTGGTGAGGGTCTTTACTAATTCTAAGAGTTCGCGGAGCTTGTTAGTAGACTTCAGGATCAGGTTTGTGTGGTAATCCTTCTGTTGGTTGATGAGGTTGTTATATTCTTTTTGTTTCAACTCGTATAAATCCTGTATGGAGGCTGATTTGGTGTGTCTCCATTGGCGTTCAAGCCTTCTTAGTGCTCTCTTTGCATTGCGTATTTCCTTGGAGTACCAAGGGGTGGAACTGGGTTTGGTGCTGTGTGGTTTCCATGTATTGGGAGTGGTGGGTCTGGCAGCATTTGTGATGATGGTGTTAGTTTTCTATTTGTTCATTTGTGTCCTCTGAGTTGGTGTTGAGGAGGGGTAGGGTGTCTTGTAAGAATTGCTCCTTGTTGAAGCTTTTGAATCTCCTGGTTGTGGGTGGTTTATCTTGATGGTTATTGTTTACTGATTGTAGGTGGACTTGTAGTAGGTGGTGGTCCGTCCAGGGTACTGGTGTGATTGAGGGTTTTGAGATGGAGTTTCTTTCTATTAGGTTGTTGGGGGCGAATATGATGTCGGAGGAGGATCCGCATCTGTGTGTGGGGGCGTTGATCATCTGGGTGAATTGTAGTGAGTTCATAGCTGCAAGAAAGGCTTCTGCATCCTTGTTTGTGGATCTAAGGTTGAAGTCTCCAAGCACGAGCAGAGGATGTGGAGGTTGTTGACTGCACATATAGTTTCCATTAATGAAGATAGTTTGTCTGTTGGGTCATTCGGTGCTCTGTAGGTGAGGCAAAGGGTGAGGTTCCTGTTTTCTATGATGATTGTGTTGCAGTGACTTGTAGATGTGGTGGATCTGACTTTGAGTTTTAGGTTGTTCCTTGCGATGATCAGGACGACTCCTCTTCTCCTTTGTGTGCATGGGCAGTTGTATGCTCTGTGGGTGGGGGGAACTAGTTGGTTGAGTAGCACATTGCCCGTGGGGGGTGAGCCAAGTTTCAGTGATGCAGAGTATGTCTGTTTGCTGGTGTTCCATGTGGTCAGCGATGGTATTAATCTTGTTTCTTACTGACCTGGCATTGAAGGGGATGGTTTGGTGTAGCTTGTGCTTTGCATGTGGGTGTATGGGTGCTGTATTTGGGTTTTCTTTGTTTGCTCTGTTTGTGACTCTGGTGTTTGACCTGAGTGGGGTCATAGTGGTGGGTGTAGGGTGAGTGCTGTGGAGGGGGTGTCCACAGCGTGTAGTTAGCGTTAAAGGGTGTGGGTTAGTGGTGTGGGATGAGTTGTGTGAGTAGGAGAAGGATAGGGAGGTACAGTGCCGTTGCCATGTTGGATTACCTTGCAGTCCTCTTTTCGGTCTCCTCAGTTGGTTTGAGTTTGGTGCCTGTTGGGTGAGGGTCATTGGTTGTATCTCCTGTTGCGCCTGCTTTTGTGCCACCCCTGAGGGCCATGCCAAAGGGCCCTCTGGCAAGGCCCTCAAGTGCAGGCCTGCCAGGCGCGGGCGCGCCGCCGGCGGCACTTCTTTTCTGGCATCCTCCCACTGCCCCGATTGGGCAGGAGCTTCTCAGCGGGAGGATTTCCCACTCAGGCGCTCTACCCCGATTGGGGGAGCTGAGCCTGTTGTGTGCTGGCCTGGGGAAGGTGAGTGGGGCTGCCTCTTGTTGCCGGCGGCGCTTCTTTTCTGGCATCCTCCCACTGCCCCGATTGGGCAGGAGCTTCTGAACGGGAGGATTTCCCGCTCAGGCGCTCTACCCCGATTGGGGGAGTTGAGCCCGTTGTGTGCTACATTTTTGCCACAGATTTAACCCCTGGCTTTGGCAGACACACCCACTCTACCTCACCCGTCCCTCTTTCCACCCCTTTTCCCTTTCGTGTCCCCCTACCCCCACCCATCAGAATCTCATTCCCTTCTCCTTTTCTTTCCTTCCCACCTCCCCCAGCCTCCTATCTTAGAGACTTACTATCCTGGAGTAGTGACCCCACCTTACCCAGCCTCTCCTCTCTCCCACCCCTTTCCCCCTCACTATCTATCCACCCATCAATACCAAATATTTGCACATGTCCCCTTTACCACACAGCACTTGCACTCTCCTTATAAACCAATAGACCTGTGCACCACTCAAAATCAGTCATATCCGACACTCAACCAGTGTCAAAACAGATCATCCCAGCAGGTGATTCAGAGTCCTCATATGACCACATCCTTTGGCAGTCCTTTCTTCTTTTTCTTTGCCCCTTCTTTTGCTACCACAGTCCATTGCCTGTATTTCTCCACTTCTACCTTTCTCCTCTCCGAATGTTCAGATCCTTCTTTCTCAACCTCAGCCTGCTTAAGAGCTTCCAGTGCCTCTAGGTAATTCTGCACCTTTAATGTGAATCCGCATTTGTGAATGGCAGGTCATATGGGTATAACCAGTGATAATGCATCTCCTGTCGCTGCAGCCTCACAGTCACTCCTCCCAGTTCCTTCCTCCTTTGAAGGGTGCCAAATGCTAAATCTGCATACACTGCTACTGGGTACCTTTACCACTCAAATTTGTTCATTGTCCTCATTTTAACTGCTATTCCTTCTTTCACTTCAAAATCATGTAGCTAATTGCAATATCCCTTGGCAGGTGCCTTTACCAGCACCCAGGGCCCTATGCATCCTGTCCAGTCTGATCTCATTAGGAGGGTGGGGGCTCTATCTCTGCTCAAAATCTCTGCATATCAAGATCATAACTTTTTTTGGAGTCAGTGAATTCAGGTTCCTCAGGCACCCCCCTCCCCCCTGAATTATGAGGTTATTCCTCCGGGATCTGCTTTCAAGATCCTCTAGTTTAAGCATAATTTGCTCTTTTCTCTGCTTCCCATGCTGCAAACTTAGTCTCCGTATCAGCAACTGCCTGCCTCAAGTCCTTCAACTGCTCCTTATGCTCATTCATTCTACGGCTCAGTTCAGCCAGTTCCTCCTCTATTTCAGCCACCATACCTTCTATCTTTGCTTTGGTTACCAACACCTCTCTTTAACTCCCGAACCAAACTTTCAGCTGCGCTTTGGAGATCTGATTCACCATCTGCGCTCCCAATACCTGCTTAACACTGTTATCTTCCACCTTGTCATTGGAGCCCCGTGCTCCCGTGGCCACCAGTTTGCCTTCCATGCAGCCCTCCTGCTGAGCGTCTGTGTAAGTGAACTCTTAAGTCCACAGTTTTTCTCCAGGTTGCCTTCCCATTGGTGCCACTGCTTTCCTGCATTGGTTTGCTGTTGGTCTGCACACCTCTAACTGGGGAGTTCAGCACTGGAGCTCACTCATCAGGCAGCTATTTGGCGAGGTGATGTCACTTCTTCCTCTTTATTCATACTTTTAATAAATGTGTTTTGAAGTATATAGATATGATGGAAAAAAGATGAATATGATCATTTAACAATTTGCTATGTAATGAGACAGGCCATTGAGACTCTTACCAATCGACCAGATGTCATGTTCAAACCTGCTGATAAAGGAGGTGGAGGAGTTGTTGTTTAATATAGAGAATATTATATCAAAGAGATTAACAGACACTTGAATAACACAAGCTTCTATCAACCATTCACTAAGGGGGTCATTCCAGAACACGAATAAGGTGTTTGTATGTGCAGCAAGGATGCTTATGTGCTGAAAACGTCCCCGACTGTATTCTGAAACACTGCTGTCAGAACGTGCCCATAAGGACGAACAGGGGCATGGTCAGCCGCAGAGACATATAAAACGTAATCAGGAAAGGCTCATTTACATTGTGTTTCCTGGAAACGTCCATGTTATTCCTGCTGAAACATGGGATAAAGCAACAAAAAGAGCAGTATTGGCCGAACACTATAATGTAAAAATAGTTTTTTTTTATTTGTTGGAAGGTTTGTCTTGAACAGAAAACCCCTCTCGTGACCACTCTTCTGTTTTACTCAAATAGAAGTTTACTGGTGCGGAGCCTGGACAGGAGCAAGATGGCTGCTTGATTCCCGTTCTCCCTGCAATCCTGTCTTAAATCCTGCTCGCCCTGTTAGGTGGAAGTGATTTAATCCCCTCCAAATTGCTATTGTACGGTGATGGCGATGGGCAAGTCTGGTAAGTTGGACTTTGGTACTGCAGTGAATGCAGGCGTCAAAAGACAGAAGCCGGACCCTCCCTCCCCTGCAAAAGTTGGTGGGCCCGCGAGAGAGTGCCGACGCCATGCAGGAAATGCTCGCTGAAATCCGAGCCATTAAAGAACTGGTGGAAGCTAATGGGGAAACGCTTTCGGGCATTCAGGCTGATATCTTGGCGCTTAAGGAGTTGAAGGAGCAAATAATGGGGCTCGCAGAAAAAGTGGCAGGAATTGAAAGTAAGGTCGAGTGCTTAAAACTCATTTTGACTAACAGTAAACGAATCGCTCAGTTGGAACGCAATCTGGAGGATCTCAACAATCGCACGCGCAGGAACAACGTGCGTATCGTTGGTGTGCCTGAAGGCGCGGAAGCTGGAAATATGATTGCCTTCCTAGAAGCGAGCCTTCCGAAGCTCCTGCGTTTGGATTTTACCCCACCGCTAGAGTTCGAAAGAGCTCATCGAGTGCCAATGCATGCAGGGCCACAAGCTCGGAGGCCGAGGCCTATTATCATGAGGCTGCTGAGGCATCAGCAGGCCTTGAAAATCATGGCGGCGGCGAGGGCTTTGGCGCCGGTCAGCTTAGATGGACATAACATCGCGTTCTTCCCTAATTTCAACAAGGCGACAGTCGAGAAGCGGAGACAGATGTTGGCTCTTAGACCGAGGCTGCAACACCTCCAGGCCTGGTATGGTCTCTTCGCTCCTGCGTGGCTAAGAGTGACTCTACACAACCAGACGCGCACATTTGAGGACCCGCAAGCCCTGTTGAAGTTTGTAGAGGAACAGGAAGCCATGTTGATGCGCTGAAGTACTTTTCTCTAATGTTAGTTATTCCCTCCAATTGCCAGGGCTGACTGGGTCGCCGGGTCTGGATGGGCGCAGGGTGCTCTGCTTTGTATTTGTATTGGAATTCTGCTTGTCAGTATTGATGTGTATTGATATGCCATCTTTTGGGTAGGTTCGGGAGGAGGGGGACATGGGGGGTCGGTGATATAGTACTATGGGTGCAAGTTCTTCTTCCTGATGTTCTCTGCTCCTTTTCCCTTCCCCTTTTCTTTTCTCTATCCTGTCTTTTCTTCGTCTCTTGCTCTCCCTCCCCCCTCCCGCTTTGAGTTTGGCCTTCTGGTCAATGGCTTGGTAGGACATGGGGGGGAGCTGGGGGAGGGGCTTGGGGAGGGGGGATACGATGGGATGGGGAACATTTTGTTTTGGTTCTTTTTTGTTGTTCAGGAGAGGTAATGCCTATTATAAAGGGGGGGAGGGTCAAAAATGGATGCAAAAGGGATGTCGGGGGATTGAGGGGCAGCCTTGTTTAGGATGGCTCACCCAAAATTTATTTCGGGTTTTTGGTCTGGGTTGTCTCCATGTGGGGGGGGATTGCTATTCAATGGTGGTTGGGTTTGTTAAGGTTTATGCAGTATGCCCTATCCTGTCTGTTATGTTGCTGAGGATTCGTAATGGGAACACTTAAATTCTTATCTTTGAACGTGAAGGGAATCAATAATCCTATGAAATGGAAAAAGATTCTGTTATATTGCAAGAAGAAAGGAGCTGATGTTATCCTACTTCAGGAGACCCGGCTGGCCTTAGGGAAAGCACAGAAGATGGGCGGGGGACACTTTATGCTGATAGGGGTAGCTGAGGCTTGCCACAAAAGGAATGGGGTGTTAATTTTGGTACGGAAGGCACTTCAGCCGTTTATCGAGCTGACTCGGGCGGATCCGGGTGGGAGATGGGTGAAAGTCCGTCTCCGAATTGGGGACCGGGCATTTGGTATAATGAATGTCTACGGTCCGAACGCGGATGATGTGTCCTTTTTTCATAGGGTTGCTGAGGAGGTACAGGAATTAGTGTATTGTGATTTTGTGTTAGGGGGGGACTTCAATCTCATGATGGACCCTCTAATAGATCGACAACCTTATAGGTCTATTAGACCTAGCCATGCTGGTATGGTGCTGAAAGGAATGGTGCAGGAGATGAATCTAGTAGATATCTGGCGTCTGCTTTATCCCTCTCAGAAGGAGTTTACCTTCTACTCGCCCCTGCATGGATCACACTCGAGGATTGACTTTTTCCTGATTTCTAGGTCCCTTGTCTCTCAGAAAGTAGATGCACAAATTGGGGCCTGTACAGTCTTGGATCATGCGGATATCTCTTTGTCTTTAGTGTTAAATTCTGTCTCCGTTAGGAGATCCGGGTGGTTCTTTCAAAGGTCATTGTTGGCGGATCCGGATTTCTGTGAATATATGAGGGGGTAATTAAGGAATATTTTATGGTAAATCTTCCAGAGGCTGCTTCTGGTTGGGCATGGTGGGAGGCTTTTAAGGCCTCCCTGCGGGCCAAAATCACTAGCTTCTCCATCAGGGCTGCGAGGCAAAGGAAGCTGGACTTGAAGGAGCTCGAGGCACAGATCCAGGCGGGGGAGAGACTCTTAAGATCAAGAACGGAGCCCTGTATCTTATTGCGCCTACAAAAGTTAAGATTTCAGTACAACAACATTCTAAGTGCGGAAGCTGAAAAGCTCTCGCACGCATTGAAGGCCAAATATTATAGGGAACAAAATAAGTCGGGTAGGTTGCTGGCTACAACTTTGAATCCCAGAGTTGAGAGGACTAAGATCGCTGCAATCTTGTCCAGTAATCAGAAACTGCTTACCAAGACTGCGGATATATCAGAGGCTTTCAGGTTATTTTACGCTGGGCTGTATTCCTCTGAGGGAGGGGACAATGGGAAGGAATGTGATGTTTTTTTAGATCATATACCGCATCCTACTCTTTCAGTGCAACAGGCATCAGAACTGGATGCTCCCCTTTCTTTGGGTGAACTTCGGACGGCCCTAAAAGCAGCAAAAAAAGGGAAAGCAGCAGGCCCAGATGGGATACCCATTGAGTTTTATCAAATGTTTCAGGAGGAACTTTTTCCGTTTGTGGCTACGTATTACCAACTTCTGCATGAGCAGGTTCCTAGAGTGGGTGGCTTCAATGAGGCCACAGTAGTAGTCCTAGAGAAACCGGGGAGGGATGCCCTTAAGGTGGAGAATTATAGGCCGATTTCGTTGTTAAATGCGGACTATAAGCTATTTGCATCCGTCATGGAAACTAGACTGGCAAAGGTCTCATCAGATCTGATTCATCCCGACCAATGTGGTTTTATGCCCGGTAGAGCAACGTAGGATAATGCACACCTGTTGCTGAACCTCCTGGCTGCCTCAGAACAGCTTGGTTCTCCCATGGTTGGGATTTCTTTGGATGCTGAAAAGGCCTTTGACAGGCTTGAATGGGTCTTTTTGTTGAAGGTCTTGCGTTGGTTTGGTTTCGGAGAGGGATTTATTAGTTCGATTCAGGTTCTGTATGCCTCTCCATAGAGGCGTATCCTGGTAGATGGTCTGCTGTCTGCTCCCTTCTCACTTTATCGCGGGACTAGACAAGGATGCCCATTATCGCCGATTCTGTTTAATTTGGCATTGGAGCCTTTGGGGCTCTTAATTCGACACTCGGAAAAGATTCGCGGTATCTGGATAGGTGATCTCCAGATTAAACTGTCGGCGTATGCCGATGACCTGTTGCTTTTTTCACATCCTGGCTCTCTGGAGGGGATACTCAAGGTTATTGCTAGTTATTCGAAGGTATCCGGATATAAGATAAACTGGTCCAAGTCCGTGGCGTTCCCTATGAATAGGGTTACCTTCTCTGAGGACATAAAGGACTTCCCCTTTTTATGGGAAGCGAAGACAATTAAGTATCTTGGGGTCAGATTTTGTGGCTCCATTGAAGAGACTTTCCTATTTAATTGTAGGTATATAGTAGAGCTGATTCAGTCCTTTACGGCAAAATGGTCTCCGTTGCACCTATCCTGGTGGGGCCGCATGGAGTCTATAAAGATGGCTCTAGCTCCAAAGATAAATTATATCCTAGAAATGTTGCCGATCTCCTTTCCACAGAAAGCTTATAAAGAGTGGGAGAAGTTAGTCATTGTCTTTTTGTGGCAAGGGAAGCCCCCCAGGATCGCTATTAGTAAATTAAAAGCGAGTAAGGACAAGGGTGGGGTAAACTTTCCAGACTTCCGACAGTATCACCTGGCTTTCTTGCTTAAGCAAGGGGCATTGTGGTGCCCCAGGGAGAGCGGGGGCCTGACACCTGTGTGGGTAGAGGTGGAGAAGCGGCTGGTCGAGCCGATCCCGTTATATTTACTGATTGGTATGAAGTGTCAGGCTTCCTCAGCAGCCCTGGATGTAGTTGTGGCTACCCAAGAGGCTTATCATAGCTTGGCGAGAGTTATGGGCTCTGATAACTCGGTGTCCCTCTCGATGCCAATATGGTATAACCCAGTGTTCAAGATAGGGCATAAAACTATAGGGTGGAGGCAGTGGCAAGCAAAAGGTATTTGGACAGTAGGTCAACTGCTTCAGGCGGGGGGTTGGAAACCCTGGGTAAGGTTTCAGCAGGAGTTTGAGTTGCCGATGGTCTGTCAATTCCAGTGGATTCAATTAATAAGTTGTCTATC
This sequence comes from Ichthyophis bannanicus, assembly GCA_033557465.1. Classification (NCBI taxonomy): domain Eukaryota; kingdom Metazoa; phylum Chordata; class Amphibia; order Gymnophiona; family Ichthyophiidae; genus Ichthyophis; species Ichthyophis bannanicus. The sequence goes on from CM066032.1 coordinate 792,889,767, forward strand.
AAAAGCTGGAGTGACAAGTAAGAACTTATCGCAGGCCTGGGGCTTGCAGGAGTTGGCCCTTGCATATTCTAGCAAGCCTGGCGTAGCATCTAAGTTTTATGCTTATTTAAGGGAGGGAGGTTCATCTCCAAAAGGAAGTCGAAGAGGTTGGGAGGTTGATCTAGATACTCATATTTCCTCCCACAACTGGGCACTACTGTGGTCTAAGGTCAGCAGGGTATCTAAAGCTGCGGGTATAACTCAAACCTTATTCTTCTTGCTACATCGTGCATTTATCACACCTAATCGGCTTTCCAGATGGCAGGTGGGAGCAGGTAATTTATGCTGGTCATGTTCTCTTAGTCCTGGAACTTACTAACACATGTTTTTTGATTGCCTTTACGTTCAAACCTTCTGGCTCTCAGTCTGGGAGAAGGTACAAAAGATTTTGTGTTTACGGGCTCCTCTCACTTGGCAGGTAGTGATTTTGTGCTCCTCTATGAGTGACCTTCCCGACATGAAAGGAAAGCATTTTTTACAGGATTTCCTTGTTGCCATAGCTTTAAAGCTCATTATGGTATGCTGGAAGGACTCTAGCAAGCTGGATGTCCATCAGTGGTGGAATATGGTATGTTTTTATGCCAGCTATGAGAAGGCACAGGATCATACCTCTAATCTTAAGGGGCGTAGGAGCGATTATGGGCAGGAATTTCCCTCAGACAAGTGGCTGTGGTTGGACAAATATGCCGCGACAGCAAGAATAGGTGTGTAATTGCCCGAGTGAGCAACTGGGACTTATTTGTGCCTTGTGTTTTATATATACACACAGTACAAAACGTGATAAGGTGGAAAAACAATTTATTTGAAATCTCAGACCTAGCAACCCGACACAGGCCGTGTTTCGGAGACCTTCATCAGGGGTTGTCTAAATAGGTACTACAAACATAAAGACAAACAATATTAAAAAGCAATTTAAAAGTGAAAGAACAAATAGGCATGGACATACATTTAGCTCTAACCATAAAAATAAAAAAAAATAATAATTATTACAATAATAGTAATAATAATATAATTAATTAGTAATAGATATCTCATAATGAATAAAAAATAATTAAAATAATAATAACAATAATAATATAATAATGATAATAAAATTGATAATAAAACACTAGTGCTTGAAATGCGATACCCAAATTAAAATTAAACCATAAGAAATAATATAATAAAATAGACCACAAATAAGATCTATAGAAACACAATCAAATACAATCCTTATAGGAGGTGACAAGCATATAAATGTAATGTTAATACCTTCTTCTTCTACAGGGGCCGAGGCAGAGGGAGAGTGAGGGGACATTGGAACACGGACCAATCAGAGGAAAGGAGATATTAATTAATCAGGAAGAGTCTAGTGTGATGAGTAATGTGGTCAATATTTCCCATTATACCCTCACCAAAGATGAAGAATCCATTCTCAGCAGAGGACTAACATTCGTTCCTAAAAATAAAGCCGATACCTTTGAAATACAAGTAGATCTATATAAATTCTTTAGGAAACTAAAAATTAAACAATTTTTTTCTGAATGTCCACAAGGACCGGGTGACATCTCGGTCATTAGTAAAAAATCATCCTGGATGCCACCTCCAAGAGTTGATCCGATTTTAGAAACATTTGAAAAGATAGTTCTCAAACAAGTCTTAGAAATTACTAAAGAGGTTCCATCTTCCTATCAAAATATTTCCCAAGGAGAGAGATTGGCTATTTCATCCCTCCAGAAGAACAATCAGATTATTATAAAACCTGCGGACAAGGGTGGAGCTATTGTGGTTCTAGATAAGTATGATTATAAATGAAGTTAATAGACAGTTGAACGATAAGACTTTTTATCAAAGATTAGATAAAGACCCGACTATAGATATTAAAAAAACAATAGACAACATCGTTCTCTCTGGGTTCGAAATAGGCTACATCACAAAGAAGGAAAGGGATTTTTTGATAGTGGGATCACCAGTGACTCCCACTATTTATATTTTACCTAAGATCCATAAATGCCTTGAAAAACCTCCTGGGCGACCCATTGTATCATCTATTGGCTCCATTCTTGAGCCCCTTTCCAAATTTTTAGACATATTTCTACGTCCATTTATTAAAAAAATGTGGTCGTATGTACGCGACTCAGCACACGTTATAGAGATTTTATCTACTTTTGATATTTGTACCACCGATATTATCTTAGTGACTCTAGATGTAGAGTCACTGTATACAAATATACCACAGAAAGAGGCTTTAGAAATAATCACGTACTATTTTTTGAAACAAACAGAACAACGTATCCCTACCACCTTTCTTCTCTCCTTAGCACACGTTGTACTTTTTGAAAATTTCTTCTGTTTTAGAGAATTATTTTATAAACAGATCAAAGGGGTGGCCATGGGGTCAGCGATGGCCCCTGATGTGGCCAATTTATACATGTACAACTTTGAAGAAAGTTTTTTTAAAAGAACATCCATTTCAGGATAATGTGATTTTATGGATAAGATACATAGATGACGTTTTAATACTTTGGAAAGGTAACGAGGACCATCTAAGACAGTTCAATACATGGATTAATCAGTTAGACAATAACCTAAGATTTCAGTTGACTTACGACTTCTATAAAATCCCATACCTAGACCTCTTGATTCGCAAAGAAAATATTGGCTTTTCAACAACTTTATATAAAAAACCAACAGACAAAAATCATTTTCTGCACTATAATAGTTTCCACAATTTATCTCTGAAAAATAATCTTCCGGTGAGCCAATTTCTCAGGGCTAGAAAGGTATGCTCAGATTTACAGGATTTTTAAAAAGAGGCGGTCAATATGAAGAAGAGTTTTTTGGAGAAAGGATATCCCATTAAATATGTTGACTCTGCATATAAAAGAGCTAGAAACACGTCGCGTGATCTACTCCTGATACCTAAAGATAAGAAACCCAACAAAGGGTTAGTTTGTCCTCTACTGTACTCTCAATTTTCCGCTAAGATAACCACCATCCTTAAAAAAGAATGGCATATTCTTCAGTCTCTGCCGGCCTTTCAAGACCAGAATCTTATCGTTGCACACAAACGGAATATGAATTTACGCAACCTATTGGTGCCCTCAGCGCTTATAGAGAAGAGACTTCTAACGCAATACAGAAGCCAATTTCAGTGCGGTAGATGTGCTGTCTGAACGTTTTACCTGTTAGGAATTCCTTTATCCATCCCATTACACATGAGAAGTTTCCGATTAAAGATTTCGCGAATTGCGAAACACAGAACGTTATCTATGTAATACAATGCCCCTGTAGAATGCTTTATATAGGCAAGACTACCCGTAAGATCAAGACTAGGATCATGGAGCACAAATGTTGCATCAAGAGGAATGTAGAAGATAAACCCCTAGTCTCCCATTGGCAGACATTACAGCATAAAGTGACCGATCTAAAGTTTTTTGTGATAAAACAAGTCAAAACCAATTGGCGAGGAGGAGATGTGAATAAGACCATTCTCCAGCTCGAACAGAGATATATTTTTCAATTAAATACTCTTGTTCCAAATGGTCTTAATTTAGATCAAGATTTCTCTGTCTTTTTATAAAGAGATAACCAACAGATACACTGACGAATGGATACTGTAATTTTTATCCTATTTAATTGTCTCCAAAGTGGTCTACACCCTTATTTTATCACTATCTTCACATTTTTATTTTTTATTTTTATGTTCATTTTTATTTTTATTTTTATGGATATTATTTATATTGTTTTAACTACTATCCATCAATTTTAATCAATTTCTACGTTTTTTTAAAACATATTTTATTATTATTTTAATTTTTATTATATTTATATAATTGTATATGTATATTTTTTAATATACATTTTTTAATATACATTTTTAATACATATTTTATTTATTTATATTTTTTAATTTTTATTAATTTTTTATTGGTTTATATTATTGTGTATTCATGATTGTAATATAAATTTATTTTTTAATTCTATTTATCAAAAAAAAATTTAATTAATTTTTTATAAAATTTACAATACACCTTTAACTGTTGTACTTGGTGGTTAGTTTTTTAAGTGACATGAAAATTGTAAACATAATAATTAAAAGAAGGGTCCCACTTGCTACAATAAGCACCAACATGGATACATCTACTGATGATTTGATGCTTCGGTTTTTCTAGTTTTGGCAGGTTACAGAGAGAGTGTAAGGATTATTCTCTTCCTCTCATCTATTATCTTCTGACCAATTTTACTTTAGTGCTGCAGTTTTTAGGCCAGTGTAATGTTAGTTTGAATGATTGGTTCCTTAGATTTGTCTCGGGTTAGCCACGCCACCTTTGTTTCCCGCCCTCGGGATCAACATAAGGCCCGCGCATGTGTCGGCGTTTTTTCAATAGTCAATTGAGCTGACAGTCTGAAGGACGATTTTCAGTCTCCTGCGTCCGTGAGATTGTTTCCTGTCAGCGATTCAGAACGGTAAGAGAGACAATCCACATTCCACAAATTCCCGAATCAATATGAGTTTAAAGCGGCGATTTTACATAATATCAGTAAAATCGGCAAGCGATATTTGTTATGCTAGCGGTGTGCAAATATTCCTATATTTCTAAGGATCCTCGATTTAATATGGACAATGATTCAGAAATCAGTGTTCCACATAAACACCCGTTTTTATTGTCTTTTAGATTACACAGGTACACTACCAAAAAACTGCCTCCAGTTTTGCAACTGATTCCTATAGATTTTGGGGTGCTGAATCCAGGAAAAATAGCCAAAATGTTCCATCACGTCACGTTTTCTTGCAAAATTAGATTTCTTACCCATATAAGGAATGTTCACATAATTTCTTTTTAGCCGACTGCAGTTTATTTTCTTGGCCCAAAATAGAGGTTGTAATGGTTAACTAACTAGAAACACTCCCTCATGATATTTTAGAGTGTTTTGTATTCATTTTATACATTAACAGGACAATTGGGAGGCGGGGGGCTAAATCCAGTACTCGCGCTGGCGTATGTTCTTTCCTGTTCGCCTCGCCTCGTTCGCTCGCTCAAACACGGTGGTTGCGACATGAACGTTCCTGTCAAATTTCAGTTTCTTGCAAGTTCATTATTACCTTTTGTTTGCTCAGTCGTAATCCAGCTTTATTCCGAAGTGGTTCACTACAGTTGTAGTTTGCAGTGCTGTGTATTTGTGATGGCTCACAGAGCCAGAGGTTGCGTCAACTCTCCGGACAGTTTTTGTTTTATTTGTGGGGAATATACCGTGAAAAAGCGGCAGAGGAACATTTCTGCATTTATTAAAAAAGTATATTTCGCCTATTTCGGTTTGAAGTTAGGCGATCAAGACAAACCGTGGGCTCCTCACAAAGTGTGCAAGACATGTGAGGAAGATCTACGCTTATGGATGAAAGGTAAAAACAAGCATTTCGTTTCGGAATACCTATGATGTGGCGTGAACAAAGAGACCACAGCAGTGACTGCTATTTTTGCTCTTGCATTGTGAAGGGATACAACTTAAAAAATAAGAACGTAATAAGTTACCCCAACCTTCCCTCAGCAATTAGGCCTATGCCTCATAGCAACGAAGTACCTGTGCCTGAACCACCAAAATCTTTGGATCATATTTGTGTGGACGGTTCTGATCATGATGAGACTCATCAGATGGCTTTTCCCGATGAGTCCAGTACTTCCGAGTTTGAAACTGAACCAGATCCGAAACCTGAACTTTTCTCTCAAGCTGAATTGAATGATTTAGTCCGGGATTTAGGACTCCCAAAAGATGCTGCCCAACTGCTAGGTTCTCGGCTTAAACAGAAAAATCTATTGTCACCAGGAACAACTTTTTATTGGTACCACAACCGCGAGACACAATTTTTGAAGTATTTCAGCAAAGAGGAAGATTTGGTATTTTGCAACGATATATACGGAGTGATGGAAAAGTTTAAACTCAAGTATGATCCTGCTGAATGGCGGCTGTTCATTGATTCGTCAAAAGACAGCATAAAAGATGTTCTTCTTCATAATGGCAACACATTCGCTTCAGTTCCTATTGCTCACTCTGTTATTCTCCAAGAAAAATACGAGAATTTGGCCCTGATTCTTCAGAAGATTCGTTATGATGAGCATAAGTGGATGATTTGTGGAGACTTTAAAATTCTATCCATGCTATTAGGGCAGCAATCCGGTTTCACCAAATATCCCTGCTTCCTTTGCTTGTGGGATAGCCGGGCCCGCGACCTACACTGGGGGAAAAAAGACTGGCCAAGTCGGGAGTATTTGAGACCCGGTGAGAAAAATGTTCTTCATGAGAGCTTGGTACCTCGTGATAAAATTCTATTACCACCTCTCCACATTAAGTTGGGTCTCATTAAGCAATTCATGAAGTCCCTTCCAAAAGATGGTGAGTGCTTTCGGTACCTTTGCTCAAAGTTCCCCCGACTTTCTGAAGCAAAGCTAAAGGAAGGAGTGTTTGTTGGCCCTGATATAAGGAAACTCATTTCAGATGGAGCATTCGCTGAAACGATGTCTGAGAAGGAAAAAGAAGCCTGGGATTCCTTCAAGGATATTGTTCTCAAATTCTTGGGGAACAGGCGGGATGAGAACTATAAGGATATTGTTGCCAGGATGCTCAATGCCTTCAAAGAACAAGGCTGTAACATGAGCCTGAAAGTCCATTTCTTGCACTCCCATGTGAACTACTTTCCCGAAAACTTGGGGGCGTACAGTGAAGAACAAGGTGAAAGGTTTCACCAGGACATCAAGGACGCAGAGAGAAGGTACCAAGGAAGATGGAACACCACTATGATGGCTGATTTCTGCTGGTTGCTGCTGTGGGAAACCCCAGATGAAAAATACGCCAAGCAGCGCACCAAGAGAAGCATTCCAGGGAAGAAGAAACGGGCCCACCAGGAGATTGATTGACCCAAGAATGACTTTAAAATCTAAACTGTGTTGACAATATCGTGTTTTTACTAAACTTTGAAATAAAAATTTGCTAGTTATTACCACAGTGTCGGATCTCATTTATTAGAATTTTATTTTCACACCATCGGGTGTTTGTCTTCATGTATTGCAATGGTGCGGTTTGCGTTTTCTATTCTTACATACATACCTGTACAACATTTTTTGCACATTTCTTTGCTTTGCTTTGTGTCTAACCTCACTCTTATATGCTCAATGTTTGTGCACATGTATGTGGCTGTTTTAAGTGCAGACAATTTTGCTACCATCACAGTGTGTTTTGTTGACATTACTCTATTCTTATGTGCTGCTTTGTTACAATTTTCTTTATTCTTATTTGAATAACTACTAAACAATTAGTATAAAGAATTCATCCAAGAAACTTTTATCTCGATCGCACTCAATCTGAAACGTTCACCTCAAACTGCTAACCCAATGTAGCAAAAAATCTGTACGTGATGGAGCAAATTGGTTACCAGATTTGGATTCAGCGCACCAAAAAACGTAAAAATCAATCGAAACATTAGAGGCAGTTTAAAAAAAATTTTTTTTAGTGTACCTGTGTTATCTAACATTGCTAATAGCCTATGAGATGTTTGAGCAAGATACAACAGTGGAGCACCCTTTCATTTTGCACTAATCTTTAGAGAATCTCTCTGCTTTCCCATTTTTAAGAATCCCCTAGCAATTTGACGTTTTATTGATGTTTGATGTTTGCTTCTCCATGTTTTTTAAGAATCCCTTAGCCATTTGATGTTTTATTCACTTTCTCCCTGTACACTTTCTGGATTTAATGTGAATGATTTTGGTTCAGTTGGTCCTACGATGAAACTTTGGCCCCTTTTTTAAAAATTTTCCTGCTATTTCCATATTATAATTTTGTTTTTTACTGCTATTTTTTGACAAAAGTTAAATAGGCTATATTATTTCATTTTTAGCCATAATAGATGAGCAATCATTATCTGTGTCCTTCTTGGCCATACCCTCCTCCCCCATCCATGCCTACTGCGTTTCAGTCATATTCTAGTCTCCTATTTCAATTTTGATTTAGGTCTGATTATACTATCTCCAATGGTATACATATGCTTTACCCTGTGTCTTCTTCATTTTAGTTTTTTATCTCAATGCAAGTGTTTAAGTCATCACTTCTACAAATAAGCTTGTGTGCCTCTTTGTGAGGTTTGCATATCATCGTCTCTACAAAGAAGGTATTAACATTACATTTATATGCTTGTCACCTCCTATAAGGATTGTATTTGATTGTGTTTCTATAGATCTTATTTGTGGTCTATTTTATTATATTATTTCTTATGGTTTAATTTTAATTTGGGTATCGCATTTCAAGCACTAGTGTTTTATTATCATTTTTATTATCATTATTATATTATTGTTATTTTAATTATTTTTTATTCATTATGAGATATCTATTACTAATTATATTATTATTATTATTACTATTATTGTAATAATTATTTTTATTTTTTATTTTTATGGTTAGAGCTAAATGTATGTCCATGCCTATTTGTTCTTTCACTTTTAAATTGTTTTTTAATATTGTTTGTCTTTATGTTTGTAGTACCTATTTAGACAACCTCTGATGAAGGTCTCCGAAACACGGCCTGTGTCGGGTTGCTAGGTCTGAGATTTCAAATAAATTGTTTTTCCACCTTATCACGTTTTGTACTGTGTGCCTGTTTCACGTGATAATTTGTCCTGTGTTGGACAGCCTTTGTGTTTTATATATATACATGGGCTTACTAATGTGTAATGTGATTGTATGTGGTTCATTAATGATGACTCACATGGAGGCGGGGTTTCAGGGGGGGTGGGGTGGGAGGGGATGGGTGTTATCTTGTTGTTGTTGTATGGCTGTTTTCTTGTTCATGTATCAACATTTTAAATAAAAGATTTAAAAAAATAGAGGTTTACTGAATTGTGAATGGTGGATCCATGTTAAAGTTATATGAAAAAACACAACAATGCGCATCACACAAAATTTATGTGAAAAACCTTTGTGTAGTCTTATCTAAAGGAATCACTCTGTGAACAGTAACACTTCGCCGAAAATGCAAAACCAACAGCGCAGTAACATTATGAACTTATATGAGAAGATGACTCCTCAAACTGTACTCCTTTGCAGAAAAATGTGGTACAAACAGTGGACACAGCACTGCGTTTAGGGCATAAACAACTATAAACACCCTGTTTCAATGCTCCAGAGACCTCAATCATAACGTTTAGTGAATAGCAACCAAACGTTTTGGGTGCTATTTAGAACTCAGCTGATATTTAAACCACATGACTAATGAGACCAATGAATAAGGACCAGAATGAACCAATCAGCCACTACTATGTCACAAAAGGCTCGCCCAATCCAGTTCTTGATTCAAACCTCCAGGGGATACTGTTGACAATTTAAAGATCCAAGACTGCTCCAAAAATTGAAGTTTCTGTTCCCGATTACCACCCCGAGGATTTGATGGAACAAAGTCGAGCACTCTCCAATTTAAATCACAAAATAATGATGATAGTCTAAACAATGCTGGACTATGGGAGTGTTTACAGTTTGATTTTGCAAGCGTGATGCATGTTCCCATAAACGCACCTGAACTGGGCATATAGTGCATCCTATGTAAATTAATGAACATGGACAAATTAACAGGTAGACTACAAAAGCAGTAGAACGCATAGTATGCCATCTGGCCACATGTTTCAAAGTAGAATTTGGAAACTGCCATTCATGTCCAGTTAATGTCTGTGTACAACAATCACAAGCACCCCAAGCATAATGGCCCACAGGTTCTGAATTTGAATGCGCAGCTGATCTATCCAGAAAAGATGTTGTAGAGCCAATTATATCACAAAGATTTGAGCCTCTGGTATACGCTATTTGTAACGTTTTTTGAAAACAAGAATGAAAGGATAAAACTTCCCAATGTTTTTTCAAAATCTGCCTTATTCGATTAGAATGAGTCATATAGGAAAGTATTCCTATACAATTTTCAGATGAATCTGGAGTAGAAAGACCAGATAAAGTGGAATTTACTGTGGAAATTGATGGCAACAGCCATTCATGATGGCTCTTTTGTAAGCCAACCTTAATTCTCTGGGATATCCCCGTTGGTGTAGACATTGAAACAAGTCTTTAGCATGAAATATATAATCCTCCATAGTTGAGCAAATCCTTCGAAGACTGAGGAATTGTCCATATGGAAGACCTCTTTTGAGAGTTACAGGATGAAAACTAGAAAATTTTAACAATGTATTTCTTTGAACTTTTTTCCAATATAGCCTAGTGTAGAGCTTACCATCCTTTTTGTACACTAGAACATCCAAAAATTCCAGTTGTTGAAAGTGATGATGCATGGTAAATTTGATATTAGTTCTGAGGCTATTTAACCACTCCACAAAAGAAAATAGTACTTGTTCAGTCCCTTTCCACAGAAAAAATATATCATCCAAACACCTTACCCAAAGTCCCACATTAGAGTACCATGGGGAAGAATATACTAAAGATGATTCAAAATCAGCTAAATTCAAAGTTTCCACAGAAACAGCCACTGTTGCTCCCATAGCTATTCCATAAATCTGTAAATATTTCTGTTCAAATTGAAAGTAGTTATGAGTCAAAATTAATTTCAAAAGCCGCTGAAAAAATGAACGAGGTAACCTAAAAGATAAAGCCAAATCTAAATGTGAAATTACTTCCAAAGCTTCTTTTTGTTCAATATTTGTATATAGAGCAGCTGCATCCAAGGAAACCAACCAAAATGGTTCAACATGGTCAGTTATGGAGTTTAACCTAGTGATAAAATGAGTGGTATCCTTAATAAAGGAGCCCACCGCTTGTGCAGAAGGCTGTAAAAAAAAATCACAAAACCTGGACATGGGCTCCAAAACTGATCCACGCCATGACACAATAGGTCTGCCTGGTGGAGATAATAATGATTTATGTATCTTAGGAACAGTATAAATGATAGGTGTAACAGGATGTGCTGGAGACAAAAATTTCAGTTCTTGTTTAGTTATCCAACCTTGAAGAAAGGCATCCTCCATCAATATTTTTATTTCTAATTGCAATTCAAAAGTTGGATCCCCAGGTAATGACCAATAACAGTGACCATCAGAAAGTTGACTTAGTAGATGAGACCGATATTGATCCAAAGACTGTACAACAGTAACACTCCCTTTTGTCTTTTCGACGAATTACTATGTTCCGTCTATTCCGTAATTCACGTATAGCAGTCCATTGCTGTCTGGATAAATTGTAAAATCGATATCTTAAATTTGTTTCCAAAATACCCACATCTCTTAGAACCAATTTCTGAAATGTCTGAATAAGCGGATCAGTTGTGCCCGAGGGAATCCACGTTGATAGTGCCCTAACAAATGATAAATCAGAAACAATAGGCACAGTAATGTATAACTTGTAATTTCCTAAACAATTTGTATAGAGCTATACACATTTGAAAAGGTTTATAATGAACCAATGGTACAAAAGATAACCCCAAATTCAAAACAGATTCTTGCTTAGTTGAAAGAGGACTCAGATAAATTTATAACTGAATTTTGGATCGTATCCTGGTGGTCGGACTCTGTGACCTCTCTGCTAAAAGAAATTCCCCCGAGATCTCCGACCCTGACCACGGCCTCTGCCTCGGTGAAAAACCTGCTCATGATGAAAAGATGAATGATGAATAGATACAGCATGACCCAAAGTACTATCTGAAGAGCCTCCTAGATCTGAATCCTCAGAGGAGGTCTCAAAAGAAACCTTCTGTTGAGTGGAGCTCTTCTTCACCCAGGTGTAAACCTGATCCAGCTCATAATCTTGTTTGTCTCGATTAAATTTTTTGATTTTCAAAGATCTCAAATAATCACAAAATTGGACCTCTGAGATGATAAATCATCTTTTTGTGTCTGAAATCTATCAACTGACACTGTTGATTTCAATTGGTCTTTCAGGGAAGATACCTCTTGTTGTAACTTAAATGCTTCTGTGTTTAATCTTTCTCCAAGGAGTGTTATTAAATGCAAACTACATTTATTTAGAATACTATTCCTCTTGGCATAAAATTCCACATCATCAGTAAACATTTTTGGAGGTTTCAAAATACGCAGCCCTCTTGGACTCATTTTAGATTTCAGATATTGAATCATAGTGACCTCATGAAATTGAACCCTAAGTTTTTTATTCAAAATAAGGAGATCCATGAAGGAACATGATCTTAATAAAGTGTCATGGTCATCAAATAACACTGGCCGCTGAGCCAGTATTTGAGTTTGCTCATCCGAAAATGCAAATTGATTGGCTTTGAAAACTGGTTCCACTAATAACTGGTCTGTAATCATATTGCAAAAGTTATATATGCAAATATTGCTTTATATTTTCAGAGCAGAGGTTGATTGTTTTTGAGGTGAAACATGGAATAAGGCAATATTCTGCTGTGCTCTGCAATTTGACCCATATAGAAGAATGGTTGTGACAAGTAAATGCTGAACTGGTGTGACTGCAGTCTGGAAAAATACAAAATGTAATTACAAAGAACAGAAAGCAGAAGTGAGGGGATGTTGTAAAGTACAGAAGCATTCTGAAACACCCTCACAGAAAGCGTAGTTGCTTACCTGTAACGGGAGTTCTCCGTATACAGCAGGGGTATGCCGACAGCGCCTGTGCCTGGCTCTCCCTGAGCTCAGAAGTCCTTTGGTCTTCTCTGAGCATGCACATCTTTTCCCGCTTCTGAGCATGCATGCCACTTCCTGCTTGGCCGTCCTGCTGTCTCCTCAGTCAATTTACAAAGCAGGTGAGCGCAGGATCGAGGTATTGACTGAGGGAGTCTGCTAACTGGTTCTGGACTCCGGGGAGATAAATTACAGTGAGGAAGACTCCGATGGATTGGGCATAAAGCCATAAGTGGACAGCTTCGTGGCAAAGCCGGAGGGACCCAGAGCCACCCTGCTTGTTGATGTAGAACATAGTGACTTGATTGTCGGTTTGTACCAGGAGTGATTTGTTGTGGACCCAAAGTAGGAAGATCTGAAGGGCATAGTAGACTGCACGCATCTCCAGCAAGTTGATGTGTAGAGAAGACTCTTTGCTGGACCACTGACGTTGAGTCATGAGATACAACAGATGAGCACCCCAACCCATATGAGAGGCATCTGTGGTGAGAGTAAGTTGATGTGACTGCTGCAGAAAAGAACGTCCCACTGTGAGACTGGATGGGAGTGTCCACCACCAAAGGGCCTGGCACAATTGACGATTGGGTCTGGACAGGGGAACCTGACATCGAAGGGACTGAGTATGTTGATTCCAATTGAGCTTGAGGTGCCACTGGAGAAGGGCACATGTAAAGGCATGTGAGCAGAACCACATGTACTGAGGCTGCCATGTGTCCCGACAGGAGTAAGAGAGTTTGTGCTGAAGCCCTTCAAGAAGCCAACAGCTGGGTAATGAACTGTTGCAGGCAGGGCTGGCCCATCCATCGTGCGATAATGTTGTTTGCACAGGGCCCCACGCTTCAGGAGGCCCTGTGCGAACTCCATTTTCACACAATGGATGGCTTGAGAGGGAGCTTGGGAAGCCCGTGCGAGGCCCCCGGCTCCCTTTGCACAGCTGCCAGCGTTAAGAGTCTTTTCCCTCATGCTGGTGGCTGTTTCTGTGAAGCCATGAGTGCCGGGAAAGTTAAAGGCAACTTGGACTGGAAATAGGTTGTGATGGTGGGGGGGGGGCTAGGATTGGGAATGGGCTGTGATGGGGGGTGGAAACGTGGACTGGAAATGGTCTGTGATGGTGTGGGGGCTAGGACTGCAGATGGCCTGTGATGGGGGGGGGGGGAGCTTGGACTGGAAATGGGCTGTGATGGGAGGGCTAGCATTGGAAATGGGATGATGAGCTGGAATAGGACTGCAAATGGGCTGATGGGGGAGCTTGGACTGCAAATGGATGATGGGCTGGAATAGGATTGGACATGGCTGATGGAGGCTGGAATAGGACTGAAAATGGACTGATGGGGGCTGGAATAGGACTGGAAATGGACTGATGGGGGCTGGAATAGGACTGGAAGTGGACTGGGGAATTGGAATGGAACTGGAAAAGAGCATATGGGGGCTAGGACTGGAAATGGGCTGATGTGGAAGCTTGGGAGAATGGGACTAGAAGGGAGCAGATGCTGGGTGGGTCTAGAACTATAAGGGAGCTGATTTTGGGAGAAGACTAGAAAGGGGAAGGGGAATGAAAACGGAGAGGGGAAAAGATATTTTGTGTGGGAGGGAAGAAAAGTCTATGATGGGCTGGGTATTGGGAGAGTAAGTGGGGATTGAGAATGGAAGGGTGAAATTTGAGTGGATGATAAAGTAATAAGGAAATAAATGGGGGAAAGAGCAAAAGGGGAAAGATCAGTATGTTAAAAAAGATAATGGAAAAAATCTAAAAGAGAAGAAAGGACAAATGGATAGCTTGCAGAAGACACGAAGAAACCAGAAGAAAGTGACTGGAGCAATTGCAACTGAAAAATAAAATGCCCAAAGAAAAGGTAGAAAAATACTTTTTATTCTGAATTTATTAACTGGAATATGTCAGGTCTGGGAAATGTGTATCACTAACATCTTTGCGTTTTTGTTTAGTGCAAGAGGAAATTAATGTAGTTTTATTTCTCCAGTGTTTTTGTACATTTCATGTTTGGCTTTTGGGGTTCCCAATTTAATTATTATCTTCCTGTTTCTAAATTGTGATCCCTTGTTCTTTGTGCAGTGACGGTCTATGTTCTGCATGTGTAACCAAGCTGAGGTATTCTGTTCATGTAGTTTCTATTTGACAGTCCCACTTGCTTTCTTTCCCCAGTAGGAGATGTATTGGTATTTTCTGAGATGTATTGGTTTAATATTTGCCATGTTGTCCTTTTGATAGGTACGGTTTGATGCTTTGTGAGTCCTGATAGTGCTGTTATGATACACGGTGGGTTTGCTATGGGTTCTAAATGGTCAGTGTTTATAGTACTTCCTAATGCGCCTGGCGGTTGTTACTGCAATATAGTAATGTAGAAATCTGTTAGTCTTTCTTTATCCAGACACTCTTTAAGAGGCATGTTTACTAAAAGCGCATGTTAACGTTATGCAAATGTTTATGCAAATGAGGCTCCTTTTGCAAATGAGGTCCCGCAATTAATCTCCGCACATGGCCCAGCACACCCCTTGGGCCGCCCCTGGTTGCTGGATGGATACTCTGCTGGAAGGTAGGTAAGTTCCCGCTTCTGTTGTCTAAGTGAGTTCCTATGAACTCCAGGAACTGATGAGGTTTGCACTCAGACTTTTGGAAGTTGATGATGAAGAAGAGTCATTGGAGAAGCAAGGCTGTTGCGTGTACTGATGTTTGAGTCGAGTTCTTGTTTGGGTGGGCCTGAAATGAGCCAGTTGTTCAGGTAGGGGTAAGCACAGAGACCCTGTTTGTGTAGGTGCACCGCAGCAACCGCTAGGCATTTCGTGAAGACTTTTGGAGCTGAAGAGAGCCCAAAGGGTAGAACTCTGTACTGGTAGTGTTCTGTTGTTAAGCGGAACCTGAGGTATTACCAGTGACGAGGGTGGGAATATGGATGTAGATGTCTTTGAGATCCAGAGAGGCATGCCAGTTGGCCTGTCATAAGAGAGGGAGATTGGTGGCTAGGGACGCCATCTTGAACTTTTCTTTTTTGATGTAGAGGTTGAGGTCCCAGAGATTGAGGATGGGGCGAAGGCCTCCAGACCTTTTGGGTATTAGGAAGAACCTGCAGTAGAAGCCCTGGTTGTGTTCTGATTTTTGGTATCAGCTCGATTGCATAGCTATGGAGCAAGATCGAGATCTCTTTGAGAATGCGTAGATTTTATTTATTTCTTTAACAGGTTTTATATACCGCTTTATCATTTCAATCAAAGTGGTTTACATTTGTAACTTAAACTTAGTAATGTACATTAAACAGGGATATTGATAACTTGGATTTTTTCCTGAGGCAATGGAGGGTTAAGTGACTTGCCCAAGGCCACAAGGGGTGCTAGTGGGAATCAAACCCTGATCTCTGGGTACCCAAGCCAGTGCTCTTAACCATTAGGCTACTCCTCCAGGGGGGAGGGGTGGTCTTGCTTGGTGAAGGTAATTTCAGAGGGGGGAGGGGTTTGTAGCAGGATAAAATGATGCTGAGAACCCATCGATCTGTGGTGATGGAGCACCAGGCTTCCTGGAAGCGCTGGACTCATCCTGTGACAGGTAGATAGTCAAAAACTGGGGGTTGCCTTGGCGGGTTGCATTGAGGTGACTGCAGGTTGCTTCCTGTCTCTCTGTCTGGGATGCTGAGGATAAGCAGGAGCAGGCTGACACTGAGGAGGAGGTCAAGAATAAGGCTGAAAGTGCTGTCAGTGGTAATACTGCTGGAAATATTGGTAATAGTATGCTCGCCTGTATTGAGGGTATGGAGGATGGCAGGACTACTGGGATTGTTTCCGGAGGTTGAGCCGAAAGTTCACACCACTTCTGAAACAGCTTCCTAGACCTTAACGCTGAAGAGGCTATCTCCTTGACAGGGGGTGTCTGCTAAACTGCCATGAAGATCCTCCCTGAGACCAGAAACCCAGAACCAAGCAACTACCTGTGTCTGTACGCCAAATGCCTTCTCTGACCCTTTTCAAATCCAGGCTAAAAACTCACCTCTTCGCTGCTGCTTTTGGATCTTGACTCACCTGATCATCTTGTTTCTTTACCATTCCCCCTAGATATATCCCTGTCTACACCTTCTGTGTTGTCTGTCTTGACTAGATTGTAAGCTCTGATGAGCAGGGACTGTTTCTTACATGTCTGTGCAGCGCTGCATATATCTTGTAGCGTTATACAAATGTTCAGTAGTAGTAGTAGTAGTTGACGTGCTCTCACTGTTTCTTCTTTTTTTTTACTCACAGAAGTGTTTCTCTTTTGCAGTTCCTTCTTGCTTCTCTGTTTTGTTTTGTTTTTTTTAAAGAAAATAAAGGCAAGAGAAACTGTGGGAGCAGCGATATGTCTTCTCTAGCAGTGCAACTTCTAGTTTTTTTTTTTTTTTTTTATATTAAAGAAAAGAAAACCGTGCGGGAGAACCCACAGCGGCAGAGCTGCTCTGCGATTCTTCCGTGTTTTTTTTTTTAAGCGAAGTGCCCCAAGGGTAGCAGCATCGCAGCAGAACTAAAAACAGGAGAAAACAAAAGGGAAACGAACCATGAAAGACCACGAACCCGATGGAGGCTAGGGAGAGCCAAGCTGTACCGTGAGCAGTGAAGATAGTCTGAGGAGACAGAGCAGGATGGCAAGGTGGGAAGTGTCGTGCATGTTGAGAGAAGTACAAAGGACTTCTCTGAGCTCAGGGAGAGCCGGGCAAGGCGCGCTGTTGGTGGACTGCCCCTAGAGTGTACCTGCATTTCCCTGCCTGTAGATGGAGGAATGTTAAGAGCAATAGTGTTTGTTCAGGCGATGCTGAAATGTGCTGTTTCTGCTAAAACAGCTGATCCAGGGGATGCTAACAAATCCTGTGTTCTGAAAATTGTCACTGCTAATGTAAGAATAGTATGTAAATGAGTCTGGAAACAAATCATGTTACAGTGAGAAAGGGAGATCATATGTGTAGTTCTGGGAGTCATGCCATTATGGCATAGCAGTTGTTAATCATAGGTTTGGTTTGGCAGAATGATGCCTATTGTGACTCAAGTGTGAGTGTGTGGTGTAGGGGTAGCACTGGAGGATCTGGTATGCTGATCTGCAATTCAGGGAGGCCATGAATGGCTGCCCAGTACCTCATATGACCGCAGTGTCACCAGGTGCCAGTGTGATAGGGAAGCCATACATCAGCTGTGCCAAGCACTGGGAGACATGATTAATGTACCAACATCCCCCAGATTGTGTCATGAGGCCTACATCTTTCGCCAATCCAGGTTCTATGCAAGCTGCGAGAATGGTGATATATCTGGAGGCTGGCTTCCTGAGTATGATGGCACAAGGATCCCCCCTCCCATGCCACCACAAACCTGACCAGGGGAGCAGTGCCTCAAAGCAGACTCTGGGAAGGCAGACAGAATTATCCCACAGATAGCAGATGTATAGAGACCGACATACACCATGACGGGACAGGTGTAGCTGCTGTGAGAAATGCCAGCACCCAGATATGTGGGAATCTGATGTCATAGCCAGAAGGCCATACTACTACCACTGCTACTGCGACTGATAATTTGTATAGAACTACAAGATGTATGCAGCACTGCACAGACACACGCATAAGATGATACTTGCTCAGCAGAGCTTACAATCTAGTCAGAATAGATAACACAGCAGCTGTAGACAGGATACATTTAGGGGGCATAGTAAGGAAACACAAGGGAGCTTAGGTGGATCAGATACAAAAGCATCAATGAAGAGGTGAGCGTTCAGCCGGGATTTGGGAAGAGCCAGAGAAGAAGCCTGATGTACACACACTCTCCTGTGTTCGTTTACAGGGATTGTGGGGATGCATTTTCTCAATGGTTTTTCCTACTTTGTGGAACTTTGTCTATAGTATTGCGGAGGGAGACTAATTTGTTGTCCTTCTGCAAAACTTTAAAAACGTTCCTTTTTCCAAATTTGAGTGGTAGCTGATGGCCGGTCAGTAGCTATTGACTATGTAACAGCTGCTATTGATAGCTTGTGTAGGTTAGAGGGTGGGTAATGGGTATCGTGGGTGTGACCCTTTTTATATTGTTTTTATGTATTATACACCGTCTTGAATACTTTGGCAAAATGCAGTTTATAAATGTTTTAAATAATAATGATTATGGTCTGATTTTGAATAAATACGAACATCAAGCAGTGGATATGGCTCGCAGGTTTGCTGAAATGCAATGTATAGAGGCTCGTTATCATAGAAGTGATTTGTTACAAGCAAAAGAAAGGCAATGATTCAAAATATATTTGCACTGGCATATTCTCCAAAATTATGATTGTTTTAAAGATCAGAAACTTGTTATTGCTTACAATAGAAAAAGAAATTTGAGAGATATGCTTGTGCCTTCTGCCTTAGTGTTTCCGAAAAGCAAAGCCGCTAATACAGATCACTCTAAATGTGGCAAATGTTCAGTTTTCCCCAATTCATTGACGCTTGATCCATTCATACATCCGTTAACGAGAAAACACTATAAGCTTTCCCATAAATCTGACTGAAATACTGTATTTGCTATATATGTAATCATATGCCCTTACAATTTGTTATATGTTGGTAAAAAAGCAGAAGACTCGCATGTGTAAGAATGTTAGAACATAAGAGCTGTTGAAAAGGGGAGATTCTTTCAGCAGCATAGTACAGCACTGTGTGACTATGAACCATCAGTTTACTAAATTACATTTTTTATGTTAAGACAGTTAAAGCCAAATGGCTTGGTGTTAAGATCAACAATCTTATTAAGATATGAACAATGGTTTATTTTTGATTTAAACACTGAATATCAAGTCATTTTATAAACATTTATTACCATTTTGGTTCTTTTGTGTTCCTTTCTATTATCTTTCATTCTTTTGTCTTTTTTTCTCCCTTTTTCTCCTCTCTTCCCTTCTTCCCCCTTTTCCTCTTCTTTCCGAAGAACATGAGATATGTCATAATGGGTCAAACAAAGGGTGCATCAAGTCCAATAATATCCTGTTTCCAACAACAGCCAATCCAGGTCACATGTATCTGTCAGGTTCTGAAAAAGGTACACCAATTCCCTGCTGCTTATCCCAGGGGTAAGCAGTGGATTTCTGTGGACCTCTTTAATAAAAGTTGATAGACTTTTCCTCCAGGAATTTGTCCAAACTTCTTTTAAACCCAGCTTTTACTTTATCCTGTAGCTACAAATTCCAGATTTGCTTATGTTTTCAGAGAAAAAGTATTTTCTCTGATTAAATGTGCTACATTGTAGCTTCATTCCATGTCCCCTAGTTTTTCTACTTTTTAAAGGACTAAAGAAATGATCTTTGTTTACCTGTTCCACTCCATTTATCATTTTATAAACTTCTATCATATCTCCCCTCAGCTCTTTTTTTTTCCCAAGTCAAAGAACTTTTCCCTGTAGGGGTCCGTTTTAGATGACTTTCATAAGTTCTTTCCAAATGTTGTTCCTCAATAGCTTAGGAACGCTATCTGATTGCTTTTGGTGGTAATGGCTTTTACTGTCTATTCCTTTGGTTTTTTTGTGTGTGGAAGATACAGATACTATATATTTTTTTATATTGTTTTGTGGTTTGATCTGTAACATATTGATATTCCTTTTTTTTTTGCATATTTAGGTCCATTGTCCTGTTTAAAACTCTATATATGTGCATATGAACCATTGGTTTACTGGTAAATAGAAAAAATGTGACCAAGTTCTATGAAAAGAATTTTCTATGTACAATTTGTTGTTCTCTGTATGTACAGTGTGATTTTCTATTTTTATTTTTTTAATTTATATGTGTTAATATTTTAGTATATTTTTATAGACACCTGATGCAGGCATGTTCATTGAAACTCAGCCCAGTCAGGTCACATAATAAGTTACAATTGAACATCTGAGGCTGTGGTGCTGCGTCTCTGTATATATCAGGCCACTATGTTACCTGTTTAAATGTATATAGTTTTCCCCAGTTCATACCCAGTTTATATTCCCTGTTATCTGTCAACCTATGTCAGTTTTCTCCTGTCTAGGTAATATCTTGTTTAATGTGAACCGCACTGATGATGAATAGTGCGGTATATAAAAACTGTTAAATAAATAAAAATAAAAATTTCCATTTTGCTTCTTTTTGTTTTCTTGTACTGATTGACTATGGAAGTTTCTTTTAATTTCTGGAGAAACAAGCAAGGCAAGAACAGGGTTCCTATGCTAATGCTAAAAATCAGCAAGGATTTGGGACTTCATGTTTGATACTCCCATACAAATTAAAGCTTACCTTTGCAGCATTCAGATCCAGATAACCAACTGGTTTAGAAGAGTCTTCCAACCTTATGAGTGGTTGCTGATCCAGCAAACTCAGTGATACAACTTTCAGACCTTGAAATACCACTGCACATGGGAAGGGCTATGCATGCTCAGAACTTGAAACTAATTCTTAGCAATAGGAGAGCTGCTCCTTCTTTTGTTGCTGTCAGATGATGTCACTCACTCATGTGCTTGATCAATCCTGCTGTCTATGAAAAATACTTATTACAGGCAGGAAACGGTGCATTTTAAGCTATGAGTATTACATATTTATAGGTATATTCTACCATCATCTACCAAGATGTGTTTCTACTACTATTGCTACTACTGAGCATTTATATAGTGCTACAAGACATGTAAGAGACAGTCCCTGCTCATCAAAGCTTACAATCTAGTCAAGACAGACACCACAGTAGCTGTAGACATGGGATACATCTAGGGGAATGGTAAGGAAAGGAGAAGGTGAGTCAAGTTCCGAAAGCTGCGGTGAAGAGGTGAGTTTTTAGCCTGGATTCGAAAAGGACTAGAGAAGGTGCCTGATGTACAGACTCAGGTAGTTTGTTCCAGGCATAAGGAGCAGCAAGGTGAAAGGAGCAAAGTCTGGAGTTAGCAATAGAAAAGAAGGGAACAGATAGAAGCAATTTGCCATAAGAGCGGAGTTCCTAAGGAGGAGTATAGGAAGGGATAAGAAAGGAAAGGTAGTGAGAAGCCGCAGAATAAATGCACGTATAGGTCAGCAGGAGAAGTTTGAAGTGGATGCGGAAATGGATAGCAAGCCAATGAAGAGCCTTGAGAAGAGGGGTAATATGAGCATGACTAGGCTGGCTGAAGATTAGCCACGCAGCAGAGTGTTGAACAGATTGAAGGGGAGAGAGATGATTCAGAGGGAGACCAACAAAGGAGTAGGTTACAATAGTCAAGATAGGAGGTGATTAAGGAGTGGATAAATGTCTTAGTAGTGTGTTCAGAAAGGAATGGTTGGAGGTCTTAGCTATCAGATGGATGTGTTTGGAGAAGGAGATAGAGGAATCAAAGACGACCCCAAGGTTGCGAGCAGAGGAAACAGGGAGGAGTAGAGAATTACCCACAGAGGCTGAGAAAGCGTAGTTACTCACCTGTAACAGGTGATCTCCAGGAACAAGCAGGAATGAGTCTTCACATATGGGCACGTCGGTACCAATGGAGCCTGCGCGGGAACGCTCCCCAGCCACTGTTCCCTCTAAGCTGTGCACGTGTGCGCGCGCTGTGATAAGGAAGCTTATCATAGCTCAGGTAGGAGCTATAGAAAAGATGATGTGACTCTGAACAAGCAACCTGTCAGTTCTGGTAGAAGTAAGAAAACAGAGTTTTCACATAAAAGACTACCAGTCCCAGAATGCACCAGGCTTCCAGCAGCCATGAGAGGGGCTGAAGTGAGAAAACGTGTGTGCAATCAAGAGAGCTATGAGGTAATCCCTAAGCACTCATCTAAAAGGGCAGAGCCTGATTCAACACAGCTGCGCTGTGTTAGGGAGGAGCACACATTAGGACAGAATAAGAATAGAGCTTATTCTACAGATAACAGCTACAGAAAGAGCTTCAGGAAAAGATACAGCAACGGCTACAAGCACCAACATCACTTGGAGAAACAGAAGCCAAGCCAAGCGGATAGAGAGAGAAGGAAACTCTCTGGAAGGAAAAGAAGGAAGGCTATTGGAAGGTCTGGAAGATTCCAAGGCAGTACCTATACTGGGAGGTATTCCAAATGCCAGCAGAGTCCATTGGACTGGAGTCAGCCAGAGGAATGGAATGGCAGAGATAGGAATCACCAGTGGCTACCTGGAAGAGAGAAGACTGCACGTGGAAAGGACTTTTAGACCTATGCCAGAAGGTATGTGAGAGGAGATCCAGTGTCCAGGGATCAAGATTGGAAGGCTGGACATCAGAATTGGATTACATACTGGCCAGGCTATACAGAGAGGAATTATGATAGCAGGAGAGGCTCAGGTATGAACACTGATCCAGACCCTATCTATAATAGTGAATGGCAGCAAGGGAATAAGCATTCTCATGATAGTGCCTTATGGAAAGACTCATCTGTGCCAATGTATGATAGTGACCCTATGCTGATTGATGAAGGGGGAGATACAGCAGATGAAACTATTAATTACATGGACTGTTCTTTATCCAAGTGCTATTGCTAGCTTTCTGTGAGCAAACACATCAGCCATCACAAAGAAACCTAACTTTGTTCTTTATTTCCACTGCAAACAGCTCCTAAAGCAGGATTTTGGGTTCACACAGTAGCAGCCAGCCAGCTAAAGGGTTTCAGCTGGTCAATTGATAGTAATTAAAGCTGCACCTGATTGTGTGTGTGAGCAAGGGAGAATCACTGCTGGGATCTGCGTGGAAAATAAGCAGAAGTTAACCTAACAAGCAAAGTTTATTCATTTCTTTGTGCCTTTTTATTTGGTAATTATTTGCTAAGAAAACATTAGCTAATTGCCTGACAAGTTGAAGGTTGTTTTCTGATTTGCTTTGTGACTTTGTTATCCATTTAAACACTGCAAGCAAGTAACCTCATTTATATTGCTACCAAGCATATTTGTGCTGGGTGAATTAAACCCCATCAATAAAAGAAGAATTTTTATTGGCTTTACCACTTGGTTTCACAACTCAATTATTGTCTTCAGCTGTGTTTGGGAGTGAATGAACTACATTACCCACAATACCTTGCAAGAATCATATGAATATATGCATCGTCAAGCTTGTGTAAGTTCTCACCCTAGGCAGCCGTCTGACAGCGCACATACCTCACCAAGCAAGCGCACATGCTTTACAACAGAGCGCACAAAAATTACGGTTCTGATTCTGATAGAAAACAACACAGACGTCTTAAAATTTAAAAGTTGTGATTGTAATTACTAGAAATTTTCCGCTTCATTTAGTAATCGTCTATTTTCATTTAATTTGATTAAAATCAATGTGGTGTACTGTAATGCAGCGGAGGCTGATGAGAGCCCTGATGAGAGAAGTGAACCTGTTCGTCAGCAAGGAAAAGATGTGCACAGAGTGCAGTATTCACTGGGACCAGCTAGAGGGAGCAGGAGTGCAGTCAGAAAGACTGGAGGGCCACGCCTAGATGGTCAGAAGCACATGACAAACATTTCACAAGCCTCAAAGAGAGGAGTCCTTTATAAGGAAGCACTGCCTCAAGTTAAACAGAAGCAGACAGACACGGACACAGAAAGAGACACAGAAAGAGCGAGGACTGGGGCAGAAGGAGAAAGAGAAAGCTGTTTGCTGGCAGAGGAGAAAGACTTATACGGATTGCAAGCAAGAAGCAAGTAGGAATCAGCCGGGAAGGAAAAGCCAGGCTGAGCAAGGAAGCCAGGATTTGGGCTGTTGCAAGAGCAGGCATTTTCCAGAAGAGCTGTTCCCACGGGTGAGAGAGGAACCAAACTCTCAGAGAAAAGCTTGGCACGAAGCTTCTGAAGGGAGGAAGCAAGCCCAAGGGAAAAACCATTCCTCATTGTGCTGCTGCAATAAGAGGTATGAGAATTATAGTCCTACAAAGAAACCTTTGCCCTGTAAAAGTTCTTGTGAAGGAAGTGTGGAATCTCTAAGAAGAAAAAGCCCAGTTAATACTAAGGGGACACGGGGCCAGCGCTCCAGGCTAGGCCCGAGGCACTGGAAAGTATTAAGGGAAATATATAAAGCTCCAGAATACAGTATTCCAGAGACTGTTAACACAGAATTAGACATACCAATTCCTGAGCCGATGCAAGTGGAACTGGTGGAACAGTTGCCAGATCCAGAGGAGATGGATTGCTCTCTCTGCATTTCCCATAGCACAGAGTCTTTGGAGGACGTATGATGAATGGCTTGTGGTATCTGCAGAATGTCTATTATGTGCTGAGCAGAAGAATTGTACAAATGTGCTTTAAACTGGAAGCTATGTTTGTGCCCTGATACAACTGTGAAGTTAACAGTTTTCCTTAAACCTTGTGTTTTCTTTTGTGCCTGAAGTTAAGGACATTATTTTCAGTTGTGACCAATTTATGACCCCATGCGTAAAGGGAATAAAAGCCTTTTTTCATCCCTACCACTCTGTTTTGATTGTTTGCTTTAAAGGATTGGAGTTTAAAACCACTAGACCAAGTTTCCTTGGTTCTTAAAATGGACTCTCCTATCTAATAATAATTTTTATGCCACTGTGTGACAGTACATACTGTATTCTGACGTGTAGTCAAATTTTAAAGTATATAACTCCAAGTGTTGTTATGTGGTGCACAAAAATTTAGCCTTCTTTCAAAAGCTGCACAGCTGATATTTTATGCGCACACAGCCTACAGAAAATTAGGGGGAACATTGTCCCCAGCATCCAAAAAGAAAGCCTTTGGGAGCATCCCACACGCATGCGTGCTGCCTTCCCGCCCATTCACTTCCCTCTCATCAGTTTTCCGCGGAGCCGGCAGGACGTATTCCTGTCACCGCAGAAAATTCTTCTTTTTATTCTTAGTTTTTTTGTGGTCGTATTTGCCTTCCCTCGACGCCACCGGTACCGCCGGTGCTTTTCTTTCTTTTTACTAAAAATTTCTTCTTTTCTCTAGGAATTTTTACCTGTTTAGTGCCTGACGGTTTCTAGGCCACTAGGCCTCTATCCTTCCATTATGGAAAAGCCAGCCACTATCCTTAAGAAAGGCTCAAAGTGTGGCGGTACAGATATATTTTTAAACACTCATACTTGGTGTCTAAAATGTTTAGGTCCTGACCATTGCCCACTGGAGTGTCTCTCCTGCTGGAGCTCGAACAGAAGAAGTCTTCAGGATCGAGCACAACTTGATACCCGGTTCACATTGGACTCTGTCACCAGCCAGAATATCTTCTTTTTCACAGAATCAGGTAACCAAACAAAAGTCTGTAAAGACTAGCCAGTCCTTGAGTGGTAGATCTCCTTCTAAGCATCAAGATGCCTCTGGCGTTGCCCTCGAGGACATTTTGGCAATAAAGCCCCGGCGAGAGTCTTCAGGCTCCAAAGCATTAACGGGGCTTCAGGTTGTTCCTGGGGTTCTTACCGCGATGAACATACTTGGGCCATGCTTGGTGGTTGTGGCCGCTTCGAGCGGTACCGACACCCCGGCATCGGCCATGGTGATGGATGAAACACTCCTCACTGATGAACGTAGTCTAGCGCTCTCAGCTACTTCGGTACTGCTAGAGTTGCTGCAGACCGTTCCTCGGGTATGGGTATCGGTATCGGTACCGGTATCGACATCGGCACTGGTGTCGGTACCGTCCATGCTTGCTTCGACAGACTTGCTTCCTTTGATGCCATGCCTGGAATCGCTCTCTAGCATGGAGGATTCGGTACCTACTCGTCTCGGTACCGACCTCGGGCGTTACCAAAGACATCGCTTTAAAGAAAATCCGATGCTTCATCCTTTCAAGTCTTCCGATCCCGATGACTAGGATGAATCCATCGGTACCAAGGCTGCATTTTCAACTATTCTAGCCTTTACCCCTCATTTTAGGGGGTTCTCCTCAGGAGAGATTTCTTTTCAGGCTTTTCTGCTTGATATGGCAAAGTTACTTGCCATTTCTATACCTGGTAAAGAATCCATACCAGGGGATTCAGAGACTCTGCAATTCCCCTGGATTCCAAAAGAGGTGATCATGCTTCCTTTGCATCAGAGCTTACAGGATCTACTATTAAGAATGTGGGAAACTCCTTTAACGGTATCCCCACATTCTAAGACACTTGACACTCTGTACAGGTGCCACCTTCTCCAGGTTTTCAAAAGACTCAACTTCCTCATCATTCTATTGTTGTAGAATCAGCAATGAGGTGTATTAAGAGTGCAAAGAAGCACTCCTCTTATCCGCCAGGTTGTGAGTCTAGGACTTTAGATGCCTTTGGACGTTGATGCTTCCAAGCATCCATGCTTTCAGCAAGAATTATCTCCTATATTTTCTATATGGGATTATCACTTGAAGAGGTCACAAAGAACTTAAAGCTTTTGAACCCTTTTCTTCAAGAACATAAAAGAGCAGACTATTTCTTATTAGTCAGTCATGCTCAAAATGTCTGTAAGTTCCTTAATTGTGCTTCCATGGACTGCTTTGAGTCTATTAGCAGAACTTCTGCTATAGCCATAGGGGCACGACGCATGGCCTGGCTCCAAGCTTCAGACTTGGACAAATGGGTACAAGAAAGGCTGGGAAGTACTCCTTGTACTGGTGAAAATCTCTTTAACAAGGATGCTTTATTCCTTCAGTTAAACGCTGATATTGTTGCTTTCAGAGGATTGTCAAAACTTTCCTCTATCCCAGCTAGTAAAAACTCTCCTAAAAAACTTTATCCCCCTAAGGGGAAAAAGTTTTATTCATCTTCTACCCATCATGCAGATGTTTCCAAAGAAGGGTAACATCAAACCAGGCCAAGAAAATCAAAACCTCAACAGGCTCAGCAAACCCAGCAGTTGCAGGGTTTCTGATATTTTATTCATTAAATCTCTTTTTCCTGTTTGAGGTTTAGAACCATTAACCTACTTCTTATCAACAGAAGCATCTACAATTCATCTCATCCTTACTGAGAGATCAGTGATACACTGACTCAATCCTCGACTCTAGGCATGAATCTCTTGCCACAAGAGAAATCCATTCTTTTAGCTCCTTGAGCTGTTGAGGGTAATCATGCCCTACAGGTAACAGGTTTCTCCTCTCCGTTTGAAGGAAAAAGAGGAGTAACAACTAATTACAAGGTAGGCTATGCCCTTCACCTTGACAGTTTTCCTGTACGGGGATATCTCGTAGTTTTGACTGCGGGGGGGGGGCTTTACCTTTTTCAGAGACTTACCAAATTGTAAGTTTTCACAACTCTGTATTACTTTCTATCCCTCTTAGTCGAAACATTCAGTCGAAGAGTGATACTATTCAACTGGAGGGCTTACTTTTTAAGCCCATAGGATTTTCTTCAATACCTACTCCAGTAAGTGGTTTCCATACAGAGCTTTCTTCCCCTTTGCAATCTTCTCAAATATTTCTTTCAAGACAGCTTATCAGACCATAATTGAGTTTTACCACTCCTAATTATGTCTGTCGGTCCTTTTCCAATCTATAGGACCTAACTTTTTCTGCTGCCTTAATAACATTTAATTCCAAGAGAGGTTCCAAAACCTACTTGGACAATTTACCTTTGCAGGCAACCGGCCTGTCTACTATTCTTAGCCATCTTCAATTCTTTTTGGCTCCAACAGAATAGATTAGGTTGCACACTGGCAATTAAACAGCCAGATCTCACCTAAGCAACCTACAACATGCTTTCTGCAATTATACAAAAAAGCTCTGCAACTATGGGCCTTTTCCAGAGACCGTCAGAGCCATTCCTAGTAGGTAGCTTCCAGATGGTTAAAAAGGCTTTCCCCCAGTCATGTTCCTACATGACTGGTTTCTCCTACTCTTACCATCTTCCTTAAAATTTCCTTATAAGGAAAAGGAACCAGGGCTTAGACCACGTGAAAGCATAAACAATTGCTCAATTCCCTGGGTTGTTCCACATCTCCAGTGGAACTCTTGCAACAGGGATGCATTCCTTTTCACTGCAGTTGGTCCTTGTCTAGTGCATTCCTTCTAATTCCCAATACTTTATTGAAGCTATGCTGAACAAAGAACGCATGATACTCATATTGTCCTCATAGAGGGGCAAACATGGTATCCCCTTATATTGCGTCGTCTTCTCCACACTGAAGTTATAGAAGGAACCAGACTTGTTGCCTTAAGACTAAGGATCTCCTCTGCACCCCTTCACGTAGGTCTCCATTTCTGGTTATTCAAAGGCTAGAATTTTTAAAGAAATCTAGACCTCTCCTAAGTAAGAACATTCCACTGGTTTCCATGTAACCTTCTCCATGGTTCTTCCACGTGTAACCAGAAACAGATTTTCTATCTATATTCTTAAGCAGGTCTTACCCCTTCTTGTTGTTAAGTGAATCTATCTCTCTTTCTCTCTCTCTCTCTATCTATCTATCTATCTATCTATCTATCTATCTATCTATCTATCTATCTATCTATCTGACTTTGAAAGATTTGTTACTGTCCATATTAATGCTGTTCCAGCATACCATAGCCTTTTAGATGGACAGCCAATTTCTATGGTAATTAGAAACTACCTTCTTTTACCGTAACCTTCCGGTTACGTTGCATCTGAAGCTCTCCATGTAAAGTCACTTAGGGAAGACGTTACAGATCTTCAAGAAATTGGAGGCTACACCGCCTACCACAAATGTTTCTCTCTTTCATTTGGATAGAGGGGTCTTAAAGACCCATACTTTTTCTGCAAACCAGTCAGATTTATCTTCTCTCTTTCCTAGAGCCTTATTCTGCTCCAAGGACAAAAAGCTTCAAACTTTGGCCTACAGAGGCTTTTGCTTCTCCTCCAAAGTCCAACCTCATTAAACTCCCCCAGTTTTTTCTTCTGGGATTAGTCCTAGCCATTAAGGCTTCTGACCTCTGCCTGTATTGCAAAATTTATTTTCCTCTACTTCACAGTGAGTTAATTTCTTTGAGGATAATGTACTGGCTCTTAGCACTAGACCATATTACCCTCAACAAATACTTTCACAATACTTTGAGTGAGGTCCACATTAGAAAATTGGAATTCAATTTTTACTAACATTTATTATCTACACAAGGACTCCCCCTCTAGACGCCTTGTTTAGTCAAGCTGTTCCACAGCACACCCCTTTTAATTCAACTGCTACTCTCCATCCCTTGGATGCCTGAGGTTCTGGGAAATAGCATGGCCCATCTATTAGATTTGCAACAACCTCCTCTAGGCATCTCTAGCTTGGGAGTCCCCATATGTGAAGACTCATTCCTGCTTGTTCCTGGAGATAGCACAGTTACTTACCTGTAACAGATGATCTCTGGGAACAGCAGGAATAAGTCTTCACAGCCCACCCACCTCCCCTAGGAGTTGTTCTCTCTCTCTCTTTCTCTAATTTGTCTACTTCCCTCCTTCGGTCTCAGCTACAAACCCAACTGATGAGAGGGAAGTGAATGGGCGGGAAGGCAGCGTGCATTGGGCGGGAAGGCAACGCGGGAAGGCAAAGGCTTTCTGTTTGGACGCTGGGGAGCGTTCCCGCGCAGGCTCCGTCGGTACCGACGTACCCCTATGTGAAGACTTATTCCTGCTGTTCCCAGAGATCACCTGTTACAGGTAAGTAACTGTGCTATCTCCGGGAACAGCAGGAATAAGTCTTCACATATGGGTATCGTCAGTACCAATGGAGCCTGCGCGGGAACGCTCCTCGGCATCCAATAGGAAAGCTTTTGGGAGCATCCCACAGTGCCTGCGTGCTGCCTTCCTGCCTTTCCAACTCTCCCTCTTCAGTTGAGTTTATAGCTGATACCAAAGGAGAGAGAGTAGACAAAGAGAGAGATAGAGACAACTCCTAGGGGAGGTGGGTGGGTTGTGAAGACTTATTCCTGCTGTTCCCGGAGATCACCTGTTACAGGTGAGTAACTACGCTATCTCCAGGAACAAGCAGGAATGTAGTCTTCACATATGGGGACTCCCCAGCTGAGAGATGCCAAGGGGATGACCTCAGCAAGCTGCGAACCCCAGGTGAGATGGGTCATGCTTCCTCCAATGGATCTCTGGCATCGAAACCCGGGATGGTGGGTAGGAGTTGTACTAAGTCTGAAATAGATGCTGGAGCACAGCCTGGCCAAATGAGGCATCCCGATGGGAGTCCTTGTCTAAGCAGTAGTGGGCTGTAAAGGTGTGTACCGAAGCCCAAGTGGCTGCTCTACAGATATCATCAATGGACACAGAACGAAGATTAGCCATTGAGGCTGCCATTGCTCTCACATTGTGAGCTGTGACATGGCCTTCGAGAGAGAGTCCCTTACTCTCTCATGCAAAGGATATGCAATTTGCAATCCACCTAGAGAGAGTTCTTTTGGAAACTGGAAGTCTCAAATGACTAGAATCAAAAGCAACAAAAAGCTTAGTAGATTTTCTTTGTTGCTTAGTTCTTTGAAGGTAAAAAGCTAAGGCTCTTTTACAATCTAAGGTATGAAGATTCCTTTCTGCATTAGAGGCATGAGGCCTAGGGAAGAATACAAGAAGGTAAACCTCTTGGTTTAAATGAAAAGGCGAAACCACCTTTGGCATACAGTGAGGATGAGTCCTAAGAACTACCTTATGGTGAAATCTTGTATAAGGAGGATCCGCCACTAAAGCTTGTAACTCACTGATTCGTCGTGCAGAAATGAGGGCAACTAGGAAGATGACCTTCCAAGAAAGAAACTGTAGAGCTGTAGTGGCTAAAGGCTCAAAGGGTTGTTTCATGAGCTGCCTGAGAACAAGATTCAAATCCCATGCCACCGGCGGTGGCTTAATGGGAGGTTTTGTTAAAAGTAAACCTCTCATAAATCTCACTACGAGTGGATGATAGGAAATAGGGTGTCCATCCAGAGGTTCGCGAAAAGCAGCAATGGCACTAAGATGGACCCTTACTGAATTGGTTTTAAGACCAGAATGTGATAGATGGGGTAGATACTCCAGAAGCGATTCGACAGGCACTGTATGGGGTTTAAGTCATTTTTGAGAACACCATACAGAGAATCTTTTCCACTTAAAGGCATAGGATTGCCTTGTGGAAGGCTTCCTGGAAGCCACAAGGATATCCTTGTTGAGATAGGTTGATATTCAGGAATCCTAGGCTTTCAGTAACCAGGCCCTGAGATGCAGGGACTGGGGATTCGGGTGCAATAGCATCCTGTTTTCCTGGGAAAGAAGATCTGGAGCACATCCCAACTCCAGAGGTGTGGCTTGAGTGAGACGCAGAAGATACCACGTTTGCCATGGCCAACGTGGAGCTAGAGTATCATATGACCTCTCTCTCTGAAGCTTGAACAACATTTTGGGAATGAGTGGGAAGGCATAGAGGAAGTCCCGACCCCAATGGAGGAGGAAAGCCTCCCTTGCCTGACAGTTTTGAGCTGGAATTCTGGAACAGAATCGGGGAAGTTTGGCATTCTGTGGACTTGCAAAGAGGTCTATATTTGGCGTTCCCCAGATTCGAAACACTCGAGCAAGCTGGTCTGAGTGCAGAGACCATTCATGTGGTAGCAGTATTCGACTGAGTTTGTCTGCCCAAAGATTATGAATGCCTGGAAGATATACCACTAGAAGGTGGATTTGAAGCTCTCTGGTGAGGGCCCACAGTCGCAAAGCTTCGTTGCATAACGACAGAGAGCCTGTTCCGCCCTGCTTGTTCACATAGAACATGGATACTTGATTGTCGGTCTGGACCAGAACTGTCTTGTAGCTGAGATGGGCCTGAAAAACTCGGACAGCATGGAAAATGGCTCTGAACTCTAGGAGGTTTATGTGAAGACAAGCCTCCTTTGGGGTCCAGAGACCCTGAGTTGATAGATCGTGCAAGTGAGCCCCCCAACCTAACTTGGATGCATCTGTTATTAGGGTAGTTTGGCATTTATTTATTTAACAGTTTTTATATACCGTCTTTCTTCAGTTCAAGACAGTTTAGAGAACATAACATGACAGTATATTTCAATTGATTACATAGAACCGAACTACATAGAGGCTGCTGGAAAGGAGAACCCATAAGAAGGTTTTCCAGTGACTGCCACCATTGCAGGGACAAAATGAGACGTGTGGCATTTCTGATTTTGTCTGTTAGCTGACCCGGGGCCTGTGTTCACTGAGAGGATATGGTCCACTGGGCTGCTCGCATATGAAGGTGAGCATAGGGAACCACATAGACCATGGATGCCATATGCCCCAGAAGCTGAAGCATCTCCCGAGCAGTCAGGAAGATCTTCATAGCTGTTTGGGAGGCCAGCTGTACTATACAAAGACAACGTGGCTGTGGCAGGAAAGCCCTTGACTGCCTTGTGTCTAGACGAGCCTCTATGAATTCTAGAGACTGAGAGAGCTTGAGATGAGATTTTGGGAGGTTTATGATCAGTCCCAAGTATCGAAGGATTCGCATGGTGTAAGAAAGAGCGAAGCTGACTTCTGGAGCTGTTGATGCTCGAATGAGCCAGTCGTCTAAGTAGGGGAAGATGAATATTTCTAGAGTTCTCAGGAATGCTGCTATTACTGCCATGCATTTTGTGAAGACTCTTGGGGCAGAAGCCCGACTGAAGAGAAGAACCCTGTATTGGAAGTGTCTTCCCTGGAAAAGGAATCTAAGGAATTTCCTGTGATTTGCATGAATGAGAATATGCATATATGCATCCTTTAGATCTAGAGAACATAGCCAGTCCTGACTCTGAAGGTATGACAGGAGTGTTCCGAGGGAGATCATCTTGAATTTTTCCCGGAACAAATACTGGTTTAATTCTTTGAGGTCCAAAATAGGTCTGTGTCCCCCGTTTTCTTTGGGATGAGAAAGTAGGGGGAGTAGAACCCCGTACCCTTTTGGGATATGGGGTACCTCTTCTATTGTTCCTTGAGCAAGAAGTGATCGACCTCCTGACCCAAGAGATTGGTGGCAGGGACCTGAGAATTGAACTGTCTTATGATTGTAGGAGGGGGCATGCTGTGAAAATGAAGTCTGTACCCCTCTCGCACAATGGACAGGGTCCAGTTTTTTTATGTTATTTGTTGCCATCTTCTGGCAAAATGGCATAAACTGCCCAGGATAGTATTCTGGACTTTTCAGGGGCAGAAAGACTAAGTTCTCTAGGAAGGAGTCAAAGCCCCCGAGGAGGCTGAGTCTGCTGAGCCGGTTGAGCTCTAGGAACTTGTGGCTTTCTCTGCTGTCTGATCTGTTGCTGCCCCTTTTGGGGAACATGAGCTGGACAGTGGCCTTGATGGGTGTAAGATGGGTAAAACCTATTTTTCCTGTTGAAAGATTTTATTTATTTATTTTATTTATTTAGTATACATTTGTATACCGCTACTTCCAGCGATCAGCAGCTGTTTGATTACAGATTGGAAATTGTCAAATCATGACAGGAAATTTTTGAGGTATAAACACATTGATTAGACAGGAAAGCACAGCACACAGAGAACTATTTTACAGGGAACATGGGCTATGGAGGGTTAAGTGGCTTGCCCAAGACCACAAGGAGCACCTGTGGGACTAGAATCCCCAGTCCTTCCGGCCCAAGGTTGCTGTCCTCTAGTGGGATTTGAACCCCCGACCTTCCGGCCCGAAGTACCTTGCCCCAACCACTAGGCCACTCCTCCACTGACTGATTTCTTGACTGACTGACTCTTTTCTGGGTTGGCTGTAGACTTTGATAGTCTGTTCAAGGTAGTATTTTCAGATTCAATTTGATCAGCTTTGTCTTGCCAATCCTTGCCAAAGAGATTTTCTCCTGTGCAAGGAGTATTTCCCAGTTTATCTTGCACCCATTGTTCTAAGTCTGATGCCTGAAGCCAGGCAATACGACGTGCACCGATGGAAATAGCAGAGGTTCTACTAATGCATTCAAAGCAATCAAAGATTGCACGGTTTACAAGTTTAGACACATCCTGGGCATGTTTGGCCAGAGTAAGAATTCCCCCCCCTTTTTTCCTCAGGGAGAAGAGGGCTCATGAGCTCTAAGTCACCTGTAACTTCTTTGAGGAACATTCCCATATAGAGAATGTAGGAGCTAATCCTGGATGCCAACATGGAGGATTGGAAACATCGACGCCCAAAGGCATCGAGCGTCCTCGATTCACGGCCCGGAGGACTGGAAGAATGTGTTTTAACACTCTTAATCCTATGCATTGCCGATTCCACTACCATTGAATGGTGTGGTAATTGAATCTTTTGAAAGCCAGAACAGCTTGGAACTCGGTACATGGTATCAAGTCGTCGAGCGTGTGGAGACACAGTTAAAGGAGTTTCCCTCATTCCTAGCATAAGATCATTCAAGATTCTGTGAATGGGCAGAGTAGCTGCCTCTTTAGGAGCCTTAGGGTACTGAAGAATTTCAAATTCTTCTGCTCTGGGTTCCTTCTCTGGAGTCACCGTGATTGCAAGACCCTGAGCTAAATCACGTATAAAATTCTGGAGGAGACATTCTGCATTGAGGAGAAGGAGATGGATCCTCTGGAAGGATAGCTCTGGTACCATCAGAGTCATCGGAATCGGACGATTCAAAGTATCTCTGTGCTGGGTGTTCCTGCAATGCACGGTACCGCTATCGCTCGAAGTCGGTATCCGGGGTGTCTCAGTACCGATCCGTCGATACCTGAGATAGACTCAAGGCTTGGCATGGGGGGAAGTATACCCGCCGAGGCACTCAGTACTGGTACAGGTGTTGGTACTGATACCTGTGGAACCGTCTGTAGCGGTCTTAGCGCTACTGAAGCTGCTAAGAGGGCCGCTAGGCTGCGTTAGATAGCGAGGATTCTGTGATCCATCGCTCCTG
The DNA here is from genome assembly GCA_033557465.1 of Ichthyophis bannanicus. Lineage (NCBI taxonomy): Eukaryota > Metazoa > Chordata > Amphibia > Gymnophiona > Ichthyophiidae > Ichthyophis > Ichthyophis bannanicus. Next base: position 792,925,076 of record CM066032.1, read on the forward strand.
CCGATGCCTGGGTGTCAGTACTGGTGGAAGCGGCTACGACGCCAGAACATGGCACCAGTAGTTCTGCAGAGGTGGAAGCCTCTGGAACATTCTGGAGCCCTGTTAATGCTTTGGAGACCGAGGCCTCCCGCCGGGGCTGTTTTGCCGGTGAACTTTACTTGAGGGCAACGCCAGTGGCATCTTGATACTTAGAAGATCTACCCCTTGAGGACCGGCCAGTCTTAGAAGACTTAAGTTTAGTTACCTGAGATCCATGGGAGGAAGATGAAGCCCTGGAAGACACAACTGACATCGTATCTGCGGCAAAAAGGGTACCGAGTTTTGCAGCTCTATTCTGCAGGCCCCTCTTGGTCATCTTTCTGCAGGAGAGACACTCCGATGGAGAATGGTCAGGACCTAAACACTTAAGACACCATTCATGGGTGTTGGTGATGGATATGGTACCGCCACATTTAGAACATTTCTTGAAACCACTAGCTGGTTTCTCCATGTTTGAAGAAAAATGGGCCTAGTGCCCAAAATGATGCATAGCCCTGAGAGGGGAGGGCCCCTGAAAGAAAAATCTTTTAGAAAGCTAGGTTGGTTTTTTTTGAAAAAGAAGAAAAGAGAACCAGCGGTACCGGTAGGTGTCGAATGAAGGCAGACGCGACCACAAAAAACAAAAGAATAAGGATAAAATTTTCTATGGTAACAGGGTGTACGTCCTGTTGGCTCCATGGAAAACGAAAAACTGAAGAGGGAGAGTTGGAAAGGTGGGAAGGCAGCACGTAGGCACTGTGGGATGCTCCCAAAAGCTTTCCCATTGGACGCTGGGGAGCGTTCCTGCGCAGGCTCTGTTGGTACCGACGATACCCATATGTGAAGACTACATTCCTGCTTGCTCCTGGAGATAGGAGCAAGAGGAGAGGAGGTTTTAAGGGGAAAAATAAGCAGCTCAGTTTTGGCCATATTCAATTTCAAGTGGCAGTGAGATTTGTGATCCATCTTTCCAGTTGTCTAAGGCATACCAAACGCACATTTACATGGTCAAGAAGCAACAGTTGGAACGGAACAAGGAGAAATAATGATTTAACATTTTTTATTTTTTTATTTTATTTTTTATTTACATTCTCTTATATACCGCACTATTTTGCATCAGCGCGGTTTACATTGAACAAACTGAAATTACATTGAACAGGGCATTATAACTTGGAGATAACTATTTTACAGGGAACATGGGCTATGGAGGGTTAAGTGGCTTGCCCAAGACCACAAGGAGCACCTGTGGGACTAGAAACCCCAGTCCTTCCGGCCCAAGGTTGCTGTCCTCTAGTGGGATTTGAACCCCCGACCTTCCGGCCTGAAGTACCTTGCCCCAACCACTAGGCCACTCCTCCACTCCATAAGTAAAGGTGTATGACAGTGCTGCATACTTTCCCCCACTTGTTTATTTTATATGTAGAACAAATCATCAGAGAAGCAGGACTGTATGAAGACAACAGAATTGTGAAGACTGGTGGAAGAGTCATCAGCAACCTTCACTATACTGATGATACCACAATACTGGCTGAAAGTGAAGATGATCTGAAACATTTCCTTCTGAAGATCAAGGAACATAGTCTTAAAATGGACCTGCACCTTAACGTAAAGAAGACATAGTTCTTGACAATTAGTAAAATCAATAACTTCATTGGTGATAGAAAAGAAATTGAAATAGCGGACAACTTTAACCTATTTGGATCAATAATCAATAAAGAAACGACAAGCAGTCAATAAATCAGATGACACATTTCTCTTGGCAGAATGGCTATGAAGGACTGCAAAAAGGGACTGCTACTTCTGGAGAGATTTGCAATTATAAGTATTTACTTCTGGGATTTTTTCTAAATCTTGGGGAAAGGGGATTCTTTAGATTAAAGCTGATTAATTTGTGTAAATTGGAATCCAGTTTATTTGTTAAATCAGTCAGGGCCTAGTATCAGCAAAGAGCTTTTGGTTTAAATTAAAAACACAACAGATAGCTTTCAGTTTAATTTTAAAACCCAGCAGAGAGCTTTTAGTTTAAATTGAAACCCAGCAGAGAGCTTCTAGTTTAAATTTAATACTCAGCGAGTGCCTAGTATCAGCAAAGATCTTTAATTTAAATCAAATCCGAGTATAACATATCATAAAAGGAAAACCAGGGTCAGTATTCTTTGAGCAATAAATTGTTTCTAGAGACCTTTACAAAGAGGCCTTCTAGATAGGGGGCAAGAGACCTGTGAAATTGTTTTAAATAGGTGTTAAAGCCAAATGACAGATCAAAGGAGCATTTTGAAAGACTCTCCTCTATCAAAGCAAGGGCTGTGTGAATCACCCAGGAAATTGCTTACAGATTACCTTAGTAGCACAGATCTAGGACTTGTGTAGCAAGCCAGCCTTTACTAAGTGTTAGTTCCCTCACTCCCACCCCAACTCCCACCCACCCCAGGCCTAGCTTTATAGGATATTATACCTATTAAAGGGGGGGTGGTATTTACATTTCATTCTAGGTTCAGCTGATTATCCTCACCAGAAAAAGATGTGTTAAGATCCTGATAGTAATTAATGTTGAACAAAGTCCCTTAAACTTATTTGGTATAGTTGTATTAGTACAAGTATCCCTAGCATCTCAAAACAACTTAAATATGTAAGCAAAACTTTAAAACTAAGATTCAGACAGCAGTCCATCAGCGAAATGAGTTATCCAGTTTTTTGTATTGAGTGTCACATTTACAATTTTCTCCCAGTTGGTGAGAGATCTTACCTGTGCACTAGGTGCAAGGAGCTCTGCCCTCAGGGAATGAGTGTGATCTCATGAGCCTAGAGTAGCAGACTTGGATAACATAAGGAAGTCAGAGAGGAACAGAGAGGTAGTATTGAAGCCCCACCTCCAGTCTGGCAGCCTCTCAGCTGCCATGGAGGAGAGAGGTCTTGTGAAAGGAGAACATCACCTTGGTAAGGCAGGAAGTGATCCTGTAGCTACGACCTGTCCACCAGGAGATGTAACACCCTCTTGCACCGAGGAGGTTTCTCCAGGGCCATGTGCCCATGAGGGAGAGTTTAGGATGGCCATTATAGTGGGTGATTCGATCATTAGGCCTGTAGGTGGCTGGTGGACGTGAGGATCGCCTGGTAATATGCTTGCCTGGTGCAAAGAAAGCGGACCTCATGCGCCACATAGACACGGTTTTAGACAGCGCTGGGAGGAGTTTGCTGTTTTGGTACATGTTGGTACCAATGACATAGGAAAATGTGGAAGGGAGGTTCTGGAGGTCAAATTTAGGCTTTTAGGTAGGAAAATGAAATCCAGAACTTCCAGGGTAACATTCTCTGAAATGCTTCCCGTGCCACACACAGGGCCAAAAAGGCAGACGGAGCTCCAGAGTCTCAATGCATGGATGAGGCGATGGTGCAAAGAAGAGGGTTTTGAATTTGTTAGGAACTGGGCAAGTTTCTGGGGAAGGGAGGTGCTCTTCCAAAGGGATGGGCTCCATTTTAACCAGGATGGAGTTAGGCAGCTGGCATTAACTTTTAAAAAGGAGATGGAGCAGCTTTTGAACTAGATAATAGGGGAAAGTAGACAGTCACTCGAGCGCATGGTTCGGAAGAATGTATCCTTGAAGGATTCTAACAAAATAGGGAAGTTAGGACATCCAAATAGAGAGGTTCCAATAAAGATAAGTTACCCAGATGCCTTTAAGTACAGAGCTAAAAGATTCCAAATTACCTCTATCAACTGATAACCAGATTAATAAAATTGTAATACAACCTCTAAAATGCCTGTATGCAAATGCTAGAAGTCTAAAAAATAAGATGGGAGAGTTAGCATATATAGCTCTAAATGAGAGGTTAGATATGATTGGTATTTCAGAGACCTGGTGGAAGGACCCAGGTATCACCCAATGATAGAATAGATCAAATTGGTGGAGGGGTTGGACTCTGTTAGAGAGAGGGCATTGAGTCACAGGATTAAGGTTTTGCAGGAAATAAAATACATCGTGGAATCTCTATGGGTAGAGATGGCATGTAAAAAGGGGAAGGTAATGGCAGTGAGGGTGTACTACTTACCGCCTGGCCAGAATGAGCAGATGGATAATGAAATGCTGAAAGAAATCAGGAAAGCTAACAAAAGTTACAACACAGTAATGGGTGCGTTCAATTACCCAGGTATCGACTGGGTCTGTGTCACTGCCAGACATGCTAGGGAGATAGTTTCTAGATGAAATAAATGACTGCTTCTTGGAGCAGCTGGTTCATGAACCAACAAGAGGGAAGCTATTTTGGACCTAGTCCTTAGTGGCATGCAGGATCTGGTGCAAGAGATAATGTTGTTGGGGCCACTTGGCAATAATGATCATAGCATGGTCGCATTTGATTTAATAAATGAAAGAAGGACAGCAAGGAAATCCACAGTGCTCCCATTTAACTTTCAAAAGGGAGACTATGATAAAATGAGGAAAATAGTTAACTAAAGGCTAAAAGGAGTACCTGCATAGGCTAAAGATTTGCATAAAGCATGGGCATTGTTTAACCCTTTCCAGGCCGAGCCCAAAACTCTCGGGATCCAAAATTCTGACTAAATATTCCTATCAAATGGTGTAAAATACATGACCATAGCAGAAGGAAAATCACTATTAGAACATATTGAATAAGACGGGTACAATTTTCCTGAAATATGCAAAAATTAACCCGGCTGCAGAATGTGGATTAAAAATTTAAAGTAGGCCTTCAAAGGGTTAAAAATACTATCTTGGAAGTCCAGAACAAATGTATTCCACACTTTAAAAAAAGTGGAAGGACGGCTAAAAACTGCCAGCATAGTTTAAAGGTGAGGTCAGAGAGGCTGTTGCAGCCAAAAAAAGCATTTTTCAGGAAATGGAAAAAGGAGCCAAATGATGAAAACGGGAAATAACATAAGCATTGCCAAATGAGATGCAAGATATTGATAAGGCAGGCAAAGAGAGAATTTGGAAAAAGCTTGCTGTGGAAGCAAAAATGCATCATAACTTTTTCAAGTACATTCGTAGAAAAAAACCTATGAAATAATCAGTTGGAAACTGGATGATAGAGGAGTAAAAGGGGCGCTAAATGAAGACAAGGCCATAGCGGAGAGACTGAACAAATTCTTTGCTTGGGTCTTTACTGAAGATGATGTAGGGAATTTACCCATGCCTGAAATGGTATATAAAAATGATGTATCGGAATAATTGAAAGAAATATCAATAAACCTGGAAGATGTATTACAACTATTTGATAAACTGAAGAGTACCAAATTGCCTGGACCGGATGGTGTACATCCAAGGGTATTGAAAGAACTGAAATATGAGATTGCAGACCTACTATTAGTAATCTGTGAACTGTCATTAAAATCAATTGTAGTACCTGAGGAGTGAAGAATGGCCAATGTAACGCCAATATTTAAAAAGGGTTCCAGGGGTGATTTGAGAAACTACAGACCTGTGAGTCTGACGTCAGTACCGGCAAAATGGTAAAAATTTTATAAAGAATAAAATTACTGATCATGTATATAGTCATGGTTTAATGGGAGAAAGTCAGCATAGATTTAGCCAAGGAAAGTCTTGCCTTACTAATCTGTCATATTAAACATACAAACATGGTGACAGAAAAAGACCACATGGCATATCTAGTCTGCCCTTCTATAACAACTACAACAATCTCCTTTTTTCCATAGAAACATCGAAAAATTGTTTTGAAGGTGTGAATAAACAGGTAGACAAAGGTGAGCCAGTTAATATACTGTATCTGGATTTTCAGAAAGACTTTGACAAGGTCCCTGATGAGAACTTGGCGAAATTAAAAAGTCATGGGATTGGAGGCAGTGTAGTATTGTGTATCAGAAACTGATTTAAAGATAGAAGGCAGAGAGTATGGCTAAATAGCCAATTTTCTCAACCGAGAAAAGTAAATAGTGGAGTACCCCAGGGATCTGTGCTGGTTTCACTGCTTTTTAACATATTCATAAATGACCTGGAAATGGGAATAACGAGTGAGGTGATCAAATTTGCAGATGGCACAAAATTATTCAAAGTTGTTAAAACTCAAGGGGATTGTGAAAAATTGCAAGAGGACCTTGATAAATTGGAAGAGACTGGGTGTCTAAATGGCAGATAAAATTTAATGTGGACAAGTGCAAAGTTATGCACTTAGGAAAGAACAACCCAAACTTTGGTTGCACGATGCAAGGTACCACCTTAAAAACCACCACCTAAGATTTCCTGGGTTCTAAAGTTAGTGTTTCCTGATGTGTCTCGAGATACACAAATGAGAAGGAAGGACTTTTTAGTCCTGCGCCCCAGAGTCTTGGCTCTAGGGGCTACTTTTCAGTTGAAATTTCCTGTTAAATGTTGTGTTTTTCTTAACCAGAAAGTATATATGTTTTTCGAACCTAGGCAACTTCTGCAGTTTCTTGAAGCGAGAGAGGTTATAATTGTTAAAGTAGCGGATCTATCTCATATGGCTGACACAAGTCTTCGCCTGCCTAATTTATTTATTTATTTATTTATTTATTTATTTATCTATTTCTTCTATACCGCCCCTTCCAGAGATCAGGGGCGGTTTACATGGAACAATTGCATACATTTGCATAACATTACATAGAACAAGAACTTCTTAACTTTTTACATATAACAGAACAGTAAATTGTCAGAACTATTTACAGGGTGTATACTTTTGTATACTGCTGAATTTACAGGGGAATGTCAGTGAGCTGACATTGCTATTTATAGAAAATTATTTACAAGAATACATGATTCGCTATTCAGGTGTGTGTGAGTGTGTGTGTGTATGAGTGTGCGTGAGTTTGTGTGTGTATGTGAGTGGGTTTGTGTGTGATGGAATTTGATGTATATTTGATTGTTCAGGACTTGTTCCTGTTCATTATATTGATTTACCTGTTTGTTCCCCTTTATTTCTTTATTGGGGTCTGATATTAATGGGGTTATATTTCCTGTGTTTCTTTAATGATATGTATTATTGGGTTACCCATTGTTTTTGCTTTCATTCAATCTATTTTCTTGGATGTATTAATTTGAAATTATAAAAATAAAGTAAAAAAAAAAAAAACACCACCCAGGAAAAAAATTTAGGCATCATAGTGGATAACATGTTGAAACCCTCCGCCCAGTGTGCAGCGGTGGCCAAAAAAGCTAATAGAATGCTATGAATCATAAGGAAAGGAATGGAGAATAAAACAAAGGATATTATAATGCCTCTGTATCGTTCCATGGTTCGACTGCACCTTGAATATTGTGCAATTCTGGTCGCCGTATCTTAAAAAGTATATAGCAAAATTAGAAAAGGTACAGAGAAGAGCCAGCAAAATGGTAAACGGGATAGAAGGATACCCTTATGAGGAAAGGTTTAAAAGATTAGGACTCTTCAACTTGGAAAAGAGAAGGCTAAGGGGGAGATATGATAGAAGTCTATAAATTAATGAATGGAGTGGAACAGGCTAACGTAGATAGGTTGTTTACACCATCAAAAAGTAGAAAGACTAGAGTACACGTAATGAAGCTACAATGTAACTAATAAGAGAAAATATTTTTTCACTCAACGTGTAATCAAACTCTTGAATTCATTACCGGAGCATGTAGTAAAACCTGTTAGTGTAGCTGGGTTTAAAAAAGGTTTGGACAAGTTCCTGGAGGAAAGGTCCATAAACCATTATTAAAGAGGATCCAGGAAATCTACTGCTTACCCCTGAGTGAGCATTGTGGAAGCTGTGGACTTTGGGTACCTGCCAGGTACTTGTGACCTGGATTGGCCATTGTTGGAAACAGGATACTGGGCTTGATGGACCTTGGTCTGACCCAGTATGGTATTTCTTATGTTCTTAAGATTCTCAAGAGATGTCTCTCTTCATACAAAGATTCGACCTGTCCAAGCCATGGTATTTTCAGTAACATTATATGGTTACGTAAGTTGGACAGGGAAAACGATAGGAAGAAAATTAATGCCTTTGAATTATGGTGCTGGTGAAGAATACTGTGTATACCATGGACTGCCCAAAAAACAAATCAGTCAGTACTAGAGGAGATCAAACGGAAGCTTTCTTTAGAAGCTCAGATGACTTCGACTTTCATACTTTGGATATAGGAGGTGAAAAGAGAGATGATTAGAGAGAGACATAATGCTTGATAAGGTTTTAAGACTAATGAAAAAGTGAAAGGCCAGCAATGAAATGGATCAATACAATAACAGCAGCAGCTCTGAAACCACTTTTGTCAAATTCAAAACACTGCTGAAGACGCACCTTTTTCAGATTGCCTTTGACCTCTCCCACAGCAGTTGTCATTCAAGCCACCCGCCCTTTTCCCCTCTGACCTGAGACACCCTCTAGACTTTCTTGACCATCTCTGATTTCTGTTCTCTTCTGTCCCTGTCAAACTCTGGCATTCCTTTCATTTTTCTTTTTAATTATATAGATATTGTAAACCACTCAGGTATTGTCCACTAGGACGGTATATCAAGTGTTTAATAAAGATAAAGATATGGATGCCACTCTATGAAGAATGAGTTGCCTGACTGAAGACTGAACACAGTTTTGGACAACTATCGAGAGAGTTGCCATGAGTCGACACAGACTTAATGACACTTAACAACAGTGTAAGTTCTGTTCCGAAGGCCAGTACCAGGTTGAACAACCTTTGCTGGGATACCAAGATCTTTTGTTGAAGAGTAACTGAATGCCAAAACACTTATGTAAGTGAAACTGGACAGTGTATCCTTAGGATAACTCATTTTCCTCCAGGCAATAATCTGATAGTACTATATATTAGAACAGTTGCACAACATATGAGTAAGAGTGCCAGCATCTTTACTGCAAAAATAGAAATTTTTGCTTCCTTGTATATTAAGATTTTCTAATTTCTGTGGGGTTCATATTACAGTCTGCACAACAAAATAAGATAGCTGATAATAATGCTCACATGGATTCATCACAATATAAAGTCCAGGCTTGCTCTGATAGCAAAAATAATCAAATCCAGGCTGAAACGTTTATATTTTTTTTAAAAAAGTATTAAGAACATAAGGAAATGCCATCTTGGGTCAGATCAAAGGTCCATCAAGCCCAATATCCTGTTTTCAACAGCAGGCAATACAGGTCACAATTATCTGTTAGGTTCTCAAAAGGTAGAAAGATTCCATGCTGTTCACCCCATGGGTAAGCGGAGGATTTCCCTGGTCCTCTTTAATAATGGTTTATGGACTTTTCCTCCAGGAACTTGTCAAAGCCTCTGTAAATCCAGCTAGACTAACCGTTTTAACTACATCCTCTGGTAATTAATTCCAGAGTTTGATTACCCAATAAGTGAAAAAATATTTTCTACGATTAGTCTTAAATGTGCTACATTATAGCATCCTTGCGTGTCCCCTAGTCTTACTACTTCTTGAAGGAGTAAACAACCGATCTATATTTACCCGTTCCATACCACTCATTATTTTGTAGTCCTCTATCACATCTCCCCTCAGCCATCTCTTTTCCAACTTTTCTGACTCTTCATGGCAGACTCCCCTCTGAACAGCCTGGAGTCCATTTAGGAGTACACCAACATGTCTTTGGGCGAGATATCGTGCTGGTAACCATCACTTTCAAGGAAGTACATGGAGTCTCTGCTGAGCCAGAGCTGTGACACTTGAAGTTAATATGGCTGCCCCAGCCTGGCAATTCTCAATTACTTCTGGTGTTCCTTTTCAAATGAGGGCATGAAGATGTACCTCTTTGAGTCCCAAGGTTGTCAACAACTTCCCCTTCATTTGCCACTACAGTGGTGGAGTGCAGTCTCTCCCTGTGGAAATAACAAATTGCCTTGTTTATCCAGAGCTTGTTTAAAGTAGCCTCCCTTCATCTGAGACACTCAATGTTGAAGGATTACCTGGCTCTTCTCAGCTCTTCCCTTTTCTCAGAACCACCATTTTAAGATGCTACAATACAGTTCATCGTGGTCTCCACTGCTGACTCTTACTTGGTCCCTGAAGTGAGTGCTGTAGGGGGCTGTGATGTGGTGAGGGGAGTCCAGTAAATAGCCTCTTCATATCAGAGTGACAAGCCCATTTTGCTGAGGTCACTTGGATGTACTTCTCCTTGTCTGAGAAGAGGGCCTATGTTTCGTCCCTACTGTGAACTGCAGTCTTTGACCCTAGTGTACTTCCAGTCTGGCTGGTCCACTGGTATTGCATCCTGCCATGGTTCTAGAGGTCTGCAACACAATTTGCCCTTGTCAGTGTGCTTTTGCCACCAAGCAGTATTTCTACACACCCCAATATCTGGACTTTTCCAGCCTGGTTCAGATCTTTTCCCTGGGTGGTTCTTTCATTGATATCTGAAGCTTACTCTTCCCATGCTTTGACTGCCTTCGACTGACTTCCCAGGCCTTCACCAATTAATTGTTTTCCTCAAAAGGAAGATCTAGAATGAGACTTGAGTGCAGCTTCTGTAGCCAGTCTCTCGGTACAACTTAAATCTATCTGAATCAGAAGCTGTCTGATCCCTGGCCAGAGCACAATGAGGAGAATGAAAACACTGGCAGCAAGCGTGTGGCTAGTTTGTAACTCACTCCTAGTGCTGGATGCCAGCAACAGTTTAGCTGGAGGTGTTATTCCAAAGTTTATACCCAGAGAATGGATTTGGACGTCCCTCTTTATTTGGTGAGAGGACCCCCCATTGTTAGAACCAGGAGGGACAATATATAATATTGACTCAGGAGTCCTCATCTGTGCTAAGGCCAAGGTTCATCTCATATAGCAGAAGCTGAGAAAATTAATTCTGTTTTCTTGAGCAATTGTTTACAGGTTTGGAGAGAGTATCCAGAATTTTCCCTCATTAGTATCTATCGAGGTAGTTCACCTGGAATTGTCCAGGATACCGGCGCTGTTGCAGCAATATGTACTAGTAGAGTGCCTCTGTATGCTTTTCTTTGCTCTCTTCTAGGTTGTGTTATATGCAACACCCTGTGCCAGGATCTGTTCATTCTAGTGGAGCTGAGAGATGTGCAGATTAGGCCAGACATGTAGCCAGAATGTGTTTAAGGTAGTGTCTGGACATGGGTCTGCTGGTTCAGGCTCGTGCAGATGGAAGCTGTATCTCCCTTCTATTTTATGACTTTGCTCTTGGAAGGTTTCAGCTGAGACGCAGGGGCTATTCACCTGATTCACCCTGCAATTCCCTTCCAGATATGGAATTGGTCCACGTCATTGGTTTAATCTAGTGAATGGTCTATGTGCCAATTGAGTGTGGAGAGGGGGAATTCCTTTCTTTAGATCTCCATCTAATCTTTTGGTCTTCTTTCAGGAGAGTGGGAAGAAAGGTCTGGCCATGAGTTTGTGGAGGTATCAGGTAACAGCATTGGTTGATTTTGAGAGAATCTGGGATGTTCCCTTCTCATTGCTCTCAGTTTCTTGATTTGTAAGTCAGTTGAGGTCAGGTGCATACCTGTCTTGCCTGAATGTACCTTACCTTGAACTACTACTGCTAAAAATGGGAATTCAACCTCCACACCATCCCCTTTCTGCTCTTTTAGAAGGGGGATGCTCTTTAGTTCTCTGCTACGGATGATCTGAGTGAGATCTTAGTTTTGTTATTCGAGTTCTCAACTTTCCCTTCTCGACCTCTACAGCATATTGTCTGGTTCTTACTTTTAAGGTAATGATCTTGCTGGTTGGTTGTTCTGCAGATGGATTGCAGAATGCCAGGCTTCTCCAGATAAGCAGCATTATCACCATTTCCCCAAATCAGGGACATCTGAGTCAGATGGTTCCATCCTCTTTACTGCTGGTGTTCTCCATTTCTCATGAAGATCAGGTGAGATGTAGTTTTCCTTTTGGGAGGAAAGCTTAGAGAAGAATGTTTAGAGTTCTACCATGGCTTACGCATTCCAGTGTTATCTAGACATCTTGCGTTCAATAAGTCTGAGCTTTTGGCTCGTCTGAGCAGACTAGCTTGTTGACTTGGTCATGATCTGATTGGCCTATATTCAGGAAGAAAGTTCTGTACCTTCGGGGCGAAGATGCATTCATTTAATAGGCTTTCCTCCTCTTAGGCAACGAATCAGGAGTGGAGGTTCATGTGATCTCGTCTACTAAATTTGTGTGATTGTTTCTGGTTTCTTTTTATATCTGTCACAGAGCATTGCATATTAGAGGTACATGCCACAGAGGGTGTCACCCTCAGGGCCTGGAGTACTTGAACCATGTGTTTCATGATCCCACTTAGTAGAAGGAGTGCTTTGTTAAATTAATCTGGACTGGTCTGATGGCTGATAAAGAAGAAGAAATTTGGTCTTATCTGCTAATTTTCTGTCCTTGAGTCGTATCAAACCAATCTAGAAATCCGGCCTTGTGTTTGCTGATAGATTTAATGTTAAGGTTCGTTGATGGATTTTCATGCAGTATCTCTTGGCCTTTCTCTGAAGTGGTTAGAGATGGGTGGTAGGGCCCTTTACTTTCTACACTTAGGAGGGCAATACATTTGGGGAGGTCTACCTTTTGCTTTGTTACAGAATAAAACTCAAGGAGCTGCTGGCTGCATAGTATCCTATATATATAGGACATGACCTATAAGAATTTATCTGTCTCCATCTGCAGGTAGAGGGGCATAAATCATCACTCCAATCTTAAAATCCCTTCATTGACTCCCCATACGATCCCAAATAAAATACAAATCAATAATGATGACATTCAAGATATTGCACAATCAGTCTGCCAAATGCTTAAAAGAGCTAATCAGAGTGCCAGGTACTCGATCAAGGAGGAAGCAACATCAAAACACCCCCTCAACAACTATCAAGACCAGCTCCTCCCAAACACTCCAAAGAGTATTTGAATACTACAGCCCATCCTTCTGGAACTCACTCCCACGCCAATTCAGAGCAACTACGGACACCACCGACTTCCGAAAACACCTAAAAAACATACCTGTTCGTGGAATACTTCTACACCGCACTAGAGACACACAGCCTTAATACTCAAATACCCCTGCCAATCACCCCGCCCACATTGTCATATGCTACACTACACTGAGTCCTAAAAATATATTGTAAATAGTTGTTAATGAAGGGTTACACAGTTTAAATTGTGATATATACAATTGTATTTTTAGCTGTTCCATGTAAAACTATTGTGTTTAGCTGTTCCATGTAAAATTGTTGTGTTCATTGTAAACCGCCTTGATAAATCTGAAAGGCGGTATATAAGAATGCAAAATAAATGAATAGGACCCAAGGAAAGGAAAGTAGCAGGTAAAACCAAGTTTTTCCTTCTGTTTGTGGTGGGAGATGGAAGAGAAATGAACGGCTGGGCCAAGGGTATCAGCCGCCCTAGGCAAACCTTCAGCCTTTGCTGCCGCTGCCCTTCTCCCCACAAAACGTCAACCATTGCCTCCCTGATAAACCTTCAGTCTTGCTGCTCCTGCTGCCAAACTCTTCTAGGAGCAGCACCTTAGTGCTGTTTTGAATGTCGGCACTGATAAGATAAATGAAACTGCCAGAGCGTGTCATGTTTAAGCATGCAGGCAGTCCCTGTTAGTCCTGCCCCCTACTTCAGCAGGATGTGCATGTCAGTGGGAGTGGGACTGGCAGGGGCTTTGAGCATGCTTGAACACAAAGCTCTGTGATAGCTTTATTTAACTTTTTGGTGCTGACATTCAGAAATAGCAGAAAGAAGGGAGCTGCTCCTGGAAGGTGAGCAGTAACAGCTCCTGGAAGGAATGTAGTAACAGCTGCAGCATACTAATGCTGATTCACAGCCCTCCCCTCTCAACTCTCCCAATCAGACACATAGAGAACAAGCATATCTGCATAAACATACATGCAAACATTCATATGCACAGGCAAAAATGCATAGACACCCATACAAGCGTATAGGAAGAGAAACACAAACACATGCTTGTTCATGCAGACATGTACAGACATACAGTTGTTGTCAACATTATTGGCACCCTTGCAATTCAATCCCTTAATGTTCAATATTTCCTAAAAAGAAAAAAATGGCCAGTGAAATGGCTTTGGACTATATGTGCACACATATTTGACACACAAAATAATCAAATAAAACAAGACCAATTAAAAAAGGAAATAATAGGAAATTGTTGGTAAGCAGCTTGTCATGCTGTGAGGGCTTGTGTGCATCATTGACGCTGAGAGCTAAGCTATCGGTAGCTTCATTACTGGCAGGGTCTCCCAAGATGGACAGGTCTCAGCTGAGATGCCAGACCAAGACATACCACCCATCTGGGCAGCAGCAAAATGGGACAGTGTTGGCTGGTGGAGGCTCACATTTCTGAGACAATGGTAACAAGACTAGAATTACTTGTGTTGAAGTAAGGCCTGGCAATCTACTTCTGTATCTTGCCACGAAAACCCAATGGATAGTCACAATAAAACAAATTGCCCTATAGTGCTAGAAGATGAGACCCCTAGGTCAGAAGGCACTCAAAACTGGCTACTGGGGATGAGCTGAAAACCAGCATTTATGATGTGGTTGGATCAAAGCCCTCGGGACATTTGACTGCTGATGTAGTTGTGCATGAAATGAGAGTCAAGCTTCACAGATGTCTTACATAGTGGGACATGGAACATACGAAGCATGAATCAAAGGGATGTTGGAGGTGGTCAAGAATGAAATGGAATGTGTACAACTCTATCTGTTGGTTGTCAGAAAACTGAAATGGACTGGCATCGGGAACTTTGCATCTGATGGTTTATTGTTTATTTATTCTTGATATACCATCCTTTTTTACATCAGGGCAGTTTACAAATAAGTAATAACATTTAAAGGTTGGCACATAGCCCGGGAATGGAAAAGAACTACAAAAAATAACAGGAAAGAGGAAGGAGTAGAAGAAAAAGACTGGACAATAGAGAGGAAAGTGGAAAAACACGCATAAACTAGGTTAGTGGTGGCTGTCAGAGAGATTATATGCAATAGAGAATAAATGTGTTTTCAGAAGGGATTTGAACGTGAGTAAATCTGTTCCTGATGGAGTGAAGTGGGTAGAGAGTTCCAAAGGGCAGGGCCATGAAAGAAAAAAGCAGAGTGACGGGTAGACTGTAAGTGAGCACGTGAGGGGGAGGGAAGGTGAAGACAATTTATATGAAGAGAATGGAGACTGCAAGAGGAAGTATGGAAATGGAGCAGATCTACTAGGTACTCTGGCGTGTGAGTTTGAGTAACTTGGTGCACAAGGGTGAGAATCTTATATTGGATACGGTATTCTACAGGAAGCCAGTGTAGTTAGAAAAGCAGGTCACATGGTCTACTATGTTGTTGTTGTTAAGTGCCGTCGAGTCGGAGTCGACTCATGGCGACCCTCTGGATAGTTATCCTAAATTGTGTTCGGTCTTGAGTCAGGCTGCTCATTGTTGACAGACTGGTACCCGTAGCTGCTGTTATTGTATCAATCCATCTCATTGCTGGCCTTCCTCTTTTGCGTTGACCTTCTATCTTGCCAAGCATGATGTCTTTCTCTAATGATCTCTCTCTTCGCATGATGTGTCCAAAGTATGAAAGTCAAAGTCTTGTCATCTGAGCTTCTAAAGAAAGCTTAGGTTTGATTTCCTCTAGTACCGACTGGTTTGTTCTTCGGGCAGTCCATGGTATACACAGTATTGGCCGCCAGCACCATAATTCAAAGGCATCAATTTTCTTCCTGTCTATCTTTTTCACTGTCCAGCTTTCACATCCATATGATGTTATTGAAAATACCATGGCTTGAACAAGTCGAATCTTTGTATGGAGAGAGACATCTCTGCTCTTGAGAATCTTATCTAGGTCTTTCATAGCCATTCTGCCAAGAGCAATGTGACATCTGATTTCTTGACTGCTTGTTGCTTCTTTATTGATAGTTGATCCAAGTAGGTTAAAGTTGTTCACGATTTCAATTTCTTCTCCTTCAACGATGAACCTGTTGATTATGCCAGTTGTCATGATCTTTGTCTTCTTTACATTAAGGTGCAGGCCCATTTTGAGACTATGTTCTTTGATTGTGAGAAGCAAATGTTTCAGATCATCTTCACTTTCAGCCAGTAATGTGGTATCATCAGCATAGCGAAGGTTGTTGATGAGTCTTCCACCAATCTTTACACCTCTGTTGTCTTCATACAATCCTGCTTCTCTGATGATTTGTTCTGCATATAAATTAAACAGGTAGGGGGAAAGTATGCAGCCTTGTCTTACACCTTTGCTTATTTTAAACCATTCTGTTTCTCCTTGTTCCGTTCGAACTGTTGCTTCTTGATCAATGTACAGATTGTGCAAGAGTATGATCAGGTGTTCTGGTATACGCATGCTTCTTAATGTGGCCCAGAGTTTCTCATGGTTTACACAGTCAAAAGCTTTGCTATAGTCGATAAAGCACAAATAGATATCCTTTTGGTATTCTTTAGTCTTTTCAAGGATCCATCTCACATCCACAATGATGTCTCTCGTTCCTCGCCCTTTCCTGAACTCTGCTTGCACTTCAGGTAGTTCTTGTTCCAGGTATGGTTGTAGTCTCTTTTGAATAATCTTCAGTAGAATCTTGCTGGAATGTGGGATCAGAGCGATTGTGCGATAATTTCCACAGTCAGTCGGATCACCTTTCTTTAGTATTGGTATAAACACAGATCTTTTCCAGTCAGTTGGCCATGATGTTGTCTTCCATATTTCTTGGCAGAGCCTTGTAAGTACAGTAACAGCTGCATCAGATTGCTGTAACACTTCTATGGGAATGCTATCAATGCCTGGTGCTTTGTTCTTTGATAAGGCTTTCAATGCTGCTTCAACTTCTTCTTTCATCACCAATGGTTCCCGATCATAAGGTACAGGTTGAAACGGCTGTTGGTCCACTTGATCTTTATCATATAAAAACTCTGTATATTCCTTCCACCTTTTCTTGATCTTCTCAGCATCATTCAACATAGAACCTTGAACATCTTGTAACATTCCAATTCGAGGCTGGAACTTTTTCTTTAACTCTCGTAGCTTTAGGAAAGCCGATCTTGTTCTTTCTATAATAGTTTCTGCTTCTATTTCCTTGCATGCGTCGTCGTAGTACTTTTCCTTGTCCTGTCTTGTTGCACGTTGGAAATCTCTGTTGAGTTCTGTTATTGTCTTTCTTTCTCCTCTGGCTTTAGCTTCTCTGCGTTTCTGGGCAATTTTCAGAGTTTCTTCCATCATCCATTTTGGCCGTTTTTGCTTTTTCACCTTTTGTAGAGACTTCTCGCTTTCTTCCAACACAACCTTCTTGATGCCATACCATAACTCTTCTGGAGCTCTGTCATTTGTATCTAAAGCAGCAAATCGATTTTGCAGGCAGTCTTTAAATTCCAGTGGTATATTCTCAAGGTCATATTTTGCTGCATTCATGAGTGGTTTGCTCTTTTTCAACTTTAGCTTGAGTTTGCATACTAGTAGTTGATGATCTGTACCACAGTCAGCTCCAGGTTTTGTCTTTGTTGATGTTATAGAACTTTTCCATCATTGACTTCCACAGATGTAGTCAATTTGATTTTTATACAATCCATTGGGTGACGTCCATGTGTACAGTCGCTGCTTGTGTTGATGGAAGAAGGTGTTTGAGATGAATAGATTGTTGGTCTTGCAGAATTCTGTCAGTCTTTCTCCAGCTTCATTTCTGTTGCCAAGTCCATATTTTCCAACTACTTTGCCTTCTTCTTTGTTGCCAACTTTTGCGTTCCAGTCACCCATGACTATCAGGATATCCTGTTTGCATGTTCTGTCAATTTCAGCTTGTACTTGTTCATAGAACTCTTCAATTTCATTCTCTTCTGCAGCTGTTGTTGGGGCATATACTTGAATTATAGTTGTGTTGATAGGCATTCCTCGTAGAGGAACAGAGATTAAGCGTTCGCTGACTGCATTGTATTTCATTACAGTTCTTGCAAGTTTCTTCTTTATTATAAATGCAACACCATTTCTTCTTTGTCTTTCATTTCCAGCATAGTAGATCATGTGATCATCTGATGCAAAGTGCCCGATGCCAGTCTATTTCAGTTCACTGACACCCAACAGATCAAGTTGTACACGTTCCATTTCATTCTTGACCACCTCCAACTTCCCTTGGTTCATGCTTCGTACGTTCCATGTTCCAATGCGTAAGACATCTTTACAGCTTCTGACTCTCATTTCATGTGCAGCTACATCAGCAGTCAGACGTCCCAAGGGCTTTGATCCAACCACATCATAAATGCTGGCTTTACTCTGAAAAGTCTTCAGCTCTTCCCTAGTAGCTAGTTGAGTGCCTTCTGACCTGGGGGTCTCATCTTCCAGCACTATAGCACAATTTGTTTTGTTGTAACTATCCATTGGGTTTTCATGGCAAGATACAGAAGTAGATTGCCAGGCCTTTCTTCCGCGCAGTTTAAGTTTGGTGGTGTTGCCGTTGTCACGGAAATGTGATCCTCCACCGTCAACACTATCCCATTCTGCTGCTGCCCAGATGGGTAGTTTGTCTTGGTCTGGCACCTCAGCTGGAAATGAAAGACAAAGAAGAAATGGTGTTACATTAATAATCAAGAAGAAACTTTCAAGAACTGTAATGAAATACAACGCAGTCAGTGAAAGCTATTTTCTATTTGTCTACAAGGAATACTTATCAACACAACTATAATTCAGGTATATGCCCCAAAAGCTGCAGAAGAGGATGAAATTGATGAGTTCTTTGAATAAGTACAAGCTGAAATTGACAGAACATACAAACAGGATATCCTGATAGTCATGGGTGACTGGAACGCAAACGTTGGCAACAAAGACGAAGGCAAAGTGGTTGGAAAATATGGACTTGGCAACAGAAATGAAGCTGGAGAAAGATTGATAGAATTCTGCAAGACCAACAATCTATTCATTTCAAACACCTTCTTCTTCCAACAACACAAGCAGCAACTGTACACATGGACTTGACACAATGAATTGTACAAAAATGTAATTGGCTACATTTGTGGAAGTCAATGATGGAAAAGTTCTATAGCATCAACAAAGACAAAACCTGGAGCAGACTGTGGTACATATCACCATCTAGTTTGCAAACTCAAGCTAAAGTTGAAAATGAGAAAGCCACTCATGAATGTAGCGAAATATGACCTTGAGAATATACCACCAGACTTTAAGGACTGCCTGTAAATTGATTTTGCTGCTTTAGATGCAAATGACAGAGCTCCAGAAGAGTTATGGAATGACATCAAGAAGGTTGTGTTGGAAGAAAGTGAGGTGTCTAAAAAAGGTGAAAAAGTAAAAGCAGTCAAAATGGATGACTGAAGAAAATGTGAAAATTTGCCCAGAAATGCAGAGAAGCTAAAGCCAGAGGATATAGAGGCAATCACAGAACTCAACAGAGATCTCCAATGTGCAGTAAGACAAGACAAGGAGAAGTACTACAATGATGGATGCAAGGAAATAGAATCAAAAACTATTAGAGGAAGAACAAGATCGGCTTTCCTAAAGCTACGAGAGTTAAAGAAGAAATTCCAGCCTCAAATTGGAATGCTACAAGATACTCAAGGATCCATGTTGAATGGTGCTGAGAAGATCAAGAAAAGGTGGAAAGAATATACAGAGTCCCCTTACCATAAAGAACAAGTGCACCAACAGCTGTTTCAACCTGTATCTAATGAACAGGAACCATTAGTGATAAAAGAAGAAGTCTAAGCAGCATTGAGAGCCTTTTTAAAAGCCAAGGTGGAATCCAATCACAGCAAACTCAGTCTTAGATTTCAAAAACACTGACTTCAGTAAAATGGCCAAGTACATGAAGGAGGAGTTGGTAGGGTGGGAGGAGTTAAGGGAAATGGAATTGCAATGGGCTAAACTAAAGAAAGTAATAAATTGAGCAATAGATACATGCATAAGGAAAGTAAATAAAAGCAAGAGGAAAAGGAAATCTGTTTGGTTCTCCAAAGAAGTGGCTGCACAAATAAAGGCAAAAAAACCACAGCTTTCACAAAATTCAGAAGCTCGCAAACAGAGGAGCATAGAAAAGAATAGAAGATCAAACTAAAAGAGACAAAAAGAGAAATAAGGTTAGCAAAATCAAAGGCAGAAGAAAAGATGGCTAAAGATTTGAAGTGTGGTGACAAGACTTTTTTCAGGTATATTCGGGAAAGGAGGAAAATCAGAGGTGGAATTTCAGGACTCAAAAGTGCTGGGAACAGATTCATGGAAAGTGACATTGAAAAAGCGACAATGCTAAACAAATACTTTTGCTCTGTTTTCACTAGAGAAAATCCTGGAGAAGGACCACCTGTGATTAACAAATATACAAATTGAAATGGAGTGGATACCACACCATTCACAAAAGATGATGTTTTAGAACAGCTTGTAAAACTGAAAGTGGACAAGTCTATGGGACCAGATGGAATACACCCCAGGATATTGAAAGAGCTCAGAGAGGTTCTTGCAGGGCCTTTAAAGAATATTTTTAATAGATCCTTGGAGACAGGAGAAGTTCCACAGGACTGGAGAAGGGCTGATGTGGTACCTGTCCACAAAAGTGGTAATAGGGAAGAAGTGACAAACTACAGGCCAGTAAGCCTTACCTCGGTGGTGGGAAAACTAATGGAGGTGCTCCTGAAAGAGCGAATAGTGGACTTCCTTGAAACCAACAGGTTGCATGATCTGATGCAACATGGTTTTACCAAAGGATGATCTTGCCAAACAAATCTGATAGAGTTCTTTGACTGGGTGACCAGAGAACTAGATCAAGGGCATGCGATGGATGTGATCTACCTAGATTTCAGCAAAGCCTTTGATACTGTTCCTCATAGGAGGCTTATCAATAAACTCAACAGCTTGGGGATGGGTCCCAAGATGGTGAACTGGATCAGAAATTGTTTGACTGACAGAAGGTGATGGTAAATGAAACTCACTCGGATGAAAGGAAAGTGATTAGCAGTGTGCCCCAGCGTTCGGTCTTGGGACTGGTACTGTTCAATTTATTCGTAAGTGATATTGCCGAAGGGCTGAATGGAAAAGTCGTTCTTTTTGCAGATGACACTAAAATTTGCAACAGAGTGGACACTCCTGAGGGAGTGGGGAACATGGGGAAAGATCTACAAAAGCTGGAAGAATGATCTAATGCCTGGCAGTTAAGATTTAATGTGAAGAAGTGCAGTGTCATGCACTTGGAAGCAGAAATCCAAGAGAATTGTATGCAGTAGGGGGCGAGAGATTGGTTTGAACGGACCAAGAGAAGGATCTCGGTGTGATTGTTTCTGACAATCTCAAGGTGGTGAAACAGTGTGACAAGTCGGTGGCCAAAGCCAGAAGGATGCTGGGTTGCATACAAAGAGGAATTACCAGCAGAAAGGAAGAGGTACTAATGTCACTGTACAAGTCGCTGGTGAGGCCTCACTTGGAATATTGTGTTCAGTTTTGGAGACTGTATCTTGCAAAAGATATAAAAAGACTGGAAGCGGTTCAGAGGAAGGCGACCAAAGTGATTTGGAGCCTGCGTCAGAAGACTTATGAAAAGAGACTTCAAGATCTAAGTATGTACACTCTAGAGGAGAGGAAGGACAGGGGAGATATGTTTCATACCTTTAAATACTTCGAGTATTAATGGACAAACAAACCTCTTCCAAAGACGGGGAAGCTGTAAAACTAGAGGGCATAACATGAAGCTGCAAGGGGGTAAACTGAAAAGCAATGTCAGGAAATACTTTTTTACTGAAAGGGAGGTGGATGCTTGGAATGCCCTCCCAATGGTAGTGGTGGGGCAAACACAATGACAGAATTCAAAATGGCATGGGACAGACACAGTGGATTCCTTTATAGCAACAAGATAAAATCAAAAAAAGCATAACTATCTCTTATATCTGAACAAATAGGGGTGACCTAAACGGAGCAATGGGTATACCCCTAATTAAGGGCATGGGGAGGGGTGACCTGCACCGAGTGGCAAGTGCATCTACTCTTGCTGCCTTGCTGGGCAGACTAGATGGACTATACTGGTCTTTATCTGCCGTCATATTCTATGTTACTATGTTAAAACAAAGCACTGGGCATTAATGGCATTCCCACCGAAGCATTACAGCAATCTGATGCAGCTGTTACCATACATACAAGGCTCTGCCAGTAAATTTGGAAGACAACATCATGGCCAACTGATTGGAAAAGATCTGTGTTTTTTTTAAATTAGATTTTAATCAGTTTTACACCAACTAGCAAAAAGACAATCAGAAAGGAAATTTTCATCTTAGCAATCCAAAAATATAAGGCAACAAAGCTGATATAGTCCACATAATTGGGATTCGGCTGTGGATTTACAATAGAACCACAATACATCATAAGAAAATAAGGCTATCTAGCCCACATATCAGGAGGATAACAAAAACCTACGGTTATACTCCCCTATAGGCCTCACCCTGAACTTCTGTCTGTAATAAATTTTTCCAAATGGGATACATCAGTAAACATATATGAAGCGCCTTCATAATTCACAACACATTTGCAGGGAAATCTTAGGAAAAAAGTAGCACCTTCAGCTGGGTGCTATTTTTTTCCTAAGATTTCCCTGCAAAAGATCTGTGTTTTTACTAATACTAAAGAAAGGTGATCCAACTGACTGTGGAAATTATCACACAATTGCTCTGATCCCACATTCCAGCAAGATTCTACTCAAGATTATTCAGCAGATACTACAACCAAACTTGGAATGAGAACTGCTTGAAATGCAAGCAGGGTTCTGGAAAAGGCGAGGAACGAGAGACATCATCGCAGTTGTGAGATGGATCCTTGAAAAGACAAAAGAATACCAAAAGGATATCTATATGTGTTTTATTGAGTACAGCTTGAGTATGTAAAGCATATGAAACTCTGGGCCCCACATTAAGAAGCATGGGTATACCAGAAAACTTGATGCTGCTTGCTTAATGTAAAGGTTATGCAAAAAAACATACAGTTCAAATGGTACAAGGTTGCATACTTTCCTCCTACCTGTTTAATTTATATGCAGAACAAATCATCAGAGAAGCAGGACTGCATGAAAACAACTGAGGTGTGATTGATGGAAGAGTCATCAGCAACCTTCACTATGCTGATACCTCAATACTGGCTGAAAGTGAAGATGATCTGAAATATTTCCTTCTCAAGATCAAGAAACTTAGTCTTAAAATGGACCTGCACCTTAACGTAAAGAAGACATCGTTCCTGACAACTAGTAAAATCAATAATTTCATCAGTGATGGAAAAGAAATTGAAATAGTGGACAACTTTAACCTACTTGGATCAGTAATCAATAAAGAAATGACAAGTAGTCAAGAAATCAGATGACACATTGCTCTTGGCAGAATGCTATGAAGGACCTAGACAAGATTCTCAAGAGCTGAGATGTATCTCTCCATAGAAAGATTCGACTTGTTCAAGCCATGATATTTTCAATAACATCATATGGATGTCAAATTTGGACAGTGAAAAAGATAGGCAGGAAGAAAACTGATGCCTTTGAATTATGATGCTGGTGATGAATACTGTGTATACCATGGACAGCCTGAAGAACAAACCAGTCAGTACTAGAGGAGACCAAGCTCAAATGATAAGACTTTGACTTTCATACTTTGGACACATCATGCAAAAAGAAAAATCGTTAGAGAAAGATATCATGTTTTGCAAGATAGATCAACTCAAAAGAGGAAGGCCAGCAATGAGATGGATTGATGCAATAACAGCAGCTATGGGTGTCACTCTATCAGCAATGTACTGCCTGACTGAAGACTGAACACATTTTAGGACAACTATCCAGAGGGTCACCATAAATCAACACCGACTTGATGGCACTTAACAACAACAACAACAGGAAATAGTATAAAAACTCAGACATTGCCAGTACATGGCTATTCACCACCAAACCAAAATATCCCAAAGGGCTAAATGGGAAAGGCCCAGCCCATTAAAATCCAACCATCAAAAAGACCTAATCCCACTATCGGGTTCCCACCTCAAAAGCGAAAAAGTTTTTTTTGTCAGACCAGTGTCTGCATGAGGTAGAGGTTAAGTCCTCACACAGGCACTGGTCCGACAAAAAAAAAAAACCAAGCCTTTTTTGCTTTTGAGGTGGGTACCCGATAGTGGGATTAGGTCCTTTTGATGGTAGGACATGGTTTTTGGCACCCTTATAAACAATTCAAATAAGTTTGAAAAGAAACACATTCTCATTCCAGTAAAATTAGATGCACCTGTGATCAATTGTCAGTACCCATATGACTCGAATCAACTAATGACAACCAATGAATGATGGCTCTAATAGTTGCAATTGTGAAGTATGAATGGTTCTTATATTTGATGTATGTGTATAGGTGGATTGTGTGGTTTAGTTAAGCTGTTCGATGAGTATTGGTGAGAGGTTTTATGTTTGGAGGTTTGAGCCAGTGGAAGCTATTGCTTTAAAGAAAGGGTGGGGGGGGGGGAGGAGTTTTTTGTGGTCCATCTTTGGTGATTGGTTCAAGCCTGTTTAAATACTAGAGGCCTTCGTAGCGGCATTACCTATGGAGTTTGAAGAATGTGAAAAGCTATCCTTCCTCGCGGGCAGTATTTATTTTCAGCACCAGCTTGTGGTTGTAAATAGCATGCAGTCTACTTGATGTATAAGGTAAATGTGTTTGGTATCTTTTCGGGTTTGTATTGATAGTATTTTTCAGTGAGTTTATAATGAGTTTTAAAGTTGTGTGTGGTTTGGCTGTTGAGTGGATCAATGTCTGTGTTAATTGAATAGTTGTTTAGCAATAATCATATTGCTTGATGTATATGGTGTTATGACAGCCTCCTGATGTAGCTTCAGTGGCGAAACGCTGTCTGCATTAGTGGTACCTATGAAAATTAAATGTGCCTTTTTCTAAGACATATCAAATTTGAAAATGGGTCAGATCAGATTGTGGGTTCTGAAGAAATAAGCCCCTCTCCCTCCCTCACCCCCCCCCCCCCCCCCCCCCCCCGCCAAAACAAATGTGGTTATAAACGTGCATTCTCTCTATGAAATGGAGAATATATGTGCATTTCGGAGAATGCTAACCTGGAAGTTCTGGATTTCAACTTCCTATCTAAAAGCCTAAATTTGGCCTCCAGCACCTCCCTACCACACTTTCCTATGTCATTGGCACCGACATGTACCATGACAGCAGACTGCGACCCAGCACTATCTAAGACCTTGTCTAGGGTGCGTATGAGGTCTGCTACCTTTGCACCAGGCAGGCCAGGCATGTTGCTAGGCGATCCTTACGTCCACCTTCCATCCAGCTATCTACCTGCCTAATGATTGAATCACCAACTTTAACGGCTGTCCTAACCCTTCCCTCATGAGCACATGGCCCTAGAGAAACCACCTTAATGTGAGAGGTTTTTACATCACCTGGAGGACAGATCCTAGCAACAGGATCATTTCCTGCCACACCAGGGTGATGCTCACCTGTCACGTGACCTCTCTCCTCCATGGGACTTCAGTACCACATCCCTGTAGGTCTCATCTGTGTACCTCTCTGTCTTCCTTATGTCCTCCAAGTCTGCTACTCTACTCTCCAGAAATCAGACTCGTTCCCTGAAAACAAAGAGCT
This sequence comes from Ichthyophis bannanicus, assembly GCA_033557465.1. Lineage (NCBI taxonomy): Eukaryota > Metazoa > Chordata > Amphibia > Gymnophiona > Ichthyophiidae > Ichthyophis > Ichthyophis bannanicus. The sequence continues at coordinate 792,950,629 of CM066032.1, forward strand.
CCTTTTACCTAGTGCACATGTGAGACCCCTCACCAACTGGGAGAAAATCATACATGTTACACTCAATGCAAAAAACTGGAAAGCCCCCATCTGGCTGCTGTACTGCTGTCTGTATCTTAGTTTTAAGGTTGTGTTTAGGTATTTAAGAAGTTTACTTTGTTTAAGTTAAAAAATTTTAAGTTGTTTAGGTATTTGAGTTGTATCCAGTACTACTTTTAGTGATTGTAAACTACTCTGATGCCCTTCAGCCTGGGCAGTATATCAAGAAATTGCATAAACATAAACATACTTAGGTTTGCTGGGGATACTTATACTAATAAAGTTATACCTAAAATGTTAAATGGACTTTGTTTATCTCAAGATTAATTAATCTCAGGTCCTTAATGTATGCCTGATAAGGATAAACAGCTGCACCCAGAGGCGTAGCGTGGGGGGTGCAGGGGGGGCCGGCCGCACCGGGCGCAACATGGGGGGGGGCGCGCTCGCACTCACAGCAAGCTTTTAAACTTCGCGCCGGCAGGCGTTGACCCTCTCAAGCCCCCACCACCACCAGCAGCTCTCCCCTTCCTGGGGATTGAGCCACCAGCGGCGGGAGGGGCCTACTGTCCACCGCGGCCCAATCGGGGCACACCAGCAAGCTTTTAAACTTCGCGCCGGCAGGCGCTGACCCTCTCAAGCCCCCGCCACCACCAGCAGCTCTCCCCTTCCCGGGGATCGAGCCACCAGCGGCAGGAGGGGCCTACTGTCCACCGCGGCCCAATCGGGGCACGCCAGCAAGCTTTTAAACTTCGCGCCGGCAGGCGCTGACCCTCTCAAGCCCCCACCACCACCAGCAGCTCTCCCCTTCCCGGGGATCGAGCCACCAGCGGCGGGAGGGGCCTACTGTCCACCGCAGCCCAATCGGGGCACGCCAGCAAGCTTTTAAACTTCGCACCGGCAGGCGCTGACCCTCTCAAGCCCCCAACCACCACCAGCAGCTCTCCCCTTCCCGGGGATCGAGCCACCAGCGGCGGGAGGGGCCTACTGTCCACCGCGGCCCAATCGGGGCACACCAGCAAGCTTTTAAACTTCGCACCGGCAGGCGCTGACCATCTCAAGCCCCCGATCCGAGCTGCCGGGTCGCCGCCCACTGTGGAGGGGGGGGGGTGCCAGGCGTGCGGTGCGGTGGGTCCAGAAACTTTACACGGACTGACCACTGCTAGTGGAAGAGACTCGAGTGCTAAAATCCACGGGTTAGGGGGCGCAAATTACTTGCCTTGCCCCGGGTACTGACAACTCACCCTACGCCACTGGCTGCACCTGAGAGTGAATATGGCACCTCCTTCCCTTTAAGAGGTTTAAGCATCTACAAAGCTACAATTATCCCAGGGGTGGGTGGGAGTCAGGGAGGGAGGAGGGAAAGAAGACATTTAAAGCTGGCTGCTACACAGTACCCTGTCCTGTGCTTGTAAGGTAATCTGTGATCAATTTCCTGTATGATTCACACAGACTTTTCTTTGATAGAGGGAGTCTTTCAAAATGCCCCTTTGATCTGTCACTTGGCTTTAACACCTATTTAAAACAATTTCACAGGTCTCTTGCCCCCTATCTAGAAGGCCTCTTTGTAAAGGTCTCTAGAAACAATTTATTGCTCAAAGAATACTGACCCTGGTTTTCCTTTTATGCTAAGTTATGATCTAATTTGATTTAAATTAAAGCTTTTTGCTCATACTAGGCCCTGACTGAATATTAAATTTAAACTAATAGCTCTCTGCTGGGTTTTAAATTTAACCAGAAATCTCTCTGCTGGGCTTTAAATTTAAAGGGGTGTGGTCTGTGATGTGGAGGTGGGGTGCCTGTGTGTCTATCATGTGGCGGTAGGCTGCTTGTGTATGTGTATGTTCTGGGCAAGGGCCCGATGGGCATCTGATCTCTGGGTAGAAGAGAGCTGTGATCGTGGCCAAGACTCCTACTGTCTGCCTGCAGGAAATCAGATCTCCTTGGGCAGACAGAAGGGGTCTCACTCTGCTTTCTTAGATCATAGGGGGTTTTTTTGGAGAGGGGGTAAGAAAATCCCAGGCGCCAGGAGTAAATTTCTGGTTGTCAGAGCAGACTGGCTCTTGGGATTTGTCAAGCCTTGACCTAATGAATAAAATACTAACATTTTCTTGAGAATAAAGTATTTCATAATTTTAAAAAAGTTAAGTTGTGGCAATTCATATCAATTGATCTGTACTGAAACAACATTTTTATGCCAACATTCAGTATGCTCAGTAGACAGTATGATCTCCACTACAGTGTGCTGTAGTAGGCAGCTGTGTTAAGCATTCAGGATTGTATGAATGTATTACACAGTGTGTCTTGTTTACTTATAATGTATCTAAAAACAGATCTATTAATAGAGGCCTAACAAGGCAACGTAAGAGCATATCATGGAATAAAAATGTTAAAAGAATTCTTCCTTGTTTTGCTGTTTTGTAGGAAGCTCAAGGTAGTCTTTCTGAAGCCAGTAAAGAAGTAAACCATCTCCGCACCAAGTGTGCAGACAGAGAGGCTTTAATAAGCACTTTGAAACTGGAACTACAGAATACGCAACACTGTTGGGAGAAAGAAAAGGAACGTGCTACAGAGTCTGAAAATGAAATCCAGAAGTTTAACAAGGTTTACCAGAAAGATACAGAGGTATTACCAGACAACCAATAGCTGAAATGTTATTTTTATATATGCATATAACCAATAGTGGCTTATTCTTAACCATTGTATTTCAAATTTCAACACTTTGTGGGGAAGGGAAGGGAGGGGGGCAATGTTCCCTCTAATTTTCTGTAGGCTGTGTGCGCATAAAATATCAGCTGTGCAGCTTTTGAAGGAAGGTTAAATTTTTGTGCGGCACATAACGACACTCGGAGTTCTATACTTTAAAAATTGACTACACGTCAGAATACAGTATGTACACCACATTGATTGCACTAGATAATATTATAGAACTTGTGAAAACCGTAAATACACAACAACTTTTAAATTTTAAGATGTCTGTGTTGTTTTCTATCAGAATCAGAACCGTAATTTTTGTGCGCTCTGTTATAAAGTATGTGCGCTCGCTCGGCGAGGTGTGTGCGCGCGCACAGGCGCACAGCTTAGAGGGAACAGTGGAGGGGGGATGCTGGAATGCAGGTAGGGCTGGGCAAGAGCACGTGTCTGTTTGACTTAAGGCCTCAGATACCCAACCTCTGCTTGTCATTTTTATCTTTACCCCCCCCCCCCCCATGACATACACCCTCAATCATTGCCATCCACACCCAGTCCACAGCACTTGCCCTTACAGTCATACAATCCCATGCTCATATACCATTTACCCCTTCCCGCTCCCCTTCCTCCCAGTTCCATATGCTTCAGTATTACCCAAAATAAATCCATTATGATAAAGAAAACCTAAAGGGAATACACTGCTAATGACAATCAAATGAATCCTTCAATCAAAAGATTTAAAATTATACTTGCATATCTATGTAGACCATCATAATTAGGAGATCACTCCTATGGCCCATCAGTCCTTAATATGATTCCACATATTTTACTTATCAGTCCAAAAGTATTTATACAGGGTGGCCCAAAAAAGTGAGAACATCTCGTAGCATATAAGTTATTTAAAAATTCAAAAAGACGGATGTAAACGATTGACAAATTAAAAAAACAAAGATGGTGACCGGAGATTGTCGAAATAAAGACATTATAAAGCTAAAAAAGGTAAATAAGTAAACTATTTAAGCTTTTAATTTACGAGATGTTCTCACTTTTTTGGGCCACCCTGTATATTCATGTCTTCTCATTTTACAATTTATTGAATTATGACCACCATAAATCATCTTCTCGAGTCCTCTGACATATTATCATGTTTCATGTAACAAATACATTACTACTGGAATTCTTCTGCAAAGTATTTATTTATTTATTAGAAAGATTTGTTATACCACTATCCGAGTTTTACAGCATAGCAGTTCACATTAACTAAAAAACAGTGGCTTTAGTCTAAAATATGACCGTGGCAATACAATAACTAAGACCAATACAAATATGACGACATGAGAGGTTGAATAGGACAACAATTTATTTTATTTTTATTTATTACAGGCTCTTATATACCGCTCTATTCAGCATCAGCGCGGTTTACAATATAACAACATACCATAATGAACAAACTGTTTGGTTTTACAGAGAACAAGGTCAGAGAACTTGGATAAAACATGGGAAGTCATTACTGCAACTATTTACAAGAGTATTTACAAGTATACATGACAGGATTTGTTCTTAGTTTGGGTAGTGATCAAGATTGGTTAGTTGGTTAAGTAATAATGGGGGAAGAGGTGGGATTTGAGTGCCTTTCTAAAAAGGGATAGATCAGTGATAGCACGAATTTCTGGGGGTAGAGCGTTCCAGCATTTAGGGGCATAGAATCTGAAAGCCCTGTTGGATGTCACTGATAGGCATTTTGTCGCTGCTTTAGGGATGATTAGAATATTTGTTGATATCGTTCTCCTGGATCTGTTGGGTGGAGCGGCCTGAATGAGGTCTATTAGAGAGGAGGAGGTGATGCTTTTAGTGGCCTTAAAGGTTAGTAATAATGTTTTGAACAATATTCTGCCATGTATGGGGAGCCAGTGGAGTTGCTCTAGGATGGGTGTTACATGGTCCCTTCTTGATGCTCCGTAGAGGACTCTAGCAGCGGTGTTCATGGCGAGTTGCAGAGGGTTTAATGTGGAGTGTGGGAGGCCTTGAAGAATGGCATTGGCATAGTCAAGGTGTGGTAAGGTTAAGGCTTGAAATATAGTTCTGAAGTCATCAGGATCAAGCAGGGGGCGAAGATGTCGAAGAGTCCGGATCTTGAGGTAGATTGCCCTGACTACGTTGGATATGTGTAGTTTCAGATCCATGCGTTGGTCAAAAGTGACTCCAAGGTAACGAATGGAAGGTTTTGATTGGAGCTCGGCTTCTTTCACCTTTATATGGGATGGGGGGGAGAAAAGTGGGTCCCTGGTGATGAAGAGAACCTCGGTCTTTTTATGTTGAATTCGGAGGTTCTGGGATTGCAGCCATTCGGATACTGCATCAAAACATTTAGCTAGCGGGGAAAGGTCCATGTGAGCTGTGGAGAAAGGCATGTATAGGAGGATGTCATCTGCGTATATCAAGCATTCAACCTTGAAGGACTTGATGATATATAATAATAGGCTATCTCCAGGAACAAGCAGGAATGTTGTCTTCACATATGGGTATCGTCGGTACCGATGGAGCCTGCACGGGAACGCTCTCCAGCGTCCAATAGGAAAGCTTTTGGGAGCATCCCTCAGCACATGCGCGCTGTCTTCCCGCCTTTCCAACTGTCCCTCTTCAGTTCTTTGTTTTCCGCGGAGCTGACAGGATCCATACCCTGTCACCACAGAAAATTCCGTCTTTAAAATTGTTTTCTTGTAGTCGTGTTTGCCTGCCGCACGACGCTTACCGGTACCACCGGTTCTTTTCTTTTCTAAAAAAAACCCCCAGAAAAACCCTTATACTTTGAGCTGTTTCTCTTCAGAAACTTTTCTTTTTTGGTGCTAGGCGCCATTTTGGGTACTAGGCCCCATATTCCTAAAACATGGAAAAACCAACTAGTGGTTTTAAAAAATGTACTAAGTGTGGCGGTACTACTTCTGTCACTGACACCCATGATTGGGGTCTTAAATGTTTAGGGCATGGACATTCTCCATCTGAATGTCTCTCCTGTATGGGGATGACTAAAAGAGGAAGATAGAACCGGGCTGCAAAGCTCGGTACCCTCTTTTCTTCAGATGCCAGATCCATTGTATCGACATCTTCAAGGGCCTCCTCTTCCTCCCATGGATCTCAGGTAACTAAACATAAAAGCCAGTCCTCAAAGGGTAGCTCTCCTGCTAAGCATCGAGAGGCCTTGCCCTTGAGGGAACCACACCGGCAAAGCAGCCCCGGCAGGAGGCTTCGGCTTCCAAAGCATCAATGGGGCTTCAGGATGTTCTCGAGGCCCCGACCTCGCAAGAACTACCTGTGCTATGCTCAGGGGTTCTGGCCGTTTTTACAGGTACCGATACCCAGGCTTCGACAGCGTCGATAGACCAGAGGTTCCTCGCTGTCAAATGCAGCATCACAGCTCTTCTTTCACCTGCGGTACCGTTGGTCCAACGGGCACCGGTACTGACATCGACACCGATGCCGGTACCTACACCGGTACAGACACCGGTAACAGTACCGACGGAACCGGCCCCGGTGGGAATTCTTCCCACGCCATCTTTGGCTGGAATCGACAGATCGGTACCGGATCAACTCGGTACCGACTTCGATCGATACCGGGACCGTGCTTTGCATGAGCATCGTGGTCAGGAATACTTGGAATCCTCCGATTCCGAAGATTCTGACAATTCTGCTGGTACTAGAGGGTTTCTCCCAGAGGATCCCTCTTCTCCCCAACGCAGAATGTCACCTCCAGAGGACATGTCTTTTCAGGATTTTATTCATGATATGGCCAAGGGCCTTTCAATCACGGTGGCTCCTGAAGAAGAACCCAGAGCAAAGGAATTGGAAATTCTCCAATATCCTAAAGCTCCAAAGGAGGCATCCACTCTGCCCATCCATGAAATTCTGCATAACTTGATGCTCAGAATGTGAGAGACACCTCTGACTACATCTCCTCACTCTAGGAGACTTGATACTATGTATCGAGTTCCGCCATGTCCTGGATTTCAAAAGACTCAGCTGCCACACCATTCAATGGTGGTGGAGTCAGCCATGCGTAGGATGAAAAGTGCAAAGAGGCATGCATCCAATCCTCCAGGTCGTGAATGCAGGACTCTGGATGCTTTTGGGCGCCGAACGTTTCAGGCTTCCATGCTTTCAGCTAGGATCAGTTCATATATACTGTTGTATATGGGAATGTTCCTCAAGGAACAGGAGATTTGGAGTTTGAGCCCATTTCTCCCAGATGACAAGAGACAAGATTTTCTTGCTCTAGTTAAGCATGCTCAAGATGTCTCCAAGTTTGTAAATCATGCAGCCTTTGACGTCTTTGAATGCATCAGCAGAACCTCTGCTATTGCCATTGGCGCACGACGGATTGCCTGGCTTCAGGCATCAGACTTGGAGACTTGGGTACAGGACAAGTTAGGCAACATTCCTTGCACGGGAGAGAATCTCTTCGGCAAGAACTGGCAAGAAAAGGCTAATGAGTTAGATGCTGACAATACTACTCTTCATAGATTGTCAAAATCTACAGCCACTCCAGCCAAAAAGAAGTCTTATAAAAAACCCTCTTTCAGCAAAAAGAGGAAATTTTATCCTTCCTATACCCAGCAGAGTCATTCTCAGGGTCAGGTTGCCTAAAAGAGACAAACTAGACAGCAAAAGAAGCCAAAAGGCCCCAGAGCCCAACCAGCTCTGCAGGTTCAGCCCCATCAAGGGCTTTGACTCCCTTCCTAGAGAGCTTAGCCTTCCTGCCTCTGAGGGGTCCCCAACCCCCCAATATCCCTGGCAGGTTATGCCACTTTGCCAACAGATGGCATCAGATAACAGCAGAAGATTGGACTTTGTCCATCGTAGGAGAAGGGTACAAAGTTCATTTTCACAGCATGCCCCCTCCTACAATTCTAAAGCAAAGCAATTCAATTCTCAAACCTCCGCAAACAGTCTGTTAGATCACGAGGTCTCAACACTTCTTGCCCAATGGGCAATAGAAGAGGTACCCATTCTTCAACAGGGTGCAGGGTTCTACTCCCCCTATTTTCTTATTCCAAAGAAAACAGAAGGACACAGACCCATTTTAGATGTCAGAGAATTGAACAAATACCTGTTTCGAGAGAAGTTCAAAATGATTTCTCTAGGAACTCTTCTGCCATACCTTCAAAGCCAGGATTGGCTTTGCTCTCTAGACTTAAAGGATGCATACACTCACATTCTGATCCATCCAGATCACAGGAAATTCTTATGATTCCTTTTCAAGGGAAAACATTTCCATTACAGATTTCTTCCCTTTGGTCTAGCTTCAGCACCAAGGGTATTCACGAAATGCATGGCAGTAGTAGCTGCATTTCTACGAACCCTGGGGATATTCATCTTCCCTTACTTAGACGACTGGCTCGTTCGAGCCCCTACAGTTGCAGAGGCCAGCACTGCAATGTCTCGCACAATGAAAATCCTCCAATACTTGGGGTTGGTAATAAATTTCCCAAAATCCCAATTTGTTCCTTCCCAATGCCTGGAATTCATAGGAGCCTGTCCAGATACCAGACAGGCAAGGGCTTTCCTTCCACAGGCCCGGTGTCTTCGCATAATGCAACTAGCTTCTCAAGCAGCAGGGAAATCCTCCCTAACTGCTCAAGAGCTACTACAGTTGCTGGGACATATGGCATCCACGGTTCATGTAGTCCCATATGCTCTCCTCCACATGCAAGCAGCTCAGTGGACCCTATCCACACAGTGGACACAGGCTACAGGTCATTTATTGGACAAAATAATAAACTCTCGACGACTAATTTTGTCCCTCCAATGGTGGCAATCCCTAAAAAATCTGACAATGGGGTCTCCTTTTTATCAACCCCTTTTTCAGGCCACCCTAACAGATGCATCGCAGGTGAGTTGGGGAGCACACCTGAATCATCTCTCTACCCAGGGAACCTGGACTCAACAGGAGGCTGGTCTACACATAAACGTCCTGGAATTAAGAGCAATCTACTTAGCTCTTCGAGTATTCCACGCCCAGCTCAGCTACAAGACATTCCTAGTCCAGACGGACAATCAAGTAGCAATGTTCTATGTGAACAAGCAAGGCGGGACAGGCTCTCTGTCATTATCCAATGAAGCTTTACGACTGTGGGCCCTCATCAGAGAGTATCAAATTCACCTTCTAGTGGTATATCTTCGAGGCATTCAAAACCTTTGGGCAGACAAACTCAGTCGAGTACTGCTGCCTCACGAGTGGTCCCTCCACCTAGACCAGGTGGCAAAGATATTTCATCTCTGGGGCACTCCAGACAAAGACCTATTTGCAAGTCCACTGAATGCCAAACTTCCCCGGTTCTGTTCCAGGATTCCGGTTCACAATTGTCAGACAAGGGATGCCTTCCTTCTTCACTGGGGTCAGGGTTTCCTTTATGCCTTCCCACCCATTCCCCTCATCCCCAAAACACTCTTGAAGCTTCAGAGAGACAGGGGTTGCATGATTCTCATAGTGCCACGATGGCTACGCCAAGCGTGGTATCCCCTACTTCTACATCTCTCTCAAGCTGCACCTCTGGAGTTAGGGCATGCTTCAGATCTCCTTTCCCAAGAGAACGGGACGCTACGGCACCCGAATCCCCAGTCCCTGCATCTCACGGCCTGGTTGCTGAAGGCTTAGACCTCCAGGATTTCAACCTGTCCCAGCAGATAAAGGATATCCTTCAGGCTTCTAGGAAACTTTCCACAAGAAGATCTTATGCCTTCAAGTGGAAACATATTACTATATGGTGCTCCAAGAAGGGATTAAACCCCCTTGGGGGATACCCTTAGAATCGATACTAGAGTATCTCCTTCACTTATCGAATTCTGGTCTAAAGACCAATTCGGTAAGAGTCCATCTTAGTGCAATTGCAGCTTCTTATAAGCCTCTGAATGGACAACCAATTTCCTCTCATCCACTCATATCCAGATTTATGAGAGGTCTTCTATTAACCAAACCTCCCATTAAGCCACCACTGGTGGCATGGGATCTAAATCTAGTTCTCGGGCAGCTCATGAAGCCACCTTTTGAGCCTTTAGCCACTACAACCCTTACGTTTTTGACCTGGAAGGTCATCTTCCTAGTTGCAATCACCTCTGCACGTCGCATTAGTGAACTGCAAGCTTTAGTGGCTAATCCTCCTTATACTAGGTTTCACCATGATAAGGTTGTTCTTGGAACTCATCCACACTTTATGCCAAAGGTGGTTTCGCCTTTTCATTTAAATCAATCAATTTATCTTCCTGTACTTTTTTCCGAGGCCTCATGCCTCTAATGCAGAAAGAAACCTTCATACTTTGGATTGTAAAAGGGCCTTAGCCTTTTACCTACAGAGAACACAGCAACATAGAAAGTCCTCGCAACTTTTTATGCTTTTGACCCTAGTCATTTGGGACAACCGGTCTCCAAAATAACTTTATCTAAATGGATTGCCCAATGCATATCCTTTACTTATGAGAGTAAGGGTCTTCCTCTTCAGGACCATGTCACAGCTCATAACATGAGAGCCATGGCAACTTCCATGGCTAATCTCCACTCTGTGTCTATCGATGACATTTGTCGAGCAGCCACCTGGGCTTCGGTACACACCTTCACAGCCCACTACTGCCTGGATAAAGCCTCCCATCGGGATGCCACCTTTGGCCAAGCTGTTCTTCAAAATCTCTTTCAGACCTAATTCAACTCCTACCCACCAACCCTGGTGGAATGCCAGAGATCCATGGTAGGAAGGATTCCCACCTTTCCAGGGGGGCACGTTCCTGGGGCTATCTCCCTGGCATCTTCAACTAGGGAGTCCCCATATGTGAATACTACATTCCTGCTTGTTCCTGGAGATAGTGTAGTTACTCACCTGTAACAGGTGATCTCCGGGAACAGCAGGAATTTAGTCTTCACAACCCACCCACCTCCCCTAGGAGTTGTCTCTCTATCTCTTTGTCTCTTTCCTCTCTCCCTCTATCCTTTTCACTCAGCTACAAACTTAACTGAAGAGGGACAGTTGGAAAGGCGGGAAGGCAGCGAGCATGTGCTGAGGCATACTCCCAAAAGTTTTCCTATTGGACGCTGGGAAGCGTTCCCGCGCAGGCTCCGTCAGTACTGACAATATCCATATGTGAAGACTAAATTCCTGCTGTTCCCGGAGATCACCTGTTACAGGTGAGTAACTACGCTTTACTGTGCGGAAGAAAGGCCTACCAATCTACTTCTGGTGGACCTTGCTAAGATATCCCAGGGGATGAATCAGCATTGACTTGGCATACAACATTATTTTCCTATAGATAATACATGAAGCTAAGAAATGATAGGCTTGGGCAGTGGTTCTCAACACAGTCTTCGGACACACCTAACCAGTCAGGTTTTCAGGATAACCACAATGAATATGCATGATAGATTTGCATGCACTGGCTCCATTGTATGCAAATTTCTATCATGCATATCCATTGTGGTTATCCTGAAAACCTGACTGGCTAGATGTGTCCTGAGGATTGGGTTCAGAACCCCTGCGCTAGGGAAAGGGCTATTGAAGTTGCAAATAAAACAAAAGAGAAGTTTTTGTGGTCATTTCTCAGTTTCTAAAATACAAAAAGGCATCAGTGTCACTTTAGCTTCGGTCACATGATCCAAACCGATCATTGGAATAAACACATTCAGATTCATTGATCTAATTACTCTCTAAGTTAAATTGAACACACATATTCTGTTTCTGCGTTTAGTCCCAATAGTTCTACAGATTTTAAGAAAAAGAAATCCATAATTGTGCCGTATTTAAAGGAGTGGAGGAGTAGCCTAGTGGTTAGAACACTGGCTTGGTAACCAAGCAGCCAGGGTTCGATTCCCACTAGCACTCCTTGTGGCCTTGGGCAAGTCACTTAACCCTCCATTGCCTCGGAAGAAAGGCCTGGCAATCTACTTCCGGTGACACTGCCAAGAAAACCCAGGAGCTTCTGGGTCGCCAGGAGTCGGGACTGACTCGAAGGCATACATTGCATTTTTGCCGTATTTAAAAAAAAAAAAAAAAAAAAGTATTTCTCCAGGATCAAGCAGGAAGTCAGTCCTCACATATGGGTAACATCGATGTCGATGGAGCCCTTGCACAGCATTTCCCCAGCTTTCCATGAAAGCCTTTGGGAATGCAGGCACGCATGCGCGGTTCCCTTCCCGCCTAAAGGTGCCATTTTGCTCAGTCTCTCGTTTTCCGTGAAGCCCACCGGACGTGAGTCCTTGTCATCCTGGAAAATTGTTGACTTTTTTGCGATTCTTCGCTATTTTTCTTCTCCGGTTCGCCGGTTTCCCTCCTGCCGGGTTCGGTACACCGGTATCGAGCCTGATCTTCTTTTTTCGGTTTTTGCCCTTAGTGGCTTGCGTTCGCGCCCTTTTTTCATTTTCCCTGGAAGGCCGGTCCTTTGACCTCGCGGGGACTCTTTTTTCCCTGATGGCTTCCAGCGGTTTTAAGAAGTGTGATCGGTGCAAGAAACTGATGTCTGTCACCGACACACACGACTGCTGCCTTCGGTGCCTCGGTCCTGATCACGACCCTAAGACGTGTGGACCATGTGGGAAAATGTCTTCCATGGCACTGCGAAGTCGTCAGCACCAAAAGGAAAGGCTTTTTTCTGACTCGGCCTCTGGCCGGGCCCGGACCTCGTCTGAGGCCTCGACATCTCGGGAGTCGGATCCCGAGCACCGTCATGGCTCCTTGGAAAGGGGGTCCCCCGACCGGGAACGCAAGAGGAAGAAGCGGCTCGTGAGGGTGGCGTCGGAAGAGGTCCCGGGTTCCTCGAGAGCTCGGTCTCAGACCCCCGACTGTCGCCCTGGGCCTGTGGAACAGGAGAAGCCTTCCAAAGTTCCTCGACTGGAGCCGGAGTCTGCTGGACATGTAAGCCCTGTAGTTCTCGTGGACTCTCCTCCCAGGGAGCCGACGTCGGAAGCTGCTGAGTCTCCTGAGCTGGGTCTCAGGTTGACAGCCTTGGAGAGCAGACTGTCTGCGTTCATGGAACAGCAGCGAGCACTGATGGCCAGCCTGTCTTGTGCATCTGCCCCGACCACCGGGACATCGACATCGAAGTCAACTCCGGAGACCGAGCCGATACTCGAGGACATAAAGGCTCGAGGTCGACCTTGGTCGCGGTCTCCCTCGAGCTCCCGTTCGGGACCGAGGGCGTCGACGCCGGTGCCTTAGGCGTCGGGGCAGGTGCTCGCAGGCCCCGCGACATCGGACCCTGATTCCTCATCGGATGAGTCCACATGGGAGACGGAGGACAAGGAGTCCCCCGACACCTTCAAGACTCGGTGCGTCCCATCGGACACACCGCAGTCTGAACCCCGGAGTAGATCCCCTCCGGAGGATACCTGGTTCTCGGAGTTCGTTCGGGATATGGCCACTGCGTTGGCTATCCCTGCGGACCCCGAGGAGGAGCCTTGAGCCGAAGAGATCGAGGCCCTGCACTACGACTCTCCTCCGAAGGAGGCCTTTACTGTCCCAGTTCCTCCGATGCTGGAACGGCTCCTCTTCCATATGTGGGAGGCACCGGCCTCGGCGCCAGTTTTAAGCAAGCGGGTCAATTCGATCTATCGACTCCAGAAGAGTCCTGGCTTTCAGAAGGTGCAGCTACCACACCATTCCATGGTGGTGGAATCGGCCATGCATCGCCTGAAAAGTCAGAAGATGCACTCCACGGTGCCCCCTGGCAGGGAGGCCCAAAACCTGGATGGTTTTGGTAGAAAGTGCTTCCAGGGCTCGATGCTTGCTTGCCGTGTCCAGTCTTACCAGCTGTACATGGGCATGTACTTGCGAGACCTGGCCAAGGAGCTGGCCTTATTCTCTGCTGGTCTCTCCGGGGAACCCTTGCAGAGATTCAAGTCCTTGTCCTCGGGGATCTGGGAATGCTCTAAATTTATGTCCTGCGCCGCCTACGATGGCTTTGAGGCTTCGGCCCGTGTTGCGGCAGCCGGCATCTTGCCTCAATGCCAGGCATGGCTGCAGTCATCGGACCTCGAGCCATGGGTTCAGGACAAGTTGGTTGATGTCCCTTGCCGAGGTGAGAACCTTTTTGGCAAGCCCATGACCGAGAAGGCCGCACAGCTCGAGACCGAGCACCTCACATGGACAAGGCTGTCTAGAAAGACTTCTGCCCCTTCTCACAAGAAGAAGGGCTCGGGTAAAAAGTCCTTTTACCCGAGGAAGGGCACTGGCTACAAACAGTACCCACAATATCAGGTTGCCCAAGCTGCCCCACAGGGTCAGCAAGCCAAGGGGCAGGGTAATGGGCCCCGTAGGCAGAGGACCCCCAAGCCTCCGGCCCCTGCTCCCACTCAGCAGGGTGGGGGTTTTTGACTCCTGAGGCATTGCCTCTCCATCCCTGCTCTCCCAACCCTGCACAGGAGGTCGCCTCGCTCTGTTTGCACACCAGTGGCCACTCATCACTGAAGACAGTTGGGTGTTAAGAATAGTCCACAAGGGCTATGCACTACACTTCACACAGCTGCCTCCTCTGTACTTTCCAGGGGGGCCTCCATGGCCTCCCCTGCATACAGATCTTCTCCTTCAGGAGCTACAAGGTCTGTTGGTGGACAGGGCAGTGGAACCTGTGCCTCCCCACTTACAAGGTCGAGGGTTCTACTCCAGGTATTTCCTAGTACCCAAAAGAACCGGTGGCCTTCGACCTATTCTAGATCTCCGCAACCTCAACAAGTTCTTGGAGAAGGAAAAGTTCAAGATGCTTACTCTTGGAACCCTTCTGCCCTACCTCCAGCAGGGAGATTGGCTATACTCCTTAGATCTAAAGGATGCGTACACTCACATCCTCATTCATCCAGACCACAGAAAGTACCTCGGGTTCATTGTGGGAGGAAATCATTATCAGTACAGAGTACTACCTTTTGGCCTAACCTCCGCTCCCAGGGTCTTTACCAAATGCCTGGCAGTGGTGGCGGCCTACCTGAGATCAGGGTATCTTTGTCTTCCCCTATCTGGACGACTGGCTCATCAGGGGTCAGACGTGCCAGGAGACCAGACAAGCCACCCTCAGAACACTGTTCCCTCTAAGCTGTGCGCGTGTGCGCGCGCACACACCTCGCCGAGCGAGCGCACATACTTTACAACAGAGCGCACAAAAATTTTGGTTCTGATTCTGATAGAAAACAACATAGATGTCTTAAAATTTAAAAGTTGTTGTGTATTTACAATTTTCACAAGTTCTACAATATTTTCTAGAGCAATCAATGTGGTGTACATACTGTATTCTGACATGTAGTCAAATTTTAAAGTATATAACTCAGAGTGTCATTATGTGGCGCACAAAAATTTAACCTTCCTTCAAAAGCTGCACAGCTGATATTTTATGCGCACACAGCCTACAGAAAATTAGAGGGAACATTGCCTCAGAACTATTGTTCTTCTTCAAAGCCTGGGGTTTGTCATAAACTTCGCAAAGTCCACTTTGCTCCCATCCCAAAGCTTGGAGTTCATAGGGGCAAGGTTGGACACTCTGCTGGCAAAGGCTTTCTTACCTGAAGACAGAGCCCAAAGACTGATAAGCTTGGCAAGTCAGTTTTTCAGCAGGTCACTGGTCTCCGCCAGACTCTGCCTGAGGCTTCTAGGCCACATGGCTTCGACAGTTCATGTGACCCCCAATGCCCGGCTCCATATGAGGCCTGCACAGTGGTGCCTTTGGTCTCAGTGGTCACAGGCCACAGGCAGCCTCAGAGACAAGATAAGGGTGTCCAGACAATTCCTGAAGTCCCTCAGCTGGTGGCTCCATCCACCCAATCTTCTGCAAGGGGTGCCTTTTCAGATTTCTGGATTCACTGTGGTGTTGACCACGGATGCCTCCTTGCAGGGCTGGGGAGCTCATTGTCTAGGCAAGTGCACCCAGGGCCTGTGGTCTCCCTGGGAAGCCGCACAGCAAATCAATCTCCTGGAACTCAGGGCTATTCGGTTAGCCCTCAAGACTTTCTCTCCAGCCCTGGCTCATCAGTCTGTCCTAGTTCAAACAGACAACCAGGTAGCCATGTTTTATGTGAACAAACAGGGCGGAACTGGGTCCAGGCTCCTTTGCCAGGAAGCACAGGACCTTTACTTGTTTGCCCTCAAGCGCAACATGCTCCTCAAGGCTGTCTACCTCCTTGGCCAGGAAAACCACCTGGCCGACAGGTTGAGCAGGATTCTGCAGCCCCACGAGTGGCAGCTCCATCCTTTGGTGGTTCAGAAGATTTTCCTGAAATGGGGACTTCCATCCATAGATCTCTTTGCCAGTCCTCTGAACAAACAGCTGCCAAAGTTCTGCTCCAGGCAACCGCATCTTCTGCGGATAGCAGCAGATGCTTTTCTGATTCCCTGGTCTCAGGGCCTCCTGTATGCATTTCCTCCCACGCCCTTGGTGGCCCAAACTCTGTTCAAGATTCTTCAGGACAAGGCCTCGGTCCTGCTGGTGGCTCCCAGGTGGCCGAGACAGCCTTGGTTTCCACTTCTGCTTCAGCTGGCAGTGGATCCCCCGCTGCCTCTGGGGTTGCAACCCAACCTTCTCTCTCAGGATCAGGGTTCCCTTCTGCACCCCAATCTCAAAGCTCTTAATTTGATGGCATGGAGGCTGCAAGGGTAGTTTTGGCTCCCTTGGGCCTACCTCAGGAGGTTAAGGAGGTTGTCCTAGCCTCTAGGAAACAGTCCACTAGAAAAACCTATGCCCTAAAATGGAAAAGGTTTTCTGTGTGGTGTCAGCTACGTACAGAAGATCCCTTCTCCTGTGCTGTACCAGTGGTACTCCAGTACCTACTGCACTTATTAAATCAGGGACTTAAGTTCAATTCTGTTCGGGTCCACCTCTCAGCTCTAGCAGCTCACCACTCACTGGTGGAAGGACATTCTCTCTCGGTTCACCCCTTGGTGTCCCGGTTCCTCAGAGGTTTGCTCTTGCTCATGCCTCCAATCTGTCCTCCTTCTCCTGAGTGGCAGTTGAATGTGGTCTTGCAACAACTGACTCGCCCATCTTTTGAGCCGATGGCTACTTGCCCTCTACGCTTCCTGTCCTGGAAGACGCTCTTCTTGGTAGCCCTAACCTCGGCCAGGCGAGTGAGTGAGCTTCAGGCCCTGGTCTGTAACAGGTCTTACACCAGATTCTATAAGAACAGGGTAGTCCTCAGGACTCATCCAAAGTTCCTTCCAAAGGTTGTCTCCTCTTTCCACCTCAACCAGGAGGTGGTTCTTCCAACATTCTTCCCTAGGCCTCATGCAAGCCAGGCTGAAGCAGTTCTGCATACCCTGGACTGTAAGAGGGCCTTATCCTTCTACCTTGACCATACGCAGGGGCATAGAAGGGCTACTCAGCTCTTCTTTTGACCCTAATAACTTGGGGTTAGCTGTGTCCAAGCGTACCTTGTCCATCTGGGTGGCTGACTGTATCATCTGGGCTTACAGGGCGGCTGACCTTCCTTTGCAGGTTTGGGTCACGGCCCATCGTGTCAGGGCAATGGCTGCCTCAGTGGCTCATCTCCGCTCTGTACCATTGGTAGACATCTGCAGGACTGCTACTTGGTCTTCCAGCCAGACTTTTGCGGCCCATTAATGTCTGGAAAGGGAGTCCCTTAGGGACAGTGCTTTTGGCCAGGCAGTACTCCGGAATCTCTTTGAGGTTTAGGCAACTCCTGCCCTCTGTTGGGCTACCGGTGGAGGTTCTGTCAGTGAAAAAGCCTTTCTTTGATGCTGGGACTAGAGGGAGTTCTCTTGTTCAGCCTGGGTTCCTTGGTAGCCCAGAGCTCGGGAGTCACCCATATGTGAGGACTGATTTCCTGCTTGGTCCTGGAGAAAGAGTAGTTACTCACCTGTAACAGGTGTTCTCCAGGAGCAGCAGGAATCAGTCCTCACAACCCTCCCTCCTCCCCTGGGAGTTGCAGTTGTACATAGTTTATTTTACATTTTTGTGTGCTGTTTTTAAGCTATGTTATTTGACTGAGCAAAATGGCACCTTTAGGCGGGAAGGGAACCGCGCATGCGTGCCTGCATTCTGAAAGGCTTTCATGGAAAGCTGGGGAAATGCTCCGCAAGGGCTCCATCGACGTCTATGTTAACCATATGTGAGGACTGATTCCTGCTGCTCCTGGAGAACACCTGTTACAGGTGAGTAACTACTCTTTTTGAACCGATGATTAAAATATGTGGAATCATATTGAGAACTGATTATGATGGCCCACATAGATATGCAATTCTGAATCATTGAATTGAAGGGTCAATTTATCCAAGTCACAGCGGCTTAAACCATATTATTCCTGGTCCTTGTTAGTTATCTGATGGGCATCCATATTTTTGAGAGCATCTGAGCCACAATTGTTTATATATTTATTGCCTTCAGGTGTATCTAGCACTGATAAGGCGGTTCCTCCTCTGATATCCAATGCTTTAATATTTGGTTAACAGTATTAGCCCAAGAATTTCTTTTTTTGCTCTATAGTTCAATAACCCTACCATTTCCTTAGTAACCTTAAACAATCTTGACATAGATCTTGTAATTTGGGGCACTCAAGAGTGTGATAAAAGTCCCTTACTAGTTTTATATCTGAGACAAGTTTACTCCCCTCATAATTTAATTTGTTGGCCTTTTGCCCTGGTGATACATATCCCATGTATAATCTTAAATGATTTCTCCTTATATTAGTAATTAGCTTATATATCGTTCCAGGTGTGCATTAGCTAATCCTGAAAATCAGAGTTTAACTAATATCATCTGAGCCCAGGGCCGTACCAAGCCATGACTGTACCCTGTGTGACTTGCAAACCTTGCACCCCCCCCCCTCAATGACATCAGACTTTTGTCAGTTGTCCCCCCTCCAAAACAGATTATGCCTGCCTAGGGCCGACTCAACTATCAAGCAATCTAGGTGGTCGCCTAGGTTAGTGACTTCTGAGGGAGCAGTAAAGAGGGAGAACCGTGCTCCTCTTGCGGCCGGAGGACTCCTGCTGACAGTCACATGTCTTGCCTCACTCCCTCTCTCTTTCTCACCTACCGGGGGTCTAGGGACTGGCTACTGCTCTGCCTGCCAGATGGGGGAAGGAGGACAGTCCTTTATTTCAACTGACGTGAGCAGCAGAGGCTTATGCCACGCTTCCACAGATCGCTCTATCAGGACTTCAATGCTGGCACAGCAAGCATGTTCAAATCGCATCCTCATGGCCCAGAATGTCTTCATGTTAATCTTGTGATAGAAACTTAGAAAAATGACGACAGAAAAAGACCACATGGCCTATCTAGTCTGTCCTTCCATATCAACAACTACAACAGTCCCCTTTTTCATTTAGAGATTCTCTGTTTGTCCCATGCTTTTTTGAATTCAGATACTGTCCTCATCTCTACCACCTCCACTGGAAGACTATTCCATGGATCCACCACTCTTTCCATAAAGAAATATTTACGCATATCACTCCTGAATCTATCCCCTTTCACCCTCATCCCATGTCCCCTCGTAGCAGAGCTTGCTTTCAATCGAAAGAGGCTCTCCCCCTGAACATTTATGCCACGGAGGTATTAAATATCTCAATCATATCACCTCTATCCCGCCTTTCCTCTAAGGTGTACATATTAAGATCCTTAAATCTGTCCTCATATGCTTTATAAAATGAAGACCACTAACCATTTTGGTAGCCACCCTCTGTACTGACTCCACCTTGTTTATATCCTTTTGAAGGTGCAGTCTCCAGAATTGCACACAATACTCCAAATGAGGTCACACCAAAGACTTATACAGAGGCATTATCACCTCCTTTTTTCTGCTAGACGTTCCTCTCCGTATGCACCCAAGCATCCTTCTAGCTTTTGCCGTTGCCTTTTCTACCTGTTTAGCTACTTTAAGATCATCAGACACAACCACGCCTAAGTCCCGCTCTTCTTTAGTGGACAAAAGTACTTCACCTCCTATACTATATTGCTCCCTTGCATTGCTGCTGCCCAAATGCATGACTTTGCATTTTTAACATTAAATCCCAGCTGCCAAATTCTAGACCATTCTTCAAGCTTAGCTAGATCCCTCCTCATATTATCTACACCTTCTTGGGTGTCTACTCTATTGCAGATTTTGGTATCATCCGCAAAGAGGCAAACCTTACCCGACAGCCCTTCCGCTATATCACTAACAAAGATGAATGTGAGAGTATCATCAAGACATCCTGGGCCACAGGGATGTGATTAGAACATTCTTGCACTGCACATTGAAATCCCGGATAGTGTGATCTGCAGTGCCATGACCAGATGGAAAAACAGAAGCTTATGCCTTTTCGGAGTGCACAAAAACAAATGTCATCTGCAAACAAATGGGTTTTCTGCTGTTGACTCCCCAGTTTTATCCCAGCGATCTCCAGAAGTCCCTTCACTTTACTTGCCAGAGGCTCTAAGAATAATATGAAGAGCAGAGTCAATAAGGGACACCATTGTCATGTCGCTTTCTGCAGTTGAAAAGCCTCTGTTTCTTAGTTTCCTATTAATCACCAGCAGTGCAGCAGATCTCACATACAGAATTTTGATCTACTTCAAAAATGACCTCCTAATTGCAAATTTAGCAAGGATCCAAAACAAACCGCCTCAGATCATCCTGTCAAAGGTTTTTTCAGGGTTTACGCTTCTTCCCACTCCTTCCTCTGCCAGAACTACTCCGTCTTGAGGCCGTAATTGCTCTTACCATGTTAATTAATACTCGTTGCCCCCTAACAAATCCTGTGTGGTCTATGTGAATTAATTTTGGTAGCATAACATTCAGTCTTTTAGTTAACACTGAAGTTATGATCTTTAAATCCTGATTGAGTAAGGAAATCTGTCTGTACAAGCTCACTAGTTCTGAATTAAGGAAGATGACTAGATGTGCCCTTTTCTAATATTCCACTAGGCTACCTGATTTATTTATTTATTATTTATTTAACATTTGCTTCTATACCGCGCTATTAAAATCAGCGCGGTGTACATCAAACAAGCATACTACAATGTATGATGATCTTGGAACATTTCCTGAAGTGAATTGATTATAACATCTTCCAGAATTCTATAAAATTCACCCCCCTTTCCAACTGGGTGAGGTGTTTAGCCAATTTTAGCCCCTTAATCATCACTCTTATTTCAGCAACTGTAACTGACCTTTTTAGTTGTTCAGCTGCCTCATCCAGGCTCAGCAAATCCAGATGCCTTTAAAAAAAATATGCTCGGGCATTATTACCCGCTTATCTTCCTTCCCAATAAAGGCCTGTCTCCAGGAACAAGCAGGAATAGAGTCTTCACATACGGGTGACATCGGTACCGATGGAGCCCACATGGGAATGCTCCCCACTGTCCATTGGGAAAGCTTTTTAGTAGCATCCCATTGTGCCTGCGTCACTGCCTTCCCGGCTTCCCAACTCTCCCTCCTCAGTTATTCATTTATCGCAGAGCCAACAGGAAGCAAATCCTGTCAACACAGAAAATTTGTTTATTTCATTTCTTTTATTTTTTGTGGTCGTGTCTGCCTTCCTGTCAACTCCAGGGCCGACTTCTTTCAGTTCTTTCTTATTCTCTTCTTTCTTTTCTTTTTTCTAAAAAATGAATTAGAACTTTCTTGGGCGCATCGACGCCATTTTAGGCCTTAAGCCTACCATTTGCTTTGGCATAATGGAAAAACCAGCTAGTGGTTTTAGAAACATAGAAGCATAGAAAAATGATGATAAAAAAAAGACCACATGGCCTATCTAGTCTGTCCTTCCATATCAACAACTACAACAGTCCCCTTTTTTTTATTTAGAGATCCTCTGTGTTTGTCCCATGCTTTTTTGAAATCAGATACCATCCTCATCTCTACCACCTCCATTGGGAGACTATTCCACGGATCCACCACTCTTTCCGTAAAGAAATATTTCCGCATATCACGCCTGAATCTATCCCCTTTCACCCTCATCCCATGTCCCCTCATAGCAGAACTTGCTTTCAATCGAAAGAGGCTCTCCCCCTGTGCATTTGTGCCACGGAGGTATTTAAATGTCTCAATCATATCACCTCTATCCCGCCTTTCCTCTAATGTGTATTGTCAGACGGCTGCCTGGGTGAGAATCTTCACAGTCTTGGCAAGTGCATATATCTATATGATTTGCAAGGGATCGTGGGCAATGCAGTTCATTCACACCAGACACAGCTGCTCACAATAATTAGTTGTGCTTTTGGGTAAAGCCAATAAGATATTTATTTATGGGGTTATTTCTCCCAACACAGATATGCTTGGTAGCACATAAATCAGGTTACTTGCTTTCAGTGTTAAACTTGAAAAAAACAAAATCAGGAAAACATTTTAACTTATCAGGCAATCAAAGCAAAAGAAATAAGACCTGGTTGATAACAAACTGGTCTTTTCTGTAGGCTTAGCTAATATTTTCTTAGCATGTATCAAACAACAAACCAAAAGCCACAAAGAAGGAAAAAAACTGTTCTTTTCAGGTAAACTTCTTATATCTTCCCACATAGATTCAGAAGTGATTCTCTTAGAGCTCACAAGCAATTAGGTAAGGCTCAATTGCTAGCAGTTATCCAGCTGAAACCCCTTAGCTGGCTAGCTTTCTACTGCATGGCTAAAAATCCTACTCATGAGCTTTTCTGAGTAGATTAAAGAACAAGTTTGTATTTCTTTGTGATGGTTGCTGTACTTTATAACAGAAAATCACCAAAGGAGTTTAGACAGAGAGCAGTCCATGTAAACAGATTCTTCATCTGCTATCACCCCCTCTTCTTCAACAAGCATGGGTTCAATATCATGGATTGGCACAGATGAATCTCCCACTGGAGCACTTTCAGGAGAATACTTGTTTCCCTGCTGTCTTTCAAGGTTATAGCTAGGGCATAGATCAGTGTTCATACCTGAGCTTCCATTGCTGTTAGAGTTCCTCTCTATATAGCCTGGCCAGTATGTAGTCCAGTTCTTATGTCCAGCCTTCCAATTCAGATCCCTGGACACTGGATCTCTCTTCACATACCTTCTGGCACGGGTCTTAGGGTCCCTTCCACGTGCAGCCGTCTCCCTCACAGGTACCGTCTGGAGATTCCTAGCTCTGCAGCACCATTCCTCTGGCTTTCCCCAGTCCAATGGTGTATGCTGGCCCTTGGAATGCCTCCCAGTATACGTACTGCTCTGGACTCTTCTAGACCTCTCAAAGGCTTTTCTCCTCTTTCTTCCAAAGGGTTTCTTTCCCTCTCTGTCCGTCCGGTTTGGCTTCTGCTTCTGATGATCCTCCTAATGATGAAGATGATCAAGCTCAAGCTGATTCTCTGTAGAATAAACTCTACCTTTATTCTGCTTGGATGAGTGCTCCTCCCTAACACAGCACAGCTGTGCTGAATCAGGCCCTGCCCTTTGAGATGAGTGCTTAGGGATTACCTCATAGCCCTCCTGATTGAACACACGTTTCCCCACTTCAGCTCCTCTAATGGCTGTTGGAAACCTGGTGCATTCTGGGACTGGTAGTCTTTTATGGGAAAATTCTGTTTTCTTATTTCTACCAGAACTGACAGGTTGCTTGTTCAGAGTCACTTCACCTTTTCTGTAGCTCCTTCCTGAGCTATGATAAGCTTCCTTATCACAGTATATATTAAGATCCTTAAGTCTGTCCTCATGCTTTATAATGAAGACCACTAACTATTTTGGTAGCCACCCTCTGTACTGACTCCATCCTGTTAATATCCTTTTGAAGGTGCGGTCTCCAGAATTACACACAATACTCCAAATGAGATCGCACCCAAGACTTATAGAGAGGCACTATCACTTCCTTTTTTTCTGCTAGCCATTCCTCTCCATATGCACCCAAGCATCCTTCTAGCTTTTACTGTCGCCTTTTCTACCTGTTACCTACTTTAAGATCATCTGACACGACCACGCCTAGGTCCCACTCTTGTTTAGAGGACAAAAGTACTTCACCCCTATACTATATTGCTCTCTTGGATTGCTGCAGCCCAAATGCATGACCTTGCATTTTTTAACATTAAATCCCAGTTGCCAAATTCTAGACCATTCTTCAAGCTGAGCTTGATCCCTCCTCATGTTATCTACACCTTCCTGGGTGTCTACTGTATTGCAGATTTTGGTGTCATCTGCAAATAGGCAAACTTTACCTGACAGCCCTTCTGCTATATCTCTAACAAAGATGTTGAAAAGAATCGGACCAAGGACAGAACCCTGGGGCACACTACTAGTAACTTCCATCTCCTCTGTACCCTTTGTCACCTCCCACTCAACCAATTTCTAACCCAAGCAGTAACTTTAGGGTCCATCCCTTGGGTGTTCAGTTTGTTGTTGAATGGTGTCAAAGGCTTTACTGAAATCTAAATACACCACAACAAGGACTCTCCCTCGGTCCAACTCCCTGGTCATCCAGTCAAAGAAATCAATCAGATTTGTCTGACAAGACCTGCCTCTGGTGAATCCATGCTGCCTCGGGCTGGGCTCCAGAAACCTCACTATTTTTTCTTTCAGCAGCATTTCCAATAATTTACTCATCACTGAAGTTAAACTAACCGACCTGTAGTTTTCAACCACATCCTTACTTCCGCTTTTGTGTAAAGGCACCACTCCCAACTCCGAGGCATTGAAAAGCTCAGTCAGAGGAGCCCCCAAGTTCCCTCAATATTCTAGGGCAGGGGTGGGCAATTCCGGTCCTGGAGGACCTTAGACCAGTCAGGTTTTCATGATGTCCCTAATGAATATTCATGAGATCTATTTGCATCCAATGCCTTCCATTGTATGGAAATAGGTCCATGAATATTCATTAGGGACATCATGAAAACCTGACTGGTCTGCGGCCCTCCAGGACCAGAATTGCCCACCCCTGTTCTAGGGTGTATCCCATCCAGTCCCATCGCTTTGTCTACTTTAAGATCAGCTAGTTTTTCATGAACACAGTCTTCTGAAAATTCTTCAAGATGCCCCTCGCTTCTATTCCTGTTTGTGGGTGTTTTCTGAGGTCTTGCTCCTGGTTCTTCAACTGTGAACACAGAACAGAAATATTTGTTAAGCAATTCCGCTTTATCAGCGTCTACATATTCCTCCCCTTCACCCTTGAGTCTGAGAATACCACTTTTGCCCTTCCTCTTCTTACTAACATATCTGAAAAATGTCTTATCCCCCCATTTTATTGCAATGGCTATTTCTTCCTCTTTTTGAATCTTTGCTTTCCTGACTACTTTGCTAGTTTCTCTAAGTTTTTCCAATCAGAGATGCCTGTCTTCCTCTCTCTGTGATCTCTTGTATTTCATGAAGGCCTCCCTCTTTTTCTTCACCTTTTCAGCTACTTCTTTCGAAAGCCATAGCGGTCGTCTTTTCCTTTTACCTTTTATTTACCATTTTAACAAAAAGGTTGGTTGCCCTTAAAATATCCCCTTTCAGTTTTGCCCACTGTTTTTCTACATCCCCAGCTGTTCCCATCCCGCTAACAACTCCCTGAGGTATTGGCCCATCTTGACAAATTTAGTTTTCCTAAAGTCTAAGACCCTCACATTTGAATGGATTCTAACAGCCCTAGTCCTAATACTGAACCACACCATCTGGTGATCACTGGATGCAAAATGATCTCCCACTACAACATCAGAAACACTTTCACCATTGGTAAGCACCAAGTCCAGTATGGCTCCTTCACGTGTGGGGTCTGTTACCAATTGCCTTAATAGTTCTCTCTGTAGAGAATCCAGGATCTCCTTACTTCTAGATGATACTGCAGCAGGAATGTGCCAATCAGCATCTGGCATATTGAAATCCCCTATTAGTATCAGTTCCCCTTTCCTAGCAATAGTGCATATGTCTTCAATTAACTCTCTGTCCACCTCTTCCTCTTGTGAAGGAGGTCTGTATATCACGTCAATGCAAATAGATTTCTCTTTCCCTCTTTCTAGTTTAACCCACAGTGCCTCATCTCTCCCTTTTAAGCTCTAATTCCAAGGCTTTAATATTATGTTTTACATATAGTGCCACTCCTCCTCCCCTTCTTCCTACCTTGTCCTTTCTGAATAAAGTATAGCCTGGTATAGTTACATCCCAGTCATGGTTTTCTGTGAACCATGTTTCTGTAACTGCCACTAAATCCAAGTCTGCCACTCCCACCAAAGCTTCAACATCAGGGATCTTATTTCCCATGCTACAGGCATTTATACATACTGCTTTCCATATGTTACCCTTTTTACCCATTTCCATAAAGGTATTTAATGTTTCACTTACCTGGGGGCTGTCTTCACCCATCTCCAATGAATCTAGTTGAAAGCCCTCTTCAGTAGATTAGCCAGTCTACTACTGAAGATGTGTCGACCTTTCTTGGACAGATGGATGCCATCTCTGCTCTGCAACCCTTGGATTAGCAACCTGTGGTCCAGGAAACCAAAATGCTCTAAATGACACCATCCATGCAGCCATGCATTCATCTCCTGGATGCGAGCCTCTCTGCCTTGGCCTTTACCCTCAACAGGGAGAATTGAAAAGAACACCACCTGTGCACCTATCTGCTTCACCCTCTGTCCCAGAGCCATGAGGTCAGTGGGATACCTGGCAGTATCATTTGTTCCGACATGGATTAGCAACATTAGGTAATAGTGGGCTTGATGAGTCTCGGCAAACTCTTCGTAACGTCTTGGATTTTGGCACCTGGCAGACAGCATACCTCTCTGAACATCAGATGGATGCCTCAGTACCCCTCAGAAGAGAGTCACCAACCACAATTACCCTTCTCTTCCTTGTGGTCACTGATTCTGCAACTTTGGGGTACTTGAGCTCTGTTTCTTCCCTTTCCAGGGCTGCTTTCACCTCCTCCACTTCCAGGCTGCATAATGGTTCTTCAGTTCAAGGGCTGGAGAAGTTGGTTTGGTGATTCTGCAGGCCCTGGTGACTTGTGTCCAATCTTCGTCATTCTGTAGGCACCCATCTTCTCTTCTGCTGGAGAGCTTGGTTGTTGCAAGAAGCATCTCATCAATGTACTTCTCACTGTCTTGAATGCTCCTCAACCTCGCCAACTCCTCTCTGAGTTCCTCCACTTGTTTCCTGAGAGCTTCAGCATGCAGGCACCCTGCACATGGAACTGGTCCTTCAACTGGCATTAGGACCTCTGTCTGGACAGAGGCAGAAGCTGTAACGGGGGCAACAGCTTTAGCGATACGATTTTTCCCAGCCATTGTTCTGTTAGTGGAGCTTAGGTATCTGTTAAAGCCAAAGAGAGAGATCTACCAAAGTACCAGCTGCTTTCCCAGCTGTCCTTTCAGAGAAAAAGCGTTAAATCCTTTATATTGAGAATGTGCTGTTCCAAGTCCCTGTGTTGTGTTAACTGGGGAGGTGCCCTATAAAGCAAGACCGCTCACTAGGGGTGGGTGGGTGTTGGGGGGGGGGCAGGGAGGGAACTAACACCTGATTAGGTGTCAGTGGCTTCAAAGAGCTGAGAAAGTTACTAAAGCAGAGTTTTAAACCTACCCCACTAAAGAAAATATTCCTCCTTTTAAACTAAAGCACTACAAAGAATGTAACTTGTTTTAAAAATGTACCAAAATCCCTTTTAAGAGCTCCCAGTCAGAGAGCTAGCAATTTAAAAAAAACACAAATGCTTACCTTTGTTTGAAATGTATAGCCCCTCTTAGGAATGCCTCAACAGTGCAGATCTCTGAAGCCTTTTATGCAGGCCTCAGCTGCTCTCAATTCTTTCACAGGCTAATCAGACTCACTGATTAGGTGTCAGTGGCTTCAAAGAGCTGAGAAAGTTAATAAAGCAGAGTTTTAAACCTACCCTACTAAAGAAAATATTTCTCCCTTTAAACTAAAGCACCACAAAGAATGTAACTTTGTTTTAAAAATGTACCAAAACCCCTTTTAAGAGCTCCCAGTCAGAGATACATCGGGAAGATGTCTTACAACTATTAGATAAACTGAAGAGTAGCAAATCACCTGGGCCGGATGGTACACATCCAAGGGTGTTGAAAGAACTGAAATTTGAGATTGCAGACCTGCTATCAGTAATCTGTGAACTATCATTAAAATCATCTCTAATACCTGAGGATTGGAGGATCGCGAATGTAACACCAATTTTTAAAAAGGGTTCGAGGGGTGATCCGGGAAACTACAGACCGGTGAGCCTGACATCAGTACCGGGAAAAATGGTAGAAACCATCATAAAGAATAAAATTACTCAGCATGTAGATAGTCACGACCTAATGGGAGACAGCCAACATGGCTTTAGACAAGGAAGATCTTGTCTTACTAATCTGTTATGTTTTTTTGAAGGAGTGAATAAACAGGTGGACAAAGGTGAGTTGGTTGATATTGTGTATCTGGACTTTCAGAAAGCCTTTGACAAGGTCCCTCATGAGAGACTTTTGGCAAAACTAAAGAGTCATGGGATAGGAGGCAGTGTACTATTGTGGATCAGGAACTGGTTAAAAGATAGAAAGCAGAGGGTTGGGCTAAACGGACAATTTTCCGAATGGAGAAAGGTGAATAGTGGTGTACCCTAGGAATCTGTGCTGGGTCCACTGCTTTTTGACATATTCATAAATGACCTGGAAAGTGGAATAACGAGTGAGGTTATCAAATTTGCAGATGACACAAAACTATTTAAAGTTGTTAAAACCCAAGAGGATTGTGGAAAATTGCAAGAGGATCTTGGTAAATTGGAAGACTCGGCATCAAAATGGCAGATGAAATTTAATGTGGACAAGTGCAAAGTTATGCACCTAGGGAAGAACAACCCAAACTATGGTTACACGATGCAATGTTCCCCATTAGGAACCACCACCCAGGAAAAAGATTTAGGCGTCATTGTGGATAATATGTTAGAACCCTCGGCCCAGTGTGTAGCGGCGGCCAAGAGAGCAAATAGAATGCTAGGTATCATAAGGAAAGGAATGGAAAATAAAACAAAAGATATTATAATGCCTCTATATCGTTCCATGGTGAGACCGCACCTTGAATATTGTGTGCAATTCTGGTTGCCGTATCTTAAAAAGGATATAGCGTTATTAGAAAAGGTTCAGAGAACAGTCACCAAAATGGTAAAGGGGATGGAAGGATACTCCTATGAAGAAAGGCTAAAAAGGTTAGGGCTCTTTAACCTGGAAAAGAGACGGCTGAGGGGAGATATGATAGAAGTCTATAAATTAGTGAATGGAGTGGAACGGGTAAAAATAGATCATTTGTTTACATTATCAGAATATAGAAAGACTAGGGGACATGCAATGAAGCTACAGGGTAAACTATTTAAGACTAATAAAAGAAAATATTTTTTCACTCAACGTGTAATCAAACTCTGGAATTTGTTACCGGAGGATGTAGTAAAAGCTGTTAGTGTAGCTGGGTTTGGACAAGTTCCTGGAGGAAAGGTCCATAAACCATTATTATAAACCATTACCATCCACGCCTGAGGGCCTCGCCAGAGGGCCCTTTGGCGTGGCCCTTAGGCGTGGATGGTAACAGCACCAATCTCTTGAAAACAGCAAGTTCTCACGCTACAGCAAAAGTCCCGAATCCAGACTCTGCAGTTTATGAAAAATCTCAGTCATTCCTTTTGACCAACCAAGAGAACTGCTGAAGACTCCCACGACGATAAAAGAAATAACAATCATAAATGGACACGTGACTTCCCTCATGCTTTCCAGCATGCGCTACTGCCTGCATACTTTCCCATAAGATAAGGTACTCTCTAGAATTGCTTTCCTAGTTTACAGTCGACAAGTCTACATTAACTGCATAACATGCGACTTGATGAAACAATGTAAAATGCGTCTCTTTTAATCTATTTGTTATATCAGAGCTGAGACTGGATACTAAACTGTTACTAAGTATAGTATATTGACTGGCACATACTACGTCTTCATTGTTGCAACTTACTCATTTGCTACTTTGAAACAACTCTGTTAGGTTTCATTGTCACAATCTTATCATACACAACATTGTAGCTATAGAGCTACATGTTCTGCCCACCTAGTAACATTAAGCTATTTCCTATATACCTTCTCTAACTGGTACCATCTGAAACACCTCAAGCACCTCTTTCAACACAGCAAATCAAAACTAAATGACCACTATGCCCAGCATGTACTTCACTAACATAACCCGTGTACTACTATA
Source organism: Ichthyophis bannanicus (assembly GCA_033557465.1). NCBI lineage: Eukaryota > Metazoa > Chordata > Amphibia > Gymnophiona > Ichthyophiidae > Ichthyophis > Ichthyophis bannanicus. The sequence goes on from CM066032.1 coordinate 792,980,444, forward strand.
CTTCATCACTATCATCATTTCCATCCACTTCACTGAAGCACTATTACTTGATTTTAATCCAATTCCTACACTACATTGATAAAGCAGAAAACATTATAGCAATCATCAATATCCTCCGCCGCACGCCCATCATAAAAGGCAGTCTCACCTGCTCTACATAACACTGAACCCATCTACCAACACAACAATCAACAAAACAGAGTCTAAAAGTGGCATTAGATGTGCTCTTATCAATGCACGCTCGGTTCGCAACAAATGGCCTGTCATCACAGATTTAATATCGACTCACAACCTTGACATACTAATGATCACAGAGACATGGCTTTCAGAGTCAGATGCGGTGATAGTAAATCAAATGACTCCCTCTAATTTCTCCATTTATGCATGCAACAGAGAGAATAGAAGAGGTGGTGGAGTATTAATTCTTGCTAAATCTTCTTTACAATACCAAGTCAGTCTAGCCAGGAGCACTCAGTACCTTGACACCTTAACAATAGCTAATAAGATGAACATAATCAATCTTATCTACTCAGCTCCAAACGCGCACCCAGAGGACCTATCGGATATAATCAGTCTAGCGTGTAACCCTGATAATCCCAACAAGCCAAACTGGCTTTTATGAGATTTTAACCTTGCCTCCTTAAAACCAGCCTCTGCAAATGCTTTACTAGAAGCAATGGCGAATCTAGATTTCAAGCAAATCGTCGACTCTCAGACCCACGAAAGAGGGAATATCTTCGATCTCATCTTTGTTCCTCCTGCAGTCATAGGCCATAGTAGGCTTCTCGACCTCACCATCACCCTGGTCCCTTGGTCAGACCATAGCATGATAGCCTTTAAGATACCCTCAAATCCAAATTCACTAAGCCTACCAAAAGGAGGGCCCCCAGCGCAACCTAGTTGCTTTAGACCACTTGACATCAATTTGATCAAAGCACAAGCACTACCTAAATTGTCAAGCCAACTACCAACGTCAATGAAATGGCTGACAACTGGAATGATACACTCCACCAGTATTCTCGACCACCTACAATGCAAAATAAGTCAGCTCCTAACAATGGTGCCAATAGAAAGCAAAATGCCCCCTGGTTCTCTCCTGAAATTCAATCATCGCTACTCCAACTTAGAAGACTAGAAAGAAAGTGGAGGCGCACACACGAATTCGTCATTCAAGATGAATACATGGAACATCTCAAAAGTCACCGTGATCTAATGTGGTCCAAAAGGAAGGAATTCCATGCTGGCTTACTCAGTCGGGCACTAAACAAACCACGCGAGTTATTCAACTTAGTTAAATCACTATCAAAGGAGCCGTCACCTCAACAGCAAGAACATATCCAACCTCAACAGTATGCTAACTATATCCAATCCAAATTAGTCAGAACAAATTCAGCTACGCTACAAGTATCCCCCCAGTCCACACAACCTCAAGCACCACTCCTCAGTATCTCACCTCCATCATCTAAAACAATTGAAGAACTTGTTGCTACTTTGAATACCACGACCGCAGCTAACGACCCATGCCCAGCACATTGGATCAAAACAATGCGCTCGGAGCTCAGTCTATACATAGCCAAAATCGCAAACCTTTTCCTATTCCAGTTGCACTCAAGCAAACTTCAATGCGACCACTATTAAAGAACAATCAAATCGACCCAAAGAAGGAAGAATCCTATCGTCCAATCTCCAGTATCCCGATACTTGCCAAAATACTGGAGAAGGAGACTCAACGCCAAATACAGCAGTATATTGACACATCTTGCCCTTTAGACCAGAGCCAGCATGGATTTAGGGAAGCTCATGGAGTCGAGACCCTCATGACCTCCTTAATCAATACACTAATCAGCACGATCAACATCATAAAGTCAGGCGCGGCAATGATCTTCCTTGATATATCTGCGGCATTTGACTCAGTCGACCATAAGATACTACTATCACGACTCTATGAAAAGGGTATTCAAGGTCTAGCATGGAATTGGTGCAAATCATACCTGGAAAATCGATGGCAACAAGTTCGCATCGGTTCAAACACATCAGAACCATTCCTCCAAACGCAAGGTGTTCCACAAGGCTCCTCACTCTCTGTGCTGCTTTTCAATATATATATATGCAGCCAATCTGCCAAATCACCAAATCCTTCAATGTATCTTGCCTCATTTATGCTGACGATGTGCTTATCTTCACTCCGATTGATACCACGAGTCCAAATTACACTAATTTAACCAACTGTTTCAATGCAATAACATTGGCTCTTAGTTCAAAACATGCGAATTAACCTCAAAAAGACAGAAGTCTTAGTTGTCACAAGAAACAAGCTCTTCTCCCCCCCAGTGTCACTCAAAGTAAGAGACGCGGAGCTCCCAATCAAGAAGACAATTTGCTACCTAGGTGTGATACTCGATCAACGTCTTGATTTTACTGAGCATATAAAAAGTATGGTAAAAACGATTTACTTTAAGATAAAAACCTTACACCACCTAAAACCCATGTTGGAAGCCAAAGACTTCCGTTCAGTATTTCAGGCAATAGTCACTCCTCACTTTGACTATGCGAATATCATCTTACATGGTTTACCAAAGAACACCATCAACCCGCTGCAACTAGTAATGAATGCTGCCGCACGCATCTTAGTGGGAACCTCAAGAAGAAAACATATTACGCCGATCCTAATGGACTTACACTGGCTCCTAATAAAATGCAGAATTACCTATAAAGCGCTCCTTATCACATTCAAGGCCTTCTATAAAATATCGCCATCTACGATCTCTGACCTTATCTGTCAAGCACCTAGTACAAGATCAAGAAGACTTCTCACGGAAAACATGCTAGTCATACCCAGCGAATCCACAAATTGGTCCCAATCAACGATCAACAGGGCATTTAATTCTTTTGCCCCTAGATGTTGGAATAAACTCCCCCCAGATATTAGAGCAATACGAGATATTAAACAATTCAGAAAGGCTATCAAGCACTATTTATTCACGGAATACTTTCAGCCACCGTAACTTAGATCACCTGCAACAAATACCTCCAGTTCATAACAAAAACCCAAATGCACTAGAATTAAGCAATGTAGTTGTATATACATTTCTAAATACGGATGTCTTTGTTGATTTTATGTAAATAGTTAATGGAATTGTATTATAAATAGTGTATCCCTTTTTATCCAAGTTCTTAACCTGTTATCTGTAAACTCATACTTGTTTAAATGTACTGAGTTGTTTTGTTCCATGTAAACTGCGCTGATGCAGAATAGTGCGGTATAGAAGAAACTTTAAATAAATAAATAAATAAGAAGGGACCCAGGATATCAATGCTTGACCCAGTACAAGCATTGCGGAACCTGTGTCTTTTGGGGAAACTGCTAGGTACGTGTGACCTAGATTGGCCACTGTTGGAAACAGGATACTGGGCTTAATGGACCTTGGTCTGACCCAGTATGGCATATCTTATGTTCTTATTGGCCTTCTGATTGGAGGGCACAAAGGTGCACTGTCAGTCTTCTCAGTTGTTCATCTCCTTCAACCCCAATAGGCTGGGGTTTGGTGTTTCAAAGCACGCATTATCCCTCTGGCTCACTGATTGCATTGTCCATGCGTACTCCTTGGCTGGTCTGAGCCTTGAAGTTTATGTCATGGCTCACAATGTCCACGTGATGGCTACATTAGTAGCCATCTTCCATTCTGTCTCTGCAGAAGAGATCTGCAGGTCTGCGACATGGTCATTACTTCATAGTCCACTAATGTCAGGATAGGGATTCTCGATGGAACAGCAATCGTGGCTAGGCCATACTCCAACATCTCTTTGGATCTTGAGGGTCAATTCCTGCCAACTGGCCCTTCTATCCATCCAGACTACCTGCTCAAAATTCCCTTGGTCGATGTCGATTATGGATACTGCATCAGATTAGTCCCTCAATGGGGACTGTTTCTCTGGTCTTCCTGGTTTCTCCATTTTTCGATGCCCAGTTGGGCTATTCTTTCTCCTCAGGTTCCGGTAGCCTGGAGCTTGGGAGTTACATAAGTGAGGACTTATTTTCTACTTGTTCATGGAGAAAGTATAGTTACTCACCTGTAGCAGGAATAAGTCCTCCCAACTCTTCCACTTCCCCAAGGAGTTGCATCTTGACTCCTGCTGCGTTGTTATACTAGAGAATATGGCAGCACGGTGGTCAGGAAAAACATGCATGCATGCATGGCATTCCTCCCAGAAGTTTCCTTTGGAAGCTGGGAGCATTCCGGGCGAGGCTTCAGTGGTGGTGTCAACCATTCATGAGGACTTATTCCTGATATTCATGGAGAACACCTGTTACAGTTGAGTAACTGTTTCTCCAGGAACAAGCAGGAAGTCAGTCCTCACTTATGGGTGATGTCTGCACCGACGGAGCCTGCGCGGAGCAATTCCCCAGCTTTCAAAGAAAGCCTTTGGGATTGCTACCATGCATGTGTGGTCCTCCTCCCGCCCAAGGGTGCCATCTTACTCAGTCTCCCTTTTTCTGTGGAGCCCTTCGGCGCACGTCCTCATCCCTCGGAAAAAGTGTTTCATTTTGGCCTACTGGCCTTTTCTTTTCCAGTTGCACCAGTGCTCAACCCGTCCTTCCCTTGCTCTACCTTTTTAGAGCTATTAGGGGACAGTTTTCTTTGCCTTTTTATTTTTGCCTAATAAGCTTTGTGCCCGTTTTTCTTACAACCGCTGGCCACGTGGGTCTTCGACTTCGTAGGGGCCATTTTTGCCCCTATGGCCACCAGATTCAAAAAATGCAATAGATACTCTAAGAATATGTCGCTTACGGACACCCATGACTGTTGCCTGCGGTGTCTCAGAGTTGATCATGATCTGGAGCTCTGTTCGCTCTGTAAGAAAATGTCCTCTAAAGTCCTGCTCAGTTGTAAGCAGAAGTCCTAAGACATTTTCAGAAAGGCCGCCTTGGAGTCCCCGGTGGCGCCCTCGGTCATCTCTCCTCTGGTGGGATCCCCCACCTTGGCCCCGTGCTGTCAGGGGCACTCTGACTAGGGGTCCCCTGAAGTGGAGCGGTGCAAGAAGAAGAAGGCCTCAAAGTCATTGTCGGGGGCTCCCGACAAGCGTGAGGGCTCCCAAGCTCGGTCGCTCAGCCCCCTTTGGCGTTCCCAAGAGTCTGGCAAGGAGCAGCCCCGCAAGGTACCTCGCTCAGATACAGAGGCCTCCGGCGAAGGCGCCCGGTCTCCTGAGGGCTGTCCCGGCGAGAACCCCCTCTCCTCCTCGACGCCCAACCTGGTGACCCTGGGGTCAGCGTCACAGGGCCCAATGCCCATGTGGGAATCCCACATGCTGGCGCTGGAACGCAGCGTTTCTGCATTCATCGCTTCCCAGCAGGCGCTCACAGCCAGCTTTGCTGACTTGCCCCCAGAGACACTGGTTCCCTCACGTGGGATGCCTAAATCCGTTCAGGAAACCCCTGAGAGCCGCGAGCCTTGTGAGGGTCCTCGACGTCGGTCTCGTTCGCCTTCCCATTCCTTGGGGGCGATATCATTTAGGGCCTCCGGCTCCAAGCGGGCCTTGGCTGCTGGACAGAGCGACCTGCCCAACTCGGATTCCTCCTCCCACGTTCTCTGACTGGCAGTCCAATGGGGACACCTCCCCAGAAACCCGTACCCATCGGGACCTTCCGTCGGACCTCTCCAAACCTACGTCTCAATGGTGCTCGCTGCACGAGGACACCTCCTTTCTGGTGTTCGTTCGGGACATGGCACGGGCCCTTAACTTGGACACCCAGGCCGAGGAGGATCCTCGAGATGAAGAGCTCGACATCCTCCAGTACGAGTCCCCACCCAGGGAGTCTCTGACTGTCCTGGTCCCTCCTATCCTGTCCAGGCTGCTGTTCCGTATGTCAGAGGCACCTGCCTCTGTCCCAATCATGAGTAAGCGCCTCGACACTATGTACAAGGTATAGCATGGCCCTGGGTTCAGAAAGACCAAGTCTCCCACACCTCCATGGTGGTGGAATCAGCCATGAGGAAACGAGAGCCAGAAATCACACTCTTCGGCCCCCCCAGGCCGGGAGTCGAGAGCTCTTGATGCCCTAGGCCACAAGGCCTTTCAGGGGTTCGTGCTCTCCTGTCACATTCAAGCATACCAATTATACATGGCACGTTCTTGCACAACCTGGCCAAGGAGCTCGGAGGTTTCTCCGCGGGCCTCGTGGGCGAACCGCTCACTAGGTTCAGTACCCTGCTGAAGTCTGTTGTGGATTGTTCAAAATACCTCTCCTGTGCCACCTACAATGGTTTCGAGTCTTCGGTTCGGGTAGCGGTTGCGGGTATCGGGGCCCGTTGTCAGGCATGGCTCCAATCCTGAGACTTGGAGCAGTGGATGCAGGAGAAGCTCCTGGACATACCTTGCCTCAGCGAGCAGCTCTTCGGCAAGCTGATGGAAGATAAGACTGTGGAGATAGACAGAGTTCGTCACCAGAATCCGTGTCTCGCGCAAGACCTCCACCCTCCCTTGGAAGAAGCAGCAGGCCAAAAAGCCTTTCTTCCCGAGGAAAGGCCTTCCTTACCGTGTTACCTACCGTACCTGACCACACCCATGCTGACCACTCCGGCACATGGGAAATCCGGCCAGGGTCACCGCAAGCCAAAAGGATAAAAAACACAGACCCCGACTCCGCCGCAACCTGCACAGGGGTTTTGACGCCAGCCGCATAGCCTCTCGTCCTCTGGCGACTCAGCAGTCGATGGGGGGATGCCTGTCCTCTTTCACCCCTCAGTGGGCTTCCATCGCCTCAGACGCCTGGGGTCCTCTGGGTCATCTGGAATGGCTATCGCCTCCGCTTAGACAGGCTTCCCTCTCCCTTCTCCCTGGCAAGCCTCCTTGACTCCCCGCTCACCAGGCCTTCCTGCAGCAGGAATTAGTCAACCTCCTCGCCCGATGGGCGGTTGAGAAGGTGCCATCGCACGTCTGAAGTTGGGGTTTCTATTCCCAGTAATTCCTCGTCCTGAAGAAGACGGGGGGTCTGCGGCCCATCCTCGACCTCCGAAAGTTAAACAAGTTCTTGGTGCTGGAGAAGTTCAAGATGTTATCCCTTGGCGTTCTGCTGCCCTTCCTCCAGCAGGACGACTGGCTGCGCTCCTTGGATCTAAGGGACATTCTGATCCATCCTCTTACGCTGACATTCTGATCCATCCTCAGCACAGGCAGTACCTGCACTTCAGGGTGCAGGGAGAGCACTTCCAGTACAGGGTGCTCCCCTTCGGCCTCGCGTCCACCCCCCGCAGGTCTTCACGAAATAGCTCTCCGTAGTTGCCACCTGTCTCGGGCATCAGGGCATACAAGTCTTCCCCTACCTCGATGACTGGCTCGTTATGGGATCCTCGGTCGAGGAAACTCGCCGGGTGGTGTCACGCACGATTCTTCTGCTCGAGGGCCTGGGCTTCTTGGTCAACTATCCCAAGTCTCCCCTCGAACCGGTGCAGGCTTTAGAGTTCATCGGGGCACACCTCGATACTCAGCGGGCGACCGCGTTTCTACTGGTGGATCGTGCAGACCGCCTTCGAGCCCTGGCATCTCAGGTCTAGAGCACCCCCGCCCCCCCCCACCTCCCGGGTCACGGCCCAAACTATGCTGCGCCTCCTGGGCCACATGGCCTCCACCGTCCATGTGGTTCCCCAGGCCCGGCTGTACATGTATACAGCTCAGTGGTGCCTCAGCACCCAATGAAATCCATCCTTTGGCCACTTGAGGGACCCCGTAAGGGTTTTCCACAGCCTCCACCTGTCCCTGGGTTGGTGGCAAAACCCCCGCAACCTTCTCCGGGGTTGCCTTTCCAGACCCCACTGCACGACATGGTGCTGACAACGGATGCCTCCCTGCTGGGGTGGGGTGCCCACTGCGGTGCATTATGCACACAGGGGCAGTGGTCACCAGAAGAGTCACAGCAGCAGATAAACTTGCTCGAGCTCTGGGTGATTCGGTGGGCCCTGAGTGCCTTCAAAACCACCTCAAGGGGAGTCTGTGCTTGTACAGACTGACAACCACGTGGCGATGTTCTACGTCAACAAGGAAGGGGGGACCGGATCACGCTCCCTCTGTCGGGAAGTGATCTCCCTCTGCTCCTTCGCCTCCCATCGGGGGATGACCCTCAGGGCAAGTCTACTCCTGGGCCAGGAGAATGTCCTAGCAGACAGGCTCAGCAGAATCCTTCGCCCTCACGAATGGAGGCTTGATCCGGGGGTGGCCAACTGGCTTTTCCTTTGGTGAGGGACTCCGGCTATGGACCTATTTGCCAGTCTGCTGAACGCATAGCTCCCCTGCTTCTGTGGGCCGGTGCTGCACCCGAGCAGGGAGGGCCCAGATGCGTTCCTTCTGAGCTGGTCCTCTGGCCTGCTGTATGCATTCCCTCCTCTCATTGCAAGCACCCTTCTCAAGGCTCAGCGGGACTGGGCAGCAATGATCCTCGTAGCTCCCTCGTGGCCTCGAAAGCCCTTATTCCTGCTCCTGCTCCGTCTATTGACGGAGCCTCCAGTCCCCCAGGCTGTGCCCTGGGCCTGCTAATGCAGGAGGATGGACAGGTGTGGCACCTGAACCTGGCCTCGTTATCCCTCACATCCTGGTGGCTGAACGGGTTTCCCTAGCCCCGCTGGGTCTCCCAGAGGAGGTCGAGGAGGTTCTCCTCGCATCGAGGAAGACCTCGACTAGGCAAGCTTATGCCTTAAAGTGGCTCCACTCGTTGGGTCCTTCAGTACTCCTCCATCTTTCGAAGGAAGGTTTGAAGTCTAATTCCGTCAGGGTACATTTGCGTGCCATCTCGGCGAATCACCTCCTCGTCGAGGAGCAGCCATTGGTCTCCCGCTTTCTGCGGGGTCTCTTACTGTCCAAACTGCCCATTTGACCACCCCCGGCAGAATGGGACCTGAACGTAGTGCTCATGCAGCTTACGCATTCGCCCTTCGAGCCGATGGCGACATGTTCGCCTTGGCACCTATCCTGGAAGGTGGTCTTCCTGGTGGCTGTGATCTCAGTCCGCTGAGTCAGTGAACTCCAGGCTCTCATGGCTGAAGCCCCTTATATTAGATTCTGTAGGAATAGGGTGGTCCTCCGTTCCCACCCCAAATTTCTGCCGAAAGTTGTCTCGGATTTCTATCTCAATCAGGAGATAGTCTTACCGACCTTCTTCCCAAGACCCCATGCCGACCAGGCATCAGCGGCTTTGCATACACTCGACTGTAAGAGGACTCTTGCCTTCTATCTACAGCGTACCCAGGCTCATCGCAAATCTGGCCAACTCTTTGTGACTTATAATACCATTCGACTGGGGCAGGCAGTCACCAAACGCACCCTCTCTATTTAGGTGGCAGACTGCATCGCATTTGCCCATATGAAAAGAGGCTCCCCTTTGGATCGACGAGTCACCGCGTATGGTGTCCGAGCCAAGGCAGCTTCGGTGGCCTTGCTGCGTTCAGTGCCCCTGTGGGACATTTGCTGTGCAGCGACCTGGTCGTCAGCAAACACCTTTGCTGCACACTACTGCCTGGAGAGGGTCAGCATCTTCGGCCAGGCCGTACTCCGTAATCTGTTCAGGGTATAAGCAACTGCAGCCCTCCGACTCCTTCGGGCATCGGCTTCTGCTCATGACCTTGCAGAGGTGTTTTTGGTTACAGGTTCGGTAGCCTGTAGCTGGGGAGTCCCATAAGTGAGAACTGACTTCCTGCTTGTTCCTGGAGACAGCGTAGTTACTCGTCTGTAACAGGTGTTCTCCAGGGACAGCAGGAATCAGTCCTCACTACCCTCCCATCTCCCCTGATGAGTTGCTGGATTGTTATCCTTCCCTTGCCATCTGCTTGGTAGGGCTCGAGCTAAGGGACTTGACTGAGTAAGATGGCGCCCTTGGGCGGGAAGAGGACTACACGTGTGGTAGCAATCCCAAAGGCTTTCTTTGAAAGCTGGGGAATTGCTCCGTGCGGGCTCCGACGGTGCCGACGTCACCCATAAGCGAGGACTGATTCCTGCTGTCCCTGGAGAACATCTGTTACAGGTGAGTAACTTCACTTTTCCTGCATCTCCTGCAGGGTGTACTGCAACTAAGTCAGCTTGTTCTCTAAGATTGCAGTAACAGACTTCATGGGGTGCCTATTACTTCAAATAGCTACATACATCGGAGCACTGGCTGCTCCGATGTAGGTAGCTACAATCTTTGAACTTTTCTGGGGGGCTACTTTCTAGGCTTTCTGGACATATCGCCCACTTTCATGCTTTAGTGGATTGGTGGCTCCTCCTTACAATTTGCAGTATAGTGCTGGAAGATGAGACTTCAGGTTCAAAGGTACACAATAGGCTACTTGGGATGAGCTGAAGACTCTTCAGAGTGAAATCATTTTTCCATATTGTCTTGCTAGACCAATCCAGACAAGTGGGTTGTGTTTGCCTACCAGCAGATTGATGGAGACAAACAATGAAAAGCCCAGGTTTGAATGACTACTCCTATGCCTCTATTCACCTCAGCTACCAGAAAAGGTCTCTTCAGTATTTGTGTCTCCAGAAGATGGTGGATGGATTTAATCCTCTCTGTAGAAAATCAGAGGAGTGAGAGGAAGAGAGATTGATTAAATGCTTGTGAATGACCACCTTGTATACAAAATGGTGACTCTCATTTGAGTGCGACATGGGAGGCTCCATTAGACTGCATTCTTTTCGGTAGCCATAGGAGGGAAAATTGGTTCAGCTCCATGCTCTTATTATGATAAGGAGGAACAATGAGAGCAAGAGTGTGGGTTGGAACCAGACTGCTTTATTAGAAATTAGTCCCTACGCGTTTCGGCTTACGCCTTCTTCGGGGGACATACAGCTACCAAAAACAAATAAACAAATAATGTTAAAATAAAAAGGAGGATAACATATATCTCAATTAGTAATTAATATAAAAATAAATACAAAAAAATGTATATATAAATAAATAAAAACAACATCAAACAACATTATTAACTCATTGTTCCTCCTTGATCTGCAAGAGGTTTGCTCCTTCCTCTGTCTCCTTATTATGATAAGGGCCTGTTAAGCAGCCAGAAATTGGAAGGATCTGGAAGAGTGCAGCAGCTTCAGACAACCTCCATGCCCTCTCTCTCCTCCTGTGTTCCCCCTGCTCTCTCCTGAAGATCGCAGTAGGCTCTCAGAGGGATCTGCCTAGCTAGCCACCTTAAATTTAGTGTTGCAAAGTCAGCCAGTAAAACAATTTCAGGGGAGTAGAGCTGAGCCTGGCACGGATTCTCTGCCTGGGGCTCTCAGTTGGTGAGTACCAAGGCTTGACCTTGTCATTGTCCTTGGGGGCTCCTGATTCAGTTGTCTTGGGACGCAATTCGGGGTGGACCACTGGTGACCATTGGTGTAGTCTAGAGGCTTTCTGCTGTTTTTGCATTAGTAACTTTTTTACTTATTGTGCATCTGGTGGTCGTGCAGTCCTAACGCATGTTCCACCCAAGCGGCTCCAACATGCTCCTTCCCTAGCATCTGTAACACATGTAACTTAGAAGCGCAGTTAATGCATGCTTAAAAGCCTGGCATTATACGATGTCGCCCTTCCCGGTATGAAACCGCACTGATCAGGATGAACCAATCCTCTCATGCCTTTAGAGAGTCTGCTCGCTAAAACTGTGGCGTATATTTTGTAATCTGCATTTAATAAGGAAATGGGTCTATAGTTCGCTACCTGGGTGGGGTCTTTTCCGGGCTTCTCCAAAACAACTACCGTAGCCTCCCCAAAGTTACCAACTTCCAGTGGGGATTGACCTAGAGCCTCATAATATATCAATAGATAGGGGAGAAGACCGTCAGGGCCTACTGCTTTCCCCGATGAAATGCTAGCAATGGCCTTGCTGATTTCCTCCCCTGAAAAAGACTTGTCCATCTCACTCACCAAGTGCATAGGCAACTCGGGGTGATCTAACTGTCGCAAAAATTGTTCTAGGGCTTCAGCCTCAGAGTTGCTATCAGAAGAGTACAGCTGCTGATAGATGTCTGAAAATGCTTCCAGTATCTGCTCAGTACTAGTCAAAGCCCCGTGAGTTTGATCAACAATGACTGTAACACGAGCTTTTTCCTGCCGCCTCTTTAAGGAGTTGGCCAACAATTTACCCCCTTTATTATTTTCACCATAATACTGAGCTCGTTGCTTCAACAGTACATGCTCTATCTTCGAGCTCAAGATCTCATTATACTGATAACGAAGCCTTTGTAACCGGAGCGTGATGCCTTGATCCGCATGCTTGAACCAAAGCCTCTCCCCTGCCCTAATTTGTTCCTCCAAAATACTTAATTTGGCTTTTATTCGTCTATGTTCTTTAATGGAAAAGCTGGTGATTGTTGCCCATAGATAGGCCTTAAAGGCCTCCCACCACTCCCAAATCAAAGTATCCGTCAGTTTATTTGTACTAAAATACCCCTTTATGGCTGCTCTGATTTCCTCCTGGAATAAAGGGTCAGCTAACATAGATCTATTAAAGGACCAGGCCCGCGGCTGACCATGCCCTACATCCCACTCCACTCGCAGGGAAATGGCATTGTGGTCTGATATATGCATACCTAGAATATCAACACTCTGCACCCCTGGGACCAACCTTTTGGAGATCAGGAAAAAGTCCAGTCTCGAACAGGATTGATGCGGGGGGGGGGGGGGGGAGAACAAAGTAAAGTCCCTCTCAGTAGGGTGCATAAGTCTCCAAATGTCAATCAACCCTAGGGAAGTGACAAGACCCTTAAGAGCCACTCGCGCTCTAGCGACTCCCTCCACCCTCCTAGGGTTTTTATCTACCAGGGGATCAAGTGTTACATTGTAGTCCCCACCCACTATCATAGAAGTGGAGTGTTCCTGCAGATATCTGGTTAGCTCTAAATAAAATTTGGGGTCGTCCGAATTTGGTCCATAGACATTTACAATGGTAAAAGTCTCCCCCCCCCCCCAATCTCTGCAGAAACCACCACCCAGCGTCCCTCCGCATCACAACATGTGTCCTTAGCACTGCAGCCCAATGACTTCCTCCCCAGAATCACCACCCCATTTTTCTTTTGTAAAGCTGGCGAAGCACCCAGAAGCAAATAGTGCCTGTTCTCTAATTTTTTGGTCTCTTCCAAATTCAAATGAGTTTCTTGCAGTAGAATCAGGTCCGCCTGCTGATGTTTACAATACGCAATTATCTTTTTCCTTTTTATTGGGCTCTTAATTCCTTTCATGTTCAGAGAAAGTAGATGCACATCCCTAGCCATAATCACTCACACAAGCATACAGTAAGTGCATCCTAATAAATGCTGTGGGCCGCCCATTACCAACATTCACATTCCTACACTCCTCGGAGAGCCAATTATATCCCCAACAAACTAAAAACAACCCCCACACAACCCAGATTGGGTAAACCAGCATTGGACAAGCAGAATGCCCATCGAACCCCCACCGTAAATAGAAAAAAAGAAAAAAAAAGTTTAGGCCCCTCTCCCACAAAAAAAACCTCTCCTGGCCCCCCGGTCCATGAGCAGCAAGCCCTCTTAAGCAAGAGAGTCACTCCCAAGTCAGTTCTCTTGCAGGATTAAGCACTACAAGGCCCCTCCGACTATACCCTAGAATGACTTCACCTGATAAACCATCAAATCAAAAAGTCATTGCATCTGAAGAGCCTCTTGATCTGCAATGAATCTTTCCAGGACCTCTGGGTCTTCAAAGTTCTTAGTTACATTATTGAGCGTGACTCGGAAACGAGCAGGGTAAAATAATCCATAGCGTGCTTGGAGACGCTGCAGCCTTTCTCTAAAAGCCAGGAATTGTTTCCTCTTCATCACTGTGGGCTTGCTGAAGTCAGGAAAAAAAGAGATTCTATGGCCCTCAAACTGAAGAGTCGAACATGCCCTCGCAGCATTCATAACCTGCACAACTTGCTGGTGGCGCAAAGCACAAAAGATTAATGGCCTCGGTGTTCTAGACTGCGCATTCAGCATCGTAGGAACACGATGCGCCCTTTCGATTTCAAATGATCAATTTTAGCAATTTTGGTATCAAGTCCTCTAGAAACGAAATAGGATCTTTGGCCTCCGCACCTTCCGGGATTCCAATACTGTGAATGTTGTTCCTACGCACCCTGTTATTCATGTCTTCAAGGGAGCGTTCCAAGGACTCCACCTTCCTTACCCCTCTCTCTAACTGCGCCAGCTTTTCGTCGTGCGCTGCGGCTTTAGCTTCTACTTTTTCTACTCTGGCCGCCAGTGATAGCAGTTGCTCCTTTAGCTCTTTAGTATCCGCTTGCAGCTCGGACAGGCAATCACCATTAGTATCCACACGACAGCGCACAGCCCTAATTTCACTTAGGATTTCTCGGTTCCCCTCTTCATGCTCCCGCGATGGCGCCATCTTGAGCGGAGAAAGTGGGTCAGCATTTGACCGTTTAGCGCCAGAGTTTTGTACATTGGAGAACTCTAACTTGGTTTGCTTGCCGCAGGCCATTTCTCACAGCAGATTGTGAAGTTTCGGCAGCCGGGCTACCCTACAAACCAGGGAGGGGCAGGATTTTCAGTTGGGTCTAGCGGGAGCTCCCTTCTAGGCGTCCATGTAGGTCCTTAGCTTGCTCCGCCTCCTGAAGACATCCTTTAATGGCCCTGCAAGAACCTCTGAGCTCTTTCAGTATCCTGGGATGTATCCCATCCGGTCCCATGGCCTTGTCCACTTTCAGTTTTGCAAGTTATTCTAACACATCATCTTCTGTGAATGGTGTGGCATCTACTTCATTCCCATTTTTATATTTGGGAGTCACAGGTGGTCCTTCTCCAGGATTTTCTTTAGTAAAGACAGAGCAGAAGTATTTGTTTAGCAATTTCGCTTTTTCAATGTCACTTTCCACGAGTCAGTTCCCAGCACTTTTGAGTCCTGCAATTCCACCTCTGATCTTCTTCCTTTCCCGAATATACCTGAAGAAAGTTTTGTCACCACACTTCACATCTTTAGCCATCTTTTCCTCTGCCTTCAATTTTGCTATCCTTATTTCTCGTTTTGTCTCTTTGAGTTTGATCCTGTATTCATTTCTGTGTTCCTCTGCTTGCAAGCTTTTAAATTTTGCGAAAGCTGTGTTTTTTGCCTTTATTTGAGCAGCCACTTCTTTGGAAAAACAAATAGGTTTCCTTCTCCTCTTGTTTTTATTTACTTTTCCTACATATTTATCTGTCGCCCCTTTTATTGCCACCTTTAGTTTAGCCCATTGCAATTCCACTTCCCTTATCTCCTTCCACCCTGTCAACTCCTCCTTTAGGTATTTGGCCATTTTATTGAAGTCAGTGTTTTGAAGTTTAGGACTTTGAGCTTGCTATGACTGGACTGCACCTTGGCTTTTATCTCAAACCACGCCATGTGATGATCGCTATTGCTCACAGGGGCACCCACCCAGACATTTGACACGCTATCACCGTTGGTGAGCACTAAATCCAGTGTTGAGCTTTCCCTGGTTGGTTCCATTACCATTTGTCTAAGTAATGCATCTTGGATAGCATCCACAATTTTTTTGCTTCTTTCCAGATCTGCAGAAGGAGTAGTCCAATCCACATCGGGTAGATTAAAATCACTCAATATGATCGCTTCCCCCTTTGTGGCTATCTTGGCAGTATCTATAATCAATTCGATTTAAGTCGGAGGTCTGTAGACTACAGCAGTATGGATGACAGTGCCATCTCCTCTTTCTAACACAATCCAGAGCACTTCTTCTTTTCCCCATGCCCCCTGCATTTCAGTAGCTTTAATATTGCTTTTGACATACAAGGCTGCTACTCCTCCTTTTCCATTTTCTCTGTCTCTTCTGAATAGATTATAACCAGCTATGGCTACATCCCAGTCATGCGATTCATTAAACCATGTTTCTGTAATGGCCACAATGTCCAAGTCCATTTGCACCATTAGGGCTTCCAGGTCCGGAACTTTGTTGGCTAAGCTTCGAGCATTTGTGCTCATTGCTTTCCAGCATTTAACTGACTTGCATGTATTTTGCATTGATTTTGTTCTGCCCACTTCTTCCCACTTGTTTTTGATGTGTGGTTTAAAAGGGTGGCTGTTTCTGATGATCTGCTTTTGCAGGGCATGACGTCCAGAACTCGTCCTTCCCCATCCGTCACCCCTTTTTTCTAGTTTAAATGCATCTCCAGGAACAAGCAGGAATGAGTCTTCACATATGAGACTATACTGTGCTGATGGACTACATCTCTCTGTCGCAGGGAAAAGAATCCCAAGTGAAAAATTTAGGCAGTATGTGGATATAGCACAGTTACTTACCTGTAACAGGTGATCTCTGGGAACAGCAGGAATAAGTCTTCACATATGGGTACGTCGGTACCGACGGAGCCTGCGCGGGAACGCTCCCCAGCATCCAATCAGAAAGCTTTTGGGAGCATCCCACAGCGCCTGTGTGCTGCCTTCCCGCCTTTCCCAACTGTCTCTCCTCAGTTCTTCTTTTTCTGCGGAGCCAGCAGGTCGTGTTCCTGTCACCGCAGAAGAATTTCCTTATTTTTTCTTTATTTCTTTTCTGTCTCGTCTGCCTTCTTCGACGCTGTACCGATACCGCCGGTCCTTGTTCTTTTCTTCTTAAAAAAAACAAAACCAAAAAAAAACCCTTTTTACCGTTCTTTTTCTTCAGGTGCACTTCAGTTTTGGGCCTTAGGCCCAAAACCTTTTTTCCTTAAATATGGATAAGCCTGCCTTAGGTTTTAAAAAGTGCACAAAATGTGGCGGTACTATTTCTGTCACCGACACCCATGAATGATGTCTAAAATGTTTAGGTCCTGACCATTCCATAGCAGATTGTGTGTCCTGTTCCATGATGTCTAAAAGAGGTCGGCAGAACCGAGCTGCCAAGCTCAGTACCCTGTTTCCCTCTGATGCGGCTTCGGTGGCATCGACGTCTTCCAGGGCTGCTTCTTCCTCACATGGATCTCAGGTAACTAAACATAAATCCAGCCGGTCCTCAAAGGGTAGATCTCCTTCTAAGCATCGAGATGCCTCTGGCCTTGCCCTCGAGGATTCTGCACCAGCAAAATTACCCCGGCGGGAGGCTTCGGCCTCTAAAGCATCATCATCTGGGTTCCAGGATGATCTCGATGGCGTGGCCTCGACAGATCTCCTGGTGCCATGCTTTGGGGTACCGGTACCGACTTCCAGGCATTGGCGGCGTCGATGGATCAGAGGATTCTGTCCATCGAACGCAGTCTGGCGGCTTTCCTTGTGGCATCAATGCCCGTGGTACCGCAACAGACTACTCCGCCAGTACCGGCTCTAGCATCACCATCGGCACCGATCCCGGTACCATCGGCATCGGTGTCCGCTATGCCG
Source organism: Ichthyophis bannanicus (assembly GCA_033557465.1). Classification (NCBI taxonomy): domain Eukaryota; kingdom Metazoa; phylum Chordata; class Amphibia; order Gymnophiona; family Ichthyophiidae; genus Ichthyophis; species Ichthyophis bannanicus. Next base: position 792,997,761 of record CM066032.1, read on the forward strand.
GTACTCTGTCCTCTAAAGCCCTCCGGTACCGATACCCCGGTACCAGTGATTCCCGATACCGATCCCGGTCAGTACGGGTATCGGGCTTTGCGAGAGCATTCGGACAGACGATACTTCGATTCCTCTGAGGATTCTGAAGAGTCGGTCGATGCAGTGATGCTTCTTCCACAGGAGGAGTCCTCTCCTAAACGAAGGATGTCTCCTCCAGAGGATTTGTCTTTTCAAGACTATATCAGAGAGGTGGCTCGGGGTCTCTCTATTACAGTGGCTCCTGAATCAGAGCCCAGAGCCAAGGAGTTAGATATTTTACAATATCTTAAAACTCCTAAGGAGGCAGCTACCTTACCTATTCATGAGATTCTGTATGATCTCATGTTGAGGATGTGGGAAGCACCTCTAACCACCTCTCCTCATTCTCGCAGGTTGGATACCATGTATCGTGTCCCTCCTTGTCCTGGTTTCCATAAAACTCAACTTCCTCACCACTCTATTGTGGTTGAGTCTGCAATGAGAAAGATTAGAAGTGCCAAAAGAGATGCCTCTAATCCTCCAGGACGTGAATGTAGAACTCTGGATGCTTTTGGAAGAAGAGTCTTCCAAGCTTCCATGCTTGCTGCGAGAATTAATTCCTATAGTCTTTACATGGGAATGTTCTTAAAAGAAGTTACTGACCATTTGCAGACTTTATGTCCTTTTATTTCTGAAGATAAAAGGCAGGAATTTCTCACTGGGCTCAAACATGCCCAGGATATCTCCAAATTCTCCAACCGTGCAGCTTTCGACTCCTTTGAATGCGTAAGCAGAGCCTCAGCTATTGCCATAGGTGCACGTAGGATTGCTTGGCTTCAAGCATCTGATTTGGAGATCTGGGTTCATGATGAATTGGGAAATATCCCTTGTACAGGTGAAAACCTGTTTGGTAAGGATTGGCAAGCAAAAGCCAATCAGATGGATGCTGAAAATTCTGCTTTGGATAGACTATCCAAATCTACAGCTGCTCCTGCTAAGAAAAGGTTGTTCAAGAAAACATCTTTTTCTAAGAAGGGAAGATTCTATCCTGCTTATGGTCAGCGGGCATCTTCTGCAGCTCAGTTCCCTTCCAAACGTCAGCAATCCTCCAAACAGAGTAAAGCAAAGGCTGCGAGGCCTGCTCCAGCCCAGCAACCTCAGCCCCCTCAGGGCCTTTGACTTTCTGCTAGAGAACTTAGCCTTCCTGGCTCTAGAAGGACCAGAGCCCTCCAACATTCCAGGAAGGTTATGTCACTTTGCTCCCAGATGGGGGCAAATTACAGCAGAGCATTGGACACTCTCCATCATAAGAGAGGGGTACAAGCTTCATTTTTCAAGCTTGCCCCCTCTCACAAGAGTGCACCAGTTCAATTCTCCACCCTCCCTCCTCAACCTGTTCGAGCAGGAGGTTGCCACTCTTCTTGCCAAGGGGGCCATAGAGGAAGCACCTTTTCAACAACAGGGCACAGATTTCTACTCCCCCTATTTTCTTATTCTAAAGAAAACAGGGGACTTCAGACTAATCTTAGATCTCAGAGAGTTGAACAGATTCCTAGTCAAAGAAAAATTCAAGATGGTTTCTCTAGGAACTCTGCTGCCATACCTTCAGGATTGGCTTTGTTCTCTAGATCTCAAGGATGCGTACACTCATGTTCTCATCCATCCATCTCACAGAAGGTTCCTTCGGTTCCTTTTTCAAGAACAGCACTATCAATACAAAGTGCTCCCTTTTGGTCTGGCCTCTGCACCAAGGGTGTTCACAAAATGCATGGCAGTGGTTGCTGCTTTTCTGCGCACCCTGGGAATATTCGTCTTCCCTTACCTGGACGACTGGCTCATTCGAGCTCCCACTCAATCAGAGGCCAGGACTTCTCTCACCTGCACAATGCGTATCCTTCAGTATTTAGGGCTGGTAATAAACATCCCAAAATCCAATTTAATCCCTACTCAGTCTCTGGAGTTTATAGGGGCGTTGCTGGATACCACAAGAGCAAGTGCCTCTCTTCCCCAGGCCCGTTGCCTTCGCTTGGTGCAGTTAGCTTCTCAAGCAGAGTTGAAACCTCTACTAACTGCTCGAGAGATGTTACAGTTGCTAGGCCACATGGCATCCACCGTACATGTGGTACCATATGCTCGCCTTCACATGAGAGCAGCTCAGTGGACTTTATCCACCCAATGGACCCAGGCAGTAGGCTGCCTGTCAGACAAAATAGCAAACAGAAGTCGCCTCATTTTGTCCCTCCAGTGGTGGAAGTCCCCTCAAAACTTGTTGCTGGGGTCCCCCTTTCAACAACCTCTACCCCAAGCAACTCTTACAACAGATGCTTCTCCAATGGGCTGGGGAGCTCATCTTCAGGACCTCTCCACCTAGGGCATCTGGTCCCCACAGGAGCCTTGTCTACATATCAATCTCTTGGAACTCAGAGCAATCTTCCTTGCTCTGGGAGTTTTCCACACCCTGCTCAGCCACAAGACAGTCCTTATCCACACGGACAATCAGGTAGCCATGTTCTATGTAAACAAGCAGGGAGGAACTGGCTCTCTGTCGCTTTGCAACGAAGCTCTGCGACTGTGGGCTCTCGCCAGAGAGCATAACATTCATCTTCTGGCAGTTTATCTTCCAGATGTTCAAAACACTTGGGCGGACAGACTCAGTTGAGTTCTGCTTCCACATGAGTGGTCCCTACATATGGACCAGGTATCCAAAATTTTTCGAATTTGGGGAACCCCGGACATAGACCTCTTTGCAAGTCCGTGGAATGCCAAACTTCCCCGGTTCTGTTCCAGAATGCCGGCTCAGGGGGCTCAGGCAAGGGATGCTTTCCTCCTTCACTGGGGTCAAGACTTCCTGTATGCCTTTCCACCCATTCCCCTAATTCCCAAAACCCTGTTCAAGCTTCAGAGAGACAGAGGCCACATGATTCTCATAGCTCCACATTGGCCACGGCAAGTGTTGTACCCTCTGCTTCTACATCTCTCTCAAGCTCCCTCCCTAGAGTTAGGGTCTGCTCCAGACCTCCTCTCTCAAGAGGACGGAAGGTTATGGCATCCCAATCCCCAGTCTCTACATCTCAGGGCTTGGTTGCTGAAGGCCTAGATCTCCAGGTTCTTCATCTTTCTCAACAAGTGAAAGATGTTCTTCATGCTTCCAGAAAACCTTCCACTAGACGTTCTTACACTTTCAAGTGGAAGAGGTTTACCATCTGGTGTTCTGAAAAGGGTCTTAACCCCCGTGCCATACCTCTGGAATCATTGCTGGAGTATCTCCTTCATCTGTCTAATGCAGGCCTTAAGACAAATTCAATAAGGGTCCATTTGAGTGCTATTGCAGCTTTCCTTAGGCCTCTAAATGGACAACCTATTTCCTCTCATCCTCTTGTAGCAAGATTCATGAGAGGTCTCCTTTTAACAAAGCCTCCCATTAGAGCACCCCGGTGGCATGGGACTTAAATTTGGTTCTTGGTCAGCTTATGAAGCCGCCTTTCGAACCTTTAGCTACCACCTCCTTGAAATACCTTTCTTAGAAAGTTATCTTTCTCATTGCAATCACATCTGCACGCCGCATCAGTGAATTGCAAGCACTAGTAGCTAATCCACCTTATACAAGGTTCTATCATGACAAGGTGGTTCTTAGGACTAATCCACACTTTATGCCTAAAGTGGTCTCGCCTTTTCACCTCAACCAGGAGGTCTACCTACCTGTCTTTTTTCCAGGACCTCATGCATCAGGTGCAGAGAGGAACCTTCATACCCTGGACTGTAAAAGAGCTTTGGCCTTTTACTTACAAAGGACACAGGAACATAGAAAGTCTTCCCAACTCTTTGTTGCCTTTGATCCTTCTCATTTTGGACAACCAGTCTCCAAGAGAACACTTTCCAACTGGATTGCCTAGTGCATTTCTTTCGCCTATCAGAGCAAGAACCTTTCTCTGGAGGGCCATGTCATAGCGCACAATGTCAGAGCCATGGCAGCCTCAATGGCTCATCTGAACTCTGTATCTATCGATGACATCCGTCGAGCAGCCACTTGGGCCTTGGTTCATACCTTCACAGCCCATTACTGCTTGGACAAGGACTCCTGCCGGGATGCCTTGTTTGGTCAGGCTGTTCTTAAACACCTGTTCCATACTTAATCAACTCCTACCCACCATCCCTCATGGCATGCCAGAGATCCAGGTGGGGAAGTGCAGCCCTGTTCCAGGGACACACAACTTATGGGCTCTCTCCCTGGCATCTAAAGCTAGGGAGTCCCCATATGTGAAGACTCATTCCTGCTTGTTCCTGGAGATAGCACAGTTACTTACCTGTAACAGGTGATCTCTGGGAACAGCAGCAATAAGTCTTCACAACCCACCCACCTCCCCTAGGAGTTGTCTCTCTCTCTCTTTCCTTTCCCTCTCTCTCTTTGTCTCAGCTCTAAAACTTAACTGAGGAGAGACAGTTGGGAAAGGCGGGAAGGCAGCACGCAGGCGCTGTGGGATGCTCCCAAAAGCTTTCTGATTGGACGCTGGGGAGCGTTCCTGCGCAGGCTCCGTCGGTACCGATGTACCCATATGTGAAAACTTATTCCTGCTGTTCCCAGAGATCACCTGTTACAGGTAAGTAACTGTGCTATATCCACATACTGCCTAAATTTTTCACTTGGTATTCTTTTCCCTGTGACAGAGAGATGTAGTCCATCAGCACAGTATAGTCTCTTGTTGGTCCATCTGTTTCCCCAGTCGCCTATAAATCTGAATCCTTCCTCTTTGCACCAGGTCTGGAGCCATGCACTAAAGCTGTTTATGCGATGTAGCCTTTCCGCCCCCTTACCAAGAACCAGGTAGAACTTCTGAGAATGCTACAGTGTTAACAATGGGCTTTAATTTCTCCCCCAGAGTTTGAAAGTTCCTTTGAACAGTAGTGACACTGTTTCTAGCCAGGTAATTTGTACCCAAGTGGATGACAACATCAATTTTGGAGTGCTCACTTTCAGCGCTAAGTACCTCAACAATTTGATTTGTATTCTTCCTAGCTGAAGAGCCTGGGAGGCATTTGACTATCTTCTCTCCTTTGAACTGTGTTTCCAAGTTGGTGTCTCTGATGATGGAATCACCAAGTAGCAGTAGTTTTCTGTTCCTTGAGTTTTTCTTCATATCTGGTGCTTTATCTGGAGATTGTGATTTGACTGACTCATTTAAGGGCCCTTCAGCTTCCCTGGATTGGGCATCCTCATTTACCAAAGCAGAGAAGGTGTTTTGCAGTGATATCCCATGGTGTACAGGGTGTTTCCTGCATTACAGGACGCAATCTACCAGAGCCTACTTTGATCCATTTGTTCCTGGGATGTTTGATTCTCTGTTGGAGCGGCGGAGGACTTTGTTTGGTTTGTATCGTAGAAGAGGCGTGTTTCATTGCAGCTACTTCTTCCCTTACTAGAATCAATTATTTTTGTATGGCTGCTAACTTGAGGTATATAGGGCAAACTCTTAGGTTCCAGATGATTCGTCTCAGAATGAAGGCACCACAGTTATTGCACTGAATACAAGACATGTGTGGTTCTAGAAGGAGAGGAGAAGGTGGACCTTATACCAAATAAGAGGATAGATGACAATGTATATGACCGCTATATAGGCAATGCAGCCCTGGGGTGGATGGGGTGAGGGGTAGGGTGGGCGGGAACCTAAGTGTTCTTGGCCAGCAGGCCTTACTTGAACTGAGGGCACACTTAGGTTTCTGATTACAGGGTTATACAAGGAAGACAAGTAGACAGAATATTTCCAGAAATGAATGTAAAACCCAGCAGTTAAAGCTTATATCAGCTACAACACTAACAGATAGGTAAAAGATACTGCAGTCAAATGATATATCAGCTACACAACCAACAGGATAGGTAAGAGATACAAAGCTGGAAGCCTATCTGTTTGCAGGAGAAGCTGTAGAGCCCAGGTTCAACCAGGTGGTTGTAAGACCTCCACTATTCAACCAGCCTCTCCCTGTCAGCAAGTTTGCAACCAGCCCCTCCCTGCCAGTAAGTCTGCAGACAATTGAAACAATGCATGCTAAATTAGTCAAACTGAATCCTTAATGTCTGCCTATTATGCAAAGGTCCCTGTAACTTTAACTGATTCCTTTGCTTCTAAAAATTAGGAGACACAGGTATGTCCAGGTCTCTGCAGATCAAATTATTTCTATCCCCCGTGTCCTTGGCCAGCAGGCCTTACTTGAACTGAGGGCACACTTAGGTTTCTGATTAAAGGGCTATACAAGGAAGGTAGAGCCCAGGTTCAACCAGGTGGCTGTAAGACCTCCCTAGTGCTGGAGAGCTTAGAAATCTCAAGAGGTTTTAGAGTAGTTCTCATTGTCATGGATGTTTCTTAGCCTCGCCATCCTCATTCTCTATTCCTCCATTTGTTTCCTGAAGTCAACCTGCAGCCAGAGTTGTCTGGATCAGGCTGTCCGTCTAGGTGATATCAGAAGTTGTAACGGGGTGACAACTTTTGCAACAGAATGGTGGTCATTTTAGAAGCCTTATTCACAATTTGGATGTCTGGAAACAGGCAAGCAAATGCCAAAATCGTGAAGATGTCCCCAGAGCCATTTTACAAATAGCTTTTGAAGAAGTCCCCATCGCGGGGACCTCCAAGTAGGCAAGGGGTGTGATGGAGGTGTGGGTAGGGCAGGGCAATGAACGTAGATGTCCTTGATCAATTTCAGAAACCTTGGATGTCTGTGATCTTGACCAAGTTTAGACCTGTTCCAGGCACAAATAAGCATCAAGAAAGTGATAGCTTGGGCCCAAAAACATCTGGAGAGTGTAGAGAAGATGGCATTCCACTATTCTCAGTAGATTCCACAATCGCAATGTTATTTTCTGGGGGTTTTGATTGATACAATGTTTGTATTTGCACTGCCGCTGATCTCTTAGACATCCCTGGTCTTGAATACTACGCCAGGGGCATCTATGTAGATGCCCCCACTGACATCCATATCGGGCACGTCCATGTTTGTAAAATTATGCCTGAATTTGGACATGCCTGGCTTTTATTTGGATGTTCTGGCTTGGATGCACCAGATTGCACTTGGATGTCCTTTGTAAAATGTGCCTTAATGTTTCCCAGTCAGACTTCTGATATAGGAGCTTTGATACCTGTTGAAAAAATTGAGAAGAAAACTACCTAAGTTTGTTTCTTTTTCTCAGCTGTAATTAAAAAGGCAGTTAATACCTCTGTTCTGATTCCCTTTGTACATAAGAACATAAGATATGCCATACTGGGTCAGACCAAGGTCTATCCAGCCAAGTATCCTGTTTCCAACAGTGGCCAATCTAGGTCATAAGTACCTAGCAGTTTCCCCAAAAGACGCAGGTTCCTCAATGCTTGTATTGGGTTAAGCAGTGATATCCCATGTACCTTTTAATAATGGTTTATGGACCTTTCCTCTAGGAACTTGTCCAAACCTTTTTTAAACCCAGCTACACTAACAGCTTTTACTACATCCTCCGATAACAAATTCTAGAGTTTTATTATACGTTGAGTGAAAAAATATTTTCTCTTATTAGTCTTAAGTAGGTTACCCTGTAGCTTCATTGCCTGTCCCCTAGTCTTTTTATATTCTGATGACGTAAATTGATCTACGTTTACTCGTTCCACTCCATTCATTTATTTATAGACCTCTATCATATCTCCCCTCAGCTGTTTCTTTTCCAGGTTGAAGAGCCCTAACCTTTTTAGCCGCTCTTCATAGGCGTATCCTTCCATCCCCTTTACCATTTTGGTGGCTCTTCTCTGTACCTTTTCTAATAACGCTATATCCTTTTTAAGATACGGTGACCAGAATTGCACACAATATTCAAGGTGCGGTCGCACCATGGAACGATACAGAGACATTATAATTTCCTTTGTTTTATTTTCCATTCCTTTCCTTATGATACCTAGCATTCTATATGCCCTCTTGGCCACTGCTGCACACTGGGTGGAGGGTTTTAACATGTTATCCACGATGACGCCTAAATCTTTTTCCTGGGTGGTGGTTCCCAATGTGTGGAACCTTGCATCGTGTAACCATAGTTTGGGTTGTTCTTTCCTAGGTGCATAACTTTGCACTTGTCCACATTAAATTACATCTGCCATTTGGATGCCTAGTCTTCCAGTTTATCAAGATCCTCTTGCAATTTTCCATAATCCTTATTGGTTTTAACAACTTTAAATAGTTTTGTGCCATCTGCATATTTGATAACCTCACTCGTTGTTACCTTTTCCAGATCATTTATGAATGTTAAAAAGCAGCGGACCCAGCACAGATCCCTGGGGTACTCCACTATTCACCTTTTTCCATTGGGAAAATTGGCCATTTAGCCTTATCCTCTGCTTTCTATCTTATAACCAGTTCCTGATCCACGATAGTATATCACCTCCTAGCCCATGACTTTTTAATTTTGCCAAAAGTCTCTGATGAGGGGCCTTGTCAAAGACTTTCTGAAAGTCCAGTTACATTATATCAACCAACTCACCTTTGTCTACTTGTTTATTCACACCTTCAAAAAAACATAACAGATTAGTAAGACAAGATCTTCCTTGTCTAAAGCCATGTTGGCTGTCTCCCATTAAGCCATGACTATCTACATGTTGAGTAATTTTGTTCTTTAAGATGGTTTCTACCATTTTTCCCGGTACTGACATCCGGCTCACCCCTGGAACCCTTTTTAAAAATTGGCATTACATTGGCGATCCTCCAATATTTCAGGTATTACAGATGATTTTAATGATAGTTCACAGATTACTAATAGCAGGTATGCAATCTCATATTTCAGTTCTTTCAACACCTTTGGATGTATACCATCCATTCCAGATGATTTGCTACTCTTCAGTTTATCAGATAGTTGTAATACCTCTTCCCGGTGTATCAACATTTCTTTCAGTTCTTCTGCAGCATCACCTTTAAATACCACTTCAGTCATGGGTAACATCCCTACATCTTCCTCAGTAAAGACCAGAGCAAATAATTCATTTGGTCTCTCCGCTATAGCCTTGTCCCCTCTTACTGCCCCTTTTACCCCTTTATCATCTAATGGTCCAACTGACTCTCTCACAGGTTTTTTGCTACGAATGTTCTTGAAAGTGTCTTATGCGTTTTTGCTTCCACAGCGAGTTTCTTCTCGAATTCTCTCTTTGCCTGCTTTATCAATGCCCTGCATTTAACTTGCCAGTGCTTGTGCTGTTTCCAGTTTTCGTCATTTGGCTCTTTTTTCCATTTCCTAAAAGATGCTTTTTTGGCATCAACAGCCTCTTTGACCTCACCTTTAAACCATGCTGGAAGTTTTTTGGACTTCCTTCCACTTTTCTTAAAGCGTGGAATACAGCTGGTCTGGGCTTCCAAGATAGTATTTTTAAACAACACGCAAGCTTGCTGTAAGTTTTAACCTTTGCAACTGCTCCTTTTAGTTTTTTCTTTACTATTTTCCTCATTTTATCATAGTCTCCCTTTCGAAAGCTAAAAGGGTAGTAATGATGATTTCCTTACCATTCCTCCTTCATTAATCAAATCAAACGCGATCATGCTATGATCACTATTGCCAAGTGGCCCCAACACCCTTATCTCTTGCACTAGATCTGGTGTTCCACTAAGGACTAAGCCCAAAATGGCTTCTTCTCTGGTCAGTTAATGAACCAGCTGCTCCAAGAAGCAGTCATTTATTTCATCTAGAAACTTTATCTCCCTAGAATGTCCTGCTGTGACACTGACCCAGTCAATACCGGATAATTGAAATCATCCATTATTACTGTTCTGTACCTTTTGTTAGCTTCCCTGATTTCTTTGAGCATTTTATCATCCATTTGTTCATTCTGGCCAGGCGCTCGATAGTACACCCCCACTGCCATTGCCTTCCCCTTTTTACATGGAATTTCAATCCATAGAGATTCTACAGCAAATTTTGTTTCCTGTAGAACTTTAATCTTTTGTGACACAATGCCCTATCTAACAGAGCGCAATCTCTCCACCAATTTGATGAGCTCTGTCATTACGATATAATTTGTAACCAGGTATCAGTGTCCCACTGGTTGTCCTCCTTCCACCATGTCTCTGAGATACCAATCCTAGTTAACTTCTTATTTAGTGCTATATATTCTAACTCTCCCATCTTATTTTTTAGACTTCTAGCATTTGCATACAAGCATTTTAGAGACTGTATTTTATTCATATTAATCTGGTTATCAGTAGGCAGGAGTAATTTGGAATCTTTAAGCTCTGTCTGCTCTGTACTCAAGGGCATTTGGGCTACCTTTGTCTTTATTGGAACTTCTCTGTTGATGTGCCCTAATTTCATTTTTTTGGTAGTATCCTTCAAGGATACATTGTTCCGAACCATGCACTCTTGGGTGACTGTCGGCTTTCCCCTATTATCTAGTTTAAAAGCTGCTTTATCTCCTTTTTAAAGGTTAATGCCTGCAGCCTGGTTCCATCCTGGTTAAGGTGAAGCCCATCCCTTCGGAAGAGCCCTTTCTTTCCCCAGAATGTTCCCAAGTTCCTAACAAATCCAAAACCCTCATCCTTGCACCATTGTCTCATCCACGCATTGAGACTCCGGAGCTCTGCCTGCCTTTTGGGTCCTGCACATGGAACGGGAAACATTTTGGAGAATGCTATCCTGGAAGTTTTGGATTTCAACTTCCTACCTAAAAGCCTAAATTTAGCCTCCAGAACCTCCCTACCACATTTTCCTATGTCATTGGTACTGACATGTACCAAGACAGCATACTCCTCCCCAGGACTATCTAAGAACTTGTCTAGGTGGCGCGTGAGGTCTGCTACCTTCGCACCAGGCAGGCATGTTACCAAGCGATCCTCATATCCACCAGCCACCCAGCTATCTACATGCCTAATCAAATCACCAACTATAATGTCTGTCCTAACCCTCCCCTCATGGGCACAAGGCCCTGGAGAAACGTCCTCAGTGTGAGAGGGTTTTACATCACCTGGAGGACAGGGCCTAGCTATAGGATCACTTCCTGCCACACCAGGGTGGTGCTCTCCTGTCACGTGACCTCTCTCCTCCATGGCAACAGGGATGCTGCCAGACTGGAGGTGGGACTTCAGGACTATATCCCTGTAGGTCTCATCTATGTACCTCTCTGTCTTCCTTATGTCTTCCAAGTCTGCTACTCTTGCCTCTAGAGATCTGACTCGTTCCCTGAGAGCAAAGAGCTCCTTGCACCTTGTGCACACACGTAAGATCCCTCACCAATTGGAAGAAAATCATACATGTGACATTTGGTGCAAAAGACTGGAAAGCCCCCATCTCGCTGCTGGACTGCTGTCTGCATCTTCACTTTAAGGTTGCATTTAGATATTTAAGTTCTTTACTTACTAAGGGTTCCTTATCGGTCCTACAGTTCAGTCCTCCACCACTGGGTAGTGCACCTCCTCCTGCAACATGGAGACTGGACAAGTCAAACTTGTGACATCACCGGGTATATCCTGCTGGTCTTCTCCCATGATCCCCCAGTGTGTCCAGTCTCCATGCAGCATGAGGACATAGTGAGCCTAGGTGCTGGGCTCACTTGAGAAGCAGTTTAGGAGCAGTTAGTCAGGATTTGATTTACCTTGCATTTCTTTTGCCCTTCTTTAGGTATAATCCTGTAAATTGAATTCATTTTCATTTTCATTTTCATTTAATTTCATTTACTTTTACTTTATTTATTTTCACCTAGTCTGCCTTAGTGTAAAGGGGGGTTCTGTCCCTTTTCAAAGTTCACGCTGCCAGCTAGCCTCTCTGCTTGGGATTCTTCGGTCTCTGTGCCCGGTGATGATCTCTCCCCCAGGACTGTACGGGGGAGAGCTCTGTGGAACACCTGCATTTTGGCAGTGTCCATGTGGCAGATTCCCATCGCGGCGGGAGCCTCAGGCCGTTTGAGGTTCTTTAGCCGGTGGGCCGGGGCTCGCAGCGTCTGCTACTTCTGGTGGCGCGAGGCAGCAGCGTGTCTGGACAGCTCTTCACCCCGCAGCTACAGCGGGGTAACTGCTGCATCCCGACGCCACAAGGGAGTCTCTTGAGTCCGCATGGAGGGGCTCTGAGCTCTTGCCGCCTCTGTGGTGTTTGGCGCCAAACGGGCCTGCTTCGGATTGGCGCCATTTTCTCGGCAGGGCTGAGGCCTCGTGGCGGAGAGCGGAGCAGCCCCGCGTTTGAGCAGACGACGCTGTTCCAAGCGGCTACACCCAGATAAGGACTTCCTTTTGCTGTTACTTTTAATTTTAATTCTAATTTTAATTTCCTTTTAATTTTAATTTCCTTTTAATTTCATGATAGTTTATAGTTCTTTGACTGCAATGTGATTGGTTTGGGTTTTACTTCTTGGGGGGTGCCTTTACCTTTGTATGCATTCTGGCAGTTAGCGACGTCTTTCAGCAGCAGGTTTCCGTGCTAGGATTTGGCCATTCAGGGTCATCGGCAGCACAACCACCTACAAATTGAGCCCTTTCTGAAATTGTCATTTACATAAGGATGCTATTTCCATGTTTATACGCTTGGAAATTGTGCAGACAGCCTCTAAATGTCATTATGCCATCTGCAAATTTGATCGCCATGCTTGCTGATCTCTTTTCCAGATCATTTCAGTGCAGTAGATGTTACCAGTAGATGATGCCAGTTCCAGTGCAGATCACGAGACATTCCACTATTTACGGGTCTCCTGTGAGAAAACTGGCCATTTAGTCCTGTTGTGTTCCTGTTTTTGATCCATTTCCCATTCTATAATAGCACACCATCTCCTTCCTCAGGAGAAGTTCATAAGGGGCTTTGTCAAGTACCTTCTAAAACATCCAGATACATATCATTTGGCTTACTCACATGTTTATTAACCCTTTGAAAAGACAGCTTGGTGCTGCTTTTCAGAACAAGTTCTATCATTTAACTGGCACTGAACTCAGATTCATTGGTCTGTAGTTTCCAAGATCGCCTTTGAAGCTCTTTAAAACAAAAAAAAACCAATTAGTGTTACATTAGTAACTCTTCAATCTTTAGAGATCATTAATACTAATGTTATGATTGAGTCTGGCTGATATTATGAATGATCACTATTAGACAAAAATTAGCTAGGTTAAGACACTTTGATTTTGTTTTCTGCACTATGTTATCAGAGCGCAGCTTGCCCATTTGGCGGGAACACTGCCCATCTGGGCCATCTGGGGAAAGGCCCCTGCTGGAGATCATGAGAAGTGTTGCTGGATGGCACAGTCCGGGGCTTAGTGTTCCAGGGTCCTGGAAGGGTTGATAGCGGCAGTCAGGCCTCCCTGTCTTTGCTATGACGGTCACCTAGGTTCAAGCGTCCTGTGTTTTGGGTGACAGGAGTGGGACACCTGGACATGTGGTGCTGGATGTTGGATAGGCTCATACTTCTTAGGTGCACTCTCCTTGAGTGCGTCTGCATGTCCGTGTTCCGTCTGTGATCTCATGCTCAGGTGATTGTTGCAGCAATGACAGAGATCGCTTGGGATATCGTGAGCGGGGTTGTCATGGTGTTGCATGGGGTTGCCAATGCAAGACAGGGCCATCCTGAGGAGTTTGGGCCTCAGTCATCAGCTTTCCCTTCGGTGGCCTGGCTGTCCAGGAGGCTCCGGTCCAGTTCTTCTCTGCCTCTTCTCAATGTGGGCAGGGGGGCTGGCAGATCTGGAAATTCACGTCCACTGCACGTTCTACTGTTTTACCTCTGTCTTGGGGTTCTGAGGTCATATATTCCCAATCATTTGTTTGGTGGGGTGCTGCTGTCTGTTGTGCAAGACAAGGTGGTCAACAGTCGGAGGCTGTCGTCTATTCCCCTTACCCCTGAAGGTGCTCACAATTTAAGTTTTTTGTACCTGCGGAGGTGTATGTTGTTAAAGGCTAGCAGGCGCACCTGTGGGACCAGAATCCTTGGTTCTTCTGACCTTCCGTTGAGGTGCGCGTGTGGGGTTTACTCCCTTGGTCAGCTAGCAACTTGCTTCACCCATTGGGCTTTCCCTTTCCTCAAGGCATCGTTGCGTCCCACTTCTTCGTGGGGGCTCGCCGCAGGGCCTGGAGTTATGCTCAGCCGGTTCCAGCCAGGGCTGAGTCCCTGGGGGGAGGCTCCGATCCTAACGATACAGGGAGTGCTGGGATCCGTTCAACCAGGTTCCTTTGGGCCCAGCGTACGTCGTCTTTTGCTGGCCGGTTTAGGTCTTCGGGTCGTGGCGGTACTCCGAGAAGACCAGTAGGCTGCACAGTGCTTGTCTTGGAGCAAGCGCGGGATATCTGTAGGTTCATATTCAAAGCCGTCCGGTTACATGTCCCTCCATTGTGGAATGCTGTACTAGTAGGCATACTTCATATGCTGGGCTTACAAGTTGGCTTCCGCGCTGCTCGGCATCAGCCAAGGTGACTGCCGGTTTAGGCTGTGGAGTCAGCCTGGAGGAGGGGCCTTGCGTTCTCTGGACAATGCCCTGTTCGGTTGTGTGCCTTGTGGCCCTTATGGAGTTGTAAAAAGGAAAAAAAAAAAAAAAAAGAATAATCAAACAGGAAAGCCTTCCTAATTGTCCTCACTTCTTTTTTATAAGGTTCTGTCCCTTTCTTCCGGGAGCTTGGCCGGAGCGTGGTTAGACTCAGCTACATTTTGGGGATCCTTTATGTACAAGGCGTTTTAGTGTACGCAGCACGCCCAGTGTTCCATCGTCTGACTGGAACGGTACGCGGTACGTCATCCGTGGCAGGCGTTCACGGACACGGTAGCGGATCGAGCGCTGTAGGTGCTGTCTGAGATCTCCGGGATGGTGGCCTATTTCGATCGGCAGGGTGGAGTCGGTCGGGTGGTCAGGGTGGCCCGAGCGAAGGGACAGCGTGCGCGGTTGAAGCCTTGGCGGCCTGCGTTTCGGTGGGGACACTGTGGTGGCGAATGTCCTTAGTGGGGTCCGAGTGTTTGCCGGAGGAGTGAGATTGCATCAGGCGGTGTGCGCGCCGCGTGTGCTCAGATGCGGTCAGCCCATATTGGACCTCATGGCGACCTGTCAGTCTGCGGCGACGGGTCGATGTTTAGCAGAGGACATATGAGGCTACTGGATAGCGTCGATGCATTGGTACGGGGCCGTGGCCCGGTCCATTCTATGCCTTTCAGAGGTCATAGTGAAAATGGCTGACTGGGTCTGGTTGCTAAGATATGTGCTCTTCATTATTTATTTATTTATTTATTTAACAGTTCTTCTATACCGCGCTTTTCAGATCAGTGCGGTTTACATTCAACATCAACTATACAACACAGGCATTCTGAGTTGTAAACTTTACAATAAACAGGGAAATCAACATGGAAACAACTGGGGAAACTATCTACATTGTATTTACACTATTACCTTTTTCAAGCAGGGTCTATCTACATCTTATTTACTTTTGAAGGATCGGTGGGTTAGCCTTTTTCATACTGAGTCTGATTGTTTAGGTGTGGTGCGTGATTGTCTGAGGGGCAACATGTATGATTACTGAGGCTGGATTCAGGGTAGTATGTGGTGAATAGGTGGTGCTTTAATGCTTTCCTGAATTGGATTAGGTGGGTGATGTTTCGTATATAGGTGGGGAGGGCATTCCATGCTCTAGGTGCATAAATTGTAAAGGCTCTGTTTGTTGTTACTTTCGTGCATTTCGTTGTTGCCTTTGGGACCTCGAGGGTGTTTTGCGTCGTGGGTCTTCTGTTTCTGTTATGTGGTACTTTGTGTATCATCTTGCTGATAGCTGTGGGAGTCAAAGTGTTTAACGCTTTGAAGGTCAAGGTTAGGACTTTGTGGAGGATTCTTGCTTGAACAGGTAACCAATGGAGGTTCATCAGTACTGGCGTTATGTGCTCTCTCCGTGAGGCCCCTGTTAGTACTCTCGCAGCAGTGTTCATTGCGAGCTGGAGTGGTGCTAGTGTTGATTGGGGGAGACCGTGTAGGATTACGTTGGCGTAGTCAAAATGTGGTAATATTAATGCTTGATAGATCGATCGGTAGTCGCTGAAATCTAGTAGTGGTCGGAGATGTTTTAAAGTCCTTATTTTCATGTATACTGTTTTTACGGTGTTTTTTATGTGGGTTTTCAGATCCAGGTGTTGGTCCAGAGTAATGCCAAGGTAGCGGATTGTTGATTTGGTTTTCAGTTCTGTGTCGCTGATTTTTAAGGAGGGTGGAGGGGTGAAGTCCTGGTTCCTTGAGATGAAAAGGACATCTGTTTTGCTGTAGTTGATTCTTAAATTTTGTGTGTTGAGCCATTCTGCTACTGCCTCAAAACAGCTTGTTAGAGGGAAGAGGTCTGGTTGGTTGGTCCTGAAAGGGATGTATAGCAGGATATCGTCTGCGTAGGCTATACAGTTGACCTTGAATGAACGTGCTAGGGCACATATGGGCTGCATGTAGATGTTAAACATCAATGCAGATAGAGAAGAACCCTGTGGCACGCCCTGGTTTTGCAAAAATGGTTCAGAGGTTGTGGAGCCAGACCTTACATGTTGCTATCTATTGGTCAAGTATGACTTGCACCACTCTAGGGCTGTCCCTTGAATTCCTTTTTCGCTGAGGCGTTGTATGAGGATCTCGTGGTTCACAGAATCGAAGGCCGCTGCAATGTCGAGGAAGATGAGAGCGTATCCCTGGTGAATTTTGTCTGTTCCGGAGACTAGGTCGTCAAGTAGGGTGGTGAGGAGGGTTTCCACCCCGTGTGCTTCTCTGAACCCATGCTGGGAGGGGTCCAGTGGGGCTTCAGTATCAATATGCTGTTGAATTTGGCGCTGTACTAACTTTTCAATTACTTTGGCAAGCATGGGGATACTTGAAATTGGCCTGTATGATTCCACCTTCGTTGGGTCCAGCTTGTTATTCTTCAGCAGTGGTCTGATTGATGTTTGTTTCAGGCTCTGTGGGAAAGATCCGGTTGTGAGGGATTGGTTTATTAATTCGCTCAGATATTGGCTTAAGTCACATCGCAACTCCTTTATCCATAGAGCTGGGCATGGGTCGTTGGGTGCAGTAGTAGGGTTGATTGCAGCGATGGTGTCTTCAATCTCTCTGCGTGATATTTTGTCAAAATTGGCTAGTGGTGATGGTTGGGGTAAGTTATGCTGAAGGGTGTTGTTTGCGGAGCTCGAAGTTGCACCAGCATGGGTCACTCCTGGTTGTAGATAGTTGGTTGAGGTTGCGCCAGTCTGGATTATTTTTGTTTGTAAGTAGTTAGAGTATGCTTGAGGTTGTGGCATATGTGATTGGTCTGTGGGAGGTTCTTTTATGAGGGATTTTACTATATTGAAGAGGTCGTGGGGCTTGTTTAACGATCGCTTCAGGATGTCGGAATGATATTGTTTCCGCTTCTTTGTTAATTCATCACGGTGTGCTTTTAGGTGAGTGATGTAAGTACTTTGTGCTTCGGTAGAGCGAGTCCGATGCCATCTTCTCTCGAGCTTGCGCAGGCACTGGAGTGAAGTTCGGAGGTCCTTGGTATACCATGGTGCGTGTTCTCTTTTCTTTTTTGTTTTATGTGTGGCTGGTATGCATGCGATGGTCTTGAGGCTCTCGTCCCATGTGGACACCATCGTATCTAGGTCGTGCGGTATATTGTTGAGAAGTGGGAGGATCTTCCCTCGAATCTCTTCTTTATCAAAGGGGCGGAAGTGCTTCAGCGAGGTTTCGTGGACAGCGTTGGTTTTGTGGGAGTCTTGGTTGTAGGTGTTAATAGGTAACTGGAACTTGAGTAGGCTATGGTCAGACCATGGCACAGGAGATATGGTTAGTAGCATTGGTTCAGTGGTATCCATATCTTTCTGTGGGGCAAAGATCAGGTCAAGTTTGTTTCCCTTGATGTGAGTTGGACTATTGACTAGCTGATCGTACCCTAGTTCTTGTAGTGCTTCTAGGAAGGCAGTGGCTTGCGATTCCTGTAGCGTAGGAAGGTTAAAGTCGCCTAGAATCCAGTTTTGGGATCGTGGTCTTTTTGAGTTGCAGGCAAGGCCAATTATTGTTGCGAGATCCTCTGAAGATGGTGTTGGTGCTCGGTATAGTAGGTTGATTGTGCATGTGTCATTTGTTATAGTAAGGGAGTCCAGGTGAGCTGTGCTGGTTGCATTACACATCTGGAAGCATAGGGCAGTTTTGGCCAGGATGAGTGTTCCGCCTCCTTTCTGGTTGGTTCTATGGCATGCATAGACTGAGAATCCTGTGGGTAACATCTGATTGATGATTGCATTGTCACATTCCGATAGCCAAGTCTCTGTGATCAAGAGGATGTCAAGATCGAGGGATGTGACCAGATCGGTGATTATCGGCCATTTAGTACGTATTGATCTGGCGTTGATGAGTGCACACTTCAGGTTATGTTGCTGTTGCTGACGGTCTAATTGTGACTTCTTAATGTGTTGAAGTGGGATGTGTAGCAGATGTGAGTAAGGCGTTTCTTTGGGTTCTCTAGGGGAGTGTTGATGATTCTCCGTCCATCTCCTCCCATCACTGCGGAGTATTGGGATGTGGTTGGTGCTTGTGTGAAAGGCGTGGGATGTGTGGGGGAGCCAGGTGGCTAGGTGTAGAAATGCCAGGGCTAGTAGTGGATGCATCTTGTGGTTGGCCTCGTGGAGAGATGGATAGTATGTGAGCTGTTCTTTGCTTGGTAGATAGATAGATAGATAGTAGGGTCTGGTGCTGACTACTGTGGAGGCTACCAATGGTGTCTAAACTTACTGCCTGACATTGAGTAGTTATTTGGAACAATGTGGCAGCAAGCAAGACATGAAACAGTACAGCAGCAAGCAAACACTGAAGTAATGTGGCAGCCAGCAGATAATGAGATAATGTAACAAACAGTAGAGACTGGGACAGTAACTGTGAGATAATGTAACAATCAGTAAGCCATGATACAATGTTGCAGTATCCTGCCTGCAGCTGCTACAATCAGTGTATAGGACTGCAGTTGATAACCTATATATAGTACGGTTAGGATCAGTGTACATATAAGGTACAGTTAAGATGATAGTAAGGCAGATGCAAAGTTGTACGTTTTTTATATTAAGGGAAATGGGAATTGGTTACTGGCAGCAATATAGGATATGCTACTGACAACAGTATAGGATATGTGTGTTAAGTGGAATCATAATAGTCAGATCGTTTTGCAATGTTATACTTGCTATGATCGATGTGAAAAGTCTGCTGAGGGTGGAAGCGAGCTCGACCCGAGGGGAGCTCCAGCTACTTGTATCGTGCTTGCTTGAGCTCTCGGCGTGTCTCTGGGTTCCGTTGGAGGTTTTGTTCGGGACGGCAGGTCCTGCAGCTTCTTATTTAGCCCCAAGCCGTTGTAGAGTAGCAGTGGATGCAAGGACGTTGGTTGAAAGACGGTGGAGGCGGAGCGGATGATCGCCGGTGCTCAGTCCCTCCTGGGAGAGCTCAGCTGCTGAATTGAGGGGGTTTTGGTGTCTTCACAGCTTCAGCGACTGGTAGAAGAAGGTGTTGTGTAAGGGGGGGCCTTCAGAGGCCGCCGCCTAAGGGCCACGCCAAAGGGCCCTCTGGCGAGGCCCTCAGGCGCGGGCCCGACAGGCGCGGGTCCGCCTGGTGGCGGGTTTCTTTAAAGGAGCTGGTGCTCCTCCTCCCACAACCCCGATTGGGTTGGAGGTGTGCTGCCGGGATCGCCTCTCACCGGGGGCAGAGGAAGATGGCTGTTCCTCCCGCCGGCCACGGGTTTCTTTAAAGGAGCTGGTACTCCTCCTCCCACAACCCCGATTGGGTTGGAGGTGTGCTGCCGGGATCGCCTCTCACCGGGGGCAGAGGAAGATGGCTGTTCCTCCCGCCGGCCGCGGGTTTCTTTAAAGGAGCTGGTGCTCCTCCTCCCACAACCCCGATTGGGTTGGAGGTGTGCATTAGTCAGTGGGGACCATTACCAGTGTATTCTGCAACATTTGCGTGAGCTTGCATAATCTTTACTTGCAACCAATCGAAATACCTGTCCAAAACCAGTTGATGCAGTCACTACTTAAATTTGCCTCGCTTGACAGTAAAAAAAAAAAAAAAAAAAAAGACATTTATTTTATACCGATAGGTCACTCACAGCATATTTGGCGATTCCTCGTCCTGGTGTTAATCATGCAGATAATTTCTGCTCTAGTTGTGGTGATGTAACTTTTACATCACAAAAATGGCATATGACTGTGGCGGTTTGGAAAGCCTACAATTTATATTTTGGCTGCAGAATAAAAGATCAGGATAAAAGCTAGGCGCCACACATATGCTGCAATACATGTGTAGCAGATCTCAGGCTGTGGATGGATGGGAAAAGACCATCAAAGTCTTTTGCGGTTCCAATGATCTGGAGAGGGCCCATGGATCACGTCGGCGATTGCTACTTCTGCATGGTTCCTCCAATTTCGGAGGGCATATCCAGGTGATGTAAGCGGTTGGCCTACTGGCATTGCATTGTGGGCGTGGCTACCAGAGTCTCCTTTCTTTTTTGTCACACCATATAAGACTCCACATCTTCTGAAACAACGCTGGACTCTGGGGCACTTGACACCCTCTTATATGCCCTTGGTGGATCACGCTTGGTTTATTGCAACTCATTGCTTCGCTGCATTCCACATTCTCAATTAAAAAGACTCCAACTGGTCCAGGACATAGCTGTAGAGCTACTTTGTGTTGCAAAGAATAAAGCCCTTAAGAGGTGTGACAAATAGGGTGTTTGACGCTGGTGGTTTTTTTCCATTTCCCTCATTTTGCTTCCCACCTCTGTCTGGATGGACCTCGGTTCCGGTCTCCCTCGTGGAATCCGGCTGTGCCTGTTTAGTTGTCGGTTTGGGACTTACGCAAGAACACTTTGCTTGTAACCTGTGTTCCTTGGACCTTAGGTGAGGTTCCGTCGCTTTCTGGGAGGTCTCTTCACTGCCTGTCCCTCCGTGGAGGCGGGTTCTGCGGGAAAGCAGCGGTTGCTAACACTTGACACCCTGGTGGGGTCGAGAGCCAAGGGGGAGCTCAAGCGGATTTTTCAGGCGGAGCTCCGGTAGCCTTCTCAGTAGGTCTGTTTCTAGGGCGTTCAGTGTGTTTGCGATGGCGAGTTTGTCTTTCTGAAGCACTAGCGCTGCTTGGGGCAGAGTTCTGTGCTGTTTTCACCAGTGAAGAGGATCCAAGTGGGCTCTCGGTCGTGTCTTCCTGGTTGGCTTACCGCCTGTTGACGTGAGGAGCGGGCTGGGGTCGGTGCCTGCTCTGTTCGTTTAGGGGCCGAGCCGACTGGATAGGTCCCTCCCAATGATTACTGCTTTGGTACATCCCAGTGGTGGAGGACTGAACTGTAGGACCGATAAGGAAATGGAAATTACACTTACCTGGTAATTGATGTTCCTTGAGGGAGTACAGTTCAGTCCTCATTCCCGCCCGGGGATGGATGTTTCAGACGCGAGGCATCAGTTCCGAGTATGCTTTCGGATCCTAGAGTCGGCAACGGGCTCTGATTGGCAGGTAATCGCGAGAGCAACCTTTTCTGCCTATACTCTTCCTTAGTTCTCCTTCCTTCTAGCTTTGTGTCTTCCGCTGTTTGGTGCACAGGGGGACAGGGGCACGGAGGAGGGTGTTTTCGGCCTTTCTTTTTGGGGCCCTGTGATTTTAAAGTTGAAGTTTGAGCATAGCTTTGTATTTAGTACTTTAACTGGTTGTTTGTTTGCTCCTTTGAGTCTGCTTTGACAGTAGGTCACTGGGGGATCATGGGAGAAGACCAGCAGGATATACCCGGTGATGTCACAAGTTTGACTTGTCCAGTCTCCATGTTGCAGGAGGAGGTGCACTACCCAGTGGTGGAGGACTGAACTGTACTCCCTCAAGGAACATCAATTACCAGGTAAGTGTAATTTCCATTTGCTGGGGATACTTATACTAATAAAACTATACCTAATATGTTTAATGTACTTTGTTTACCTGAAATTTAATTAATCTCAGATCCTTAATGTATGCTGATGAGAATAAACAGCTGCACCTGAGAGTGAATATGGCACCTCCTTTCCTTTAAGAGGTTTAAGCACCTATAAAGCTATGATTATCCCAGGAGTGGGTGGGTGGGTGTTGGGGAAGGAGGGAGGGAAAAAGAGTTATTGAAAGCTGGCTGCTACACAGTACCCTGTCCTTTGTTTCTAAGGTAATCTGGGACCAATCTCCAGGGGGAGTCCCACAGCCCTTGCTTGGATAGAGGGAGTCTTGGTTTCTAAATCTAACCAGAAAGCTCTCCTCTGTGTTTTAAATTTAAACTAGGCCCTTACTGAGTATTAAATTTAAACTGGAAGCTCTCTGCTGGGTTCTAAGTTTAACTAGAAAGCTGCTCTCTGTTTTAAATTTAAACTGAAAACTCTTTGCTGCTACTAGCCCCTGACCGATTTAACAAATACACTCTGGTTTCACAGATTAATCAGCTTTAATCTAAAGAATTCCTTTTCCTTTTCCCCCAAGATTTAGAAAAATTCCCAGAAGTAATAGTTACAATTGCAGATCTTTCTCCAGAAGTAGCAGTCCCCTTTTGTAGTCCTTCAAGACTTGTGCAGTCCTTTTTGCTTGATCTCCTGTTAGTGGTGTATGCAACAGTTTGTGTAGTCTTAAGCAAAAAGATAATGTTTTTTTGTAACTGAATTGTGTAATCTAGTGTGTTCCCTGTATTGTATACCTCAAAGCTACAATAGGATAAGATCCCCTTAAATATATTTAATTGTTTTTTTTCACACATAATCAAAAATTTGAGTTAATTATGCCTTCATTTTTCCTTTCAAAAATAAAAATCTAATTCAGTCCTCTAATTGGCGACTCAGTCTGTATAGCAAGATTAAATAGTGAGATGGTGGAGATCCAGCACCTCAACAGTGCAGTTATTTCAAACAGTTGCTTTTTCCCCTCTTTAAAGTTCTGGGATTAAAAGATAGAGAAATCCAAAACTCTTAACAGCAAAAAAAAAAAAAAAAAAAAAGACTTCTAAAATGAGAAATATCCCCTTCTGTAAAAATAACCCAGTATTTTAACCAGCAATATAAAAATATAACAGCAAAATCACTTTTTTCCCCCAAAGATCTCAAGCAGAGCACTTGTCAAAAATTCCAGAAAACTGCCTTAATCTGAAATGAGCCCCTCTAACAATGGCGAGATAAAAGTCCTGCAGGAAAGAAAATGAAATGTGGAATCTTGATGAACTAAAATGTGTGATGTGGAATAGTACAGCAGGGAGGAGGAGGGAGGGAAAGGACTATACTAACATCCACCTGGATGGCATGAAGAGAGACAGTGAAACACCAACAGAAATTAGAAGGGATAACAAATGTGGTAACAGGAATAATAGGACATTTTAATTAACCCAGTTATGAATGGGTAGATGTCTCATCAGGACATGCTAGGAAAGAGGAGTTTCTGTTTTACATAAATGACTGTTTCATGGAGCAGTTGGTCCTGGATCCAATGGAGAAGGGCGGAGGGGTACTTTAGATTTAGTCCCTACTGGAATGCAGAACCCTGGTGCAGGGGGTAATAGTGGTGGGATTGATTGGCAACAGTGGTCATAACACAACAAAATTTATCATGATGACTGTAACAATACTAAAGAAAAGTACTGCTATGGTATTTAATTTTAAAAAGAGAGGACTATGATAAAATGAGGAAATTAGAAAAAACTAGGAAGAATGGTTGCAAAATTAAGAGTTTATTAGAGACATGGACACTGATTAAAAATACTAGGTTGGAAAAAGAAATCTGAGCCATAAGTACTACGGAAGCACAGACTAGATGAATTTCATACATTATAAAAGGTCAAAGAAAGACCAAACAATTAATGGCATAGTTACAGGATGACGTGAAAGAGGTAATTAAACAGAAAGCAGATCCAAATTATGAAAATAGAAAGAGCATAATCACTAGCAAGTTAGGTATAAAATGTTAATGAGGAAAGCCAAAGAGAATTTAAAAAGAAGCTTGATGCTGATGCAAAAAGCTCATAATATAATTTTCTTTCAAGTACTTCAGTAGCAGGAAGCCTGTGAGGAAGTCAGTTGGACCAGAAGATGACAAAGGGATCAGTGCAGAAAGCCCGCACTAGAGCCAGGTGCTAAAACTTTAGCACAGGGTTTCCAAATACAGGTTTAGTGCAAAGGTTTTGCGTAGCCATGCTGTAGCAAATAGCATGTAAATGAACTGTGTGCATAGTCTGCACTAAACCGGGAGAGCAAGCCAGGCACACATGCACAGGTGTCTGTATCTTTCCCACAAAATGGCACTTGTGTACATGGGCTGGAATGCTATGTGGCGAATAGGAGCTATCATTCTGAGCAGAGCTTGTGAGCAAAATGAGTGCTCTTATGTGCCACATAGCATTCCAGCACATGCACATACATTGTTACAGCATGCTTCCTCTGTTGTTTTTTTCCAGGCCTCACTCACTGCAGCCTAAAAACCTTCTGTTCTATGTACCTCTCTGCATCTGGACGGCATAACTAATGGCTGAATTATCATCTAGGTTGAATGGATTTACATAGGCTGTGGATTGCCATTAACATTGGCATCTGTGTAAATGTAGAAACAGATTACTCTTGCAGTACATCTGTTTCTACATTTGGTGCCCACACTACATAGAAAATTGTGCATAAATGTTGCACAGATGACTGCAATAATGGCAGCGTACTTTTCTGCATGGGCCTCAAAGGGATAAAAGGGGCACTCAGGGAAGATATTGCTATAGTGGAAAAACTAAATGAATTCTTTGCTTCAGTCTTTACTGAGGAGGCTGTTGTAAAACATCCACACTAGGAATGGCTTTTAGTGGTAGTGATTCAGGGGAATCTGACAGATATAATAGAGCAAATTGACAAGCTTCAGAGTAGCAAGTCACCTGGGCCAGATGGTATACACCCTTGGGTTCCAACCCAACTCAGAAATGAAATTGTTTCTAATAGGTTGCAGACTGCAGACCTATCATTACAATTGGTGATAATAACTGGGAATTGGAGGGTGACCAATGCAGGGCTGGTGGTTTCAACCTGTAGCATATGCCGCACACTAAACAAAGAAGGACTTCATGGGCACCATGTGTTGGCTAAAAAGCCAGAAGACGCATTCCTCGGTGCCCCCCGGCAGGGAGACCTGCACCTTGGATGCCCTCGACAGAAAGCACTACCAGGGCTCAATGCTCATCTGCCGCATCCAGGCCTACCAGCTGTACATGGGCATGTAGTTGAGAGACCTGGCAAAAGAGCTCGCCAGGTTCTCGGCTGGTCTCTCTGAGGAACCTTTGCAGAAGTTCAAGAGCCTGGCCAAGGCCGTCCGTGAGTGCTCCAAATTCATGTTTCAAGTGGCCTATGACGGGTTTGAGTCAGCAGTCCGGGTAGCCGCGGAGGGCATCGGTGCATGCCACCAAGTTTTGCTTCAGTCATCAGACCTCGAGCAGTGGGTTCAGGACAAATTGGTTGATGTCCTATGCCAAGGAGAGAACCTTTTTGGCAAACCCATGACTGACAAGGCTGCCGAGCTGGAGACAGAGTTCATGACGAGGACCAGGCTCTCTAAGAATACCACTGCCCCTCCCTGATGGAAGGGCTCAGGTAAAAAGCCCTTTTACCCGAGAAAGGGAGCTGCTTACCGAAACTACCCACCCTATCAGGCCTCCCCGGCTCCTCAACACGGTCAGAAGGCCAAGGGAAATAGGCATGGCCTGTGTAAGCAGAAGGCTACAAAACCCCAACTTGAGCATAGCCTCTTTAACCCAAGGAGATCAGCAGTCCACAGGGGGACGTCTGGTCCTCTATGCTCAGAGGTGGGTGGCCATCATCACCGATTCCTGGGCACTAAGGATAGTCAGAGATGGTTATCTCCTTCACCTGGCTCAGACACCTCCCCCTTATTTCTTGGGAGAGCCCCTCAGGTCTCCCCTCCACAGGGACCTTCTTTACAAGGAGTTGGCAGGTCTTCTCGAGGACAAGGAGATGGAACCAGTGCCCCACCACCTCAAGGGCAAGGGGTTCTACTCCAGATACTTCCTCATCCCAAAGAGGATGGGGGGGCCTAAGGCCCATCCTCGACCTGTGCAACCTCAACAAATTCCTGGTGAGGGAGGGAGAAGGTCAAGATGCTCTCCTTTGGAGCATTGCTGACATACTTCCAGCAGGGAGACTGGCCATGTTCCTTAGACCTCAGGGATGCTTATACTCACATCCTCATCTACCTCAGGCAGTACCTGCAGTTCATAGTAGGAGATGGGCATTTTCAATACAGGGTGCTTCCCTTCAGCCTAGCCTCTGTTCCAAGGGTCTTCACAAAATGCTTGGCAGTCGTGGCTGCCTTTCTTCAGCTCCAGGGGATCTTCATTTTTCCCTACCTCATGACTGGCTCTCTGCACGCACCATTCAGGTTCTGCAACACTTGGGCTTCGTCATAAACTATCCCAAGTCTCACCTCCTTTTAACACAGTGCCTGGAGTTCATCGGGGCAAAGATCGACACTCTCCAATCAAAGGCCTTCTTGCCCAAGCACCAAGCCAATTGCTCTGATCCCTAGCTCAGGAAATACAGCACCATTCCTCAGTGCCCACCCAGTTTCTTTTGCACCTCCTTGGGCACATGCCTCCATGGTCCACATCACCCCACATGCTCGCCTCCATATGAGGACGACACAGTAATATCTCCGGGACCAGTGGTCTCAGGCCACAGGCCGTCTCCAAGGCCCCGTTTCGGTAGCCTGCCAGTTGGTGGACTCCCTGGTCTGTTGGCAGTCGCCCCAGCATCTCGAAGCGGGCATGCCTTTTCAGTTCCGAGCCACTCAAGGGTCCTCACCACGGATGCCTCCCTGCTCAGCTGGGGAGCCCACTGTGGGGCGCTCCGGACCCAGGGCAACTGGTCACCAGACAAGAGCACCCAGCAGATCATCCTCCTGGAGCTTTGGGCCATACCCTTGCCCTGAAGGTCTTCTGTCACCACCTACGTCACCAGTCGGTGCTGGTCCAGACGGACACCCAAGTGGCAATGTTCTACGTGAACAAACAGGGGCACGGAGTCTTGTGCCCTTTGTCAGGAGGCCTTAGTCTTCTGCTCATACGCAATCCAACAGGGTACCCTCCTATGGGCAGTATACCTGCCAGGCCAGGAAAACCTGCTGGCCGACAGACTCAGCAGAGTTCTCTATCTGCACGAGTGGCAGTTGGATCCCAGGGTATCTAGTTGACTTTTCGGGCTCTGAGGGGAAACTCGTGATGGACCTGTTTGCCAGTCCAGACAACTTTCAATTGCCCTGCTTCTGCTCCCAGCAGGCCCATCTTTCCAGGGTGGTGGTGGATGCGTTCCTGGTCTCATGATCGGGGGGCCTCATGTACGCCTTCCCTCAGACGCCACTGATTGCCAAGACCTTGTTCAGGACCCTCTGCCGTGGTTCTCACTGCTTCTGCAGTTGGCGGTGGAGGCCCCCATTCCACTGGGGACGGCCCTGGGACTCTTATTCTCTCCTGCACCCCAACCTGGGGTCCCTTTTGCTGATAGTTTGGCTGCTGAGAAGGTGACTCTGGCCCCTCTCAACCTTCCAGTTTAGTTGGAGGAAATTCTACTGGCCTCTCTCAAGGCCTCTACTAGGAAGGCTTATTCCTTAAATGGTGCAGGATCTCTGCTTGGTGCGCCCAAACCGGGGCTGATCCTTTCTCCTGTCTGGTGACTCTGGTGTTACAGTACCTTCTCCACCTTTCTCAGTCTGGGCTGAAGTCTAACTCTGAGTGCACCTGAGTGCGCTGGCGGTGCACCACCATCCAGTGGATGGTAAGCCCCTCTATGTCCAACCATTGGTGACCCGTTTCCTCCAGGGGTCTACTCTTATCGAAACCCCCTGTTTTCCCTCTGGCAACTGAATGGGATCTCAACATTGTGTTGGGGCAGCTCACTCGCCCACCCTTCGTTCCTCTGGCTACCAGCCACCTTTGCTACCTCTCCTAGAAGGTGTTTTTCCTGGTCGTGCTCACCTCCGCTCGCAGAGTTAGCGAGCTCCAAGCCCTTGTGGTGGAGGCGCCGTATACTAGGTTCTACAAGAACAGAGTGGTGCTTTGCACGCACCCCAAATTCCTTCCGAAGGTAGTGTCATCCTTCCATCTCAACCAGGAAGTGGTACTTCCTACCTTCTTTCTAAGACTTCATTCCAGTCGGGCAGAGATGGTCCTTCACACCTTGGACTGTAAGAGGGCTATGTCCTTCTATATACAATGCCCTCAGAGCCACCACAGAGCTTCTCGGTTTTTCATCTCCTATGACCCCAGCAGGCTGGGGGAGGCGGTGACCAAGTGTACTCTGTCCACACGGCTGGCTGACTGTATCACCCTTGTTTAGGAGCAGCCAAGGCTCCTGCTGGAAGGCCAAGTCACGGCACAGCATGTCCGGGCCATGGCAGCATTGGTGGCAAACTTTCACTCGGTCTTGATGGTGGACATCTGCCGGGCCACCACTTGATCTTCAGTCCATAACTTCACAGCTCATTGCTGCCTGGAAAGAGTCCTGACGGAACAGTGCCTTTGGCCAGACTGTGCTGTGTAACCTTTTCGGGGTCTATGCAACTCCTACCCTCCGACCCTTCTGTGTTCAGGTTACCAGAGTGCTGGTTTCACCGGACACAGGGATCCTACTGTGGTCTGTGTACATGGACTGGATAATTGCTGCTGCTTGTGGCTCCCCGTGAGGAAGCCCCTAATTTTTCCTCTGGGCTTTCAGTAGCCTGTAGCTGGGAAGTCCCATATGTGAGGACTGACTTCCTGCTTGGTCCTGGAGAAAGTGTAGTTACTCACCTGTAACAGGTGTTCTCCGGGGACAGCAGGAATCAGTCCTCACAACCCTCCCTCCCCCCTTGGAGTTGCTCCTTTACCATAGTCTATTTTTGCCGTCTTTTAGCTATGTCATCTGACTGCTCGTATTATTTGGTCACTCTGTAGAGGGTAGACTAATAAGTCACAAAATGAAGTAATCCCTCAAAATAAACTCAGGCTATGATCTTATCTCAATGTGTAACTCTGAATTCATTATAATGAAAGAACTTCAAGTCTCAGACTTCAGATAGGCACTATCTTGTGGACTTTGCCAGTAACAGTTGCCTCTTTTGCATCAACGACCTTAGGACTTTCTTGTAACGGTTGATTTAACTTATATTAGACTCATGTTATTTGACAACCAACTGTATACTCATGTCTTAAAATGCAATAATAGCGATTTTTCTTATCTTTTTGACTCCCCGACGCCTTCTTTCGGTTGCCGTCTTGCGTTTCACAAGCTGACTGGTTTCTTCAGGGGGTGAGATTTAAGATTCGCTAACTCTCAGCGATCCAATGTCCTTAAATACGTGCTGTGCATCAAACTGACACTGTCGAAACAATTAGTTACATTAGGTTAGATTTACATGCCTTACTCAAGTTATACATACAAGGAGATAGTTCTTAGTATAGTCGTACTGAAAACAAGGAATCCTACCGTTATTACTTCACTAACAGTTCTTAATCGCATGCCGGGCGTATTATCTCTGAGCCTACCGGCTTCCAAAAAAACGCCGCGCATGTGGACCTGTCGAAAGAGGAGGGTTTTTATCCAGTGAATAAGTAAACATTTGATGACATATGTGCGGTAATCAATTGATCTTGTTCAATTAGAGATTCCAGCCAACTGTGTGTCAAGCAACTCTCTATTCCACAAAAATAATAAAGATGTTCAAAATATCGAAAAAAAAATCATAAACATGCGGTCCACTCAATAGTGCTGTTCATACCATGCGGGTGAATCGTCTGTAATTTGTAGTTCCAGCGTTGTTCACAAATGACAAGAGTCTGATCCAGAGTCTTACCATTCTGTCCAACTTTCACCATATCAATGCAAAAGCATCGTAGTTGATCAAAAAACATGTTTTAAAAGTCCGTTTATCTGAGCAATTCCTACGATACCGGATGAATTGCGATAAAGGTAAACTGTTCCTTAATTGCCTCGGGTGACCACTATTATAGTGAAGAAACGTGTTACGAGGCAATTAAGGAACAGTTTACCTTTATCGCAATTCATCCGGTATCGTAGGAATTGCTCAGATATACGGACTTTTAAAACACAATCCAAGGCTCTTATGGATGACTTCCGACTTAGAGGATGTCCAGAAAACATTATAAGGACAGCATACAAACGAGCACTATATAATAACCGTGGCTTACTTTTCCACACTAAGGGAAAGTTGCCACAGGATGACCACATTGTAAATTTTATCACTAGATTTTCTCCTTATAGTGATAAATTAAACACATTCTCAAAAAGCATCAAAACGTGATTAGTACCCTTCCCAGGCTAGTGCAAAAACAAATTAGATGTGTCTGGACACGACACAAGAACCTGAAGGAGAGACTCAGTCCGGCAGTGTTAAGACCTCCATTGGATCCCACACAAACGGATTGCTTGGGACACAGACCATGTGAAAGTTGTAATATTTGTATGATTTCCGAGACGATTAAGGAATTTGAACATAAAGGACTAGTGTATACATTAAAACAATCTACGACATGTACTTCACGATATGTTGTATACTGTATTAGATGTCCCTGTGGCTTACTATATTTAGGCAAGACGGAACGGCCTTTCCGGATTTGGATCAACGAGCATCGCAGTAGACTTAAATGTAAAGTGATGGAAGCCCCTATAGTGGCACATTGTCTATCTAAACAACATGTTTTTCATCAACTACGATGCTTTTGCATTGATATGGTGAAAGTTGGGCAGAATGGTAAGACTCTGGATCAGACTCTTGTCATTTGTGAACAACGCTGGATTTACAAATTACAGACGATTCACCTGCATGGTATGAACAGCACTATTGAGTGGACCGCATGTTTATGATTTAGCTAAGCAGCATTTTTTTCGATATTTTGAACATCTTTATTATTTTTGTGGAATAGAGAGTTGCTTGACACACAGTTGGCTGGAATCTCTAATTGAACAAGATCAATTGATTACCGCACTGATGTCATCAAACGTTTACTTCCTTATCGTTCCTACAGTTCAGTCCTCCACCTCTGGGTTGTGCACCTCCTCCTGCAGCCTGAAGACTGGACCTGCCAAAGCGTTGACGTCACTGGATAAGGTCTGGTGCACACTCCCCTCCTCTCCAGTGTGTCCATTCTCCATGCAGCAGGAGGATCTAGTGAGCCTAGGTGCTGGGCTCACTTGAGGAACTCATAAGGAGCCTTAGTGTAGTTAGTTTAGGTGTAGTTTAGTTGGGATTTTGGATTTTCTTTCCCACTACCTTTATTTTATTTTTGGGGAGTTAATGTTCCTTTAAAAAAAAAAAAAGAACGAAGGACCTGGGAACAAGCAGTGCCTCAGGTGCCGGTTCCTGTCTGCCCCTGATCTCCGGGGCTTTGGGCTCATATTCAGGTCTCTCTCCCTGGACTGCACGGGGGAGAGCCCTTGAGCAGGACCGTAACGGCATCCTTATCTGGGCCAGGGAGCCGGTCTGCACTTGCAGGCAAGAGCGTTTACACGGGAGGCTCGCTGGCGGTAGACTGCTCAGCTGAAAAGCAGTCCCGCTGGCTGGAGCCCCGTTGAAGCCATGTAAGTTTTGTTTAAAGGGCATACCTCCTTTCGGTGGGGTTTGGGGGATCGTTGCCGTGGCCCGTGGCAGAGCGGGACGCCTTGTTTGATCCCCCTGCTCACGTGGCGAATTTTGGCGCCCTTTTCGGCCACGCTCAGTTGCCGGCGGCCATTTTAGCTTCAAGCGCGTCTTTTCAGAGCGGCTCCGGTCAGCTGTTTGGAGTGGGATCACGACGGTGCGGAGGCTCTGCGCTTCAACATCTTTCAATTTGTTTCATGTTTATTTCATTTTTCTTCAATTTAACCCGGTCTGCTTCGGAGAGCAGTTTCTTTTGGCAGTCCTTGCCCCGGGGTATTTTTCTTTCGTTTAAAAAAAAAAAAAAAAAAAAGGGGTTAAAGGAGACGAGACCCTGAGCAGTCTTGCTTTTGGGAGAAGCTACAGAGCCCAAGAATCCCTTTCAAAAGAGGGGTCTCTGAGATGGCGTCCCGACCCCAGTGCGTCCTCTGTGGTTCACGCAGAGGTACGGTGGCAGAATCTGGGGTTTGCAGGGCTTGCGCCTCGGGGTCTGCCAGCATGGAACGGCAGATAGAGGCCAAGCCTTGCCAGGATCTCCAGCCGGCGGCGGCGGTCCCGGAGGAAGACTTGGTGATGGCTTCCTCGTCGGGGGCTCCCCAGGAGGCTGCTGCTGGGCTTCCGGCCACGTTTCCAGCCCTGGAGTCCCCTTCTCAGTTTGGAGATTTCTCCCCCGACTTTGTCTTGCTCATGCATCAAGTGTTCTGCAGGCAACGCCAGGGGCTCTTGCCGGAGACAGTGGTTAGGTCTTCGGCCGCCCCTCAGGCCAGAGTAGCTGGAAGCCACACAGTTTCCCCCAGGCCATCAAAGAGATCTCGGACCCGCAAATTCTCCCCTTCCTTCCGGGAGGCGATCGATTCGGACGGGGAGGACCGGGATTTGGAGGCGGATATGGAAGATCTAGAGGAGGGGGAGATTCCAGAGCCGGAGGATCAGGCCAAGATTATCCGGATATTCCGCAGGGAGGAACTCACTGCTCTTATCACGAGTCCCTCCAGATGTTGAACTTGGCGGCTATTTCTCCGACGGAGGAAGTGGGGGTGGAGGACCCCATCATCCAGGCGGAGAGGCAGACCCAGGTGGTTTTTCCGGTCCACCGGGTGGTGGAGAAGATGATACAGGACGAGTGGGATCAGCCCGAGGCTGCGCTCAGAGGTATCAGGACGATGAACAGGCTCTATCCTCTGGCAGATAAGGACAAGGAACATTTTAAATCCCCCCGAATTGATGCGGCGGTCTCGGCGGTTACCAAGAAGACCACTATCCCTGTAGAGGGTAGTGCCGCATTGAAAGATGCGCAGGATAGAAAGGTGGATGGACTTTTGAGACAGTCCTTTGAGGCCGACGCCTTGTCATTGCAGGCTTCTATTTGTGGAGCTTGGGTGGCCAGAGCGTGCCTCCGATGGTCTCAGTGGCTTCGGCAGTCCTCAGGATTGGACCAGGAGGGGACTGCGGAGCTGGATCACTTGGAATCCGGTACTGCGTATCTGGCAGATGTTCATTATGATTTGATCAGGGCCCTCGCTAACAGCATGGCTTCCTTAGTGGCGGCGCGCCGCTCCCTGTGATTGCGGAGCTGGGCAGCAGATGGCTCCTCTAAATCCCATCTGAGTAAGCTGCCATTTAAGGGCAGGTTACTCTTTGGAGAGGATCTGGATAAGCTGGTAAAGGATTTGGGAGAGTCCAAGTGCGGCAGGCTCCCGGAGGACAAACCCAAGCCAAGTAGGGCTGCGCCGTCCTTTTGGGGCCAGTCCAGGGATTTTTGGCGATTTCGGACGTCTCAGCTGGGCGGCACCCAGAGAGGTAGATTTCCATACAAGGGCCAGAGTTTTCGGGGCTTTAGGGGAGCAAGTAGAGGATTTGCAGGATCCTCCTCCTCCTCGGCTGGCAGAAAGCCCCAATGAAGGTTTGCGGGTCCCGGTGGAATGCGCTCCGGTGGGGGGAAGGCTGCGGGAGTTTCTTTCTGCTTGGACCCAGATCACCACGGACCAGTGGGTGTTAGAAATCATCCGCGACAGGTATGCTCTGGAGTTTGCCTATCCGGTCCGAGATTCCTTTGTGATGTCTCCCTGCAGAAATCCAGACAA
This sequence comes from Ichthyophis bannanicus, assembly GCA_033557465.1. Taxonomy (NCBI): domain Eukaryota; kingdom Metazoa; phylum Chordata; class Amphibia; order Gymnophiona; family Ichthyophiidae; genus Ichthyophis; species Ichthyophis bannanicus. The sequence continues at coordinate 793,031,438 of CM066032.1, forward strand.
GGCCCTGGCGATTCGCCAGACTCTCGATCGCCTGTTGCTCTTGCGGGCCGTCCGGCCAGTACCGTTGGAAGATTACGGGTTGGGTCGGTACTCAATCTATTTTGTGGTGCCCAAAAAGGATGGGCCCCTGCGCCCCATTCTGGATTTGAAGGGCGTAAATCGCTGTCTGCGGGTGCCACACTTCAGGATGGAAACTTTGCGTTCCGTTATTGTAGCGGTGCGAAAAGGGGAGTACTTGACCTCCCTAGACCTCACGGAAGTGTATCTTCATATTCCGATCAGAGAGGTTCACCAAAGGTTTCTACGGTTTGCTCTCCCCTGGGGGCACTTTCAATTTCAAGCGTTACCCTTCGGCCTAGCTACAGCTCCGCGTACCTTCACCAAGATTATGGTGGTGGTGGCGGCGGCGTTACGAAAGGAGGGCATTTTGGTTCACCTCTATCTCGACGACTGGTTGATTCAGGCGAAGTTCGAGGCCGAGAGTGTGCGAGTGACAAACAGAGTGGTGCAGTTCTTGCAGCATCTCGGATGGGTAGTCAACCCGGCCAAGAGTCATCTTGTGCCGACCCAGGAGCTCGAGTATCTGGGGGTGAGGTTCGACACCCGGTCGGGGACGGTATTTCTGCCTCATCACCGGGTCCTGGGCCTGCGGCGCCTTGTCAGCAGGTTCCGCGCAGCCACGGCACCCTCGGCGGAGTATCTGCGCGTGCTCGGTACAATGGCGGCGACTCTGGAGGTGGTGCCTTGGGCTCGGGGTCACATGCGGCCCTTGCAGCGGGCGCTTCTCCGCCGCTGGTCCCACCAGTCAGACTCATTGAGCAAGCGTCTTCCCTGTCCTCCGCGGGTCAGGCAGGCGTTGCGGTGGTGGCTCGTGCCCACTACGCTTCGGGCGGGCATGCCACTGGAACAGCCTGCCTGGATTCCGCTGATGACGGATGCGAGTCTCGCGGGATGGGGAGCCCACTGCTGCGATCGGTATGCGCAGGGCCTGTGGTCCACCCAGCAGAGCAGTTGGTCCATCAATCGGCTGGAGCTGAGGGCAGTTTTGCTGGTGCTCCAGGCCTTCGAGTCAAAGGTGTTCGGTCGGGCGGTCAGAGTGCTGTCGGACAACTCCGCGATGGTAGCCTACATCAACCGTCAGGGAGGGAGCGGCAGCGTGGCCATGGAAGAGGAGGCGGAGTTGCTGTTCGCTTGGGTGGAACAGTGTCTTCCAGCGCTGTCCGCGGCGCACATTGCGGGGAAGGACAATGTGACGGCAGATTTTCTCAGCAGGGTCCAGGTGGACGCTGGGGAATGGGAGCTCAATCCCCAGGTGTGTTCGCTCAGATAGTCCGTCGATGGGGACCGCCGATTATGGATCTCATGGCAACCTTCCAGTCTGCAAAGGCGAGCTGATTCTTCAGCAGGCGGCGGGAAAGGATGTTGGAAGGGATTGACGCCTTGATGCAGCGGTGGCCGAGGCACGGCCTCCTCTACGTTTTTCCGCCTTGGGCCTTGATAGGTCGCGTGGTGCAACGGATCGAGGCTCATCCCGGAAGGGTGGTGTTGGTGGCTCCGGACTGGCCGAGGCGTCAGTGGTACGCGGACCTGGTCCGTCTGCTAGATGGAGAGCCGTGGAGGATGCCGGATTTGGAAGATCTCTTACTCCAAGGTCCGCTTCGAATGACTCAAGTGAATCGATTCTCGCTTACGGTTTGGCCATTGAAAGGGCGAGGTTGAAGAGGAAAGGATACTCAGGATCGGTGGTGGCGACGCTGCTGCACGCCAGGAAGAGGTCAACATCCTTGGCTTATGTTAGGGTGTGGCGCGTTTTTGAGGATTGGTGTTCGAGGCGACAGATTCGCGCGGCTACGGCTTCCGTGCCAGTGGTCTTGAGCTTCCTACAGGACGGTTTCGACAAGGGCTTGGCGGCTAGTTCGTTGAAGGTATTTATTTATTTATTTATTTAACATCTCTTATATACCGCGCTATTAAAATCAGTACAATTGGCGGCTTTGGCCTGCTATAGGGGCAAGGTGCAGGATGTCTCGTTGGGAGCGCACCCGGATGTGTTGCGTTTTCTAAAGGCGGTATCGAATCTGTGGCCCTGCCGCCGGGTTCTTGTGCCTCCATGGGACCTCAATCTGGTCTTGGGGGCGTTGGTTAAGGAACCCTTTGAGCCTTTGAGTTTGGCGACGGTGAAGGATTTAACCTTGAAGACGGTGTTCTTGGTGGCCATCTGTTCCGCGCGGCGCATTTCGGAGTTGCAGGCGCTTTCTTGCAGAGAGCCATTTCTGTTTTTTTTCAAAGGAGAAGGTGGTCTTGTGTCCGGTACCCTCCTTTTTGCCTAAGGTCATCTCTCCGTTTCACCTTAATCAGTCGGTCTCCCTCCCGGTGCTTTCCTCGGGGGGGGGGGGGGGGGACTGTTCTTCGGCGGAACCTTTATGTCGGTTGGATCTTAAGAGGGTGTTACGACGTTATTTGGAGGTCTCCGAGTCGTTTCATAAATCGGATCGTCTGTTCGTGCTGTTCGGCGGGCCTCGCAAAGGTGAGGCGGCAGCAAAAGCTTCCATTTCTAGATGGATTAGGGAAACCATTGCGTCTGCGTATCTCCTTCAGGGTCGTCTGGTGCTGTCGGGCTTGCGGGCGCACTCCACTAGAGTGCAGGCAGCATCTTGGGCGGAGCACGGCTTGGTTCCCCCGGCGGACATCTGCAGAGCAGCGACGTGGTCTTCTCTTCACACGTTCAGTAGGCACTATCGGCTGGACGTGCTGGCGGCGGGGGACGCCTCCTTCAGTTCCGCGGTTTTGCGTGCCGCGATGGAAGTCCCCTCCCGTTGAACACTGCTCTGTTACATCCAAGAGGTGGAGGACTGAACTGTAGGAACGATAAGGAAATGATAATTACACTTACCTGGTAATTGTAGTTCCTTGAGTGAAGACAGTGCAGTCCTCCTTCCCGCCCAGGACTGATAGGGGAGATGTGGTTTCTCTTGGATCGCCTGATTCAGTCACAGGTAGGTGCTGCTCCTTACAGTCCTGTTTCTGTCTGTCTCTGTTCTCTCTATGAAGGGGTTTGCAGGGACCGGTACTGAGCAACGTTTGTTCCACGTTAGGTTACGTATTTAGTTAGTTATGGTTGCTTAGGTTGATGATGTTCTTTATTGGCTACTTATTTGTTGCTCCTTTGAGTGTGCTTTGTCAATAGTTCACTGGAGAGGAGGGGAGTGTGCACCAGACCTTATCCAGTGACGTCAACGCTTTGGCAGGTCCAGTCTCCAGGCTGCAGGAGGAGGTGCACAACCCAGAGGTGGAGGACTGAACTGTCTTCATTCAAGGAACTACAATTACCAGGTAAGTGTAATTATCATTTATTCACTGGATAAAAACCCTCCTCTTTCGACAGGTCCGCATGTGCAGCGTTTTTTTGGAAGCCGGTAGGCTCAGAGATAATACACCCGGCATGCGATTAAGAACTGTTAGTGAAGTAATAACTGTAGGATTCCTTGTTTTCAGTACGACTATACTAAGAACTATCTCCTTGTATGTATAACTTGAGTAAGGCATGTAAATCTAACCTAATGTAACTAATTGTTTCGACGGTGTCAGTTTGACGTACAGCACGTATTTAAGGACATTGGATCGCTGAGAGTTAGCGAATCTTAAATCTCACCCCCTGAAGAAACCAGTCAGCTTGTGAAACGCAAGACGGCAGCCGAAAGAAGGCGTCGGGGAGTAAAAAAGATAAGAAAAATCGCTGCTATTGCATTTTAAGACATGAGTATACAGTTGGTTGTCAAATAACATGAGTCTAATATAAGTTAAATCAACCGTTACAAGAAAGTCCTAAGGTCGTTGATGCAAAAGAGGCACCTGTTACTGGCAAAGTCCACAAGATAGTGCCTATCTGAAGTCTGAGACCTGACGTTCTTTCATTATAATGAATTCAGAGTTACACATTGAGATAAGATCATAGCCTGAGTTTATTTTGAGGGATTACTTCATTTTATGTCATCTGACTGAGCAAGATTGCACCCTTGGGCGGGAAGGGGACCATGCATGCATGGTGGCATCTCACAAAGGCTTTCTTTGAAAGCTGGGGGGATGCTTCCACGAGGGCTCCATCAGTGCCAACATCACCCATATGTGAGGACTGATTTCTGCTGTCCCTGGAGAAAACCTGTTACAGGTGAGTAACTATGCTTTAAGACAGATCTGGGGAAAGTCACTACTATCCCTGGGCATAAGCAGCATGAAAGCTGTGGTGAGCACTAAGAGGCAGGATTCAATCCCCAAGCTGATGTCTGTAGTCCCGACATTCGACGGTGGGAGTATCAATGTGAAAGCCACCACTTGGCTAAATATTGAGATTTCTTTAAGAGCACTGCTTCGCTGCTGCCTTTTAGAGCTGCTGCAACTGTGAAAAATGCAGACACTTTGCTGGCATTGCAGCCAGGCTGGATAAAAGTGGAATGATCACTCCATAGCCTCCCATGAGAGCCAGTGGTGGTGCTCACTGTAGTGGACAGGCAGTGAACCCTGCATCGTGGCACACACATGTCTTACTCCAACTGACCAACTCACTACACTAGAAGCTCACCCCATACCCTCTATTATCTGCAGTTGGCTGCCTGGCTGGGACATAAAGGTAAATATCACCTTAACAGTGTGCCACGAGAGGGAAGGAGGGAAGTCCAGTGTGTTTGGTGCCCTTCAGTGAAGCTGAATCAAGTTGAAAAGTACATACTTCACAGTGTGACCAAGTGGTGCATTTCCCTCACTCACAGGATCTGACGTTTGGCGGCTTAATCTGTGTGTGTCATAGGAAGTGTTGGGAGGTCCACACGTGTGTGTCAGTGGGTGTGGGTGTGTTTTCTGTGTGCCATGGAGCACCAGATGCTATATATTCACTTTTGTGTATATGGGTGCAGTGGTGCAGTAATGGGGGCGGAGTGTCTGCCTGTGTGTGTGTGTATAGTGCGGGGGTGGAGTGCCTGTGGGGATGTATACTGCATGGTTCAGGTGCCTGTGTGTTTGCGCGTGCATTGTCATCAACCCCCCCTGGTGGCTAGTGGCTGCAAGGGCAGGTTGAGCATATTTATTATTTGTGGAGGTAAAAGACTTTTGGAGGCCAGGTGCACCCTGGTCTTTGTAGTCCTCCTCTTTATAGGAATAAGTTGTGTAGACCAGAATGGAGGGTAAATAAGGCTTTTATTTTCCCTTTCAAGCACTGAGGTTCGCTAGGTAACAGAAAATAAGGTGTTCTCCTTCTTTGTCAGGGTTTTTACCAAAGCATAGTTAAACAAGTGAACTGTTACATACTTCACAGCTTCTTGCAAACACAACACAAGATTTTCCAAACTTCGGAGCAAAGTAAAATTAGTGAGCTTTTTTCCCTTTCGCTCAACATGAACAAAAACAATATCAGAGCTTGTCTAAATAAGTTACAGCTCGGGGAGTGACTCAAAACTCCCTGCGACACAAACCGAGCAGTCCATTACTTCTTCCTGGGACAATGTAACTGAGTCCACAGGCTCTACCTGCATGGGCTCTGGTTCATTTGTGCCTCCCTCTGTACTTGATCTTTCCCTGGCTGCTGTGGTTTGAAAGTCCGTACTTCTTCTCCCTAGCTTCCAGCTAGGCTGTTCTAGGGCTTTCAGGTAAATAGCAAGGTTTGTCCCTATGCCCCTACGTGATGGCTTAAAGAACTCCTGCCCGTTTCCTTTTCTCTCAGACTGGTTATCTGGTTTTAAAGACGTTCTAGGAGCTGGACCTTTCTTTGGGAAAAAATAGTTCACCGTACCTTGGCTTCGTGAAGTCAGGGCGTTTCTTACTTGCCCACTCAGGCACCGCTCTCTGGCCACGGTCTCCTTTGCAGACTCCCTCTGGAAGCCTCCTGGATACTGTCTGTCCTCTCTGCAGCTTGGGCAGACCCTGTAAAGAATCCAGGCTTCTTGGCTTCTTAGTATAAGTCAATCTCCTGTCAGGACTTTTTCTCCCAGTACCTTTTAATCCTGTTTCAGACCCTCCTGGTGAGCAGAGGCCTCTCTCCCGGCTGGGCTCTCTCCTTCTGAGCTCTCTGCCTTTGGGATTTCTTCCAAGCGGATCTCTTTCCGGTCTGTCTCTCCCAGGTCTCTCTCTCACTCTGGCTCTTTTGGGTCTGCTCCTTTCTCTCTCTCTTTCTGAGCTCTCCTCTGAGCTCCCTTCTGAGCTTCCTTTCTCTCTCTCTTCTTCTGAGTTGGCCCTCCGCTTATAAAGGCCTTTTACTTTTGAGTTTCTCGGGCTACCCCTCAGGTGGAGCTGATTAACTCCTGCACAATCAGTACCCGGGTGTGTTAGCTCAGCCTCTGTAGGTTCATGCCTGCTCCCTCTAGCTGCTCTGCAAGGGAACTGCATCTTCTGCACGTTAGCTACTTTGTAAGGAATGTGGCTCAGGTGTCTGTGTGTGTGCATGCTGCGTGGCTGAGGTGCCTGTGTGTGTGCATGCTGCGTGGCTGAGGTGCCTGTGTGTGTGTGTGTGCATGCTGCGTGGCTGAGGTGCCTGTGTGTGTGTGCATGCTGCGTGGCTGAGGTGCCTATGTGTGTGTGTCTGTCTGTGCATGCTGCGCGGCTGAGGTGCCTGTGTGCCCGTGCATGCTGCGCGGCTTAGGGGTGTGTGTGCATGCATGTATGTTGTGTGGCTCAGGTGCCTCTGTGTCTGTGTGCATAAGAAATGTCATACTGTCTCAGACAAAGGTCCGTCAAGCCCAGTATCCTATTTTCAACCGTGGCCAATCCTGGTCACAAGTACCTGTTAGGTTCCCATAAAGGTACACAGGATCCATAATGCTTGTCCCGGGGTAAACAGTGGATTTCCTGAGTCCTCTTTAATAATGATTTATGGACCTTTCCTCCAGGAACTTGTCCAAACCTCTTATAAACCCGGATAAACTACATCCTCCGGTAACAAATTCCAGAGTTTGATTACACGTTGAGTGAAAAAATATTTTTTCTTATTAGTCTGAAATGGATTACATTGTACCTTCATTGTGTGTCCCCTAGTCTTTCAACTTCTTGATGGCATAAACAACCTATCTACGTTTACCCGTTTAACTCCATTCATTAATTTATAGACCTCTATCATATCCCTCCTCAGTCGTCTCTTTTTCAAGTTGAAGAGTCCTAACCTTTTACCTCATAGGGGTATTCTTCCATCCCCTTTACCAAGTTGGTGATTCTATGTACCTTTTCTAATTTTGCTATATCCTTTTTAAGATATGGAGACCAGAACTGCATACAATATACAAGATGCAGTCACATCATGGAATGATATAGAGGCATTATAATTATAGTGCGGAGCTGGGGGTGCATCTGCATGTATGTTTGTGTGCTGTGGCGGTGGTAGAAGTGAGGAGGTTGTGCCTTTTAACATATAGTTGTGCCTTTTTCTTCCCTCTCTTCAGCCTCCAACTTCTTACACTTTTACACCCTCCCTGCAGACCTTTACATGCTCTCTCTCCCCACTCTGTTTCATGCCCAGGTCCTGTCCTTATCTCCAGGAACAAGCAGGAATGAGTCTTCACATATGGGTACGTCGGTACCGACGGAGCCTGCACGGGAATGCTCCCCAGCATCCAATCAGAAAGCTTTTGGGAGCATCCCTTGCGCCTGCCCACTGCCTTCCCGCCTTTTCCACTGCCTCTCCTCAGTTTTCGTTTTTCCGCGGAGCCGGCAGGACATTCTCCTGTCACCGCAGAAACTTTTTTCTTTAATTCTTTATTTCTTGTTTTCTTGTGGTCGCGGCTGTTTCTTCTGCCGCCACCGGTACCGCCGGTGGGTTTTTCTTTTTTTTTTCTTAAACTCAGGGAGGTTTTTCCCTCAGTTTCTGCCTTTAAATTTTTTGGGCCTGCAAGGCATCATGGAGCCTTCTTCCCCTAAGAAGTGCCTTCGCTGTGGAAACAGTTTTCTTTTTGACTCCAATGCCTGGTGTCTAACCTGTTTGGGTCCTGACCCTTTTTCCCCTGAACAATCAGGCTGCGAAACTGTGAGAAGAACTTCCCTCTTTCGAGTTTCCCTCTATACCGTTCTCCCTCCCGGAGTGCGGGCACCGGCCTTTTCTTCTCTACAGGATCAGGTAACCCACAAACAGTCTGTTAAGACTAGCCAATTCTTGAGTGGTAGGTCTCATGCCAAGCATGATGATGGCTCCGGCCTTGTCCTCGACCCCATTGGCATTAAAACCCCGGCAGGAGTCTCCGGGCTCCAAAGCATTTCAGGGGTTTCAGGTTGTTCCTGGGGCTCACCCCTCACAGAACATACCTGAGCCATGCTCGGTGGTGGCATCCGCTTCGAGCGGTACCGATACCCGGCATCGGCAACGGTGTTGAGTGATCCACTCTTCACCAGGGATCGTCATCTGGCGTCCTCAGTACCTTCGGGACTGATCGATACGACCCAGATTGACTTTCCTGTATCTGAGCCATGCTCGGTGGTGGCATCCGCTTCGAGCGGTACCGATACCCCGGCATCGGCTCCGGTGTTGAGTGATCTACTCTTCACCAGGGATCGTCATCTGGCGTCCTCGGTGCCTTTGGGACCGATCGATACGACCCAGATTGACTTTCCTGTATCGGCAACTTTGCCGATACCACCACCGACGTCGGTACCCTCTAGACATGCATCGATAGACTCGCTCCCTTCGATGCCGAGTCTGGAATCGATATCTAGTCTAGATGACTGGGTACTGACGTGTCTCGGAACCGACCCTTATCGTTTCCAGATACGCAGTACCGAGGATATTCACCAAGCGTTTCTGGTTCCCTCGGTACCGCTTGAGCAGCCTCCGATGACTGCTGAGATAGCGTTACCATCTCCGATTCCGACTCAGCTACCGGTATCGGTATCGATGTCGGTTCCTGCAGTTACATCGGTACCATCGATCCTTTCTATGCCTAGTTTGGAATCGATACCTGGCATGGACGATGCAGTACTCACTGCCTCAAATCGTGACTGCCAGTACCACTATCCTTCTAGTGGGGTTCTTTTTCTGCACCAGACCAGTACATCCTCTGGTGCTCAGGCTGCTCCTTCAACCTTAGCCTGCCCAGGGATAGTTCCCATTGGAGATCCCTCTTTTCAGAAATTTCTCCTTGACATGGCAATATTTCTTGCTATTCCTATCCCTGGCTGTGATCCTACTCGAGGCTCTCCTGCAGAAAAGGAAAATATAATGCTTCCTTTACATCATTCTTTGCAGGATCTTCTTCTGAGAATATGGGAATCACCTTTAAGGGTTCCCTCACCTTCTACAGCAACTGATGTTCTGTATCAGGTGCCCCCCTCTCCAGGGTTTCAAAAAACTCAACTTCCCCATCATTCCATTGTAGTGGAATCAGCAATGAGGAAGGTAAAAAGCAAGAAGCAGCATTCTTCTTATCCGCTGGGTCGTGCATCTAGAACTCTTGATGCCTTTGGATGTCAAACCTTCCAAACATCTATGCTGGCATCAAGGATTATCTCTTATATATTTTATATGAGTCTATCTCTCCAGGAGGTCACAAAGAAATTATCTCTTTTGACTCCTTTTCTATCAGAGCCTAAGGCTGCAGACTATTCCTTGCTTCTTAGTCATAGCCAGAATATCTCTTGCTTTCTTTCTCGTGCTTCTCTAGACTCTTTTGAGTCTGTTAGCAGATCCTCTGCTATTGCCATTGGAGCACGTCGTAGAGCCTGGCTCCAAGCTTCAGACTTGAGCAGATGGGCACAACACACACTGGGTAATTCTCCTTGTACTGGGGAAAATCTCTTCAATAAGGAGGCTTTACGTCAGGTTGCTCATTGCTCCACTGACTTTCCTGGTTCTAGGAACCATCCTAAGCCGCCTTCTTCCCCAGGAGGTAGGAAATGTCCTACCAAACCTTCTTTCCCTAAGAAAAGAAGGTTTCACTCTTCTCCTGCCCATCATCCCGATGTACCCAAGCAGGGGACACCTCGTCTTGGTCTGAAGAATCTAAACTCTAACCAGTCTAAGCATACCCAGCAACCATAGGTTCCTAAAGGTTGCAACCTACAGTTAACCTCTTCTTAGCAGAAGTTTGTTCACTGTTTTTTTCTTTAAAACTCTACACATGGCTTCCTTTCTTCAGGATGTACTCAGCTGTCAGGATATTCTTGTCTATGGGTTACAGATTTCTCCTCTTCTTCCTTCCAAGAAGAGAAGTTAACTACTATCCATGATAGTTTCTGTCCCAACATGAACATTTTCTTCTTCAGCTGACTCACCATATGGAAGTCACCCTTCAATTCCTGTTCTTCTACCCTCTCATCCCGGTTTTTTCCTGAATGAGTGGTACCATACTGTACACCTTCATTTTAGTGTAGAGTTTTTCTTTGACTAAATTCTCTGGACAGCTTATCAGACAGGGACAGGACCATTTCCTCTCCCTTTTTCTGTTCCTCTGTGTTTTCACAGGCAGATTCTCTCTGCTGTCTCCTTCAGTTGCTGTTCATGCATGAGTTCCAGTGATTCATCTACTGGTACTTTCCCACAAGTTTCCAGTCTGTCTAGCCTTAGTAGTGATTCCAAGATTGCCCTCATCCATCTTGGATAATCCTACTCACTTCAGGCTTCTCACATTATCTTCTTTCTGGCCATCTCCATTTCCTTGGATGTGGCAACACAGCTGACCTACAGTCAGTTTTATCTCCTAATTCTCCTGCATAATGCTCTCTGCAATCTTCAGAGAAGCTTTCTACTATGGGCACTTGCTAGAGAGCATTGAACTTTGTCTCTGATGGCTATTCTGTATAGTAGAAAAGGCTTATCAGTCATTTTCCATGACTGTGAGGGTTCTCCACACCCTCTTGTCTCCTGTTATAATACAGGACACAAGCTTTTTCTGCGTGAATGTCCAAGGAGTTTCCCAATCCTGCAGGAATATGTTGTTTTTTTCCTTACAGCTTGCCCTCCTGCTATCCTACTCCTCATGGACAGCACATATTCTACCAGTAACGCATGATACCCCTGTGTCCCTCCAGTGGGTCATCCTGGTATCTCCTTCTATGCGTTTTCTGTCCATTTACCATGTCAGAGTTCTACAGAACTCACGACTTGCTCTCTACAGACTGATATTATCCTCTGTTTTTCACGCAACCATCCTGGTTATTTCACTGGATAGCATTCCTGCACCCTCTCAGCCCGGAGGAATAGATTCTCTATATATCTTTTCAAGTAGGTTCCACCTTCTTGTTATTAGATGAATCTTTCTCCTTCACATCTCTGATGTGAATGTTCTCATGGGGCTTAGTTGCAGACATGTATCTTCAGACTTACATATTCATGTATGTATATATCTCTATATATTCTATATATACATATGTCTGTAAGCTGTGTGTGCATAGTTATGCCCCTATATATATATATATATATATATATCCCTCTATATATGTATCTGTTGAGATGCTTTTTATAGGTAGATATGTATTACATACCATCTCCCTAACTGTCTATGCTATAAAGGTTTACCTTTTTAGAAGTTCCAGACAGTAGGCTGGCATATCTTCATACTGTCCCTTGGTATGTGGGGGCTGTTATGCACACAACCACTACTGTGGTACTAACAGCTCCACTTTACTCTAGGTCTCGCTATCCCTGAAACATCATGCTTCAATATCTTTCCTATCTCTCACCAGCTAGGAAAGACAGTGTAGATCTTCAGTAGTTCTGAGGTTTCAGCCCTTCACATATCTGTCCTCCTTGGGAATGCGGGCTTTTTTCCATACCCCTTCTTCCCTCCAGGACTAAGCTACTTGTCCAAATCGGTCAGTCTTCCTCAATATTAATGACTCTGTACCTAAAAGAGTTTTCAGCTTTTTTCCATAAAGCTTTCCACTGAAGACCTGCCGTTCTTATACTACCCCAGTTGACACCTGGGTCACCTGCCAATTCCAGATTTGGACCTTCTCCCTCACTGCTGTGAGGTCACCTTGAGGATCCTCTACTGAATCTCCAGTAGACTCCATCACGCTATCTACTTCCTACAATCCAGTAGGTAAGATCCATTTTATGATTGTTCATTAATTAATTTTTAATGGTACTTATCATACATACCAAGGACTCCTCTCCTGTAGTCCTTAGCTTTGCTGTTTTTTCTTACAGCTCCTCTCCTTTCAACTCCTACCCACCATCCCTCATGGGATGCCGGAGATCCATGTGTGGGCTCTGCAGTCCTGATCCAGGAACACGCATTTTATGGGATCTCCCCCTGGCATCTATAGCTAGGGAGTCCCCATATGTGAAGACTCATTCCTGCTTGTTCCTGGAGATAGCACAGTTACTTACCTGTAACAGGTGATCTCTGGGAACAGCAGGAATAAGTCTTCACAACCCACCCACCTCCCCTAGGAGTTGTATCTATCTATCTATCTATCTTCCTTTCCTCTTTCTCTCCTTTTGTCTCAGCTATGAAACTCAACTGAGGAGAGACAGTGGAAAAGGCGGGAAGGCAGTGTGCAGGCGCGAGGGATGCTCCCAAAAGCTTTCTGATTGGATGCTGGGGAGTATTCCCGTGCAGGCTCCGTCGGTACCGACGTACCCATATGTGAAGACTTATTCCTGCTGTTCCCAGAGATCACCTGTTACAGGTAAGTAACTGTGCTTTCTCCCCCCCCCCCCTTGTATTCTCATCCCTTGCTCTCCATTCTCATATCATAAGAACATAAGATATGTCATACTGGGTCAAACAAGATCTATCAAGTCCAGTATCCTGTTTCTAACAGTGGCCAATTTAGGTCACAAGTACCTAGCAGTTTCCCCAAGAGACGCGGGTTCCGCACTGCTTGTATTGGGGCAAGCAGTGGATATCCCGTGTCCACTTTAATAATGGTTTATGGACCTTTCCTCCAGGAACTTGTCCAAATCTTTTTTAAATCCGGCTACACTAACAGCTTTTACTACATCCTCTGATAGCAAATTCCAGAGTTTGATTACACGTTGAGTGAAAAAATATTTTCTCTTATTTAGTCTTAAATAGATTACCCTGTAGCTTTATTGCATGTCCCCTAGTCTTTCTATATTTTGATGGTGTAAACAATTGATCTACGTTTATCCGTTCCACTCCATTCATTAATTTACAGACCTCTATCATATCTCCCCTCAGCCGTCTCTTTTCCATTTTAAAGAGCCCTAACCTTTTTAGCCTCTCTTCATAGGAGTATCCTTCCATCCCCTTTACCATTTTGGTGACTCTTCTCTGTATCTCTCCTCTTGCCTCTCCCTCTATCCTTCCTGCTACTGTTCTCGCTTTTCTCTCCTATCTAATATGTAACTTCCTTTCCGACTCCTGGCCTTGCGCCTTTCGTTTGTAATTTTTTATTGTAAACCGCTCTGCCTATCAATGAAGGGCGGTCAATCAAATAAATGAATATGAATATGTATCTTTTCTAATAATGCTATATTTTTTATTTATTTATTTATTTTTATTTCTTATATACCGCGCTATTATAATCAGTGCGGTTTACATTTGAACAGAACATACAAGAATGTAACAAGTTACATCGAGATTTTACAATGAACAGGGAAAGTAACATGGAGAAAGAACCGAGGTCAACTATGTACAGATTATATACAAATTATATACAAATTATAGATACTCTTACAGCGATAATCAAGAAAACTTTACCTAGAGGTCTGGGTTCATGGGTCAGAGAAGCAGATAGGGGAAAAAAGTTGGTTAACCATTATCTACATGAGGATGATCTAAGGGACGAGCTAGGTAGGGAAGTAAGGTGATGGCAGTATGAATATCGAGATTGGTGTCCGGGTAATGTTGTACGAATAGGTGGTGTTTGAGGGCTTTTCGGAATAGCGTCAGGTTTGAGATGGCCCGGATCTCCGCAGGGAGGGCATTCCATGCCATAGGTGCAAAAATGGAGAAAGCTCTACTTGCTGTTGACTTCCTGCATTTTATCAATAATTTTGGGACTTCAAGTGTATTCATCGATGTGGATCTCCTGGTTCTGTTGTCTGGTGTGCTGTTGAGAAGGTCACTGATAGGCGTGGGGGGATGGTTCTTAAGGGCCTTGAATGTCATGACCAAAGCCTTGAAATGGATTCTGGCCTGCAGCGGAAGCCAGTGTAGGTTCTTTAGAACTGGCGTTATGTGGTCTGATCTTGAGAGCCGTGCCAGTACTCTTGCAGCTGAGTTCATGGCAAGTCGTAGCGAGTTAAGAGTCGACTGTGGAAGTCCGAGTAAGATAATGTTAGCAAAGTCAAGGTGTGGGATGACTAAGGCTTGGAAAACTGAACGGTAGTCAGGGAAGTCAAGAAGTGGGCGGAGATGGCGCAGTGAACGGATCTTGTGATATATTGCTTTAGTTGTATTCATGACATGTGCTGACATGTCAAGACGCTGGTCGAGGGTGATGCCCAAGTAGCGAATGGTAGATTTGGACTTCAGTTCAATGTTATTGACTAGAAGTGAGGAAGGTGGCGTGAATTTCTGGTTTCACGAGATGAATAGTACATCTGTTTTGCTGTGATTAATACGTAGATTTTGAGAGAGGAGCCAGTCTGCTACCGCTTGAAAACATCTTATAATTGGAGAAAAGTCCAGTTGATCGACTTTAAACTGTGTGTACATGAGGATGTCGTCTGCATAAGCAAGGCATTGGACGTTGAAGGAACGGATTAAAGCGCAAATGGGCTGCATGTAGATGTTAAACATTAATGCAGAGAGGGAAGATCCCTGAGGTACACCTTGCTTCAGTGAGAATGGTTCAGAGGTCTTGGAACCTGCTTTGACTTGTTGCCATCTGTTACACAAATAGGATTCATACCAGGCTAGTGCTGAGCCTTGTAGACCTTTATCTTTGAGGCGAAATTGAAGTGTTTCGTGATTCACTGAATCGAAGGCGGCTGCTATGTCTAAGAAGATAAGGACGAATCCGTGGTTGATATTGTCAATTCCTGTGATTAGGTTGTTGAAAAGGGTTGTGAGGATGATATCCACGCCGTGTGCTTCCCTGAAGCCATGTTGGGATGGGTCCAGTGGTGCAACAGTATCAACATGGTGTTGGATTTGCCGCTGGACTACCTTCTCCATAATTTTGGCAAGCAGTGGGATGCTCGAAATTGGTCGGAAGGACTCAACTTTAGATGGATCGAGCCTACTATTCTTCAACAGGGGGCGGATTGATGTGTATTTTAAGCTTTGAGGGAAGGATCCTGTTAGTGATTGATTTAAGATTCTACATATAGTTGGGCTGAGGTCATGGCGCAGCTCTTTAATCCAGCTAGCAGGGCAAGGATCGTTGGGGGCAGTGGTGAGGTTAATAGATGAGATGATGTCTAAAATTTCTTTGTTGGATACCTTGGAGAATGACAGCAGAAGGGTTGGTTGGGGGGGGTCCGTGTGGGGTGGAGGTAGATAATATGTTTGCCTTCATGTTGTACTTAGTCTGTATCATCTTTGATTGAAGGTAGTTGGAATAATCTTGCGGCGGGGGCATGGTTGGTTGGGCTTGTGCTGGATCACCAGTTAATGACTTTACAATGTTGAATAAGTCGTGAGGTTTGTTCAATGATCGCCTTAGTAATTCTGAGTGATACTGTTTTCTTTTTTCCATGGTTTTTTGATGGTGGGCTTGCAGGTGAGTGGAGTATGCACCGAGTGCCTCAGGAGTCCGGGTGTGGCGCCATTGTCTCTCGAGCTTACGTAGGTGGAGGAGTGATGTTCGCAGATCCTGGGAGTACCATGGTGCGTGTTCACGTTTTGCACGGTTCGAGCTGATGGATGGTAGGCAGGCGGCCGCTCTAAGGGTGTCATCCCAATTGGATACCAGTTCATCCTTTTTAAGATACGGTAACCAGACTTGCACACAATATTCAAGGTGCGGTCGCACCATAGAACGATACAGAGGCATTATAATATCTTTTGTTTTATTTTCCATTCCTTTCCTTATGATAACTAGCATTCTATTTGCTCTCTTGGCTGCCGCTGCACACTGGGCAGAGGGTTTTAACATGTTATCCACGATGATGCCTAAATTTTCCTGGATGGTGGTTCGTAATTTGGAACCTTGCATTGTGTAACCATAGTTTGGGTTTTTCTTTCCTAGGTGCATAACTTTGCACTTGTCCACATTAACTTTCATCTAATTTGGATGCCCAGTCTTCCAATTTATGAAGATCCTCTTGCAATTTTCCACAATCCTCATGGGTTTTAACAACTTTGAATAGTTTTGTCATCTGCAAATTTGATAACCTCACTCATTCCCATTTCGAGATCAAAAGCAGCGGACCCAGCAGAGATCCCTGGAGTACTCCACTATTCACCTTTCTCCATTAGGAAAATTAGCCATTTAGCCCTACCCTCTGCTTTCTGTCTTTTAACCAGTTCCTGATCCACAATAGTACACTGCCTCCTATCCCATGACTTTTTAATTTTGCCAAAAGTCTCTCATGAGGGACCTTGTCAAAGACTTTCTGGAAGTCCAGACACACTATATCAACCGACTCACCTTTTGTCTACTTGTTTATTCACACCTTCAAAAAAACATAACAGATTAGTAAGAGAAGACCTTCCTTGGCTAAAGCCATATTGGCTATCTCCCATTAAGCCATGACTATCTATATGTTCAGTAATTTTGTTCTTTATGATGGTTTTTACAATTTTTCCCATATATCTGTCTCAGACCCACTGCCTCTTTAAATTTTGTCCTTCCCTCCTGTGTGTCTCTGTCCCAAGCTCCTTTTTCTGCAGCATGTTTCTTCTCTTTGACTCATGGGAGCAACCTATCCTAACTGGTGGATGTGATTACTTCAGTCTGTGGGACAGGCTGTTCTCACGGAGCCACAACATCACTGCTGGCTTCACCACTTTGGTCCATGGGAGCAGCCTGTCCTGTGGGCTGAGAATAAACTGCTAGCTGTGATTTTGGTGCCCTTAAGCAAGGGAGCCCCCTGTCGTGCTTACCCGGCTTATTGGTTAGTGCTGGCCATGCCCATCCCCTTCCTCCCATCTCTCCTCCCCCCCTGTTTCCCAGAGATATCCCACATTGCTCTTATTTGCGTATCCTCTTCCCATCTCCCAACCCTCAATACACTGAAAACAAATGTGTAGATATTAGCGATTCTCCTCCATTATCAAGGTGAAACTTTAACATTTCAAATAACCTAGTTAACAAGTTGTACAATTCTTTTAGCATCTAACTAAACAGATCTGGTCTAGTTGCTCCTGTGTGTACCTCAGAGTAACATTAGTTGGCCCAAAGGATATCAAATTCATATTTGCTGTTGCTGATTTATAACCTTAGCGTTCCCAGCCAGTTATTGAACAGCATCAACACCTCTTGCTGGCTGACTCTCATAGCTTCTCATATCACTGCTAGTCTTCTAAGCTGATGTACGTTCCATTTCAGCCTACGGCCAATGTCGGTCTCCACTTGTCAATAGCCAGGCTAATCACATGCCCAACATTGCTGTTCTTACTATGTTGCTTAGGGGCATGAGCCAGCTAGGTTTTTTTCCCCCAGCCTAATTTGCAGACAAATTGTCACACTGGCCAGGCAAAATAGAAACATGATGGCAGAAAAAGACCATATGGCCTATCTAGTCTGCCCTTCCATATCAACTACAATAGTCCCCTTTTTTCTTTTAGAGATCTTCTGTGTTTGTTCCATGCTTTCTTGAATTCAGCTCCTGTCCTCTCTACTACCTCCACTGGGAGACACTTCCACATATCTACCATTCTTTCTATAAAGAAATATTTCTGCATATTATTCCGGAGTCTATCCCCTTTCGCCCTCATCCTATGTCCCCTCGTAGCAGAGCTTGCTTTCAATTGAAAGAGGCTCTCCTCTTGTGCATTTATACCAGGGGTCTCAAACTCAAATTGCTTTGAGGGCCAAATGAGGACTTGTAAAGTAACCCGGGGGCCGCATAAGACGCGGGGCCTCATTTGCATAAATATTTGCATAATGTTACCATACACTAACTTTTAGTAAACATGCCTCTTTAATGAGTATGGATAAAGAAAGACTAAAAGATTTAGAAACAAGAAGACAATAATTAAACTGGGAACCCCAAAAGCCAAACTTGGAATGTACAACAACACTGTAGAAATAAAACTATAAATTAATTTCCTCTTGTACTAAACAAAGCGCAAACATTAATGATGCACATTTCCCAGAGCTGACATATTCCAGTTAATAAATTCAAAATAAAGAGATATTTTTCTACCTTTTGTGCATTTTTTTCAGTTGCAATTGTTCCAGCCACTTTCTTCTGGTTTCTTCATGTCTTCTGCTAACTCTCCATCGTCTGCTGTCCATTTGCCCTTTCTTCTCTCCTAGTTTTTTTTCCATTCTCTCTCTACATCTGCTTTAACATACTAATCTTTCTCCTTTTTCTCTTTCCTCATTCCTATTTCATCCACTCAAATTTTACCCCTCCATCCTCAATCCCCACTTACTCTCCCAATACCTGGCCAATTGTAGACTTGTCTTCTCTCCCAGACAAAATATTTTTCCCCTCTCCATTTCACTTTCCCAGCTCCATCCCATTCTAATCCTCCCCCAACATCAGCTCCCTTCTAGTTCCAGCCCCACCCAGCATCCGCTCCCTTCTAGTCCCCCCATTAGTCCATTTCCAGTCCTATCCTAGCCTCACCATCAGCCCATTTCCAATCCTAGCCCCCCATCAGCCCATTTCCAATCCTAGCTCCCTCCCCTCACAGCCCATTTCCATTCCAAGCCCCCCTCCCCATCAGCCATTTGCAGTTCAAGCCCCCCTTCCACTCAGCCCATTTCCAGTCCTAGCAACCCCCCCCAGCCCATTACCAGTCCTAGACCCCCCATAGCCCATTACCAGTCCTAACCTCCCCATAGCGCACTTCCAGTTTTACCCCCCATCACCCCATTTTCAGTCTTACCTACCCCCCCCCCATAGCCCATTACCAGTCATAACCCCCCTGCCAATAGCCCACTTCCAGCCCTAACCCCCATTACCCCATTTCAGTCAGCCCTTCCATAGCTCATTACCAGTCCTAACTCCCCCCATCAGCCCACCTCCAGTCCTTCCTAACCCCCACCTGCCCATTTCCAGTCCTAGCCCCCACCATAGCCCATCACCAGTCATAACCCCCCTGCCAATAGCCCATCTCCAGTCATACCCCCCCCCGCCAATAGCCCATTTCCAGTCATACCCCCCCCTGCCACTAGCCCATTTCCAGTCCTACACCCCCCCCCATTGCCCATTTCCAGTCCTACACCCCCCCCCAATAGCCCATTTCCAGTCCTACACCCCCCCCCCTGCCAATAGCCCATTTCCAGTCCTACACCCCCCCCTGCCAATAGCCCATTTCCAGTCCTACACACCCCCCCCCCCCGGTAAATTAAAAAAAACCTGGCTTCTGCTGCTCAAGCAGCAAAATCAGCTGTCCTGCAGCCCCTTCCCCTGTGCCCGGAGATCCGAGTCTGCTCTATCAGCGGCGTGCTTTTCAAGCCGCGAGGAGAGTATTCCCCTCTCGCGCGGCTTGAAACCGCGCGAGAGGGGAATACTCTCTTCGCGGCTTGAAAAGCACGCCGCTGATAGAGCAGACTCGGATCTCCGGGCACAGGGGAAGGGGCCGCAGGACAGCTGATTTTGCTGCTTGAGCAGCAGAAGCCAGGTTTTTTTAAAATTTGACAATTGATTCTGCCGCTGCCACGGCGGCAACGGCAGAAGCCAGGGTTTTGGGGGTTTTTTGTTTTCCTCCGTCGCGGGCCGCACAATGCGGCCCGCGGGCCGCGTGTTTGAGACCCCTGATTTATACCACAGAGGTATTTAAACGTCTCTTATCATATCTCTTCTATCCCACCTTTTCTCTAACATATACATTTTAAGATCTTTAAGTCTGTCCCCATATGCTTTCGTAACAAAAACTAACCATTTTAGTAGCCATCCTTTACACCAATTCCATTCTGTTTATGTATTTATATCCTATATCATTTAAGGGCTCTGCTCTATACATCTCTACAGCACATTGTCCAGTAACAATATGGGGGTCATTTTAGAAGCCTTAATCATGCTTTGGATGTCCGAAAATGGGAACAGAGACGTCTCCAGAGCCATTTTAGAAGCTGCCTCCTGGGACATCCTCAGTGTGAGGACATCTGAATCTGAATGGGGGCATGGAAGTGGCATGACTGGAGTGTTTCTGAGAATCTGGAGGCATGGATAGGGCATTCCCGGGAACTGAGATGTTGGTGCCTGATCACAAAGACGTCATGGATGTCTGGCATCATGTCTTACCTTAGACCTGCTCTGAGGCAAAAACAGCCATGAACAAGCATCTGAAAAGTGCTCATTTTAGCTTACAAAACTCAAAAAAACAAAGTGTAGAGAAGAATGCAGTCATTCATCCCCAGTACTCAGCACAATGTCAATGACAGCAGCAGTGTGATTTGAGCCCTGACTGCCCTGTTCCTAGCCAACATTAGGCTATCTTAAATTTCTCCAGGACCAAGCAGGAAGTCAGTCCTCACTTATGGGTGACGTCGGCGCCGACGGAGCCCTCGCGGAGCAATTTTCCCCAGCTTTCAAAGAAAGCCTTTGGGAATTGCAGCGCGCATGCGCGGTCGTCTTCCCGCCCGAGGGTGCCATCTTAGCCAGTCTTCTTTTTTCCGCGGAGCCCTACAGACGTCCCCGTCTTGTCCCCGCGAAAAAGTCGATTTTCTTCATTATTTTATTCTTTTTCCTTTCGGTTCGACGCCGATCGCTTTCCCGCCCGGACTCGCGACGCCGGTCTCGAGTCCGCTTACTTTTTTCGGTTTTTCTGACTTAGTCAGCTTTCGTTTTCGGTTTCCCTGGCAGCCCGGTCCTTTGACCTCGCAGGGGCCCTTTTTTCCCCCGATGGCTGCCAGTGGGTTTAAGCGGTGTGGTCGGTGTGACCGAAATATGTCACTAACCGACACACACGACTTTTGCCTCCGCTGCCTGGGCCCGGATCATGAGGAACTGATCTGTGGGCCCTGCAGCAAACTGTCCTCAAAGGCGTTGAGGAGTCGGCGGCATCAGCGTGAGAGAATCTTCGCTGACCCCAGCCGTACCCGGACCTCGTCGGAGGCCTCCGCGTTGAAAGGCTCCAGCTCGGACCGTCGCCGGAGCTCCTCCGACCGGGGTTCTCCCTCCGGGGACCATCGTCGGAAGGAAAAACCCGCGAGGGCGGCGTCGGTGGACGCTCCTGGTTCCGCGAGGGCCAGGTCGCATAGCCCCGACAGCCGCCCCGGGTCCTTGGAGAAGGAACACATCCCGAAGCGACCTCGCCTGGAGTCGGAGATGCCTGCCCGGGTAAGTCCTGTGGTCCTTCTGGACTCGCCTCCGCGACAGCCGACGTCGGGCCCGACGCCGTCGGGGCCCGAGTCGGGGGCTGCTGGGTCACCTGAGCTCGGACTCAGGTTGACGGCCTTGGAGAGCAGACTGTCTGCCTTCATGGACCAGCAGCGGGCACTGCTCGCTGGCCTCGCTGGCGCCGCTGCCCCGACCGCCGGGACGTCGACCCCGGAGACCGAGCCGATCCTCGAGTCAATGAGAACTCGAGTCGATCCTCGGTCGAGGTCACCCTCGGCCTCCCGTTCGGGACCGAGGTCGCCGACGCCGACTCCCTCGACGTCGGGACGGCTGGCGCCGCACCCTGCCCGGGCCGACCCCACCGAGTCCTCGTCGGAGTCGGTCTGGGAGTCTGAGGAGGAAGAGTCACCTGATTCTTTCCGGACTCGGTGTGTCCCATCGGACTCACCGGGGTCCGAGCCTCGGAAGCAGTCCCCCCCGGAGGATGCCCGGTTCTCGGACTTCGTTAGGGATATGGCCAAGGCTTTGGCCTTCCCTGCGGATCCCGAGGAGGAGCCTCGAGCCGAAGAGCTCGACGCCCTCCAGTATGACTCTCCCGCGAGGGAGCACTTTACTGTGCCGGTTCCTCCTATGCTGGAACGACTACTCTTCCGCATGTGGGAGAGTCCGGCCTCCTCGCCGGTCCTGAGCAAGCGGGTCGATTCTATCTATCGGGTCCGCAAGAGCCCTGGCTTTCAGAAGGCACAGCTGCCACACCATTCCATGGTAGTGGAATCGGCCATGCATCGTCTTAAGAGCCAGAAGATGCACTCCTCGGTGCCTCCTGGAAGGGAGGCCCGTAACCTGGATGGCCTTGGCAAGAAGTGCTTCCAGGGCTCTATGCTCGCATGTCGTGTCCAGACTTACCAGCTCTACATGGGCATGTATCTCCGGGATCTGGCTAAAGAGCTAGCCGGATTCTCCGCTGGTCTCTCCGAGGAGCCCTTGCGGAGGTTCCTAGCCTTGTCCACGGGCATTCGGGAATGCTCAAAGTTCATGTCCCGAGCAGCCTATGATGGCTTTGAGGCCTCGGCTAGAGTGGCCGCAGCCGGCATCGGTGCCCGCCGACAGGCTTGGCTTCAGTCGTCGGACCTTGAGCCCTGGGTACAGGACAAGTTGGTCGATGTCCCCTGCCGAGGCGAAAACCTCTTTGGCAAGCCCATGGCGGAAAAGGCTGCACAAATTGAGACTGAGACTCTCACCAGGACCAGGCTTTCTAGGAAGACCTCCGCCCCTTCCCAGAAAAAGAAGGGCTCGGGAAAAAAGTCCTTTTACCCGAGGAAGGCGGCTGCCTACAAACAGTACCCCCATTATCAGGCCCCTGCAGCTCCCCAACAGGGCCAGCAGGCCAAGGGACGGGGTAACGGGTCCCGTAGGCAGCAAGCCCCCAAGCCTGCACCACCAGCCCCTGCTCAGCAGGGTGGGGGTTTTTGACTCGCTCAGCATAGCCTCTCCCCCCCCGCTGGTTCCTCCCAGCACCGGAGGCCGGCTGGTTCACTTCGCCCACAGGTGGTCCAGCATCACCGCAGATGCCTGGGTACTTCAGGTCGTGCGAGAAGGCTACCTTCTCCACTTCCATCAGGTCCCTCCCTCCTATTTTCCGGGAGAACCTTCGCGCCCCCCTCTGCACAGGG
This sequence comes from Ichthyophis bannanicus, assembly GCA_033557465.1. Taxonomy (NCBI): domain Eukaryota; kingdom Metazoa; phylum Chordata; class Amphibia; order Gymnophiona; family Ichthyophiidae; genus Ichthyophis; species Ichthyophis bannanicus. The sequence continues at coordinate 793,054,397 of CM066032.1, forward strand.
AGTTGCTCCTTCAGGAGTTAGCAGGTCTTCTGCAGGAACAGGCGGTGGAACCGGTGCCCCACCACCTGAGAGGTCAAGGCTTTTATTCAAGGTATTTTCTGATACCAAAGAGAACAGGGGGCCTCAGACCCATCCTGGACTTGCGCAACGTCAACAAGTTCCTTGTGCGGGAGAAGTTCAAAATGCTTACCCTTGGAATCCTTCTGCCCTACCTCCAGCAGGGAGATTGGCTATGCTCCTTGGATCTAAAGGATGCCTACACGCACATCCTCATCCACCCAAGCCACCGCCAATACCTAACGTTTGTGGTGGCAGGAAATCATTACCAGTACAGAGTACTGCCCTTTGGCCTATCCTCCGCACCGCGAGTCTTCACAAAATGTCTCGCGGTCGTGGCGGCCCATCTCCGGCTTCACGGCCTCTATGTCTTTCCGTACCTCGACGACTGGCTCATCAGAGCAGCGTCCGCTCAAGAGGTCACCAACGCCACGTGCCGCACGGTGACTCTGCTGCAGCACTTGGGCTTTGTCATAAACTTCGCAAAGTCCACTTTGCTCCCCTCACAGGATCTCGAGTTCATCGGCGCAAGGCTGCACACTCCTCGGGCACGAGCGTACCTACCGCTCGACAGGGCTCAACGGCTCATGGACCTAGCCGACCGCTTTCGCAGCCAGCCCCTGGTCTCCGCCAGGCGCTTCCTGAGACTGCTCGGCCATATGGCTTCCACCGTCCATGTGACCCCCAATGCCCGCCTGAACATGCGGTCTGCTCAATGGTGTCTCCGCCAGCAGTGGCGACAAGCCACAGGCGGCCTGGCAGACCTAGTGCGCGTCTCCGAGCCGCTGCTCTCGTCTCTCCGGTGGTGGCTCCGGCAGCCGAACCTGATATTCGGAATGCCTTTCCAGTCACCTCAGCCGACCCGGGTGCTGACCACCGATGCATCCCTCCTGGGCTGGGGAGCACATTGCCAAGAGGCACGTACTCAGGGCCTCTGGACCACGTGGGAGTCTGCTCAGCAGATCAACTTCCTGGAGCTCAGGGCGATCCGCCTAGCTCTCAAGGCCTTCTCCCACCTGACTTCCCAACAGTCCGTCCTTGTCCAGATGGACAATCAAGTTGCCATGTTCTACGTGAACAAGCAGGGGGGCACGGGCTCCTTCCTCCTCTGCCGGGAGGCACAGAAGCTCTGCTCTTGGGCCGTCAGTCACGGCATTCTCCTCAAGGCAGTTTATCTCCCGGGCCAAGAAAATTGCCTTGCAGACAAACTCAGCAGGGTCCTCCAGCCGCACGAGTGGCGTCTGGATCCCTTGGTAGTTCAGCAGCTCTTCCTCAAGTGGGGTCTCCCCACGGTGGATCTCTTTGCCAGTCCTCACAACCGGCAGCTTCCTCGCTTCTGCTCTCGTCAGCCACACCCCCTTCGGGTTGCGGCGGACGCCTTTCTGATCTCGTGGTCGGGGAGCCTTCTGTACGCTTTCCCTCCCATCCCGCTGGTCTCTCGGACTCTTTTCAAGGTTCTCCGAGACAAAGCCTTCATGATCCTGGTGGCCCCTCGCTGGCCCAGGCAGCCGTGGTTTCCGCTCCTGCTGCAACTGGCGGTGGAGGATCCAATCCCTCTGGGGGTACAACCGGATCTCCTCACTCAGGATCAGGGGTCCCTTCTGCACCCCAACCTCAGGTCTCTCAACCTCATGGCCTGGCTGCTGAGAGGGTAGTCCTTGCTCCCCTTCTCCTGCCGGCGGAGGTGGAGGAGGTCGTCTTAGCTTCGCGACGGCCTTCTACCCGCAAATGCTACGCCCTTAAATGGCGTCGCTTTGCAGTCTGGTGTACCCAACAGTCTCAGGATCCCTTCTCCTGCCCGGTGTCGGTGATCTTGCAGTACTTGCTGCACCTCTCTAATCTGGGACTTAAGTCCAACTCCGTCAAAGTTCACCTCAGTGCTCTTTCAGCACATCATGTGCCAGTGGACGGCAGACCTCTCTCCAATGACCCTCTCGTAGCGAGGTTTCTCCGAGGTCTCCTTCTACTTAAACCACCTCTGCGCCCGCCAGCGCCTGACTGGGACCTGAATGTGGTTTTGCAGCGGATCACCTGTCCGCCTTTTGAACCTATGGCTACCTGTTCTCTCCGTTTTCTGTCTTGGAAAACACTGTTCTTGATAGCCCTCACTTCCGCTAGGCGCGTAAGTGAATTGCAGGCCCTCGTGTCTGATCCCCCTTACACTAGGTTCTACAAGAATAGGGTAGTCCTACGGACTCACCCAAAATTTCTGCCTAAAGTGGTCTCCCCTTTTCACATCAATCAGGAGGTGGTACTTCCAACCTTCTTTCCCAGACCACACTCCAGCCGAGCTGAAACGGTCCTCCATACCCTGGACTGTAGAAGGGCATTGAACTTCTACCTTGACCGTACGCGGGAGCACCGTAAAGCTGCTCAGCTTTTTGTGTCTTTTGACCCCAATAAATTGGGGCTCCCGGTCTCCAAGCGTACTCTGTCCATCTGGGTTGCGGACTGTATCTCTTGGGCTTATGGGGCAGCCGGACTCTCCTTAGAAAGTCGAGTCACGGCTCATTGCGTTCGGGCAAAGGCCACGTCAGTGGCTTACCTCCGCTCTGTTCCGCTGGCAGACATCTGCCGGGCCGCTACTTGGTCTTCGAGCCAGACTTTTGCGGTCCATTACTGTCTCGAGAGGGAGTCCCGTAGGGACAGTGCTTTCGGACAGGCAGTCCTCCGTAATCTCTTTGAGGTCTGAGCAACTCCTACCCTCCATCCCGGATGTGGGCTACCGGTGGGTGATAATTCAGCGAAGATTCTATCCTTCTGTGCTGCTGAGCTAGAGGGAGCTCATTTTTGTGCTTAGGGTCTCCGGTAGCCTTGAGCTTGGGAGTCCCATAAGTGAGGACTGACTTCCTGCTTGGTCCTGGAGAAAGCGTAGTTACTCACCTGTAACAGGTGTTCTCCAGGAGCAGCAGGAATCAGTCCTCACTACCCTCCCTCCTCCCCTTGGAGTTGCAATCGTCTGCTTATGTTCTTTTTTGCAAATTTTTATGCTGTCTTTTTTAGCTATGTCATCTGACTGGCTAAGATGGCACCCTCGGGCGGGAAGACGACCGCGCATGCATGCGCGCTGCAATTCCCAAAGGCTTTCTTTGAAAGCTGGGGAAAATTGCTCCGCGAGGGCTCCGTCGGCGCCGACGTCACCCATAAGTGAGGACTGATTCCTGCTGCTCCTGGAGAACACCTGTTACAGGTGAGTAACTACGCTATCTGGGTTCTGTAATACTATTCTGAGGATGCCCTCGCAGACATCCTTATCAGGCACATCCAGGTTTGTGACATCACCTTTACACCTGGATGTGCCACCTTTTTTTTTCCCCAGACATTCTGCCTTAGATATTCCAGATTGCACTTGGATGGATCTACTAAAATTCCTCTCCATGGGTCTACAGTTAGATGTCCAAATGGATCAGTGCTCAATTTGTGCTCTGTTGCCACCCTTTGGACGTCTAGCTCATACCACCTTTTAAAATCGCGCCTTTTTAAGATCATGCCTGCCAGCCATAGCTCAGACTTACCTTCTTCTTATGACACACTACCCAGCCTGTAAATAGTTCGCCCTAGTTCTACCCAAATTGATAAAGTGTTTATTGTTTATAATGCAATACCTGATGCTGCCTGTTCTTTTTAATGTGTTGATACTTGTTCTCTGTAAACCATGATGATTTTGTGCAATATATAAAATCAAATAAAGAAATAAAATGGAAACTATTCCTTGCACTTTCCGTTTTGTTAAGAATAGTAGAGATATTCATGGCATGCCTTTGCACAATCTTCATTTGTCACTTTCAGCATCACTCACTCGTTTCTAAGAATTCCCTTTCAGGTCAACAATGAACTAACAATTTTCAATGGCAATCTCTGCCAGAACACCACTGCAGCGCATCTTTTGTATCAGTTAGATCTTTAAATACTTGTGGCTAATCTCCCAGCACAGCCTTTTTCTGTTCACCCCCACCATACCTACTCCTGAGGTTTGCAGCATGCACACTCCATTCTCTCATGGCAGTCTCTCCAAAAAGGTTTGCAACTGCTCCAGCACCTTAAATTAGTATGTTGCATTTTGATGCACCAAACTCATTCTTGCTGGATATTGTAGCAGGATTTTTAGTCCCTTTCGAAACATTTCAGTGCAGTCCCCTTCTTGCCATCACCCGCACTGAAAAATCCCCCCAAAAAGCTGATTTTTATTACCATATTTCAAGTCTCTTTTCTGTCTATACTTTGGCAGAGGTTTTTCCATAATAGCAAAGTTTAGCAATTGCGCTCTCCTGAGGCCCAGTCATTGCACTCTTTCAACCAGGCAGGGTCCATCCTCCATCTTGAGGCTCAAGGCTTCTATTAGCCACATTTCCATAAACCTGCACAGATCTTCCTCTTTGATGGCTCTCGGACATATCAGCCAATTCAATGCTGCGTTGCTCGTTGTTTTCCTGGTCTTTGATTCTTTCAAGCAACACTTTTATGTGGGCCTCCAATGTTCTCGCACATGCTTCCAGCACGATTGTGCCCTATTGTCCTGCCTGGATATACATTCTTCTGCTTGTATGTGGTTATCATGCCCTTCCAAACCCTCTTTAATGTCTGATGCAGAGGTTTGTGTTTCCACTAGTCTCTTCTCTAACACTGCCATGATGTTTTACATTAACTCTTTGAACCGCTTCTGCTTGCAGTGTAAAGACTGGGGGGATATCCTCCACCACTATCTTGTGCTCATTTTGCCTACTCCTTTTCTGACCTGCTTGTGAAGTCACACTGGTCATAATATGCGTGGCAGAGCAATCATAGCCAACTCCCACTAAGTCCACTGCTTCTGGGTGCCTTTATATCTTTCTTCGTAAAACTCCCAACTGTGGATAGCCATTTTTTTAACTGTTAAGTTGGATTTCTTTGGGGGAGATACGTGCTAGGGTGTCTACTCAGAATAAAAGACATGATGATTGCTAGCTATTTGATAAAATAAATTGTACCTCTTACTATTCATCTGTTTACAATTTTAATAATATTATTCTTTAGGAACAAGCAGGAAGTCAGCCCTCACATATGGGTGACTTCTGCGCCAACGGAGCCCGCGTGGAAGCATTTCCCCAGCTTTCAAAGAAAGCCTTTGGGATATGCTACTATGCATGCATGGTTCCCTTCCCGCCCGAGGGTGCCATCTTGTTCAGTGTTCTTTTTTCCATGGAGCCAAACAGATGTGAGTCCTGTTTCCCCGGAAAAATTCTCATATTATCCTTAAAAATTGAGTTTTCCCAGTTAACAACCTGTTTCTCGTCCCGCCTCGAGCTGGTGCTGGTCCCGGTCCCTTTTTTCATTGAGGTCTCTTCAACCAGTGTTTGTGCCTTTTTTCTCCCGGGGGTCATTGACCCCATGTCATACTACCTACCATGTCCCCCGGTGGGTTCAAAAGATTTGACTGCTGCAGTCAAATCATGTCATTGTCAGACACCCATGACTGCTGCTTGCGCTGCCTGGGCCCGGACCATGACAGCACCTCCTGCGACCTGTGGCAGATCATGTTGCCTAAAACCAACAGAAAAAGGTTGGCATTGCATGAGAAATTGTTCCCCAGGTCCAACTTGGCCCCGGCCTCCCCGACGCCAAACTTCAAGCCCAGCACATCCCGTGAGGCCCGAGCGTCCTCAGAGTCATGCAGCAGCGGCTCATCTGAGAAGACCTCTGACCCAGAGAAATACAAGAAGAAATCTTTGAAGTCCGCTGAGGTTGCACTGGAGAAATCCAGTAAAATCGCCCAGAGGTACTCGGGCGACTCCAAGAAGTGCCCCACCAAGATCCTCAAGACGGATTCCTTGGCTGGTGGGGACAGCATGAGGTTCCTTGAGGCCATAGTCCTCGTCGAGGACACACTTGCAAGAGTGCTGGTGCTGGGCCCAAGATCCTCGATGCCCATGCTGAAGGCTGCAGAGCCTTCCGTGTTGGAAACCCAGAATGACGGCCTTGGAGAAGAACATCACTGCTATCCTGACCCTGCAGCAGGCGATGATGGCTGGTTCATCTGCCTCATCCACCCTGATGACCGGACCCTTGACTGCAAGGGAGTCCCCAGTCGTCAAGCCGAGCTCAGTGCGTCACCAGCCTCAGGTAAGCCCTCGATGCCGGTTGAGATCCCGATCCCGTTCTTCGGGCATCCGGTCCTTGCCGGCCAGCATCCGTGATTTGGACCCCAGATCCTCAGCAGGCCACTGACCCTTCGATGCCGGCCTTGAGGCAGGGAGCTGCAGGGCCTCGGACTCATCATTACCACTCGACTCCGTGGGAAATGGATGACGAGGCCTCTCCAGACTCCAGGTGGCACCGAGATATTCCCTAGGACACGTTGCCCCCAGTGCCACTCTACTCATGAGAACGTGGCCTTCCATGACGACTTCAGGGACATGACCAGAGCCCCCTCTGTGCAAACCAAGGTGGAGGAAGACCTGTGCACTGAGGAGTTGGAGATTCTTTAGTATGGGTACCCGTGCATCCAATCCTTGAGAGGCTACTACTTCAGATGTGGGAAACACCGGCATTGGTGCCGGTGGTAAGCCAGCACCTCGACGCCATGTACCATGTCCGGAATGGCCCAGGGTTCCACAAACCCCAGCTTCCACATAACTCCATGGTCGTTGAGTTGACCATGCAGAAACTCAAGAGCCAGAAGACCCACTCCTCGTTTTCCCCCCCCCAAGAGGGAGCCCTTGATGCCCTCAGGTGTAAGTGCTACCAAGGCTCGGATGCCAGATCCAGGCCTGTGGGCTTTACATAGGCATGTACCTAAAGGCTCTGGCCCAGGAGCTGTCGGTGTTTGTGGCAGGCCTCGTTGGGGAATCCCTCTAATGGTTCCAGGCCCTGACCTTGGGGATCAAGGACTGTTCCAGGTTCCTCTCCTGGGCAGTCTGTGATGGCTTCGAGTCAGTGGTTGGCATCAGGGCCCGACGCCAAGCCTGGCTACAGTCCTCCGACCTCAAGACGTGAGTCCAAGACAAGCTGCTTGACATCCCCTGCACTGGGAAGAACCTGTTCGGCAAACCCATGGTCGACAAAGCAGCCGAGATTGAGGCTGATGTGGTGACACCCGCCAGAGGCTGTCTAAGAAGACCTCATCCCATCCCCGCAAGAAACCACCGAGGAAGAGGCCCTTTTTCCCAAGGAAAAAGGGATCCTCTTGTCATGGTCACCAATACCAGCTCTTCTCAGGCCAGCAGCAGTCTTCTCACCCCAGAAGGCAAGGGCATGGGGCTCAGAAGTTAAAAGCACCTAAGCCCCAGACCCCAGCTCCCACTCAGCCTGAGGGGAGCATTTGACTCCCAGGGCAGGGCCTCCCCTCCCCCAGGAGACCATCACCAACCCACAGGGGGGCGCCTGATGTGCTTTGCCCTCAGGTGGGCTACAATCACCACGGACCATTGGGTACTGCTGGTGATCAGGGACGGATACCTTCTCCACCTACAGCAGATTCCACTCAGGTTGTTTCCCAGAGAGCCAGTGCGAACCCTCCTTCACCAGACCCTGCTGCTCACAAAGCTCACAGGTCTTCTCAGATACAATGCAGTAGAGCCTGTATCCAACCACCTATGGGGCAGAGACTTCTACTCCAGGTACTTCCTCATCCCAAAGAGAACTGGGGGCCTCAGGCCCATCTTGGACCTGCAAAACTTAAACCGTTTTCTGGTGAGGGAGAAGTTCAAGATGCTCTCCCATGTAACACTGCTGCCTTACCTCCGCCAGGGAGACTGGCTGTGCTCCTTGGACCTAAAAGATGCCTGTACACTCATCCTAATCCACCCCTCCCACAGGCAGTACTTAAGGCTTGTGGTAGGAGGAGAACACTACCAGTACAAGATGCTGCCCTTCAGCTTAGCATCCTTGCCAAGGGTCTTCGTGAAATGCCTGGCAGTGGTATCTGCCCACCTGCGCTTGCAAGGGTCCTTCGTCTTCCCCCTACTTAGATGACTGGCTTATCAGAGGCAGCACAGTCGCAGAGGCCAGTCAGGCCACAAGACACGCAACCTTCCTGCTGCAGCACCTGGGATTCAAAATCAACTACTCTAAGTCCCGTCTCTCTCCAACCCCCAGAGTCTGGAGTTCATAGGTGCTCAGCTTGACACACTACAGGCCAAGGCTGTCCTCCCCAGGGAGAGGGCAAAATTCCTCAGGCAGCTAGCGGTGGAAGCTCAACACTGCCGGTAAGTGCCAGCTTGTCTTCTCCTCTGCTTGCTGGGCCATATGGCCTCCAAGGTCCACATGACCCTGCTAGCCCTCTTACACATGTGGGCAGCCCAGTGGTACCTCTGATTACAGTGGACGCAAGCCACAGACAGACTGCGGGACAGGATCAGGGTAATCCACCAACTGGCAGACTCCCTCGACTGGTGGCAACTTCTCTACCACCTACCAGCACGGATACCCTTCCAGACACCCATGCCCCAGAGGATACTGACCACGGATGCCTTCCTCCTAGGTTGGGAGGCGCACTGCGGAGACAGCTGCACACAAGGCAGTTGGTCCCAGGCAGAATCTGTGCTTCAGATCAATCTCCTGGAGCTCAGGGTGATCTCCCTCGCCCTACGGCATTTTGTCACTGCCTTCGACACCAGTCCATACTGATACAGACGGACAACCAAGTCGCCATGTTTTACATAAACAAGTAGGGAGGCACGGGGTCGTACTCCCTCTGTCAGAAGCAATGCCCCTTCTGTCCTTTGCAGTGCACAACAACATGCTCCTGTATGCGGTTCACCTACCGGGCCAAAACAACCTCCTGGCGGACAGGCTAAGCAAGGTCCTCTGTCCATATGAGTGGCACCTGGACCCCAAAGTAGCTCCGTGATTCTTCTGCCTCTAGGGCAGGCCCATGATGGACCTATTTGCCAACCCAGACAACACCCAGCTGCCCAGCTTCTGTTCATGGCGACCACACCCAGAGAGGGGGGTGGCAGATGTCTTCCTGATCCCATGGATGGAAGGCCTCCTCTATGCCTTTCTGCTAATCCCTCTGGTCGCCAAGACCCTCTTCAAGGTCCAGCACGAGGGGGCATCTCTAATACTAATTGCCCTCAGATGGCCCAGACAGCCCTGGTTCCCACTGCTACTCTCCTTGGCAGCCGCACTCCTGCTCCCTCTGAGCTGTGCCCCGGACCTCCTGCAAAGGAGGAAGACTCCCTCCTGCACCCCATGGGATTGCTAACGCTAGCAGCATGGCTGCTGAAAGGATAGCACTGGCCCCTTTTCAATCTCCAAGGGAGGTGGAGGAAGTTCTGCTAGCCTCCTGAAAGCCCTCTACCAGGCGAGCATATGCCTTCAGATAGTGAAGATTCTTTGTTTGGTGTGTCGAGAGACGGGAGAACCCATTCTCCTGCCAGGTGCAGTTAGTGCTCCAGTACTACCTACTGCATCTTTCACACACTGGGCTGAAGTCCAACTCAGTGAAAGTGCACCTGAGCGCAGTAGCCACACACCACCACCTTATCGAGGGCAAACCCCTCTCAGGTCAGCCTCTGATATCTCGGCTCCTCCGGGGCCTCCTGTTGTCTAAGCCCCTGTCCGCCTTCCAGCAGCAGAGTGGGATCTTAACGTGGTGCTCTCACAACCCACTAGACTGTTTTCGAACTGCTAGTCACTTGCCATCTGCAGTATCTTTCATGGAAGGTTGCCTTCCTGGTGGCCCTCACATCCATTTGCAGAGTAAACGAACTTCAGGCCCCGGTAGCAGAGCCACCATATATAAGATTCTACAAGAACAGGGTGGTATTCTGCACCCACCCCAAATTCCTCCTGAAGGTGGTGTCTCCTTTCCACCTCAACCAGGAGGTGGTTCTTCCCACCTTCTTCCGATGGCCTCATGCCGGTTGGGAGGAAATTATGCTCCATACACTAAATTGCAAATGGGTCCTGTCCTTCTACCTACAGCAGACTCAGGGCCATTGCAAGGCTTCTCAGCTTTTCATTTCTTATGACCCCAGCAGACTGGGGTTTCCCATGACTAAGTGAACTCTGTCCACTTGGGTGGCGGACTGCATTGCCCTCGCCTATTAGCGAGCTGGGCTGTCTGGACCACCAGATCACAGCACATTGTGTGAGAGTGATGGCCACATCAGTGATGAACCTGCATTTGGTGCCGGTGACAAAGATCTGCAAGGCCGCCACATGCTCTTCAATTCATACGTTCGCGGCTCACTACTGTCTGGAGAGCAAGTCCCGTTGGGATAGTGCCTTCAGCCAGGCGGTACTCTGCAATGTTTTTGGGTTGTAGGCAACTCATGCCCTCCAGCCCTCCTGTGTTCAGGCTACTGGAGCGATGGTACTGTTGGATGCTAGGGTCTTGCAGAGTCTCTCAGTGGGGACTCATCTTCTGCAACTCACGACTACCTGACTTGGCTGCCTTTGGTGCTGTCGTGGTTCGGTCCTCGGCAGCCTGGAGCTAGGGAGTCTTATATGCGAGGACTGACTACTTGCTTGTTCCTGGAGAAAGTGTAGTTACTCACCTGTAACAAGTGTTCTCCAGGGACAGTGTGAATCTGTCCTCACAACCATCCCTTCTCCCCTGGGAGTTGCCTCCCTACCTTGTTTTAGTTTTTTACAACCGTTCTAGTTATGTCATCTGACTGAACAAGATGGCACCCTTGGGCGGGAAGGGGACCATGCATGCATGGTAGCATATCCCAAAGGCTTTCTTTGAAAGCTGGGGAAATGCTTCTGCGTGGACTCCATTGATGTCAACGTCGCCCATATGTGAGAACTGATTCCTGCTGTCCCTGGAGAATACCTTTTACAGGTGAGTAACTATGCTTTTTCTTCAAAGCGGTTTGCTACTTTTTTTTTTTTAGGTATAAGCCCCAGACTCAAAGTGTTCACAACAAGGGTACTGGGTACCTGAAGCAATGGGAAATAGTGACTTGCTCAGGGCACAAAATATGTCAGTGGGAAAAGCAGGTTTGGAACTCTGGTTTCCATGGTTTGAGTTTTTTTTTTCTGTAACCACTTGACTATGCTTCTCCTTAAATTTTGCTCATTAGATTAGATCAGAATATTGGAATGGAGGGATGTGTGTGTGCATTAGACAAGATGAATACCCCAAATAACTTTTTCTCCTTAAATATGAAAAAAATTAATGTTGCCACTGAGGGCTTTATGCAGAAACCCAATGCTAGAGCCCTGTGCTAAATCTCAGTATAGAGTTTCTTAACAAACAAGTTTAATCAGTGTTACTCACTGATGCTGGAAGCAAACAGTATGTAAATAAGCTGTGTGCAAAAAGTCTGCACTAAACAAGGAAGGCATGCATACAGGGATCTGCTCTACCAGCAATTGCATTGGCACCCAGTACACCTATGATGGAATGTTGTTCAGCACATAGCAATATTAATATTTATGTGCAGAACAGCATTACATCATATATGTAGATATTATGCACATGTAACTCTGAAGCAGCATACGCAGTTCAGCACTTCAGAGTTGCATGCACTTAACATCTGAACATATGGTGAAATGTTATTCTGCACACTAATAATATTTCAAAAATGTCTGTGTGTGAAATAGTATTCTAGCATATGCTGCAGAAGAAACATGCATAAACCCCTCACTGGCACTGAGTGGAGACTAATGAACTACCCTTTATGCCTTTCAGACATTGTGTTAAAACCCTAATGTTGAGTTCAGCCTTCAGGTCTTCTGTGACTTTTCTGCATCTGAATAGTGCACTCCATAGCTAATTGCTTCATCACCATACAATTACAATTAAATGTATTTAAATTTGCTGCGTGCTGCTGTCTGCTCCAGGCTTTGCACACAGCTCACACAAATATCGCTTAAATCGAGTTAACTTCTGCGCAAAGCTTAGCGCATTTTTCTACATCAAGACCTGCTTTAATAAAGACAAATGCTTATGCATTTGGGAGTTCTGCTGATATTGCAATTATATGATGATGGTTACTGAATAAAGTATGAACCAAAAATAACATGTGGAATCCTGTTTTGCAGGCCATAGTTATCCTGCCATAGACTTATTCATGCATACTTCTGTGTTCTAAATATGGAGCAGTTTCATGCAGATTTACCATAAACACTGCACTTTTCCCATGATATTTAGATATTTTTAATGCAGAATTTTGCAGTTTTTTTAAACAAATACAGTATAGTGATATGGTTGAAGCAGTTCATGCCAAATTAGTTTTTAGCGAGATGCTGTGCATATTGAATTAATTATTCCACTAAATATGAGTGCAAGTGCCAACTGAGTAGAAAGGACATGTTCTTTCCAATTGTCTGCAGTGTAGGACTTAAATTGAGTCCACATGAAACAGTTGGAATTGTTTTACATGTAAGATAATGATTAAAGTAAAGGAAACTAGAACGGTGGACTTTATTGTAAAGTCAGCATGTCTGCTGCCTTGTAGTTGGGGTCAACATGCGTGAATTGACTGTGGGTCTTGGGATTTCATATTCTTGCCAAAAAGTTGATTATCATGCTTGAATGATCACAGTCCAAGCAAAAAGGACATAATGGCGGCGCACTAAATTATCAATGGGAAAATGCTTGATCCTGTCTGCAGTATATTTTGTAAGGCATTGCTACATTTATGAGATATTTAGTATTTTATATATAAATACAATTGAAACATTTCATTTTTTAAAAAAGTGAAAACATACTAGTAAGATGGTTTGTGGTTTTAGAAAGATTTTTGGCCTATTTCCAAGGCTAGTTTGCAGAATGGTTCACTGCTAAATAAGGTTTTCTGTAAAGAAAGCTTAGAAACCCATAGATGGGTTTTATTTTACAACATATGAAAACATAAATTTTATGTGCCTTTTTTGTTACTGCTCCATCATCCATGATTCCCCAGCCAACATGACAGTTTGATTTAAATATAACAACCAGATTCTAATTGGGAGGGATGTAATCTAGGTGTTTTCTAGCACGGCTTCTCATTTCTATCACAGTCCATAGAACTGTATTATAAGAAAATCAGTTTGGATTAAAAAAAAACCCTCTAAGAGAGCTAGTTACTAAGATGCAGTAAAATTTTGGGTTTTACCACAGTTTAAATTACTAGAAGGAGTCACTAACCTGTGGTAACAGTACCTTGGGTTAGTAACGCCTTTGGTAAAGGAATAACATAGCTTGTGGTCAACTTTGCAAACTACACTGTGACAAGTCAAAATAACATCATTTCAAAGCTGGCATTTTTTTTCCTGGCCAGAAGCAATGGGTCTCTGTTTATCTGTGTATTTGCTTTCTTTCCCTTTGTAACAAAATCTCAAAGTGGCTCTAACACATAGCTCAATGCTCACGGTCATATTCTTAAAGGGCTGGCACCACTTAGTGTTGTAGAATCCTCCCCCCTCCTCAGAAGATTTCCCCTGCAGTACCCCTAGTGGACATCTCCCCCCCCCCCTCCTTTCCAAATCCCTTGTAGGGCAGTGTGAACCCTAGTGGTAGTACGGCGAGACTACTGCTAGAGTTCAAGCGATGACATTTTGAACCTGCCGTTGACGGGGGCAGGAGCGACGGGATCACTCCTGCCTGAAGACCACTGCATTACCAATGTGCATTAAAGGTAGGCCCCGGGGGGGGGGGTCTATAGGGTAAGAGGAGTCTATAGACATACTTTGAAAGGAATATCCACTGGAGGGGGAGGCGTGTCTTCATTGTGGGTGGTTTCATGGCATTAAGTGTTGCCAGCCCCTTTAAGAATGCAGCTGGGAGCATTGAGTTGTATGTTAGAGGCCTGATGCATTTAGCCAGGAAAAATAATTACAGATTTATTTGCAGCATAATGAGGTGTTTTGCATGCTTTGCATCTCGTTATGATGCAGCACATATTTACACCAAAATAATGCACATTGTTGCCCTTTAATGCATGTTAAGGGACAAATAACTTGCATCATTCCTGTAATGCACTTTAGTAATTGCCTCCCTAACCTCCAATATCAGAATGTTTGTTAGTATTTTAGCAAAATTCTAATTGAGCATTACTGTACAAAAGAGGAAACTTTCTGTGGGGAAATCTCAAATTCATTGTTCCACCTCTTGATTTTTGTTTCCTTATCGGTCCTCCAGTTCAGTCCTCCACCTCTGGGTAGTGTTCGTCCTCCTGAAGCATGGAGACTGGGCATGTCAAAACTGTGACCTCACTGGGTGTATCCTGCTGGACTATCTCATCCTTCCCAGTGTGTCCAGTCTCCATGCAGCAGGAGGACGTAGTAAGCCTAGGTGCTGGGCTCACTAGAGTAACAGATAAAGGAGCAGATTAGGATAGTTTTAAACTTGTTTCTTTATTCCCTGTCACTTCTGTTCTTTTTGTTAGGACTGTTTCTTTAAAAAAAAAAAAAAAAAAGGGTTTAGTCCGGTTGGGGGGTTTCTTCTCTGCTTCCTCCCTGATTCCGGCTGAAGTGTATTGTCCTGCCTTCCCCTCCTAGTTGTTACGGAGGGGAGCGGTGCAGCAAACCACCTGTCCTGCCCATCTTCCTCAGACCTCATGGGGAGCAGTAGCGTACAGCCAAAAGCCCCAGGAGCTGCCTCTCCGCAGACGCGGCTCACTGCGGTGGTGAGCAGCATCATGGATTGAAGGCCTGAGAAGCGGACCGGTGCGGCAGAAAGAGAGCTGCCATCGGGATAAACTGAGGGCGGCACTGGAGGTGAGTCCCTAGCGGCGTGCAGGTCCGGGAGCAGAGGCCTGGCATTTTGGTGCCAAAAAGGCCCGACGGCCTGGGAGTCGGTGTTTTCCCGCACGTTCAGCCGCGAGGCAACTGCAGCCCGCTTAGACAAACAGTGAGGGAAGGCTAGACTAGTAGTTCCCTTCAAAGTTGCAGAGGCCCTAATTAAAATTGATTTGGTTTCAGTTTATTTGCTTTGGGGGGTTTTAGTTCACCCTCGGGGGGGGGGGAACCCCTTTCCTCTCACTACTTGGATTCACGTTGCTGTAAGCACAGGACTGTTAGGGTTTTTTTCTCTGCTGGAAGCCATTGCAGGAGCCCTGTGGCTAATGCCTTCACGTCTGCGGTGCCTGCTGTGTGGCACATGCAGAGGCGAGGTTTCAGACGCAGGAGTTTGTCGAAACTGCGCTGCAACTTCTTCGACTATGGAGCAGGAGCTACAGGATTCAGGTCCTGGGGGAGTCCCTTGCCCGTTGGCGAGGGTTGAGGGCGAGTCGCCATAGGAGGCTCCGTTGGGTCCTATCTTCGAAAGCCCGGCAAGATCATCATCAGACTTGATGTCCAGAGAGGTATGCTGTCTGCCTGGTGCCAAAATCCAAGATGTTACGGAGAGTTTGCCGAGACTCATCAAGCCCACTGACTATTACCCAATTTTGCTAATCCATGTTGGAACAAATGATACTGCCAGGTATACCTCGGAACGTATCAAAAGTGACTTCATGGCTCTGGGACAGAGGGTGAAGCAGTTAGGTGCACAGGTGGTGTTCTCTTCAATCCTCCCTGTTGAGGGTAAAGGCCAAGGCAGAGAGGCTCGCATCCTGGAGATGAATGCATGGCTGCGTGGATGGTGTCATCGAGAGCGTTTTGGTTTCCTAGACCATGGGATGCTGTTCCAAGGGTTGCAGAGCAGAGATGGCATCCATCTGTCCAAGAAAGGTCAACACATCTTCGGTAGTAGACTGGCTAATCTACTGAAGAGGGCTTTAAACTAGATTCGTTGGGGATGGGTGAAGAAAGCCCCCAGGGTAAGTGAAAGCCCCCAGGTAGGTGATACATTAAATACCTTTATGGAAATGGGTAACGGGTAACATATGGAAAGCAGTGTGTATTAATGCCCGTAGCATGGGAAATAAGATCCCTGAAGTTGAAGCTTTGGTGGGAGTGGCTGACTTGGATTTAGTGGCAGTTACAGAAACATGGTTCACAGAAAACCATGACTGGGATGTAACTATACCTGGCTATACTTTATTCAGAAAGGACAGGGTAGGAAGAAGGGGAGGAGGAGTGGCACTATATGTAAAAACTACTATTAAAGCTTTGGAATTACAGAGCTTAAAAGTGAGAGAGGAGGCATTGTGGGTTAAACTAGAAAGAGGGAAAGAGAAATCTATTTGCATTGGTGTGAGATACAGACCTCCCTCACAAGAGGAAGAGGTGGACAAAGAGTTAATTGAAGACATACGCAGCATTGCTAGGAAAGGGGAAGTGCTACTGATAGGAGATTTCAATATGCCAGATGTTGATTGGCACATTCCTGCTGCAGTATCATCTAGAAGTAAGGAGATCCTGGATTCTCTACAGGGAGAACTATTCAGGCAATTGGTAACAGACCCCACACGTGAAGGGGCCATACTGGACTTGGTGCTTACCAATGGTGAAAGTGTTTCTGATGTTGTAGTGGGAGATCATTTTGCATCCAGTGATCACCAGATGGTGTGGTTCAGTATTAGGACTAGGGCTGTTAGAATCCATTCCAAGGTGAGGATCTTAGACTTTAGGAAGACTAACTTTGCGAAGATGGGCCAATACCTCAGGGAGTCGTTAGTGGGATGGGAACAGCTGGGGGATGTAGAAAAACAGTGGGCAAAACTGAAAGGGAGTATTTTAAGGGCAACCAACCTTTTTGTTAAAATGGTAAATAAAGGCAAAAGGAAAAGGAGACCGCTATGGTTTTCGAAGGAAGTAGCTGAAAAAGTGAAGAAAAAGAGGGAGGCCGTCATGAAATACAAGAGATCACAGAGAGAGGAAGACAGGTATCTGTATTTGGAAAAACTTAGAGAAGCTAGCAAAGTAGTCAAGAAGGCAAAGATTCAAAAGGAGGAGGAAATAGCCAATGCAATAAAATGGGGGGATAAGACATTTTTCAGATATATTAGTGAGAAGAGGAAGGGCAAAAGTGGTATTGTCAGACTCAAGGGTGCAGGGGGGGAATATGTAGAAGCTGATAAGGATAAAGCGGAATTGCTTAACAAATATTTTTGTTCTGTGTTCACAGATGAAGAACCAGGAGCAGGACCTCAGAAAACACCCACAAATAAGAACAGAAGCGAGGGACATCTTGAACAATTTTCAAAAGACTGTTCATGAGAAACTAGCTCAACTTAAAGTAGACAAAGCGATGGGACCGGATGGGATACACTCTAGAATACTGAGGGAACTTGGGGACGTTCTAGCAACTCCACTGACTGACCTTTTCAATGCCTCGTTGGAGTCGGGAGTGGTGCCAAAGGACTGGAGAGAGGCTCATGTGGTGCCTTTACACAAAAGCGGAAGTAAGGATGTGGTTGAAAACTACAGGCCGGTTAGTTTAACTTCGGTGGTGAGTAAATTATTGGAAACGCTGCTGAAAGAGAAAATAGTGAGGTTTCTGGAGTCCAGCGGATTACAGGATCCGAGGCAGCATGGATTCACCAGAGGCAGGTCTTGTCAGACAAATCTGATTGATTTCTTTGACTGGTTGACCAGGGAGTTGGACCGAGGGAGAGCTCTAGATGTGGTGTATCTAGATTTCAGTAAAACCTTTGACACTGTTCCTCACAGGCGACTTATAAACAAACTGAGCACCCTAGGGATGGACCCTAAAGTTACTGCTTGGGTTAGAAATTGGTTGGGTGGGAGGTGACAAAGAGTACAAGTAAATGGAGCTCACTCTGAGGAGAAGGATGTTACCAGTGGTGTGCCCCAGGGATCTGTCCTTGGTCCGATTCTTTTTAACATCTTTGTTAGTGATATAGCGGAAGGGCTGTCGGGTAAGGTTTGCCTCTTTGCAGATGATACCAAAATCTGCAATAGAGTAGACACCCAGGAAGGTGTAGATAACATGAGGAGGGATCTAGCTAAGCTTGAAGAATGGTCTAGAATTTGGCAGCTGGGATTTAATGTTAAAAAATGTAAGGTCATGCATTTGGGCTGCAGCAATCCAAGGGAGCAATACAGTATAGGAGGTGAAGTACGTTTGTCCACTAAAGAAGAGCGGGACCTAGGCGTGGTTGTGTCTGATGATCTTAAAGTAGCTAAACAGGTAGAAAAGGCGACTGCAAAAGCTAGAAGGATGCTTGGGTGCATACGGAGAGGAATGGCTAGCAGAAAAAAGGAGGTGATAATGCCTCTGTATAAGTCTTTGGTGCGACCTCATTTGGAGTATGGTGTGCAATTCTGGAGACCGCACCTTCAAAAGGATGTGAACAGGATGGAGTCGGTGCAGAGGGTGGCTACTAAAATGATTGGTGGGCTTCATTATAAAGCATATGAGGACAGACTTAAAGATCTTAATATGTACACCTTAGAGGAAAGGCGGGATAGAGGTGATATGATTGAGATGTTTAAATACCTCCGTGGCATAAATGTTCAGGGAGAGAGCCTCTTTCAATTGAAAGCAAGTTCTGCTACGAGGGGACATGGGATGAGGGTGAAGGGAGATAGATTCAGGAGTGATATGCGAAAATATTTCTTTACAGAAAGAGTAGTGGATCCATGGAATAGTCTCCCAGTGGAGGTGGTAGAGATGAGGACAGTAACTGAATTCAAAACAGCATGGGACCAACACAGAGGATCTCTAAAGGTAAAAAGTGGATGTTGTAGTTTTTGTTATGGAAGGACAGACTAGATAGGCCATGTGGTCTTTTTCTGTCATCATGTTTCTATGTTTCTAGTGCTGGGATGCCGGGGGGGGGGGGTGCCCTAGGGGCTTTCTCCCCAGACTTTGTGCTGATAATGCATGAGGCATATTGCTGCATCAGCAAGGTTCCGTGCCAGGTCCTGTGCCACTGCAGGGGCCAGTTCAGCAGCCCGGGCAGGATACGGTGTCTACTGTGGGGTGACCGCCCAAGAGGGCTCGTCCTCAAGAAGAGCTGTCCTTGTGTTCAGAGTGGCTAAATGAGGAAGACATAGAGTTGGATCAGGAATCCGAGATGGAAGAGCTGGAGGAAGGGGAGATCATGGACCCTGAAGACCAGGCGAGAATCATCCGAGTATTTCGAAAAGAAGAGCTTACCGCTCTCATTACAGAATCTCTCCAGGCACTCAACTAATCCCCGTCCAGCCTTCAGAGGAGGAAGGTCTGGAAGACCCTCTCATTCAGGCAGTACGGCAAACGCAGGTGGTGTTTCTGGTTCACAGAGTGGTAGACGGAATGATCCAGGATGAATGGGATTTGCCAGAGGCAGGGCTCAGGGGAGTTAGAGCAGTGACTAGGCTCTATCCCTTAGCTGACAAAGAGAAGGAAAGATTTCGCTCTCTGTGGGTAGATGCAGCGGTAGCAGCAGTTACAAAGAAGATGACGATTACGGTAGAAGGTAGCGCAGCTCTGAAGGATGCGCAGGATAGAAAGATGGACGGGTTGCTAAAACAGGCCTTTGAGGTTAATGCCCTCGCCTTGCAGGCCTCAATCTGTGGGGTGTGGGTGGCGAGAGCTTGCCTCCAGTGGTCCCAGTGTTTGCAGCAGTCTGATTCGCAGGCGCAGGAGCGCCTGATAGAGGTGACACGTCTGGAATCCGTTTCGGCATACTTAGCAGATGTCCACTATGACTTCATTAGGACTCTAGCAAATAGTATGGCTTCCCTGGTAGCCACGCGCCAACACCTGTGGTTAAGGAATTGGGTGGCGGATGGTTCTTCTAAGTCTCGACTCAGTAAGCTTCCCTTTAAGGGGAAGCTGTTGTTTGGGGAAGATCTGGACAATTTGGTTAAAGACTTGGGGGAGTCCAAAGGCGGAAGATTTGCACATTCCTATCAGACTAGCACATCAGAAATTCCTCAGGTTCGCTGTCTCCTGGGGTCACTTTCAGTTTCAAGCCTTGCCCTTTGGGCTGGCGACGGCTCCACACATTTTCTTCACCAAGGTTATGGTAGTAGTAGCGGCGGTATTGCGAAAGGAAGGTGTTCTGGTGCATCCCTATCTCGACGATTGGTTGGTTCGAGTGAAATCCAGGGCCAAGAGTGTGCAGGTGACAGACAAGGTAGTGAGGTTTCTGCTGGGTAGTCAATGCATCCAAGAGCCGTCTGGTTCCGTCTCAGGATCTAGAATACCTGGGAGTGCGCTTTGACACGTGTAAGGGGTTAGTGTTTCTTCCGGATCGGAGGGCTCAGGCCCTGAGACTCTTGGTACGCAAGTTCCTCTCTACTCCGGCTCTGTCGGCCTGGAGCTGCCTACATGTGCTGGGAATGATGACTGCAACACTGGAGGTAGTTCCTTGGGCCAGAGCTCACATGCGGCCATTGCAGAGGTCTTTGTTGTGGTGGTGGTCGCACCAGAACGACTCCCTCAACTGATGCCTACTGTGTCCTCTGCGGGTCAGGCACTCGCTTCAGTGGTGGCTCCGTCCAGAAAGTCCGGCGGCGGGCATGCCGTTAGAGCAACCACAGTGGTTCCCGGTGTTGACGGATGCGAGCCTCATAGGTTGGGAGGGAGGGTGCATTGCAAGGGTCTCTTCACTCAGGGAACTTGGAGCGAACAGGAGGTTCAATGGTCGATCAACCGGCTCGAATTGAGAGCTGTTTTCCTAGTGCTTCAAGTGTTCGAGACAGCGTTGATGGGTCAAGCGGTACGAGTACTTTCGGACAATTCCGCAACGGTAACTTACCTCAATCGGCAGGACGGCACAGGCAACACTGCCATAGAAGAGGAAGCAGAAGCACTATTCGCCTGGGTGGAGACTCAGCTGCAGGCGATATCGGCGGCACACATTGCAGGAACGGACAACGTGATGGCGGATTTTCTCAGCAGAGTCCAGGTGGATGCCAGGGAATGGGAGCTTCACCCGGAAAGTATTGCTCAAATAGTCCGCAGGTGGGGCCCGCCGGTCATGGACCTCATGGCAACCTTCAGCTCGGCCAACACAGGTCGGTTTTTCAACAGAATAAGAGAATGGATGTTAGAAGGCATCGATGCCCTGATGCAGCCTTGGCCTCTGCAGGTTCTGCTCTGTCTTTCCTCCATGGGCGCTCATAGGCCGGGTGGTGCAGCGCATAGAGGCTCATCGGGGGAGAGTGGTGTTGGTGGCTCCAGACTGGCCGAGGCACCCGTGGTATGCCGATCTAGTCCGGCTCCTCGACGGGGATCCCTGAAGATTGCCAACTACGGAGAATCTGTTGATTCAGGGTCCACTCCAAATGCCTTAGGTGGCTCGGTTCTCGCTTATGGCTTGGCCCTTGAAAGAGAAAGGTTAAGGAAGAAGGGTTACTCGGGAGAGGTCATAGCGACCTTACTCAAGGCTAGGAAGCGGTCCACATTGCTCGCTTATGTGCGGATCTGGTGCATATTTGAGGACTGGTGCTGTAAGCGACAAATTCGGTCTGCCACGGTTTCCATGCCATTGGTGCTCAGTTTCATACAGGACGGGTTTGATAAGGGCTTGGCAGCCAGCTCCTTAAGGGTTCAACTGGCGGCTCTCTCTTGCTATAGGGGTAAAGTCCAGGGAGTGCCCCTGGGTTCTCATGTCGACATGGTGCGTTTCCTTAAAGCGGTCTCTAAGTTGCGTCCTGCACGTCGTGTGGTGGTGCCTCCTTGGGATCTCAACTTAGTTCTGGGGGCGTTGTCCAGAGAACTGCTCGAGCCCCTGCTCCACGCATCGGTCAAAGATTTAACTTTAAAGATGGTGTTTTTGGTGGCCATTTGTTCAGCATGACGAGTTTCAGAGTTGCAGGCCTGTCGGGAGCCATTCTTGTCATTTTCTAAGGAAAAGGTGGTGTTGCGCACGGTACCATCTTTCTTACCCAAAGTTGTTTCTCCCTTTCGCTTGAATCAATCGGTATCGCTTCCAGTGTTAGGCTCGGCGGAAGGTCCCCCTCCGACTGTAGTCTGCGCTGTTTGGACTTGAAGAGGGTTCTGCGCCAATACTTAAAGGTTTCAGAAACTTTTTGTAAATCAGAACGCCTATTCGTGTTGTTTGGGTGGCCTCGGAAAGGGGAAGCAGCAGCAAAAGCTTCAATTTCCAGATGGGTCCGAGAAGCGATAGCGTCCGCATACATGTTACAGGGTCGTCCATTGCCCATGGGCTTACGGGCTCACTCTACAAGAGCGCAAGTGACTTCTTAGGTGGAACACAGTTTGGTGCCACCACTAGAAATTTGCAGAGCGGCCATCTGGTCATCTCTCCATACCTTCAGTAAGCATTATTGCTTGGATGTTCAAGTGGCGAACGATGCCTATTTCGGGTCGGCAGTCTTGTGATCCGGATGGGCAAGTCCTTTCCACTGATTACTGCTCTATTACATCCCAGAGGTGGAGGACTGAACTGGAGGACCGATAAGGAAAGAGAAATTAGACTTACCTGCTAATTGTAGTTCCTTGAGGAACTCCAGTTCAGTCCTCATTCCCGCCCAGGGATGGTTTGCCCACAGGTCAATTGGTTGGGGGAGGATGGTCAGGCACTTGAGGCGGAGGAACCCTTACTTCTGTCGGAATTGCAGGGGTTCTGCTTTAGTCTTTCTTCTTGTATTTTCTTCTTACCTTTTCTTACTTCCAGACTCTATTAGGGGAGTCCTGAAGGAAGAGACAGCTAAAGCAAATAGTTTCTCTTTATGCAATAGAAATTTAGTAGTTAAGTTAACATTGAGAATTGAATTTAAGGTATTAGCTACTTATTTGTTGCTCCTTTGAGTCTGCTTTGTTAATAGTACACTGGGAAGGATGAGAGAGTCCAGCAGGATATGCCCAGTCTCCATGCTGCAGGAAGACATACACTACCCAGAGGTGGAGGACTGAACTGGAGTTCCTCAAGGAACTACAATTAGCAGGTAAGTCTAATTTCTCTATTGTGATTATTGCAGTATATGTGTTTTTTATGAGAATCCTGTGTACAGAGTAACAGACCACTTTCTGAAATGGTATTTACATATCTACTTTCTGATGAAGATAGGCTGAGTTTACAGTCGGTTCCACTTTAAAGCCATGGGAGGGTGGCCACGCTCTGTACATGTCACCTTCTCCTTTTAACAGCACAAATGATGAGGTGATGCACCTTCGTAATGTGCTTCTGAACCAACTTGAGCAGTAGGTATTCACTGGGGTTTCTCATATCACAATCTGGAGTATTGCTGCCATGCCACAGAGATTCTTCTTTCTGTATTAAGTATTTTATCTAATTCTCTATTTAGGATTTATTAACTACCTCTGTGAGAATAGCGAGATAAACTTGGAAATAAGCAAATTCAAATTATAGTAATACAAATAATATGGTACAGTGTCACTACTCTGTAGGCATTAAAACAGCACAGTAGAACAATCTTATGAAAGAGCGGTTCTAAACAAAGGCATAGAGAGGAGTGACCTGCACGGAGTGATGGGCGCACCTACTCTTGCCACCTTGCTGGGCAGACTAGATGGACCACGTTGGTGGTCTTTATCTGTTATCATGTACTATGTTTTATTTTAACACAATCCTATCTAATTTAGAGTTTCAGTACCCAGAAGCTGGAACATGGAATAAGAAGTACAGGAAATTAAGAAAGTGCTTCTGTTTAGTTAGAATCCATGTTTTTTCATTTTGAGCCAAAGGAAGCCCAAATAATTTGTTTAGATTTTAAATACACTGATTTTAATCTGTTTTAAATAACAGCTAAAGTGCATATTACACTAAATAGATTGTTTGGTATTTTGCAGGATTTTATAGACTACATTTTTTGTTTCTTTTTTCCCTCTGACAGGAGAAACTAACCTTCTTGCATAGTTTGTATCAGCGTTTGGTCGCAGGCTGTGTGCTAATAAAACAACCAGAAAGCATGCTGGGTAAATTTTCCTGGCCTGAGCTTTGTGCAGTCTTGCAGGAGAATGTTGATGTCCTGATCTCAGATCTCAACAGGGCTAATGAGAAGGTAACTGTCCTCAGGCTCCGAATACCTTGATTAAATTCAGTGACATTTGTCCACATCACAGTAACATTAAGAGGAAGTGACAGTTGTCTTATTTCAAAAAAAAAGTTTGAATGTTAATAATTCAACACCATTAATTATAGCATGTCTACAACTCAGTTTGATGCCATTGCTGTGGTTTTGTAAATGTGACTGAAATCTGTATGAAGTCTCTGAGCTCTACTTTCTGTACAGGGCATGCTAATATTACTAGCCAGTATTAGCCACAGGGACCTAATTAAATGAAAATAAATTCATCTTACTGATGAAGCAATTCAAAGGACTTAGTCATTTACACTAATAAACCAACTCTTTATCTTGGCATGAAACAGAAACAAGATATAGTGACTTAAGGAACACTGAATGGGGGAAGCGGGGGAGGATGGTTTGCTTGTACCAACTGAGGAGCTCTTTGAAATGGTGGTTATATATGTGTGTATATATATAATTCTGTATAATGCATGCATAGCTTTTCATGGACTACAGATACCAAAATTGTTCTATTGTTAAATCCATAGTTCAATAAGTAGCACTAGAATTATAGTACTGCTTTTAGATACAGTAACGAAATATATCTGTTTGTCCCAAAGAAACATCTTTAAAAAGGTTAAAAAAAATCCATTACAATAATATAATTTGGTTTAGTGTACTGTTGGGTGCCACTCCTAATCTAGGTCCATGTTGAGTCTGTATATCTGATCTCATAGAAAGTTTGCCAGATTTTAGCTACACTACCATTTGGTTCTAAAGGGAAATGAGAAGGAAGGTTATTTCTATAAGTTTATTTGTTGTATCTATGAACAAGTGTTTTTTCTGGCCGAAATTCAAAACCTGTCTAGCTTTGCTTTCATTACTAAGTATCATAGAGGATGATAGGAAGTTCTACCAAGTTCTTAGCATGCATTTTCCCTTATGCCCTGATTCCGTCCCAGACGTCGATCCACTCTGTATGTTCGGTCTGAACCGGACGTACAGAGAGGATCGCGATTCTGATCCCATGGGACATGTCTAGCCCTGTGGGATCAGAATCGCAAACAGTCCTGCATGTGCAGGCCAGGACTGCATTTCAGTCTGGCCTGCATGTGCAAGACTCTCCCCGATTAACTCAGTCAAGGCTCCTCAATGGAGCCACGGCGCCATAGCGTCATGTTGCCATGGCACTGCGGCTCCATTGAAGAGCTGCGATGCTGGCCACCGGACTGCAGGACCTCATTCCCCACAGCCCAACCCCTGATCTGGCCTCCAGAGTTGGGCTGCGGGGACTTCCTTCAGGCCCCCCCCCCCCTGCCCACTTCAAGCCCCGGACCTGCCGTAAAATGACATACAGGGAAGTTATTCCACCTTGGAGTTGGAATAACTTCCCCATATAAGTCGTTGGCCATGGACATACAGGGCCGACATTAGAATCAACCCTGTATATCCAGGGCTGGCGACCGCACCCTTCTAACTTCCCTGCACAACCGGTGGGTAAGTTAGTCAAGGCCGGGTGAAGGCGCGAATAGTGGGGATGGACGTCTCATTGTGCCATCCATACCCACTATTCGTGGCACAGAATAACCTCCTTAGAGTTTGAGAGAGAGAGTAGACATATGTTACCTTTTTTTTCCCTCTTGTGTGCAGATCTGGTGGTTGTATGAGAGAAGATAATAATGGTGGTTTTCTATAGAAGCATAGAACATGACAATCAACCCATATGGCCTTGGTCTTCACTCCCAGTCCTCAAGGGCCACCCAATAAGTCAGGTTTTCAGGACATCCCTAACGGATATGCATGAGAGATTTTCATGTCTACTGCCTCCACTGTATGCACTTCTCTCTCATGCATATTCGTTAGGGATGTCCTGAAAATATGGCCTATCTAACCTGCCCGTCCATGTCAACTTCTCCACTCTATAATCCTTTCCTCTTCCTTAGAGACCCTTTGTGCTTGTCTAACATATTCTTGAATTCAGATATGCTCCTTTGAGGCTGCCTTTGGATCCTGATCCCTTGTTCTCCTTGTGTTTCCTTACCTTTCCCTATTTGTACCTTTGTTCTGAACTTTTGTAGTATTTTGATTAGATTGTAAACTCTAACGAGCAGGGACCGTCTTTTATATGTGTATCTATGCAGCACAGCGTATGCCTTGTAACAGCACTATATAAATGATTAATAGTAATAGTAGTATATTTCCATCACTGTGTAGGCTTGTTATGATGCACTTGGAGATCTGAGTTCATGCCTGGCCTGAACACGTTGTCGCATATTGCCATTTCAAAAATTGAGACCTTGACCTTTTTTCCAGCATAAATGCTGAGCTAATATTTTCTGATGTTAGAGGCTTGAGACCTTCCTTCATGTTAAAGATAATTGTGTATGAAGGATGAGGGAAGGATACAGTATATTAACATAGTGCGTGATGGCAGAAAAAGACTAAGTATCCTATCCATTTCTGTAAAATTTAGCTAAGAAATGCAATTCCTTATCATCCCTCTAGTCCAATCCCGACCTGTGGGTTGTCACCCCTCATCAGCAGCTTGGAGACTGAGCATGTGATGACATCAGTAGACATAGGCAGCTGGTACCACCCACCAGCCCCAGTAAGCTCAGTCTGTAAGCAGCTGGAGAGATATGATCCCGGGTTTCTGGACTCACCGAAGGGACAACTAAGGAATACTCTTTTTTTTTCATTCCTTTTGGCTTACATTTAATTGAGCTGTTTTTTTTAGGGATCTCTGCCCCTTTAAGTTCCAGCCGGAGGTTTTTTTTTATTTAGCCCAATGAATAAAGCAGCTGCTAAAAAAAAAAAAAAAAAGAAACCAGAAAAGAGGGCGATCAGAATGGAGGGCCTTTGTCATTGGAAAGAGGAGGCTTGCTGGTTCACATGCAATAGAACTGCAGTGATCCCCAAAGCCGCCATCACGTGAGAAGCCGTTCCTGCGATTGAGGCCCAACACTTGCGGCCCTTACAAGGACTTTCTGCCTCTGACACTGAAACCAGTGAGTAGGGCTGAGTGTGTAACGGGAGAGCAGCACAAACATCTACCACCAGTGCAAGCTTAGCTGGTTTGCCTGCTTGTCCCGGGGCGGTCTACACTAGCGGTGGTGTTTTTTGTTTTGGGCATTTATTTTCAGTGGTGTTCAATCCACATGGCTGAGGACACCGTCATTTGGCACTGCATGAGAAACAGCAAGATTTTTCTCCCACTGTAATTGCCTTCATTAAGGGTGGGGGGAGGCCTGTTCGGACTCTGTGGACACTTCTCTGTGTTTTCTTGTTTTTTTT
Organism: Ichthyophis bannanicus; assembly: GCA_033557465.1. NCBI lineage: Eukaryota > Metazoa > Chordata > Amphibia > Gymnophiona > Ichthyophiidae > Ichthyophis > Ichthyophis bannanicus. Next base: position 793,081,499 of record CM066032.1, read on the forward strand.
AGATTGAGCTGCACCTGTTAGCAATTAAAAACAAACAAAACAAAGAACCCTCAAAAGGTAGCAGGAGCAGTTTTTTTCTTCTGTTTTGGTTTTTGGTTTTGGTGCAAGCAGTACGTTGAACTTTCTGGGAGGATGCCCTGCTGTGGAGGTAAAAGGGGCACTAGGATGCCTTCTTCTCCTGGACCTAACATGCTCTCAAAGGCCACGTGCCTTGGGTGTGGTTCCCACTGAAGCTCTGTCGGCTGCTGGTCTTTGTTGCGGCTAACAGGCAGAGTCCTGGTTTGCATAGGAAGGCTTACTGGAGTTCAGCTAAGGCTGGGTGAGCGGGGAGGTTGGCTCACAGTTTGGAGGGGGCCGTGGCTCACCCACCACTGTTGAGGTACCCCTGACCATTTTGAAGGGAGGGGATAGTCTGGCTCTGCCTGACTTGGAGCATAGAGGCAGGAAGTTTTCTTCTCCCTGGCCCACTACATCTCAGGAAGGCTGTGGAGAGGAGCCAGGGAGTTTTATCTCCAGAGTTTGTACTCCTTGTGCATAAAGCATTCTGCATGAAACAGCGAGGAGAGGAGATTCCCTCCAATGCACCAGACTGGGCTAAGAAGATAGGAGGCCCTCTCAATTGCATCAGGAGGAGCCTGGTACTAGCCAACGATGATTGGACAATGACCCTTTGGAGGAAACAGGATCCCTCCACTCGGAAGATCTGGTAGACATGGACAGAGAGAAAGACCTCAGGGCCAAGTAGAACTTAAGGAAGGTGAGATCTTGCAGGAAAAGTCTTGCAATGTACGTGTGTTCCATCGGGAAGAGTTGGCAGTGCTTATATCTGTCTCTGAAGAGGCTAAACATGCCTGCAGGGATTCTGCAGGAGGCTGAACCGTTGGAGGATCCGCTGTCTCAAGCCATCTGGAAGTCTCAACTGGTGTTCCCACTGCACTGGGTTATTAAGCAGAGGATTCAGAGTGAATGCAGACCATGGCACGGCTATATCCTCTCCCAGAACAGGAGAGGGAGATCCTTCGCTTCCCTAAGGTGAATGCAGTGGTTTTGGTGATCACAAAGAAGACCACTATCCTGGTGGAGGGCAGTACTGCCCTTAAGGATGTGCAGGACAGGAAGTTGGAGACTTTGCTGAAGCAGGCATTCAACATTAATGCATTGTCCTTGCAGGCGTCCATCTGCGGTGCTTTTGTGGCAAAGACATATTTGTGATGGATGCAGGGAATCTTGGACAGTGTTGGTGAGGCAGCAACTGTTAGCTGGACTAGATCCACATACCATGGTCTCCACGGGAACAATGGCAATAATTAACCCTCTGTGTGCCTCGATGCGCTGCACCACACACCCTATGACTGCCCATGAGGGAAAGACGTAGAGCAGCACTTCATGGGCCAGCGCTGCATCAAGTCATCTAGCCCTTCCGACATTTGTTCTCATCTCCTGATGAAAAAGTGGGCTGCCTTGGTGGAAGTGAAGGTTGCCATCGGGTCCATAATTGATGGACCCCACTACCTCACTATCTACACAAACATGAGATAGTTGGCGGTCACATTTGTTGTCCCCGCTACATGAGCCGCTGAGAGTGCCTGAAGGTTGTCCTCCACCCATTCCAACAACGGGCTTATTTCGCTTTCCAGCTGCGTGTGCCACCCTGCCGATTGATGTAAGCTTCTTTAGTGGCATTGTCAGAGAACACTCTTACGGCTTTCCCATGCAGTAAGGAGTGAAAGTCTTGCAGTGCCAGGAACATCGCTCTCATTTCCAGCTGGTTGATGGGCCAGGTTCTCTCTTCCGGAGTCCAATGACCCTGTACTATCTGATCCTCGCAATGGGCTCCCCAGCCCGAGAGACTGGCATCCGTTGTTAATGGGACCCAGGATGGTGTCTCCAGGGGCATCCCAGCTAAGAGCTTCTCAAGCCAGAGCCACCACCGGAGCACAATCCATGTGGCTCTCATACAGAGCAATGGCTGTGTGAAAAGATGCTGTTGAGCAGACCATCTCTGCAACAGCACCCTCTGCAAGAGTTACATGTGGGCCCGGGACCAAGGTACCAACTCGATGGATGCAGTCATGGATCCTAAGACTTGAAGATAATGCCACGCTGTAGTGGCCTTCATTCTGAGGAACTGCTGCACCTTACCCTGCAAGGCCGCATCCTCTCCACTGGCAGGGACACCCTGCCTCTGTCCATCTGGAACCATGCCCCCAGGTACACCAGGTCTTGCGACAGCAGTAGACAGCTCTTGGTGAAATTGACGACTCGGCTGAGACTATGCAGGAACTTGATGACTCTCACAGTGGCTCGCTCGCTCTCCTTTTTGAACTTTGCTTGAATAAACCAATTGACCAGGTAGGGATGTACCAGAATCCCCTCCTGATGAAGAACCGCTGCAACCACAACCGTGACCTTGGTGAACATATGGGGAGCGGTTGCCAAGCCGAATGGCAATGTCCGAAACTGGAAATGCCCCATGGGCACTGCAAAGTGGAGAAACTGCTGATGTTCGGGATGAATCGGAATGTTCAGATAGGCTTTTGTGTGATCGAGGGATGTCAGGAATTCGCCGACCCTGATAGCAATGATAACGGATACGAGGGTCTCCATGTGGATATGGGGCACCTTCAGGCACCGATTCATGTGCTTGAGATCCAAAATGATTATGAAAGAGCCTTCCTTTTTGGGGCCACAGAATAAATAGAGTATCGACCATAACCTCTCTGGTCTGTGGAGACCTCCACAACAGTCTCCAACTACCGAAGCCGCCAGAGGGTGTCGCACATGGTCTTGACCTTGCTGGGTGTTTTGCAGGGAGACATGATGAAGGCATCCATGAGTGGATGGGAAAACTCTAGCGCATAGCCCTCTTTGATGATTTTTAAGACCCACTGGTCAGAGGCAATCTGGGCAGGCTGGGTTAAAAAAAAACCCTATAGCTGACCTCCCACAGGAACCACCTCTGCCCGGGTGTCCCCCTTGCCTCATTGTGTCTTTCTGGCTGCGGCAGAGGAGGAGGAGTAGAACCCCATCCTGTTCCCTAAAAACTGTGAAAGGCCTGCTCTCAAGAAGGAAATCACCCTCTCTGGTAAGGTGCAAAACGTACCACACGGAAGTAGCGGAAATCCTGTGGCTGGCCTCATGCTGGCGCGGATGAACACACCTGCTTCTGCTTATCCTCAGGGAGCCCACCTCCTTTAGACTTCTCCAGATCCTTTACCAAGTTTTCCAGCGTCTTGCCAAATAAGAGCTTACCCTTAAAGGGGAGCTTGCTTAAACAGGATTTGGAGGAGACATCTGCTGACCAGCCACAATGGCGAGGCCATACTTTTGGAATGAGGTCATAGAAGGCATCAGCCAAGTAGGCTGCACCAGACTCCAGCTTAGCCATCTCCGGAAGAGCTAGATGCCTTGGTGCAGCGCTGGCCCATGAAGGGCTGCTCTGTCTTTCCCTTATGGGCACTCATAGGGTGGGTGCTGCAGCGCATCGAGGTGCACAGAGTTAATCATTGTCATTGTTCCCGATTAACTGGAGACCATGGTATGCGGCCCTAGTCCAGCTGTGGCGCCTGCCCCTTTGGTCCGACCTACTTTCACAGGGGCCGGTTCTGATGTCTCAAGTGGATTGATTCTCACGGCCTGGCTCTTGAAAGGGCTTGGTTGAGAATGAAAGGCTATTCAACTCCTGTGATCTCTACTTTTTTGAAGGCCCACAAGCGTTCCTCCTCGCTGTCTTATGTCCGAGTCTGGAGGATATTCGAAGCCTGATGTGTGGAGAATAAGTGTCACCCTCTGTTGGCATCCATGCCAGAGGAGTGAGCCTTTCTACAGGGGGTTGAGAAAAGGGTCTGGCCTGCAATTTGCTGTGGGTACAGGTGGCAGTGATAACCTGTTATCGCGGTAGGGTCCCAAGGCCTGTCTTTGGGGGCCCATCCTGATGTCTTTCATTTCTTAGAGCGGTTAAGCAGGCTTGCCTGCCAATACAGTCAATAGTTCCTTCTTGGGACCTTAATCTGGTTTTATCTGTGGCTTTTGAGCTGCTAAGTGCTTGCACACTGAAGGATTTGATGCTGAAAACCATTTTTTTGTAGCTGTTTGTTCCGCTGGTGGATTTCGGAGCTTCAAGCACTGTCGTGTCGGGAGTCTTTTCTCTCCATCTCCAAGGAGAAGGTAGTGCTGCTACCAGTACCCTTGTTTCTGCCCAAGGTGCTCTCAGCTTTTCAATTGAATCAGCTAGTCATTTTACTGGTCTTCTCAGGGGCAGGCGTGGCAGCTATGGACCCACTCCTGTGTCTCCTTGAAGTGTGCCAGGTGTTGCGGCATTACTTGAAGAGGACAGAGCCATTTTGGAAGTCAGACCGTCTGTTTGTCCTATTTGTAGGACCACGCAAGGAAGAGGCTGCTTCTAAGGCTTCCATCTCTAAATGGGTGAAAGAAGCCATTTCCTCAGCTTATCTTCTGTGGCGGAAAGTGTTGCCTGCAGGATTGTGGGCTCATTCAATCCTGGCGAAGCCGCGTCATGGGTGGAGGCTAGCCTTTTTCTGCCGGGAGATATCTGAAGGGTGGCCACTCGGTCTCCTCTACACTGTTGTACATATTTTTCGAAGGCAGCATCTGGAGAAGTGGTGGTGATGGCAGTTTCTCGCAGACATGCGTGCTTTCTGAGCATCAATGGGTAAGCGCTCCTTCCTTGGGGGGGGGGGTGTTATTATCGTTTGCCTGTTTTTTGGTGAAGACTATAGTGTTTGAGTTTCATTGCATATTGTCTTGTTAACTGTTGCTCCCATGAATACTGTAGGCATAGTGATCCTGTCTCACCAAGGAAAAAACACCCTGCAAATTGGCAAAGGTCTGCACCACCCCCCCCCCCCCCCAGGATACATCATCTGCTCCATCCAGATAAGCCCCAAATGGTACCATCATCTATCAAACATCTCCCTCCCAGGTGTGTTTAACGGTTTTTTGGTTTTGTTTTGTTTTCACTGTGTGATCGAATTGCATGCAAAAAAGATCATTCCTGTGTCTTCCCTCTTCCTCCTTGACACCCCCCCAAACACATTCTTTGAATTATAGACTTGTCCCAATTAAGAGAGCAAGGAGGACATTTTTCATAAGTCCATTATATATTTAGAAGAAAACAATAGAGTAACCCTGCATCTAATAGATTTGGTTTTAATTCCTTTCAAGGTCATTGACTAACATGATACGCAAAATAGATTTATAGAACTAGTCTGATCTCTGCAAGGTGGACTAGCAGATGGAGACCTGGACCATAACTACTGTTAACTCTGTATAGTGCATTTTATGACTATGTTCTACTTGTGCCGAGGGGAGGGGGGATGTAAGCTCCAACCCCCTTGGTTGCATCATTAACCAGTGTCTTGTATGATCTTAAAGTTTAGTTCATTGAATAATTAGGGTTGGTTTTAATAATTTAAAATGAAAAAAAGATAACCACATACAAAAGCAACAATAACCACAAACAATAATGTTGTCTTGTTAGATATCCTGCTTTTTAAGCTGAAAGGTGGTGCATGACAAATGGGTACACCACCTCAAGTACTATTTTTAGAAGTTTATTTTTGTTTGAATAGCTTGTTCTCCTTCTGTTGAGATTCTGCGATATGTAGCCCCTCTTCTCATGTCACTTCATTAGCTTCCTATCCATTTCCGCACACAATTAAGACTTCTCCCAACCTTACAAGTGCATTCATTCTGCACTTCTTCATTATGTCTCCCCTTACACCACTTCTTGAACTCCACTCATCAAGCAGATTGCTTTTTTTCTGTGCCCTGCTCTTCTACTGCTAGCTCCAGACTCTGCTCATTCCACCCTGCTGCACCGTATGCCTGGAATAGGCTACCTGAGTCACTGCATCAGGCGCTCTCTGGTCCTATTCAGATCCAGGCTAAAATCCCATCTCTTTGAGGCTATGTTTGATACGGTGACGGAGTTCGAAAGGGCATGGGACAGACACGGTGGATCCCTTTACAGCAACAAGAAAATATCAAAATAATCGGAACCATCTAATTCCTTAACAAATAGGGGTGTACTACAAGGAGTGGTGGTATTACCCCTAAACAAAGACATGGGGAAGGGGGGCCTGCACAGAGCAGCAGGTGTACCTACTCTTGACATCATACTGGGCAGACTAGATGGACCATACTGGTTTTTATCTGCCGTCATTTACTATGTTACTATGAATCCGCTTTGTCAGTAGGTTACTGGGGCTGGTAGGTGGTACCAGCTGCCTATGTATACTGATGTCATCAAACTCTCCAAGCTGCTGATGAGGGGTGACAACCCACAGGTCGGAACTGGACTGGAGGTACTCAAGGAAAGCCAATTAGCAGGTAAGGCCTAATTTTACCATGAACCTCATTTGCATTCTTAGCTAAACTTTGCAGGGAAGTTTCCACATGTTACCATAATATTCTGAGAATTTTTTTAAAAAATGGTCCTTCAGTTGGCAGCTGGTGAAAATTAAAGAGCCCACTGTCCCAATCTGGCAGTCCCCCCCAGATCCTCTCTGACTCCTCAGCTCTCAAACTTGATGCAGTCCTCACTAGCTCTGATATGGGGCTAAAAGGTTTAAATCTCCCTCCTTGAAACTCCATGCCATAGCAGTATAGTGGAGTGGGCCAGTCTGGCCCATGTACCCCCTGACTCCCCAACTTATCCCCAGGAGTCCTGGGGAGAGGGACATTGGGGGCACTGTTCTGTATGCTACCAGCTTCAAAATCATTCTTGCCAAATCCTAACAGTAGTTTTGAAGTACTATCATGAGGCAGAGTGCTAAATAAGGGCATACCTCCCGAAGGTTGGCCTGCACCCTGTCTCCACCCCCACAGAATTCTGATTCGCTCCAAGAGATCCTGGAGCAAGATGGGGACAGGAGTGATCCCCACCTGCTCCTGCCCTTTGAGCTTCTTGGCCCTTATTTGGCACTCTGAGCCATAAAGGTATTATACCAAGACTACCAATAGGATCCAGCTAATCCACTTTGAAGCTGGCATCCTTCAGGGCAGGAATTAATGAGGATTGCTCCTACCCCCAGTGCCTCCTCTGATCCTTAGGATGTATTGAGATATAGACACGGGGGCAGGTTGACCTGCTGCCAGACAGTCTTAAGGGACCGGGCTTTCAGGAGGGGGGGGGGGGGAATTCGATTTTAGTCTTGAATTGGGCCTGGTGAGTGGAGGCGTTGGACCCAGTGGACCCCCACAGAGTTTGTTCCTCCTGTTGGGAAGTGGATGCCTGAGCAGAACATCAACTTTGGCCACCATGCCCCCCCAATTTTTTCATATTACCACATGAAGGGCTCTCCTTTTTGGCATCTTGCACAAAATAACCGCATCTTTTGAGCTGTAGTAATATTTTTTAGTGAAAACAGACTCCCAGACTTCCTTGCATGCTTGTTTTCACATTTTTAAACATTTCTGAGCAGCTTTGCATGATTTTGCATTGCAGCAGCTCATTAATACCAAATTTACATAGTTTTGCATGAAGCAGACTTCATGTGAAAGTTTACTACTATGAAGTGTACTTTTGCAATGTGATTTCACAGTTGCAGTTTTGCACTCTATTTTTGTGCAGCTACTCAATCTTTGGTATGTTTGCAGATTTCCAGGCATTTTGTGCTTTTTTGGCATAAAATACTTTTGGGTAACATCATTTAGCACTTTAGTACATAGAGCCCTTTATTTTCCATGATACTAATAACATAAAAATTCCGTATAAGAGTTAGATTTGTAAATGAAACATAATACAAGTTTGGCAGGTCTTCACTTTATGAAGAGAGCTTCATGCAAGGGTTTATAACATATGATCTAAACTGATGGTGATCATAAGAGTTTGTATTTGAAATTGAATGTGTTTTTCTTTCTGTTTGCTCAACATGAAGTTATCCCATTTAGAATATTCTTGCAAGAACAAGTCTGATACTATAAAGGAACTTCAGCAGACCCATGAAGGTGCTTTGAATAAACTGGTTGACCAGATTAAAGAGAAGGAAAGCTCTTCGCAAAAAGAGAGACAGGATTTGGAACAGCACTATTCGACTCTCCTTGCAGATGTTCGTGCAAAGTCACAGGTAGGGGACTAGATATTAAATATATTTTGGAACAATCAAGTGGCTTTGCAGGTTCCTTCCATTTTAAAGTTTTTAGGGAAATTTAGCTTGCTTTCAAATAACAAAAATTATATTTTACTGTTGATCATTTCTAAATAGTCCTTCATTTCATAAGTTAGTGCATAAGGGAACTAGATCCTGTTTAATTACTTTCCACTCTACAATTTTTAAAATTGCTCAGTGACTAGAGGCATAGATTGAAGGAAATGTACCAGCACAATGTGACACATTTTAGAAATTTCAGAGAAATCCAAAATGAAGCAACAGCATTACTGAATTTAGTGATTCATTTTGATGATGATATGGAAAATAAAAAAAATTGAAAAGGAAGACAATTTGTAATGGAATTTGATAATCATAACAAATATTTTGCAAGAATGACTTGGATAAGAATTGGGTTTGTTATAACAGATTTGTTGTAGAAAGGTTTATTAAAAGGGATCACAAACTCAAATCGATGGGTATAGATTAATTATTTTGTGGTGGACTTTTGAGATATATATGCTTCTAAAACATTTAGATATTCTCCCCCCCCCCCCCAAAAAAAAAAATAGACACAGGAAAACCTCTGTTCCCTAAACTCAGTGTTAAAGTATACAGTTTGTTGTAGTAAATCTCATTTTTTTGTGGACCTGTCAGTTGGAAGCATTTGGCTGCTTAGAGTAAAAGGGACACTTAATTGGTGGCAGGGCTGATGACTACTTCCAAAAGTGAAGAAATGAGGAAAGACGCTGCTGCCAGCTCCACAGGCATTCCCTTTAATTGAAAATCAATAAAGGTTTTTCAGCGTTAAATAGCATGTTAGTTAAAATGGTCCCAGAGGTTCTTTATGCATCCCTGATGTAAATTTGCCATTCATTTGCTGTAGATTTTAATTTTACAGCAAGTATGAGGTATTGTTGCTTTAGGCCATGAAAATGTAATGTTAAGAAATCAGATGTTCACAAGATGAAGTTTCAGCCAGACTTTGCTGAATATTTAAGCATTATACTAACTGCAGTTTTCTGTTGACTTTGCTCATTAAAAGCAAGGTTAAGTATTTCATACAAATTAAATGTTCAAAATATGCATGTTTTTGAAGCTATTGTACTATCTGCCACCCTTTATTAGGTAGTTTTCCTATTATCCCTCTGTTTTTTCACTTTTCCTTTGGATCTTGTGTAAGTGATTTAGGCTAGCAGTCATGAGCATTATAAAGCCGCCAGGGGGCGCACACTTCCCACTTTTAAAGAAGGAAAGGCCTTGCAACTTTATTCTACTGGAAATGGTCTTCTGTTCTTGATTAAGTATTTAACAGCATGTAGGTTGTCATTGATTGTAAGAGGTCTTTCAGAAAATACAGTCAGGGACTGTATAGGGGCATGATGATGAAAGGAACATCTTTTGCTAAATCCATTAAAAGATTTTCAGGTTGAAGGATAGACCTATTTGTTGTTAGTTGTGCTAGATGTTCCACAGACCATTTTCAGATTCAACTAGGACTTAACATCTGGGTTATGAATTCTTATTATTTGTCAAACCATTTACAGTTTTTATTTAAATATCATCATAGTCATTGGGTCAGCCCTGTCATTGTTCCTGTGTAATGACCAGTTTTTAACTATGACTATGGAGAAATATACCTGGAAAATACAGGACTTTCTCAGAATATTCATATAAAGATAAAAACAGTTAATATATATAATTAATTACATTTTTTTTATTTTTGCTTAATATGTTGTAGAATAAATTTTTGTCTTTGAAGGTATATCATATAAGAGCAGAAATATCTACAGAGAATGTGACAGGAGAATATATTGTGTGTCAGGAATAATTAGACAGTAGTAAAATAAATTTACAGCGTGTAGTTTTATAACAGGTCACCTATGTGTGAAGGGTAAGGAGGAGTCCATTTTTGCCCTATTTTATAAAGACACACAGGCACATGTGTGTCTTCATAAAATACTAGGAGTATATCAGTAGAAATTATACCTTGATTCAAGTTGTGGACATTTACGCCTGCTTGGAAGCAGATGTAAATATTAGCACATACTTTAAAGGGGCAAGTTTACTAAAATGCACTAAGTTTGTGTATGGTAAGTCCCAAAATTATCATAGAAGATGGCATAGACCTGTGCTAACTGTTGGGTGTGTGGCCCTGCAGTTACTGTACTAACCAGCCAACACATCTAGTACGAGTACACTTACAACCCCATGCTAACTTCACACTTTACTGAACATACCCCAAATTACACACATATATGGATATTTTATAAAATGTGCATATAATAAACAACTCTGCCTGCATGTCCCCAAATTACACGTCAGAACACACATACATGTGGGTTGCGTAAAAATACATGCTTTTATGTCACTGAGCATACTTTTCTGTGCATAACGCCTTTGGTCATTTTATAAAAGCCCTTTTAATTGCACAAAAGGCCTTTAGCCATGCAAAATCCTTTATATAATTATCCCCTAACTGTGGTTTTTAAGGGGAGCACTATATTTCTTTCTAGTGGCATCGGCTTATATATATCAAAATTGATCCTTATGCTGAAAGTGGAAAAGGAAGATATACCTACGAGATTCTGCAAGATTTTTCAGCAGATATGAGGCACTGAAGATACCCCAGAATGAATGTAAAATCAGCATTATTATCATGAAGTTTAAGAAGGCTGATCCTAGCAATAGTTGCAACTACTGTAGAAAGGCATAATATGGTTATTTGTCATTAGAATAGTTTTCAGCAGAATTGTTAGAAGAATGGAAGAATTTCAACTGCAGCCAACTGTATTATTTTCCAAAAAGATCAAGTTGGTTTCAGGTGGGAGGAAAAGCTGCATTGTTTATGTCTTCACTCTTAGATCTTTGACCAGTTAACCGAATAGAATAGCACCATTTTTATGGATTTTGTAAACTTCAGAAAGGCACTAGTTAGCCTTTATCATGATGCCCCCACAATTATGTCTGGAACCATCCTATAGTAAATTCAATGCCAGCTTAAAACCTTACTCTTTGAGGAAGTGTTCTGGAGCTTGTCATGGCCTGCCATCAGAGAAACATAGAAACATAGAAATATGAAGACAGAAAAAGACCACATGGCCTATCTAGTCTGTCCTTCCATATCAATAACTACAACAGTCCCCTTTTTTCCTTTAGAGATCCTCTGTGTTTGTCCCATACTTTTTTGAATTCAGATACTGTCCTCATCTCTACCACCTCCACTGGGAGACTATTCCACGGATCCACCACTCTTTCCGTAAAGAAATATTTCCGCATATCACTCCTGAATCATCCCATGTCCCCTCATAGCAGAACTTGCTTTCAATTGAAAGAAGCTCTCCCCCTCGTACATTTATGCCATGGAGGTATTTAAACATCTCAATCGTATCACCTCTATCTCGCCTTTCCTCTAAGGTGTTCATATTAAGATCCTTAAGTCTGTCCTCATATGCTTCATAATGAAGACCACTAACCATTTTAGTAGCCACCCTTTGTACTGACTCCATCCTGTTTATATCCTTTTGAAGGTGTGGTCTTCAGAATTGCACACTATACTCCAAATGAGGTTGCATCAAAGACTTATACAGAGGCACTATCACCTTCTTTTTTCTGCTAGCCATTCCTCTCCGTATGCACTCAAGCATCCTTCTAGCTTTTGCTGTCACCTTTTCTACCTGTTTAGCTACTTTAAGGTCATCAGACACAACCACGCCTAGTTCCCGCTCTTCTTTAGTGGACAAAAGTACGTCACCCCCTATACTATATTGCTCCCTTGGATTGCTGCAGCCCAAATGCATGACCTTACATTTTTTAACATTAAATCCCAGCTGCCAAATTCTAGACCATTCTTCAAGCTTAGCTAGATCCCTCCTCATATTATCTACATCTTCCGGGGTGTCTACTCTGTTGCAGATTTTGGTATCACCGCAAAGAGGCAAACCTTACCCGACAGCCCTTCCGCTGTATCACTAACAAAGATGTTAAAAAGAATCGGACCAAGGACAGATCCCTGGGGCACACCACTGGTAACATCCTTCTCCTCAGAGTGAGCTCTATTTACCTGTACTCTTTGTCACCTCCCACCCAACCAATTTCTAACCCAAGCAGTAACTTTAGGGTCCATCCCTAGGGTGCTCAGTTTGTTTATAAGTCGCCTGTGAGGAACAGTGTCAAAGGCTTTACTGAAATCTAAATACTCCATATCTAGGGCTCTCCCTCGGTCCAACTCCCTGGTCACCCAGTCAAAGAAATCAATCAAATTTGTCTGACAAGACCTGCCTCTGGTGAAACCATGCTGCCTCGGATCCTGTAATCCTCTGGACTCCAGAAACCTCACCATTTTCTCTTTCAGCAGTGTTTCCAATAATTTACTTACCACCGAAGTTAAACTAACCGGCCTGTAGTTTTCAACCACATCTTACTTCCGCTTTTGTGTAAAGGCATCCCATGAGTCTCTCTCCAATCCTTTGGCACCACTCCCGACTCCAGCGAGGCATTGAAAAAGTCAGTCAGTGGAACTGCTAGAACGTTCCCAAGTTCCCTCAGTATTTTAGGGTGTATCCCATCTGGTCCCATTGCTTTGTCTACTTTAAGTTGAGCTAGTTTCTCACGAACACAGTCTTCTGAAAATTGTTCAAGATGTCCCTTGCTTCTGTTCCTGTTTGTGGGTGTTTTCTGAGGTCCTGCTCCTGGTTCTTCATTTGTGAACACAGAACAGAAATATTTGTTAAGCAATTCCGCTTTATCCTCATCAGTTTCTACATATTCCTCCCCTTCACCCTTGAGTCTGACAATACCACTTTTGCCCTTCCTCTTCTCACTAACATATCTGAAAAATGTCTTATCCCTCCATTTTATTGCATTGGCTGTTTCCTCCTCTTTTTGAATCTTTGCTTTCCTGACTACTTTGCTAGCTTCTCTAAGGTTTTTCCAAATATACAGTAGATGCCTGTCTTCCTCTCTCTGTGATCTCTTGTATTTCATGAAGGCCTCCCTCTTTTTCTTCACCTTTTTAGCTACTTCTTTCAAAAGCCATAGCGGTCTCCTTTTCCTTTTACCTTAATTTACCATTTTAACAAAAAGGTTGGTTGCCCTTAAAATATCCCCTTTCCGTTTTGCCCACTGTCTTTCTACATCCTCCAGCTGTTCCCATCCCGCGATCGACTCCCTCAGGTATTGGCCCATCTTGGCAAAGTTACTCTTCCTAAGTCTAAGACCCTCACCTTTGAATGGCGTCTAACAGCCCTAGTCCTAATACTGAACCACACCATCTGGTGATCACTGGATGCAAAATGATCTCCCACTATAACATCAGAAACACTTTCACCATTGGTAAGCACCAAGTCCAGTATGGCTCCTTCATGTGTGGGGGTCTGTTACCAATTGCCTGAATAGTTCTTCCTGTAGAGAATCCAGGATCTCTTTACTTCTAGATGATACTGCAGCAGGAATGTGCCAAACAACTTGTATATTGAAATCCCCTATCAGTAGCACTTCCCCTTTCCTACCAATGCTGTGTATATCTTCAATTAACTCTGTCCACCTCTTCCTCTTGTGAGGGAGGTCTGTATATCACACAAATGAAAATAGATTTCTCTCTCCCTCTTTCTAGTTTAACCCACAGTGCCTCCTCTCTCCCTTTTAAGCTTTGTAATTCCTAAGCTTTAATAGTATCTCTTACATATTGTGCCACTCCTCCTCCCCTTCTTCCTATCCTGTCCTTTGTGAATAAAGTATAGCCAGGTATAGTTACATCCCAGTCATGGTTTTCTGGGAACCATGTTTCTGTAACTCCCACTAAATCCAAGTCGGCCACTCCCAGCAAAGCTTCGTCATCAGGGATCTTATTTCCCATGCTACAGGCATTTATACACACTGCTTTCCATATGTTACCCCTGTTACCCATTTCCGTAAAGGTATTTAATGTATCACTTACCTGGGGGCTTTCACTTACCTGGGGGCTTTCTTCACTCATCCCCAATGAATCTAGTTTAAAGCCCTCTTCAGTAGATTAGCCAGTCTACTACTGAAGACATGTCGACCTTTCTTGGACAGATGGATGCCCTCTCTGTTCTGCAACCCTTGAAACAGCATCCCATGGTCTAGGAAACCAAAACGCTCTCAATGACACCATCCACGCCGCCATGCATTCATCTCCAGGATGCGAGCCTCTCTGCCTTGGCCTTTACCCTCAACAGGGAGGATTGAAGAGAACACCACCTGTGCACTTGGGGAAACTGCTGGGTACGTATGACCTAGATTGGCCACTGTTGGAAACAGGATACTGGGCTTGATGGACCTTGGTCTGACCCAGTATGGCATATCTTATGTTCTTACCTAACTGCTTCATCCTCTGTCCGAGATCCCTGAAGTCACTTTTGATTCGCTCAGAGGGATACCTCGCAGTATCATTTGTTCCGACATGGATTAGCAACATTGGGTAATAGTCAGTGGGCTTGATGAGTCTCGGCAAACTCTCCGTAACATCTTGGATTTTGGCACCAGGTAGACAGCATACCTCTCTGGACATCAAGTGTGGTCGGCAGATAACTTTTTCCCCTCCCTTGAATTTCTTCCTTTCCTGTGTTTTTAATTGATTTCTTTTCCAGACCTTATTTTAGATAATGCAAACTGCTTTCCGCATTACTTAAGGCGGTATAACAAATACTAAATAAAACATAAATCATAAACCATGCTTTCTGGAAATCCTCCTTTCCATATCATCCTTATAGACCATTCCAGACATGTGTTACTCTACCAGGAGATTGGTAGAGATAAAGAACCAATGAAAAGCCCAGGTTTCAATGATATTTTATTATTTATTTATTTAAACAATCATTTATATACCGCACCTTCCATAGATCAGTTGCGGTTTACAGAGAACAAGAACTGTACAGATCGGGTCTGTTTTACATGGAACATCGAATTACAGGGAACAATATAAGTAATGAAATGATAACTGTATAATAGTAACGATAACAATAGCAATAACAACAACAGTATGATAACTATATACAATAATAACTATGTACAATTGAGGTTTCATAGGTGTTAGTGATTAAGAGGGGTTTATATTTTCATATCACTACTATACCTATTTGCCTCAGCGGTCTCTTCAGTATTTGTCTCCAGCAGATTTTGAACGGATTTTCTCCTCTCTGAAGAAAATCTGAAGATTGAGAGGAAAAGATTGATAAGACGCTTTTGAACGACGACTTTTAGGGTGACTCTCTCACTTGAGTATGATGTGGGACGCTCCACTAGACTATGGTCTTTTGGTAGCCATAGGAGGAGGGAAAATTGGTTCAGCTCCATGTGCTTATCATAAGAGCTTGTTGAGCAGCCAGAAACTGGAAGGATCTGGAAGTGTGCAGCAGTCTCACACAACCTCAAGGCCGCCTCCCTCCTTCTCTGTTCTCCCCCTGCTCTCTCCCAAAGATTGCAGAAGGCTCTTAGAGGGATCTGCTTAACACACTCCTTAAACGCAATCCTGCAAAAGCCAGTGAAACAGTATCAGGGGAGTAGAGCTGAGCCTAGCATGGATCCTCTGCCTGGGGGGCTCAGGGGGTGAGTACCAAGGTTTGACCTCGTCATTGTCCTTGTTGGGGGCTCCCAATTCTCTCTGTGTGGGCTGCAATTTGGGGAGACCACTGATGATGGTTGGCGCAGTGTGGGTGTTTCCCACAGTTTTCTGTACACGTTAGTAATGTTTTCTCTTATTGTGTGCCTGGCGATCGCATGGTCTATATATGCGTTCAGATAGTTTATTTATTTATTTATTTAATACACACTTATATACCGCCGCTTCCAGCGATCAGCAGCGGTTTGATTCATCTATTTGGGGTGTCAAATCAGGACTGGGAGGGTACAGTGATTACATGGGATTGGAGGGAAGTCACAGCACACATGTTGAGTGTCTAGGGGGAAAATATACATATTTACATTTATACATACGTATTTACATATTGCTGGCTACTATTGAACATTTACACCTTTACGCAGTTTTACATTTACATAGTTGGGTTTTGTATTTTTGTGTTTATATTTTCCATATTTTCCATATTTTACTTAAAGTGTATCCAAATGCGTATAATTATCCACAATCTTTGCTATGATTTCCTGGAACTTGAGGGCCATGGCTGATTGTAGTGGCATTTGAAGAGGTATGTTTTTATCTCTTTCCTGAATCTTGTAATGTCCGTGACTGATCGCAGTTCAACAGGGAGTTGGTTCCATATGGTTGGTGCAGAGAATGAAAAGGCTCTTCTAGATGTACCTGTTTTCACAGTTCTGATGGTGGTGGGGACCTGTAGGGTGCCCAAGTTGGCAGTTCTTCTGTCCCTATTTGCAGGTTGTGTTGTGATAAGTGAGGTCAGGAAAGAGGGGGATATGTTGTTGATCAGTTTGAATGTGGTTACTAGCATCTTGTATTGTATTCTAGCTGCTATTGGAAGCCAATGTAGGTCGATTAAAATTGGGGTGATGTGATCTGAAAGCCTTGCACCCTTTATGACTCTGGCGGTCACATTTTGGGCCATTTGAAGGATATTTAATGATTTCTTGGGGAGACCTTGTAAGATGGCATTACAGTAGTCCAAGTGTGGCATGATGAGAGCTTGGGCTATGGTCCGGAAGTCATTTGGTTCTAGTATTTTCCTTAGAGGTTGTATTATTCTTAGTTTATGGAAGATGGCTTTATTCGTTTTACGCAGGTGGGTTTCCATTTTTAGATTGCAGTCTAGAGTGACTCCTAGATATTTGATTTTATCCTTTGCTTTGTACGTGTTATTGCACAGGGTGATTGTATCTGGGGGCTTGAAGGTCGGTTTGTTGGACATATACATGACCTCTGTTTTTTTGTGGTTAATAGCCATGTTGTTTTTCTGTAGCCATAGCAACATTTCATCAAGGCAGCTTTCGAGCTGTGAATAATTGGGGTCAGCGGTGTCCAGTTGTGTGTAGAGCATGATGTCATCCGCGTAGATATGGTAGTTGATGTTGTGTTTTTTAAAGATGTCGCAGAGGGGTTGCATGTAGACATTGAACAGTAGCGCCGATAGAGCTGAACCCTGGGGTATGCCCTGTGTTTGAGAGAATGGTTCAGCTTGTTCGCCATTGAATTGTACTTGTGGCCTTCTGTTCGATATGTAGGAGGAGAACCAATTGAGGGGGGTTCCCACCACTCCTATGGATTTTAGTTTGTTGAGGAGGGTCCCATGATGCACGGTGTCAAAGGCGGCGGAGATGTCAATAAAAATGAGTATGAACATTTTCTTTTTGTCCTCTAGACCTTTGAGGAGGTTGTTCATTAGTGCTATCAAGAGTGTTTCAACTCCATGATTTCTTCTGAACCCGTATTGTTGTTCGTCTAAGGTATCATGCTCATCAAGGTGATCTTGGAGTTGCAGGAGCACTGCCTTTTCAATGATTTTTGCCAGGAATGAAATGCTGGATATAGGGCGGTACGAGGATGGGTCCTCCTTGTTGAGTGATGTGTTTTTTAGGATTGGTCTTATTATGGATCGTTTCAGCTGGTCAGGCATTACTCCTTGATTTAGCGACTGATTTATGATGTGGGCTATTTGTTGGTTTATCTCTTTTTTTGCTGCTTTAATCCATGCAGTTGGGCATGGGTCAAGTGGTGAGGTGGTGGTATTTATAGCGGTGTGGGCTGCAATTTGGGGAGACCACTGATGATGGTTGGCGCAGTGTGGGTGTTTCCCACAGTTTTCTGTACACGTTAGTAATGTTTTCTCTTATTGTGTGCCTGGCGATCGCATGGTCTATATATGCGTTCAGATAGTGCAAGAGATAAGGTTGTTGGGGCCACTTGGCAATAGTGATCATAGCATGATCGCCTTTGATTTAATTAGTGGAGGAGGGATAGTAAGGAAATCCACAGTACTACCTTTTAACTTTCAAAAGGGAGACTATGATAAAATGAGGAAAACAGTTAAGAAAAAACTAAAAGGAGCAGTTGCAAAGGTTAAAGACGTACATCAGGGAAGTCACGTGACACATGAGCAAGTGAAGACGTCTTTTCACTTGCTCCGGGGCCGCCTCGGCGATATTGATATAAAATCAGCATTTTAAGAGCCCGACGGCTGGTGCTGGTGGTGGGATTATCTACCCCAACATAGTGCTTCCTCCTACTGTTGTACTGTGCTTCGGATGCCGCCTCCGGTTCGACGGGAGAAGGAGAAAGAGAAGGCGCCAAAGCTGCGGGCCCCAGCCTCGGCGGCGATGCAACCCTCGTCACTGGGAACGGAGAGTGGGGACTCGGCGTCAGAGGAGCTAGCGAGGGAGGTGGCTCGGCATTTGGACCCTAAGTTAGACCAGATTCTCTCCAAGTTGGAGGTGATGGGGGAAACGTTGGCAGCACAAGGCCAAAGAATCGAAGAGCTAGAACACCGCGTGTCTGCCATAGAAGACGATGAGGGACGGCAGGAGAGAGTGCATGCAGATACACGTGCGCAACTTGCGGCCTTGCAGAGTAAGCTGGACGATTTGGAGAATCGTTCCCGGCGGAACAATATCCGTCTGGTGGGCATTCTGGAGACAACGACTGATCAACAGCTTCTACCTCTCATTGAGAAATGGCTCCCGGAAGAGCTGGGCTTACCTACTTTGGTCGGCGACCTTAAGGTGGAGCGGGCCCACCGGATTGGACCGAGGCAGGAAAATCGATCAAGGCCCCGAGTGTTGATCGCCCGTGTACTGAACTTTGCCCATAAAGAGCGCCTGTTACGAGCTTACCGGCAGCACGAGGGACTTTTGTTGCAGAACACCAAAATCCTCCTGTTCCAGGACTACTCCACAGCAGTATCGACGAAGCGTAAGGAATTTTCCCCTGTCTGTACGGCCCTTTTTCAGAAGAGGATCCGATTTACCCTGGCCTTCCCGGCAACGCTACGCGTCCATCATCTGGGGAAAAGTTTGGTCTTTGACTCAGCTGGAGCGGCCAAGGCCTACTTGGAGCGGCTGAATTCGGACCTGCCTGCGCGAGCTGATGAGAAGACCGGGACCGCTGTGCCGTGAGTGCTGCCTGGCCCGCTGAGACAGACTCTGGACGCTGTGCAGCTGCTCTGAGGCCTGCGGAGTTGGGGGATTCCCCATACGATACTGCGAGTGTAGATGGTGGGGGTTTAGATGGCCTACCCACTGGCTCCGTGGAGACTTGCGGTGTAGCTGGACTGTGTGAGCTATGCCCTCTGTTGATAAGCATTTCTATTTTATTTTATCTCTGTTAAAGTGTTTTATGTTGAGGGGCTTAGAAGAGTTGCTTTGGGGCAGGGGTTCTGCTATTGATCTGCTTTGTGGAGCAGAGTTTATAGCAGGGGTCTCAAACTCAAATTGCTTTGAGGGCCAAATGAGGACTTCTAAAATAACCCGGGGGCCGCATGAGATGTGGGACCTCATTTGCATAAGGGACCTCATTTGCATAAATATTTGCATAATGTTACCATACCCTAACTTTTAGTAAACATGCCTCTTAATGAGTGCATGAATAAAGAAAGACTAAAAGATTTCTACATTACTATAATCCAGTGCCAACCGCCAGGCACATTAGGAACTACTACTGCTGTCCCGATCGCTCTCACCCTGCCGCCGCGGCACCTGAACCCTGCACCCAGAGGAGTCTGCTGGCCCCTTTAAGACTGGCTCCCCCTCCAGAATTCACTAGACCTAGCCGTGCCTAGCATTGCCTGCATTCTCCTGCTCTGGAGCCCCCAATGCTGCTCCCCTATCCTGCCACCATCTACTACTGTAAGTCCTGATGCCGTCAGCCAGTCCCATGAGCAACAGCAGATCCAGATGTGTGGTGACCATAATTGTACACAGTACTCAAGGTGCGGTAGCACTATGAAGCAATAGAAGCATTATAATACACTTTAATTTATTCTCCATTTCTTTTCTAATAATTTATAGCATTCTATTTGCATTTTAAGTACCTCTGCACACTATGCTGAGGATTCTGTTTCCTGAATGGTGACTTCTAATGTGGTACCTAGCATTTTATAGCAAATATTTGGATTATTCTTCCCTATATGATTAGTTTTCACTTATCTACATTAAATTTCATCAGCCATCCAGATGCCCGGTCTCATAAGGTCCCACTGCAGTTCCTTACAATCTGCTCGCGATCTAATGGCTCCGAACATTTTTGTGTTACCTGCAGATTTGGTCATCTCATTTGTTTTTTCCAGTTCATTTCTAAATATGCTAACATGCACTGGTCCTAATGCAAATTCTTAGGGCACTCCACTATTTACTACTTTGCGGGCCCCTCTGCCTGCTCTGAGTCCTCTCCTCCCTGCAGCATCAGTTCCAAAAGCGGCGGCTTTTCAGAGCCGCGAAGAGAGAGAGTTTCTCTCGCGCGGTTCTGAAGAGCAGCGAGAGAGTCTTCAGAACCGCGCGAGAGAAACTCTCTCTCTTCGCGGCTCTGAAAGCCGCCGCTTTTGGAGCTGATGCTGCAGGGAGGAGAGGACTCAGAGCAGGCAGAGGGGCCCGCGGGACGCTTAATACTGCGGCGGCAAGTTTGGAATTTTTTTTTTTTTTTTTAGACGCCGGTAAGTGCTTCGCGGGCCGCACAAGATGCTCTCGCGGGCCGCGTGTTTGAGACCCCTGGTTTATAGTTTATTGTTTATTGGGCTGGGATGTTTTCTTTCTCTTCCCCTTCTCTTTTCCTATTCTGAGCGAGGGGCCTGGGCTTTCTTGCGGCGGAACAGCATGTCCCCCGCAGTGCTGCAGCCTAGGTAGGTCGGAGAGAATAGCAGAGGGGGAGCGTGCGGGGAGGGGGTTTAGTCGCTGGTGGTGGCACTGGCGCTGGGCGGGAGTTCGAGGTGGCCCCGTGGTGCACATTAGTGACTTCTGCTCAGCTTTTGGGCTGAGGTGGGATGTATGATTTTAAAGGGGTTGGGACGCAGAAGGGTGCGGGGAGCGGGGGGAAGGGGTGGAAGGAGTAGCCGGGGGAGGGGGTGGGGGGGGAGGGGAGGTGGGAATAGACAAGGGGGGGGTGCCTAGGGACCTTTGGACCTCAAGGTTGGCTAGCGGGTGGGGTAGAGTCTCTCCCTGGGGCCGAGGCTGGGCGGCTCCGGGAGTGAATTTGGGTTCTCTTGCAATGAAAGGTCATAGCCTCGGAATAACTTAATCAAAGTGTTAAACTAATCTCCTGGAATGTGGGCGGCATAAGCTCTCCTGCCAAGCGCACAAAAATTTTGCAGGCGCTAAAAAGGAAAGGAGCTCACTTAGCTTTACTGCAGGAGACCCATTTGAGCGAGCAAGAACATAAAAAGCTGGTGAGGGACTGGGTGGCATGCGTGTACGGGGCTTCCTCGGGGGGGCACAAGGCGGGAGTGGTGGTTTTGGTGAAAAAGGGTATCCCATTTGAAGTGACGAGGATTGAATCGGATCCGCAGGGGCGTTATGTTTTTCTCCAAGCCAAACTGTATAATGAAGAGATATGGATAGGCAATGTATATGCCCCCAATGTTTATGACCATGCTTTTTTAAAGTTTTTGTTGGGCTTTGTGCAGAGGGTGGGGGATGGTAAATTAGTGCTGGCCGGGGATTTTAACTGCCCTTGCGACCCACGCCTGGATAAATCGGTGGCGAGCAAAGGGGGGGCTTGGACTAAAAAAAGGGGTGGGTTATTTGTGTAGATTGGGGGGCCTCTTGGATGTGTGGCGTACTTTGCATCCGGGGGAGCGTGCTTACACCCACCAGTCGAGGGCCCACCTTACATGGTCCCGGATAGATTACATTCTGGTGAGTGAGCAAGCGATCTCGAGGGTGGAACGGGCGGACATAGAACCAGTAGCCGTATCTGACCATGGTATGGTTTGGATGACCTGGGAGTGCCAGGGGGTGGGTAGGGGGGGATGGCGCTTTCCGGCCTACTTATGGGAAGACAAAGATTTTCGATGTTTCCTAGAGAAGCATTGGGATGAATACGTCCTTTTCAATGATACTCCCGACTGTTCCCCTATTTTATTTTGGGAAGCTAGTAAAGCGGTTATGAGAGGGGTAATTATTGCCTTCACTGCTCAAAGGCGTTGACATTTGGATCATAGCATTGTGGTTTTGGAATGTAATCTTCAGGCCTTCCAGTCCAAGTTAAGTACCTTACATGGAAGGGAGGCTAGGGTTAGTCAACAGGGTTTTGTTAAAGCCCAGTTGGCCCTCAATGAGCTCCTTCAGAGAAGAGCTAAGATGTCCCTACAGTATTACCAGCACAAGCTGTATAGATATGGGAATCGGTCTGGCAAGCTCTTAGCAAGGTTGGTCCGGGATCCGGGCGGGGCACGTTTTGTCCCGGTTCTTAAAGATGGGGAGGGACAGTTGCAGCACCAGCCACAGCATATTGCCGAAATCTTTAGAAGGTTTTATGCCCGCTTGTATAAGGAGGAAGACCGTGCCGCTATCCAAAGCAGAGCGTTCCTGGATAAAGTGGCTTTGCCACAATTAACGGAGGGGGAATTGCGGGAGCTTAATGCTCCACTGACAGGGACGGAAATCCAAGCTGCTATTAAGCGAGGGAAACCGCATAAGGCCCCAGGCCCTGATGGGTTTGGAGGAGAGTACTATAAACTGCTGTCCCCTCGGCTAGTCCCTAGTATGATAGCTATGTATAACGAGGCGTTGCAGCGGGGATGCCTCCCTAGAGATATGCGGTGTGCAAACATTACTGTAATTCCGAAGCCGGGTAAGGACCCGCTTGACCCCGCGTCATTTCGGCCCATCTCGCTAATTAATACTGATGTTAAGATTCTGGCCTCGATATTAGCCAACTGTCTGAACCCCCTCTTACCAACTTTGATAGGGGACAGACAGGTGGGTTTTGTCGTGGGGAGAGACGCAACTAAGAATATTGCTAAGCTCCTCTTAGGAATGGAGTATTGTCTTGCACAGGATTCACCATTATTATTAGTTAGTCTGGACGCTGAAAAGGCGTTTGATAGGGTTGCATGGGCGTATCTGTGGGATGCTTTGAGTAGGTTCGGGATTCGAGGGGAGTTTGCCCAGTGGATCCAGGTTCTATACAAGCTTCCAGCGGCGAGGGTTGGTATGAATGGGGTCTACTCGGAGCCCTTTATTTTAGAAAGGGGTATGCGACAAGGCTACCCGCTATCTCCGCTTTTATTTGTGCTTGCGCTGGAACCCCTACTGTAGGCTATCCTGCAGGAGGCCCGTGTGGTGGGGATCCGGATGGGGACGGAGGAAATGAAAATAAGTGCGTTTGCTGACGACATGCTTCTTTGTTTGGCTGATCCGCAGGACTCACTGCAGGGGGTTTTGCTCCTTATTCAAGAATATGGTAGCTTCTCCGGGCTGAAAATCAATATGTCAAAATCTATGGCTTTAGATGTGGGGGGGAAGGTGCGACCTGTTTGGCGGGGAGCCTTCCCTCTGGCATGGGCGGCGGGCTCTATCAAGTATTTGGGTATACAGTTGCCGGCGAGCCTGGCTAGGCTGTACCAAGAGAATGTGGAGGGTATGCTTGGCAGGGCGAAGCTCACGTTTCAGCGTTGGCGAGCCTTCCCGTTGTCCTTACGTGGCCGCATCGCCTTGTTCTCTATGGTGGAACTTCCTCGATGGCTATATATGCTACGTTTGTTGCCGATCTGGGTCCTCGCGAAGGACTGGAGATTGTTCGATAGATATTTGACTGGTTTTCTTTGGGGGCGGCGTCGTCCTCGAATCCCGCTTCGGGCTCTACGGCGGAGGAAGGAAGAAGGGGGGTTGGAACTCCCCTCGCTGAGACATTACAATCTCCGATATTTGGTGCGGCATATTTGGGGTTTAATCGCGGTCGAGGGTGGATGTGCTCCCGTCCAGCAGTTGCAGGAAATATCCTCTCCTTGCCATAGTTTGTATTTACTTCATAACGTGCGTTCTCACAGCCTGGGGAGCGGGAGGGACAATACATATTTGAGAACTCTGAGGTTGGCCTGGCGGGAGGTTTGCCGGAGAGTTGGGTGGGATTCGACGTGCTCTCTTCTTTTACCTTTGGTGGGGAACCCGGACTTTTTGCCGGGCTACATGGACTCTTCGCTCTTCCATGTTTGGCAGCAGAAAGGGATAGTGTGTTTGGGGGATGTGGGTAGAACCGAGGGGGGAACCTTGGAGAGCTTCCAGGCCCTGAGTCATACTTATCGGTTGGGCCCCAGGGATTTTTATGGCTATCTCCAACTTCGACACTATGTTGATCAGTTGCGGAAAAGAGTCCCAACCTTATTGCTCACGACGGATCCGCGTAAGTTGCTTGGGGGTTGGGTGGAGAAAGACCTCCTAGACTGGGCGGAGCGGAGGCAGCTGCTCTGCCCGCTGGTTGACTCTGCCTATCTCCAGACTCTCGCCCACCGTTGGACTGCAGATGGCCTGCTAGACTTGACAGTGAAGATCTTATGGTCTGCTTTTGAGCGGATCCCTAGGGGTGCAGTGTGGATGTACTTGCAGGAGATGCAGTACAAGTTTCTATGGAGAGCCTATGCTAGTGATAAGTGGGCTTATAAGGTGGGTTTACGGGATACCTCTCTGTGTGGTTGGTATCAGAGGGATGAGGGGACATTGTTCCACAAGTTCTGGCTGTGCCCTAGAGTTCAGTGTTTATGGCAGCAAGTGACTGATAAATTGGGAGAGATGTTGGGTTTGGGGGCTTTTGGGCAGTGACAAGTGTGTCTCTTTCATTGCTGGGTGGGGGCAGGTTATGTGCCTACAGCACACCACCGAGCTTTGATTGACCGGGGTCTCCTGCTGGTCAAGAGGGTTTTGCTGGGTAGTTGGCTCGAATGTACCCCTCCGCTTTTTGAGGTTTGGAGGAAATCCCTGATAAACTTGATGTATATGGAAAAGCTCACGGCTAAGCAGTTAGGGGGGAGTCAGTGGGAGCGATTCCTTGAGCTTTGGCTGCCGCTCATTAATACCCTATCCGCCCAAGAGCGTAGCGCAGTGTTGAATATCTAGCTTTCTGGCCCCTGCTGTAGGTAGGTAGCTATATATACGTATTGTTATGTTGGTCGAATAGGAGGGGGAGGGGGGTCTCTTTCCCCTGGGCTCGTGTCTTAGTATAAGGCAGTTTTGGGTCCGGGCACCTGGGTGGGCTGTGGGGGGGGGGGGGAAGGGTGGGTGGGGTGTATGTGTGTGGGGGGGGTACAGTGTTATTGCAAATGTTTGGCACAGCTGGTGTTTTCCAAGTGCACTGTTGGTTTTCTTTTGCGTTTACTGTTCTATCCAGTCCACTGTTACTCTGTCGATATTTTGCTTATATATCTTTGGGACTGGGCTTGCCGTGGTGGGGATGGGGTGAGCACATTTTGAAAGGTTTTCGGGCAACTCTGGGATGCTCCAGTTGTCCTTGCTGTTCTGTTTTGTATCCATTGCTTGTTTTGTATCTAATGCTGGTGTAGTGTGTCTTGAATGTGTTTAATGTCTGCACTAATAATAAAAAACAATTTTGAAGTAAAGACGTACATCAGGCTTGGCTGTTGTTGAAAAATACTATCTTGGAAGCTCAGACCAGCTGTATTCCACGCTTTAAGAAAAGTGGAAGGAAGTCCAAAAAACTGCCAGCATGGTTTAAAGGTGAGGTCAGAGAGGCTGTTGTTGCCAAAAAAGCATCTTTCAGGAAATGGAAAAAAGAGCCAAACGACAAAACCTGGAAACAGCACAAGCACTGGCAAGTCAAATGCAAGGCATTGATAAGGCAGGCAAAGGGAGAATTTGAGAAGAAGCTTGCTGCGGAAGCAAAAACGCGAAGACCTTTTCAAGTACCTTCGTAGCAAAAATCCTTTGAGAGAGTCAGTTGGTCCATTAGATGATAAAGGGGTTAAAGGAGCACTAAGAGGCGACAAGGCGATAGCGGAGAGACTGAATGAATTCTTTGCTTCGGTCTTTACTGAGGAAGATGTAGGGATGTTACCCATGACTGAAGTGGTATTTAAAGGTGCGGAAGAATTGAAGGAAATATCGATACATCGGGAAGATGTATTACAACTATTAGATAAACTGAAGAGTAGCAAATCACCTGGGCCGGATGGTATACATCCAAGGGTGTTGAAAGAACTGAAATATGAGATTGCAGACCTGCTATTAGTAATCTGTGAACTATCATTAAAATTATCTCTAATACCTGAAGATTGGAGGATCGCCAATGTAACACCAATTTTTAAAAAGGGTTCCAGGGGTGATCTGGGAAACTACAGACCGGTGAGCCTGACATCAGTACCAGGAAAAATGGTAGAAACCATCATAAAGAATAAAATTACTCAGCATGTAGATAGTCATGACCTAATGGGAGGCAGCCAACATGGCTTTAGACAAGGAAGATCTTGTCTTACTAATCTGTTATGTTTTTTTGAAGGAGTGAATAATCAGGTGGACAAAGTGAGTTGGTTGATATTGTGTATCTGGACTTTCAGAAAGCCTTTGACAAGGTCCCTCATGAGAGACTTTTGGCAAAACTAAAGAGTCATGGGGTAGGAGGCAGTGTACTATTGTGGATCAGGAACTGGTTAAAAGATAGAAAGCAGAGGGTAGGGCTAAATGGCCAGTTTTCCCATGGAGAAAGGTGAATAGTGGTGTACCCCAGGGATCTGTGCTGGGTCTGCTGCTTTTTGACATGTTCATAAATGACCTGGAAAGTGGGATAACGAGTGAGGTTATCAAATTTGCAGATGAGACAAAACTATTTAAAGTTGTTAAAACACAAGAGGATTGTGGAAAATTGCAAGAGGATCTTGATAAATTGGAAGACTGGGCATCAAAATGGCAGATGAAATTTAATGTGGACAAGTGCAAGGTTATGCACCTAGGGAAGAACAACCCAAACTATGGTTACACGATGCAAGGTTCCACATTAGGAACTACCACCCAGGAAAAAGATGTAGGCGTCATTGTGGATACCATGTTAAAACCCTCGGTCCAGTGTGCAGCGGCGGCCAAGAGAGCAAATAGAATGCTAGGTATGATAAGGAAAGGAATGGAAAATAAAACAAAAGATATTATTTTTTTTTTAAATGCTTTATTTTCGTTTTACAACAACAAAGGAAGGAAGACATACAACTAAAAGACAATACATACATGGAATGTGATACATACACCAAAGTAAACCCCTACCACCCCCCTCCCCCCTGCTTCTTCTCTAGAAAACTGAATCATTCTCAAAGCGGGCGTATACTGACATTATTGAGTTACAAAACCTAACGGCGATCTGAAACATGATGAATGTACATTAAACAGACATGTCAAGCAATAAACAGATTATACATGATCATTGAGTATCTGCCATTTAGACAAGCGATAATGAATTGGGCATGGAAAATAGCTCTCCGAAATATCTGCTCATATATGCTTTATAAGCAGACAAGGTTCACTATTCATTGACGGTAAATCGAGAGCTATCCTTCCAAGTCCTCAGGATTAAACATATGGCTATACCCGGCATGACATCAGGAAAGAGCAACCCTTCTTAGGAAGAGAGGGGACCTCCGCCACTAAGCGGAGTCCCACAGTCTTCCAAGAAAGAGGCTCGTGAAGGTGTAAGATAAGTGAAAGACGACCCCAGACCCGCCCCCAGAAACCTGTAATTAAGAACATTCATAATGAGCATGAGTAAGGGTTCCCACATCAGTATGGCAAGACCTACACTGGTCCCTAGCAGTTGTGTTCATTTGGTTATTTTCCTGGAATATAAGAACAGCTATGTGCAAAAGACGAGAGTTAAGTTAGGGTAACTGAGGCAAAGCGGGAGACCCGCACTAATTTGCTCCAGGAAACGCTCCAACGCACAGGGATTAAAGTGATTTACACTTAGCGATCCCAGGCTTGTTGAACTCTACAAGTGGCAGTATCTGTACCCTGACATAATAGTTTGTAAAGGTTAGAGGCTATCCCATGTGTACAACTAATAGAGTGAAATAGTTCTATTAGCCCATCCTTAATAAAGATAGAAGGCGGCATGATTGGAACACTTTTGAGGCAGCATGGAAGCTACATCGATTGAGAGTAATGTTGCGCTAGTAGCGCAAATTCCCTATATAAATCAGGAAAGATTTTCCAACGAGCTGCAGGAAAGAGCTGTTAAGGTGTCCAGATCCCCCTGGAGTACCAGGGCCTGGAAGTAATCATGTATGGCTGCTCGAATTTCTAACCGGAACTCTGGCTGAATTGATAGGGCTCTATCAGAGAACCAGGCCCCCGGATTCCCTTGAAGTGCAGTAGTGTGGTATTGAAAAGAAACAGCAGCATGAACTGAAACATGCTGAGAGTGAATCTTTACAGCGTCCACCTGAGGAACTAACAGTATTGAGATTAGAAAGGAGTCTATGCGAAACTGGGATTTGTAAGGGGAAGAGAAGAAGGTAAAGTCAAGCTCATTGGGGTGTAGTAACCTCCATGGATCGACTAGAGCAATATCTTTGATCACTGAGGTAAGCGTGATGTGACTCTTGGGGGGACCACTTGTCCTAGGCGGCTATTTGTCTATCAGGGGATCCTGAACTAAATTGAAATCCCCCCAATATCAAGGAAGTATTAGCAGAAGCCTGCGTAACCTGAGCAAGAATAGCAAAAGGGCAGGGTCATCCACATTAGGAGCATGAAGGCATATACATGTAACTTAAAAGTTACCTATCTTAAAGTAAACTCTGGGCCATCTACCCGCTGTATCTAAGCAGGTCGCAACAATAGTAGCATACCGAGATTTCCTATCCAATATGGCAACCCCACATTTCCTAGAAACGGCTGGGGAATAGGTGGCCACCATGTAAGAGTTAATATTGAGGTTGAAAGTTTCCTTCGAATTAAGATGTGTTTCTTGGAGGAAAATCAGGTCCGCAGCTTCATGACTTAGAAAGCGTAGGAGTTTCCTCCGTTTATCGAATTATTGATTCCTTGTACGTTCAATGAGAAAATCTGACATGGTGCCATCAATCAATAATAGACATTTTAGGTAAGAGCGCTTGAAAACTTACAACATAATCAGAATCTGTACAATAATGACATAAACACCAAGTATGCTAGCCAATACACCCATACTGAAAAGTATGTACCAAAGTAACTTAGAGAAGAAGCAAAACCCCCAATGAATATGGCGACCAGATGTCTGCGGGAGGAGGCCCTAGAGAGGAAGATATTGACATAATAAAAGAAAAGAAACACCAGAGTCCATAAGAAACACTGTCTCTGATACTCGTCGAGGCTGCTATGGGTAGATGGAGTCGGGTCCCATATATCTTCAAAATAAGGCAACAAACCGCCCTCGACAGACTCTTCACTGCGCTGCGGTAAATCCAATATGGCAGGTACAGCGGATATGAGAGTACTGGCAGAAATATGCTGGAAGTCAGCGCATCAAGTCGGCTTCTTTAGAGTCCAAGAACTCCGCTAGTAGAGCAGGGTCCTCAAATGTTCTTGTCTGATTGTGAAGCGTGACTCGGAGCTTGGCCGGGTACATCAGGCCATAGCGTGCTTGTAGTTGTTGAAGCCTCGGCCGAAATTCCAGAAAGCGCTTTCGGCGGTCGACCGTGGGTTTAGCCAAGTCAGGATAGAAGGAGACCTTGTGGCTCTCATACTCCATATGGCCCTTTGCCCGGGAGGCACTGAGAATTTGTTCCACATGTTGATATCTCAAAAGTCGAAAGATGATAGGCCGCGGGGTCTTCCTGTTGAGCGTTATGTTTGTGGGAACACGATGAGCGCGATCAATCTCCAATTCTTTGGTAAAGGTGATTTGGAGCAGGGAAGGGAGGATTTTACTTAAAAATTCCTTCATGTCTCCCAATTCCGCTCCCTCCGGTATGCCCACGAGTCGTAGGTTGTTGCGGCGCGCTCTATTATTGCCATCTTCCACTTCTTTCTGCAAGGCCCGCACCTGACGTTCAACTTTGTCGAGTTTGGACAGCCGGACCGCATGGGAGTCTAATATACTCTCCATTTTGTCCTGACGCGAAGAGAGCCCCTCTAGCCTGCCTTGCAATATACCAAGATCTTCCCTCAGCGCTCGAAGTGCTTCACCGTTTGACTGCACGAGGTCCTTAACCCCTCTAATTTCTGCGAGGATTTCCTGCTGCATTTCGGGGCCCTCGCGGAAAGCCGGCCCCTTCTGCGGGGACGGGGGTTCAGTTTTGGAGCGTTTACCGTGAGAAGCCGCTGGAGATCCAAATTCCAGACGCGTAGGTTTGGTCCCCGCCATCTCACCAATATGCCCCGGCAAGATCAGAGCAGAAATTCAAGTTTGTCCGGTGTTAATTCAGGATTCTGAGTAGGCCTCTCGGGAGCCTCAGCGTTATGCGACCATCCCGCTGGACATCGGGCTCCGCCCCCCCAACAAAAGATATTATAATGCTTCTATATTGTTCCATGGTGAGACCGCACCTTGAATATTGTGTGCAATTCTGGTCACCGGATCTTAAAAAGGATATAGCTATTTTAGAAAAGGTTCAGAGAAGAGCCACCAAAATGGTAAAGGGGATGGAAGGATACTCCTATGAAGAAAGGCTAAAAAGGTTAGGGCTCTTTAACCTGGAAAAGAGACGGCTGAGGGGAGATATGATAGAAGTCTATAAATTAATGAACGGAGTGGAACGGGTAAACGTAGATCGATTGCTTACCTTATCAGAATATAGAAAGACTAGGGGACATGCAATGAAGCTACAGGGTAAACTATTTAAGACTAATAAAAGAAAATATTTTTTCACTGAACGTGTAATCAAACTCTGTAATTTGTTACCGGAGGATGTAGTAAAGGCTGTTAGTGTAGCTGAGTTTAAAAAAGGTTTGGACAAGTTCCTGGAGGAAAGGTCCATAAACCATTATTAAGAAGGGACCCAGGATATCAGTGCTTGAACCAATACAAGCATTGTGGAACCTGTGTCCCTTGGGGAAACTGCTAGGTACATATGACCTAGATTGGCCACTGTTGGAAACAGAATACTGGGCTTGATGGACCTTGGTCTGACCCAGTATGGCATATCTTATGTTCTTATGTTCCACCTAAGCGACTGCAATGTTTGTTCACCCAAGCGGCTCCAACATGCATTCCACCCAAGAGCAGTTAAGCACCTTTGAGCCACTGCAGCCTTTGCACGTGCTGTTGTGATACTTACCTTAACTCTCTAGGCCTTCTTCCAGGAAACACTGGCCTGTTGCAAACAAGGTGCCTCTTCTCGTGATTCTACACTCTGCTCTTCTTGCATGGCAGCTTCTGAATTGTCCTTGGAGAGCCTTCTCCACCTCTGGGTGAGACAAAATCTTACTACCTTCTGGAAGACAGGTCCAGGGGGCCTGTGAAGTGGGCTGATGCCTCTTTTCATGTTAGTCTCCGCCTGTCCACTGAGGGCAAGCTGGCTGGATCTTCGAGGGTCTCGGAACTTTCATTGTTATTGACCTGGAAAACCTTTCTTCCCCTCAGTTTCTGGGCTTCAGGCTCATTCTCAGTCCTTTTGCAGAGTTCATGAGCTCAGGTCCCCTCCAGAAGAGGACCCTCCTGCGCTGTACAATAAAGGTTTTGGGGGGCCTATTCCTGGTTCCTCTGGTTGGAGGCAGGCTTCGCCTTTTCCTTCAGGAATGGGCCCAGGTTAGCAAGGATCGCTGGGTGCTAGACACCATTCAACTTGGCTAGGTCCTGGAATGCAGAAAGCTGATTCAGGATGCCTTTATAATCTCTCCTTGTGGGTCTGCAATCAAAGTACCGCTGTACGGGCTACCTTGGTGTGTGTCCCCTTGGAAGACTGTGGCAAGAGCTGTTACTTCATCTATTTCGTGATGCCCAAAAAGGATAGTTCCTCATGGCTCATTGTGGACCTCAAGGGGTCAATGAGCACTTGCGCGTTCTATGCTTCTGGATGGAAACCTTGCACTCCGTGATTCAAGTAGTGTGCCAAGGGGAGTTCTGGACTTCTCTGGAGCTGGCTGAGGTGTGCATATCCCGATCCAGGCGGATCAGCAAAGGTATCTGTTTTGCCATGCTTGGCTTGCACTATCAGTTTGCTACCCTCCCTTTCATGCTATCCAACACCCCCAGGATGTTCTCCATGGTCATGGTGGTGGCGGCTGCACCGACGGATCTGTGTCCTTCCATATCTGGATGACTGGCTCGTCCGGGCCTGTTTCCTTTCAGAAGCATCCCGAGTGGTGTCCTTTTTGGAAAGCCTCGGCTGGGTGATCAATCGGGGGAAGAGACAGTCGTTGCCTTCCCAGTCCCTGGAGTTTCTGGGAACACATTTCAGCACTCAAGTGGGCAGAGTTTTCCTGCCAGAAGAAAAAGTCAAAAGACGCTTGGTGCCGTCCCAGGAACTGGAGTACCTGGGGGCACACTTTGACATCCTCAAGGGGAATGTATTTCTTCCAGTACAATGGGCGCAAGGACTGCAACAGCTAGTACATCAATTCCTGCAGATGAGGGCTCCGACAGTGTGGCATTATCTGCAGTTGTTCATAACCATGGCAGCAAGTCTTGACATCGTACCATGGGCAAGAGCAAACATGCGACTGCTACAGAGAGCACTGCTGTGCAGGTGGTCATACCAATGGCCTTCCTTGTGGCAGCGGTTGCCCTGCCTGATGGAGACCAGAGGAGTTCTCCTGTGGTGGTTTCAGCCCGAGAAGTTGGCAACGGGGATGCCTCTCGTGTCTCCTCACAGGATCCCGCTGACAACGGATGCGTCTGTCAGTCTGGGGTGCCCACTGCGAAGGATACATTGCTCAGAGGCAGTGGAGCCCGCAGGAAACCGGTTGGTCCATAAACAGCCTAGAAATTCGAATGGTCATTCTGGTGTTACAGAGGTTTCGGCCTTGGCTGCAGGGGAAAGGGCTGCAGGCTCTTCTCAGACAAAGTAACCACGGTTGCCTACATCATTTGGTAAGGAGGCACAGGCAGTGTGTGCTTGGAAGAAGGGCAGAGGTGCTACTGATGTGGATGGAAGAGCATCTTCAAGTGCTTTTGGCAGTGCACATTGTGGGGACAGACAACTTGATGGCGGACTACCTGAGCAGAGTACATATGAATCCCAGAGAATTGACACTATGCCAGGATTGTCGTCTTGCAGGTAGTGAAAAGATGGGTCACACTGATCATGGATGTTATGGCGATGTATGCAACAGCCAAAGAAAGCAGAGCTTTCGCAGGAGAAGAGAGAGGATGTCTTAGGCCTGGATGTTCTGCTGCAAAGGTGGCCCACGGAGGGTCTCCTATATGTTTTTTTTCTACCGTGGGCACTCATAGGATGTGTCATACAGCGCATTGAAGCTCACCATGGAATGGTCATTGTAATTGCTCTGGACTGGCCAAGGCATCCATAGTATGCTGACCTTGTATGGCTACAAGTGGACCGACCGTTGCGTCTACCCATGTGTGTGGACCTCTTGACCCAGGGGCTGGTGCGCATGCTGCAGGTGGATCGATTCTCTTACGGTGTGGCTCTTGAGAGGGCTCAGTTGAAAAAGCATGTCTATTCAGGACCAGTGATTGCAACGTTACTGAAGGCCTGTAAAAGGTCCACCTCTCTTTCTTATATCCGGGTCTGGCATGTCTTTGAGGCCTGGTGCACAGAAAGACAGGGTCAGTCGTTCTTAGCTACAGTACCAGACATCTTAGTCTTTCTGCATGCGGGGTTTGAGAAGGTTTAGGTCTCAAGATCCTTGAAAGTGCAGGTGGCAGCCATTTCTTGTTATCAGGGCAGGATCCCAGGGAGTGTCGTTAGGAACACACCCAGACGTGGTATGGTTCCTGAAAGCGGTAAAGCAGTTCATGTCACCAATGCAGTCCATCGTTTCTCCTTGGGATCTCAATTTGGTGCTGGAAGCACTGGCGAAGGAACTTTTTGAGCCTTTGAGCGTTTCATCACTGAAGGATTTTACTCTTAAGACAGCATTTATGGTGGCAATTTGCTCAGCCAGGAGAATTAAAGAACTTCATGCTCTCTCGTGCAGGGAGCCCTTCCTCTCCATCTTGAAGGAAAAGGTGTTACTCCAGCTGGTACCTTCCTTTTTGCCTAAAGTGGTATCTGTGTTTCATTTGAATCAGCCAGCTTCCCTTCTGGAGCTCTCAGGTGGATCGTAGGGAAGTGTGGATTCACAGTTGCGTCTGTTAGATGTCCGGAACGTTTTGCACCGTTATTTGAAGAGAACAGCTCTGTTTCGTAAATTAGATTGGTTGATCGTGGTGTTTGGAGGTCTGCGCAAGGGTGAGGCAGCGGCCAAGGCCTCCATTTCCAGGTGGATTAGGGAGACTATCGTGTCGGCATGTGTTGAAGGGACAGTCTATGCCAGCAGGGCTGTGGGCTCATTCGACCAGGGCTCAGGCAGCCTCGTGGGTGGAGTATTCTATGGTAATGCATGCCAAGATCCCGGATCTATTGCAATTCAGAAAAGCTTTGAAACACCACCTCTTCCTCTTGTATTACCCAGTAACCAATGCAGTTATTTCAACCACCTCACAGACCTCACAAAACCAATAACGCTGAAACCAAGAAATGTTCATGATTCTGTCTTAATTTGTAAATAGTTACCTGTCTTAATTTGTAATTAGTTACCCCTGTTATCCAAGTTATTTATTCCTGTTCATATGTAAACACAAAGTACCATCGGAAATGTGTAAATTCTTTGTTCAATGTAAACCGCGCTGATGCTGAATAGTGCGGTATAGAAGAGACTTAAAATAAATAAATAAATAAATAAGATTTGTAGGATTTGAAGAACGATCAAGAGTTTGGAAGTTGAGATTTAATGCTAAAAAATGCAGGGTCATGCACTTAAGCTGCAAAAATCCAAGGGAGTGGTACAGTGTAGGGGGCGAAGTGCTTCTGTCCACAAAAGAAGAGCGGGACCTGGATGTGATTGTTTCTGATGATCTTAAAGCAACTAAACAGGTAGAAAAGGCAACAACGAAAACCAGAAGGATGCTTGGGTGCATAGGGAGAGGGCTGGCCAGCAGAAAAAAGGAGTGATAATGCCTCTGTAAATCTCTGGTGCGACTTCATTTGGAGTTTTGTGTGCAATTCTGGAGACCACACCTTCAAAAGGATATAAACAGAATGGTGTCAGTATAGAGGGTGGCTACTGAAATGGTTAGTGTTCTTCGTTATAAAGCATATGAGGACAGACCTGAAGATCTTAATATGTATATGTTAGGGGAAAGGCAGGATAGAGGAGATATGATAGAGACGTTTAAATATCTCTGTGGTATAAATGCACAAGAGGAAGAGCCTCATTTGATTGAAAGCAAACTCTGCAATGAGGGACATAGGATGAGGGTGAAAGGGGATAGA
The DNA here is from genome assembly GCA_033557465.1 of Ichthyophis bannanicus. NCBI lineage: Eukaryota > Metazoa > Chordata > Amphibia > Gymnophiona > Ichthyophiidae > Ichthyophis > Ichthyophis bannanicus. The sequence goes on from CM066032.1 coordinate 793,116,879, forward strand.
CTCCGGAATAATATGCAGAAATATTTCTTTATGGAAAGAGTGATAGATGTGTAGAATAGTCTCCCAGTACAGGTAGTAAAAATGAGGATAGTATCTGAATTCAAAAAAGCATGAGGCAAGCACCGAAGATCTCTTAAGGAAAAAAGGGAGATTATTATAGTTGATATGGAAGGGCAGACTAGAATCTAGGCCATGTAGTCTTTTTCTGCCGTCATATTTCTATGTTTCTAAGCTGCATGGAATCTTTCTACTTTTTGGGAACCTGACAGGTAATGTGACCTGGATTGGCCACTGTTGGAAACAGGATACTGGGATTGATGGACCTTTCATCTGACCAATATCTTATGATGTTATATATACTCTAACAAACATTGGACAAAGATAGCACTAAGGGGAAATGGTTATAACATACATAGATGGTAGAAAGGAGAATAAGGGGATAAAGATCCAAAAGCAGCCTCGCCCTGTCTTCCAAAGCCATGAAGTTAATTTTGATTTCTTCAGAAGGATACCTAGCAGTATCATTTGTGCCAACATGGATGAGCAGCATTGGATAATAGTCAACAGGCCTGATGAATCTCTGCAAGCTGTCTGTAATCTCTTGGATTTTGGCACCAGAGACACAGCACATCTCTTGGGAGCTCTTCCTTTCTAGCCACTAATATGGTTGAACCCTTTCCATCAGGAGAATAAGGGTTCCTGGTACTAAAAATGATGGGGGGATTCTGTCCCATGTTTCTATGTTTCTGTAGGACTCTTGTAGTGGAAGATATGGAAAGGTGGACTGGATAGGCTATGTGGTCTTTTTCTGCCATCGTGTTTCTATGTTTGACCAGAACAATTTGCACACAGCTGGTTTGAGAAAATTCAGAATGATTTCCCTTAGCTCAGCTATTCTATCTCCAATAAGGGGACTGCCTATATTCTCCAGGAACAAACAGGAAGTCAGCCCTCACATATGGGTTACGTCAGTGCTGACTGAGCCCATGTGGAGCATTTCCCCAGCTTTCAAAGAAAGCCTTTAGGATATGCTACCACACATGCGTGGTCCTCGTCCTGCCAAAGGGTGCCATTTGCTCCGTCTCCTTTTTTCCATGGAGTCCAATGAATGTCAGTCCAGTTTCCCGAGAAAAAATCCTTGCTACTGTTAAGTGCTGTTGAGTTGGTATCGACTCATGGCGACCCTCTGCATAGTTGTCCTACATTGTGTTCGGTCTTTAGTCAGGCGGCTCGTTGTTGACAGACTGGCACCTGTAGCTGCTGTTATTGTATCAATCCATCTCATTGCTGGCCTTCCCCTTTGCGTTGACCTTCTACCTTGCCAAGCATGATGTCTTTCTCTAATGATCTCTCTCTTCACATGATGTGTCCAAAGTATGAAAGTCAAAGTCTTGTTATCTGAGCTTCTAAAGAAAACTTAGGTTTGATCTCCTCTAGTACTGACTGGTTTGTTCTTTGGGCAGTCTATGGTACACACAGTATTTGTCACCAGCACCATAATTCAAAGGCATCAGTTTTCTTCCTGTCTATCTTTTTTGCATCCATATGACGTTATTGAAAATGCCATGGCTTGAATAAGTCAAATCTTTGTATGGAGAGAGACATCTCTGCTTTTGAGAATCTTGTCTAGGTCCTTCATAGCCATTCTGCCAAGAGCAATGCGTCATCTAATTTCTTGACTGTTTGTTGTTTCTTTATTGATAGTTGAGCCAAGTAGGTTAAACTTGTCCACTATTTCAATTTCTTCTCCATCAACAATGAACTTATGATTTTGCCAGTTGTCATGATCTTTGTCTTCTTTATATTAAGGTACAGGTCCATTTTAAGACTGTTCCTTGATCTGGAGAAACAAATGTTTCAGGTCCTCTTCAATTTCAGCCAGTAATGTGGTATCATCAGCATAGCGAAGGTTATTGATCACTATCAGAATATCCTGTTTGCATGTTCTGTCAATTTCAGCTTGTACTTGTTCATAGAACTCATCAATTTCATCCTCTTCTGCAGCTGCTGTTGCAGCATATACTTGAATTATAGTTGTACTGATAGGCATTCCTCGTGATGAATAGAAATTAAGTGTTCACTGACTGCATTGTATTTCATTACAGTTCTTACAAGTTTCTTCTTAATTATAAATGCAATACCATTTCTTCTTTGTCTTTCATTTCGAGCATAGTAGACCATGTGATCATCTGATGCAAAGTGTCCAATGCCAGTCCATTTCAGTTCGCTGACACCCAGCAGATCAAATTGTGCACGTTCCATTGCATTCTTGATTACTTCAACTTCTCTTGGTTCATGCTTCTTATGTTCCATGTCCCAATATGTAAGACATCTTTGCAGCTTCTGACTTTCATTTCATGAGCAGCTACATCAGCATCCCGAGGGCTTTCATCCAACCACATCATAAATGTTGGCTTTACTCTGAAAAGTCTTCAGCTCCTCCCCAGTAGCCAGTTGAGTGCCTTTTGACCTGGGGGTCTCATCTTCCAGCACTATAGTGCAATTTGTTTTGTTGTGACTATCCATTGGGTTTTCGTGGCAAGATACGGAACTAGATTGCCAGACCTTTCTTTTGCGCAGTTTACATTTAGTGTTGTTGCCATTGTCACAGAAACATAGAAACATGATGACAGAAAAAGACCACAAGGCCCATCTAGTCTGTCCTTCCATAACACAACTACAACAGTCCACTTTTTACCTTTAGAGATCCTCTGTGTTCCTCTGCTACCAATACTGTCCCATTCTGCTGCTGCCCAGATGGGTGGTTTGTCTTGGTCTGGCACCTCAGCTAAGACCTGTCTATCTTGAGAGACCTTGACAATTGTTAAACTACCAATAGCTTAGCTCTCAGCATCACTGATGCACACATCAGTCCAATTTCCCTGGAAAAAATCCTTGCTATATCCTTAAAAATGAGCTGTTCCCGGTTTGTCTACCGGTTCCTCTTCCTGCCTTGATCCAGCGCCGGGCCCGACACTGTTCTCTGTTCCCTTCCCCATTTTTTGATCGAGGCTTGCATCGACTGGTGTTTGTGCCCTTTTTTACCTGGGGGTCGTCGATCCCCAGCTGGTTGTTTCCCTCCATGTTCCCCGGTGGGTTCAAAAAATGTGACTGCTGCAGTCTGTCTGTCACAGACACCCATGACTGCTGCTTATGCTACCTGGGACCGGACCATGATAGGACCTCCTGCGACCTGTGCCAGGCCATGATGCCTAAAATCAATTAAAAAAAAAAAAAAGGTCAGAGTTGCAGTAGAAACTGTTCCCAAGGTCCGACTCTGCACCGGCCTCCCCGACGCTAAGCTCCAAGCCAGCAGTTCCCATGAGGCCCAAGTGTCCATAGAGTCCGGCGGCGGCTCTGAGAAGACCTCGGACCCCGAGCGAAAGAAGAAAAAATCTTCAGTCCGTTGAGGTTCCACCTGAGAAACCCGGTAAGACTGCTCTGAGGGATTTGGGCGATGCTTAGAAGCATTCCACGAAGGTCCTCAAAAAGGATTCCATAGCCGGCAGAGACCGTTCGAGGTTCCTCGAGACCGTAGTCCTAATGGAGGATGCACTCACAATAATGCAGGTGCCAGGCCCGAGATCCTCAGTGCCTGCGCCGAAAGCTGTTGAGCCTTCTGACTTGGAATCCAGAATGGCAGCCATGAAGCAGAACATCACTACTATCCTGGCCATGCAGCAAGCAATGATGGCTGGTTTGTCCATATCATCTGCCCCGGTGACCGAGCCTCTGACTGTGGGGGAGTCCCCCAGTTGTCGAGCCAAGCTCCGAGCACCACCGGCCTTGGGTAAGTCCTCTGTCCTGGTCGAGATACCGGTCCCATTCCTCGGGCATCTGGTCCTTCCCAGCCAGTTTCCGAGACTCGGACCCAAGGTCCTCGGGAGGCCCCCAGCCCTTCAGTGCAGGCCTTGAGTCAAGGAGTTGCAGGGCTCCCAGAAACCAGATGGCATCGAGACGTCCCCTCAGACCCGTCTCCCCCAGCACCCCAGCGCAATCCTCCTCCAGATGACATGGCCTTCCTCGACTTTGTCAGAGATATGGCCAGAGCTCTGGGTGCAAACCGAGGCGGAGAAGGACCTGTGCACCGAGGAACTAGAGATTTTTCAGTTCGAGTCTCCACCCAAGGAAACTCTCATGGTGCCAGTGCAGCTGATCCTTGAGCAGCTATTGTTACGAATGTAGGAGACCCCGGCCAATGCCTCGACGTCATATACCATATCAAGAAGGTGCTGGGGTGCTACAACTCCCACTTAACTCCATGTTTGTCGATCCCCCCCTCTGAAAGGGATGCTAGAGCCATCGACGCCCTTGGGTGCAAGTGCTACCAGGGCTCGATGCTGGGGTGTTGAATCCAGGCCTATGAGCTATACATAGGCATGTATCTGAAGGCCCTGACCCAGGAGTTGTCTGGATTCTCAGCAGGGCTGGCTGGGGAACCTCTTCAATGGTTCCAAGCTCTGTGTCCGTAGAGTGGAATCGGACACTGTTCCTCTCCTGGGCAGCCTATGATGGATTTGAGTCAGCAGCTCAAGTTAGTTTTTACTGCCATCCTAGCTGTGTCATCTGACTGAGCAAGATGGCACCCTGGGATGGGAAGGGGACCACACTTTCATGGTAGCATATCTCAAAGGCTTTCTTGAAAGCTGGGGAAATGCTCTGCGTGGGCTCAGTCAGCGCCGACGTGACCCATATGTGAGGACTGATTCCTGCTGTTCTGAAGAACACCTGTTGCAGGTGAGTAACTATTCTTTCCCTGGACTTGAAGGATGGGTGCACTCAGATTCAGATACATTCCAGTCCCAGGAGGTATCTCAGATTTGTGATAGGGCAATACCAATATGAATATTTCGTCAAGCCCTTTGGCCTGGCATCAGCACCGTATGTGCTCATGAAATGTTTAATCATGATAGCCATGCACATATGAAAATTAGGGGTGCATATATTTCTCTATTTGGATGATTTGCTTCTCAAAGACCTATCTCAGGAAGGAGTCCAAGGATCCATAGGCATAAGCATCTAAGTGCTGGATTCATTAGAGCTTATCATAACATTTGTGCCCTTCACCTCAATTGGAATGATTGGCTCATAAAGGGAGGCACAGCATCAGAGGTGCAGCAGGCCATTGCACACACCATCCAGGTTCTTCAACGCTTGGGCTTTGTCATAAACTACCCGAAGTCTGACTTCCTCCCGACACAGTGCCTGGAGTTCATAGGGGCAAAGATAGACATTCTCCAGTCGAAGGCTTTCTTGCCCAGGGACCAAGCCGATCATCTCAGGTCTCTAGTTTGGAACGTACAGTACTGTCCCTCGTTGCCCGCCCGGCTTCTCCTGCGCTGCCTCAGGCACATGGCCTCCACGGTCCACATCACCCCAGACACTCGCCTCCACATGAGGACGACGCAGTGCTGTCTCCAGGACGAGTGGTCTCAGGCCACAGGCCACCTCTGAGACAGTTTCAGTGACCCGCCAATTGGCGGACTCCATGGTCTGGTGTCAGTCGCCCAGCATCTCGAGGCGGCCATGCCCTTTCAGGCCCCAAGACACTCAAGGGTCCTCACTATGGACGCCTCCCTGCTCGGCTGGAGAGCCCACTGCAGAGATCTCCGCACTCAGGGCAACTGGTCGCCAGGCGAGAGCATCCAGCAGATCAACTTCCTGGAGCTCCAAACCATACACCTAGCCCTGAGGGCCTTTTGTCACCACCTGCGTCACCAGCCGGTGCTGGTCTAGACAGACAACCAGGTGGCGATGTTCTACGTGAACAAACAGGGGGCACGGTGTCTCATACCCTTTGTCAGGAGGCACTGGTCCTCTGCTCTTACGCAGTCCAACAGGGTATCCTCCTGCGGGCAGTATACCTGACTCAGCAGGGTACTCCAGCTGCATGAGTGGCAGCTGGACCCCAGGGTGGCCAGTTGGCTTTTCCGGCTCTAGGGGGAACCCGTGATAGACCTGTTTGCCAGCCCGGACAACTTTCAGTTGCTTTGCTTCTGCTCCCAGCAGCCCTACCTCTCCAGGGTGGCAGCGGACGTGTTCCTAGTCTCATGGTCGGAAAGCCTCATGTACGTCTTCCCTCCGATGCCACGGATTGCCAAGACCTTATTCAGGACCCTCCACAACAGGGCCTCGATCATCCTGATAGCTCCTCAGTGGCCCAGGCAGCCATGGTTTCTGCTGCGTCTACAGTTGACGGTGGAGGCCCCCATCCCCTTGGTGGGGGGGGGGACTGCCCGGGACTCCTATCTCAGGAGGGGAGGGCTCTCTCCTACACCCCAACTTGGGGTTCCTGTCGCTGACTGCCTGGCTGCTGAGAGGGTGACTGGCCCCTTTCAACCTTCCATTTTGCTGGCCTCTCCCAAGGCCTCCACTAGGAAGGCTTATGCCCTCAAATGGCTCAGGTTCTCTGTTTGGTGTGCCGAACATGGGTCTGATCCTTTCTCCTTCCCGGTCGCTCTGGTGTTAAAGTACCTTCTCCACCTCTCTCAGTCCAGGCTCAAGTCTAACTCTGTCCGAGTGCACCTGAGGGCCCTGGCGGCACACCACTATCCAGTGGATGGTAAGCCCCTCTCAGTCCAACCATTGGTGATCCATTTCCTTCGGGGCCTGCTCTTATTGAAGCCCTTGGTTCACCCTTTGGCAACCAAATGGGACCTCACCGTAGTGCTGGGCATCTCACTCGCCTATCCTTTGAGCCTCTGGCTACCTGCCACCTTCGCTACCTCTCTTGGAAGGTGGCTTTTCTGGTTCCGCTCACCTCAAGGACTGAAGAGTCAAGAAAAACGAGCTGAAGAGACTCCTCTTGTTTTGCTTGACTCTTCAGTCCTTAACGCATCATCTGCAAGCAAAGCTCTTAGGATGCCAGCTAGTGATTGGGTCCAAGGCATTGCAAGCATCAGTTGTGGCAGTCGGTGGCAGAAATGGTCTTGCCACATTTGGTGCATTCCTTAAAGCCACTAACTGGCTTAGACATGCTGAAAAATACCGCCTCGGCAAAGTCCAATTGGAGAACTGCCATAGGCAGGAAAACAACCCCAAAAGGGTAAAAATAGGCTTTTTCTTTTCTTGCTTTTAGTGTGTCAGTGAAACCGACTAAACCAATGACAGGGCAGTAAGGAAAACAAAAAAAAAAGCTGGCCAGATTACAGGAACATGTCCTAGGGGTTCTGTGGAAAAAAAGAAGACTGGAGAAGATGGCACCACAGAGTCAGGAAGATAGGTGTGCATACATGGTGTACCTCTCAAAGGCTTCCTTTGGAAGTTCAGGAGTGTTCCGTGCGAGATTCCATCAGTGACATCACCCCATATGTGAGGACTTACTTCCTGATCAGATTCAGCATGCTCAGCCCTGACCCCTGTTGTCAACGCCTGACAAGGGGTCTGAGGCATCTAAGGGAAGAAGTTACTTGCCCAGTTGGAACAGAGGGGCCCAAGCAGTGAGAGAAGACTTTGACGAGATCCTGTCAATGTCGAAGGGAGAGAACACAAACAGCGAGTGGTGATAGTGATCACAAGTGCTTTATTGATTCAAAGAGAACCCCAACGCATTTCGGTCAAAGCCTTCCTCGGGGGGGCTGGGAACTGCAGGCAAATATTAACAAATAAAACATGAATATTGTGGGACCCTAGCCTGGGCCCTAGGGCTTACAGGCTTAGGGCTGCCTTGTAATGTCCTTAAATAAAGCTTTTCTGACTGTCCCCAGTGGAATTCTGGGACTTGTAGTTAGGCTTTTCTTGAGCAAGGACAAAATGTAGTGTGAGACCGTTGGTAAGGCATACAAGAATATTTATTTTTCTATGGGGATTTCCAAGGCATTAAAATTCAAACACAAGGCATTAGGATGCTTTTCCAACACAAAGGATAACAGCAGATAACTGGCAACTGAGGTAAACGAAAACCAAAAGTCTTGCTAACCTTAGCAACTGTTTTTCATTAAACAAAACAGTACTCAGACAGCTTCTTGTATCTCTTTCAAACAAAAGGTAAACTTTCTTCTTGGCACAACTGTTGTTTTCCCTTTTTAACAAACTTCTGGTAACACGCAGCTTTTAGCACAACTGTTGTTTTCCCAGTTCAGACAAACTTCTGGTAATACACAGCTTCTTTGCTTTAGAAGAAAATTCTCAGTTGGTAAAACACATCCTTGGCTTTGGAAGACTATTAGCAGTTACAGAGTTATGCACAGTACAGCTTCTCACTCTTTCTCAGCTCTGCTTAGTAAGGCTCAATCTTCTTTTAAACAGAATGAGCAGTCCATTGGAGAGATTCCTAGGTCAGACTCTGGCACATAAGAATTGACCTGTATTTCCTCCTGGGCTAAAGAATGCTCATTGCCTTCTACAGTCTTAAAAGCTTCCTCAGCTTCTCTGTCTTGTAGGAACTTTTGAAACTGGTTCCACAGCAAATCTTTCTGATTGGTCACAGTTACTTTGGGAAAATAAGCCTTTCTCTCAGGGAACACTTGTGCTAATGTTTCTAGTGTTTTTAGCTCAGCTGCTCTGCTCACTGCTGGGGGTTTGGCTTTTTCCACTCTCAAGCGTCTCCACCCACCTTCTGGCAGTTGTAGGGCTCAGGTCTGGCTCTTGTACACTAGCTGTTGCAAACTGTTCCTGTTCATCTGTAGCTGTTCAGCTATACATCTGTTGGCTTCGCTTCTAGGAGCATTTCTCAGACACCCACTGCTTCCTTTTCTACTGACCTCTTTCAGCTTCTGGAAGTCAGACTTCTTGTGCCTTTCTCCACTCCTTCTCTCATGAGATCTCTCCTGAAAGCCTTCCTGGATCCTTCTTCCTCTTCAGGATCTCCCAGGGCTCTGGGATATCTCTTCCCACTGGAATCCCCTTGCTCCAGGATCTCTCCTTCTCCTGTGGAAGTGACTCTCCCTTCCTTCCTTCCTCTCTGGTCAGAGTGAGGTTTTAAAAACCGTTTCTTCCCTGCCACACCCTTGCCTTCGCACAGGCCTTTCCAATCAGTATCTAAACCTGCCCCCACTTCAGAGTCTGGGCGTGGCTTAGCCTCAGCAGAGACAGGATTTTTTTTCTTTCCTGCTCTGCAAGCTCTGTGCACAGCTTGTCTGTGACTTGTTTTAAAGGCAGAAACATGGTTTTCTTCTATCTCCATCTGTTCTTGGCCGCTCTCCTCACCACAATATTAAAATTGATAAAGAACAATAAAGATAAAAACCATAATTAAAAAGGTAATTAAAAAGGTAAACATCATTAGAAACAAAACTAGAACAATACTTTAAAAGCATACATTGATAAAAACAGCATGGGATGCAAGGTAGGGCACATCACAGTTATGTACATGAAAATCTCAAATGATCATTTTTGTCATACTCAGAACAAAAACAGAGGAGGAGATGAGGAACAAAGAACTAGTATACACACTAAGGTTCTAATACAATTACACACAAAGATGTGTTAAATTCCAAGGTAATTAGCACCTAGTTGCACACAATGTGTATTATAATCTAGATTATGTTTCACCTCTGTAAAGAAGCAGAATCTTGAGAAACATGGTTATGTGAATCAGAATATAAACTAAATTAAAATACAATAAAATGTATATAATAAAACAGTAGTAAAAAAAGGGAGAGATAAAATATGCATAAAACCAAAATATGGGCATTCAATTAGAGTGATAGTAACGGGAAGCCCACAAAGCAAAAGAAACATGAACACACTGAAGCAATACCAAAATATTGTTTATCAATTGCTAGACTGTCAATAACATAGCAAACGCATGTCTTGAAAACGGAAGTCATGTAAAACTTAAATTAGGAGGTATAATGGTTCTAAAATACCAGTAAAAGTGAAGATGAGAGTGCAGACAACAATAAAAATATAACATTAAAAAAAATATATATATGAAATAGTAAAAAAAACCTTTTTGTTAAACATTTCACAGAAGACAGTATCCAAAAGATGACTACATAAAATTTTTTAAAAGTATCAGTGAAAAATACAAATGTCAGGCGGGAGCAGTACAAATATGTAAAAAAACGCCTCGTGTAGTGAAGAGTAATACTGTAATATAAAGACACCCAGTACAAACTAAACAAGCAGATAACACGGAGATATAATTAAAAAATGTGGGTGAATAGATGTTAAATGGGAGCAGTACAATATGTGCAGACGCCCCATGTGTGGTGGAAAATGATGATCTAAGGACTCACAGTGCATAAAACTAGAGTACAGATGATTAATAGCTAAAAAACGTCGAAGGGAGAGCACCGGGAGAAAATCAGAGTGCAGTGGCATTGCAGCCCTTCTTGACATGATGTGGAGAGCGATGGCTGGGAGTGACCAGCCATGTTTGCCCGACAGGAAGAATCAACCTGGACAGCAGAGTCAACCCACATTGCCCAGGAGAGCAGCCGGATGTCTCTCGATGCACCTATCATCGTGGCTGTAGCATCGGCCCCCTCAGAGGTGATGGTTCTGGAGGAACGCCTTCGAGCCCTTGAAGCTCACTTGGCGGTGGTGGAAGCCTTGCATAATGCAAGCTTCACGGCATGCAGAGCATCGTCGCTGCATCCAGCCCTTTTTGGAGACCCATGCCCTGCCCACCAAGGTTGGGGACATTGGGTGGGAGATCAGAATAAACTCCGGTTGCCAGAGCAATCTCCATTTTGCAGCGTGTCGGAATCCGAGGCCCAGGTGCATTGCCATCGGTTTACCGGGTGACACCAAGGTCACCAGCACCTACCCTCGCCCAAGCTGCGGAACAGGCAGAATCTAAATCTGCATGGAAAACAGAGGAGGAATCAGCAGCTTCGGACCTTTGATCTCTGGACCTTCCGTCTGATCCCTTGCCTCCCCCAGAGTGATGCAAGTCACCACCGGAGGACATGTTCTTCCAGAATTTCTTTAGGCACATGTCCAAGGACATTCCATTTTATCTAGAATCAGTGGGGGAACTGAGGGTGGAAGAACTGGAGTGGCTCCAGTACCCCTTGGCCCTCAGGGAGGCAGTGACTGTTCCCATGCTGCTGCTGCGGCTGTAGGAATCACCGCTTATGGTTCCTGTTGTCAGCCACAGATTTGATTCCCTGTACCAGGTCCAAAAGGCCCTGGGCTTTGAAAAGTCTCTTACCCCACAATTCTATTGTGATTGAATTGGCTAAAAGTGGGCTAAAAGCACTAAGACTCGCTTTTTGGTGCCACTGGGCCACAAGGTTTGCACCTTGGACTTCTTTGGGAAGAAATGCTATCAGGGTTCCACACTGCTCACAGGCACCGGACCCACCATACCTATATGAGCATGTTCTTTAAGGATGTCATGTTGGACCTGGAGGACTTTGCTGCCCTCATCACCAAGGACCCTCGTGAGTCATTTCATGGCCTGGTGACCCACAGCAAAGATTTCTCAAAATTCATGGTGCGTGGTGCCTACGATGCCTTCGAGTCTGCAGGCAGAATGGTGGCGATGGGCATTGCTGCCCATCAGATGGCATGACTGCAGTCTTCTGAGCTGAAACAATGGGTCTAGAATAAGATTGCCAATGTTCCTCGCTGAGGGGAGAACCTCTTCAGAAAGCTGGTAGAGGAGAAAGCGGAGGAGCTCAAGAAGGAGCATGGAAATCTCTCAAGGCTCTCCAGGAAAACTGGATCCCACCCAGAAGATACATCAGGCTAAGAAGACTGCCTGCCTGCCTGTGCCGGTATTACCTGACCCTGCCACAGGCACAGCCTAAGGCGCAGACTCCCCACCAGCAACAGAGGGAGAAGACCCCAAAGGCGCAGCCCAAGCTGGCGGTGAGCTTTTGACTGTTTCCTCAGGAGCATAGCTAGCCGACTGCTGTCTGCCAGGGTGCCCCTGCAGGGTGCCTGCCAAGGGGGTAGGGGAACAGCTTGCCCACTTTGCCCACTAGTGGCCTCTCGGATGCCTGGGTGCTGCAGATTGTACAAATGGATACTGGCTGCACCTCATCCAGTTGCCACTCCCATATGTCCCCGGGGAATACCCCATGGACCTCGTGTACTGGAGCTAACTGCGGAAAGAAGTCTCTGCTTTGCTAGCTGACCTAGCCATGGAGCCGGTTCCCCCAGCTCAGGTTGGCTGGGACTTCTATTCCAGATACTTCCTGGTTCCCAAGAACAGAGGTCTCCAGTTCCAGTCCTGGAGGGCCGCAAACCAGTCAGGTTTTCAGAATGTCCCTAATGAATATGCATGAGAGAGGTTTGCATGCACTGTCCCCATTGTATTCAAATTTATCTCATCCATATTCATTAGGGACATCCTGAAAACCTGACTGGTCTGCGGCTCTCCAGGACCAGAATTGGAGACTCTCCTGCCCAAGAAGGCTGGCAAATTCCGGCACATTCTGTACCTTTGAAACCTGAACTGGTTCCTCATTAGCAAAAAGTTCAAAATGGCCTCACTAGGGATGCTGCTCCTGTACCACCTTCAGAGCGATTGGCTATGCTGCTTGGATCTACCCAAGTCACAAACAGTATTTACGGTTCGTGCTGGATGGTCAGCACTTTCAGTTGTGAGTGCTTCCCTTCGGGCTGGCTTTAGCCCCATGGCTCATCATGAAGTGCCTGGTGGTCATAGCCACCTTCCTCTGGACCATGGAAGTCTGTCTTCCTGTACCTGGACAACTGGCTCATCAAAGGTCTCACGCCAGATGGCATCCGGCAGTCTGCCAAGCTCACCATTCAGATGCTTGAGTGACTGGGCTTCATGATCAACTACCAGAAGTCCTGTCTACAGGCCATGCAGCAGCTGGAGTTCATCGGGACCCTCCTTTACACCACTCGGGAAATGGCCTTTCTACCGGCAGACTGCACGCAGCAACTTGTCGATGTGGGCATGTGCAGCACCAGTATCACACAACAGCCTGCAAGATGTTGCGAGTCCTCGGGCACATGACTTCCATGGTGCATGTCATTCCTCAGGCCCGCCTCTTCATACGACAGGCCTTAAGCATGCAATGGAAGCCAGCAAAGAGCCACCTGTGGGACAAGGTCATGGTCACCGTGCCCCTGATGTGGTCTCTCACCTGGTGGCTTGGGCCAGGGAATTTGCTGAAAGGCCTCCCATTCTAATAGGCAGTCCCCCGTAAGATGCTTACAATGGGTGCATCCAAGCTCGGCTGGAGAATGCATCTGGACAGCTTGTGCATCCAGGGCTTGTGGTCCGATTAGGAGAGATTGCTTCAGATCAACTTCCCCAAGCTCCGAGCAATAGCCCTCTGTGCCTTCCAAGCGTACCTGGTCAATCAGGTGGTCTTGATCCAAACGGACAACCAGGTGGCGATGTTCTACATGAATAGGGGGGCACAGACTTGTACCTCCTGTGTTGGAAGGCTGTTCGACTGTGGAAGCTCGCCTGCTGCATGCATGGATCTCCTGGTGGCTTATCTGCCCAGCCAGCTCAATGACCTAGTGAACCAACTCAGCCAGGTGCTTCAAACTCACAAGTGGACCCTCAAAAGGGTGGTGGTGAACCGGATCTTTCGGGAATGGGGCACTCTGGTGGTGGATCTCATCGCCATGGCACAGAACACCCAGGTGCCTCGGTTCTGCTCTTGGAGGCTGGCCAGCAACCACCTGGCCTCAGATGGCTTCCTCCTTGACTGAGAGGAGGGCTTGCTTGATGCATACTCCCTGATACCACTTGTGGTAAAAACCTTCCTGAAGCTCCAGGCCAGCAAGTGATCCATGATCTTCATTGCCCCCTCTTGGCCTTTTCAGCCATGGTTCCCACTACTGCTGCATCTCTCGCAGAGGGAGCCTCTCCACCTGGGCTCTGCCCCAGACTTCATCTCATAGGAGGACGGGGCTTTGCTGCAACCCAATGTCCACTTGTTAGCTCTCACGGTGTGGATGCTGAGCGGGTAGTCTTTTCTGAGCTCAGTCTTCCTGAGGGTATTACTAACATCCTCCTGGCATCCCGCAAGGACTTGACATGCAAGGCTTACATGCTAAATTGGAGGTGGTTTGCTGCCTGGTGCTCGAGTATAGCTGGATCCCCCCCCCCCCTTCTGCAAACACATGGAAGAGCAATAGCTCTCGCAGAAATACACAGGAACACACAAAGAGAGATGTGTGTTGATCACAGGTGCCTTTATTTATGAACCCCAATGCGTTTCGGCAACGCCTTCCTCAGGGAGCAGCTCATAAAAGATAAAAACATATATCATAATAAATAATAACAGCAATATTAAAAATAACATACAAATAAATAAAAGAAGTTGGATAAAAATGACCAAACTATCATAAACAAAATATCATATAAAAACCTTATAGAAATAAACACATTAAAACCATATATTAAAAAAACAACAAAACATAATAATATAGTGATTGCTAAAAAACTAAAAAGCTAAAGAACGTAGGGCAGAGGATAGATACTAACAACATAAGATTAACTATAAAAACTAGGTGGAACATGCAAATGCAAACAAACATCAAAAATATGTGTAGGTAAAACAAATTGAATGATAAACTTAAGGAACAGGAGAAACATGTAAAAGCAAATAACAAGTAGAATATATGCTTACTAATTGCACCCTGTGGTAATCTTTTAAAAGAACTTCACCTGACTGGCTCTCTTTTCTAAAAACATTAAATGTAATAATGACAGCACATGAATAAAATGACATTAAAAGGAGGGGGGAAGGGAGGAGGGGGAGGGGAAGAGGAAAAGAAAAAGGGGAAGGGGGGGAGGGAGAGAAAGAAAAAGGGAAGAAAAAGAGAGGGGAAAGGAGGGGGAGAGGGGAAAAAAAGGGGCTCAACCTGAACTCAGCTAGCACAATCTTGCCTTGATAAAGAAGGTGCCCTTGCTATAACATCTCCAAATGGAGTGGTGAGTACTATATATTTTAAACCAAAGGAAATCATAATTTAGAATTTTAAAAGGAAACATGACACTTTCTGATTAAATCAAACTAGCACCTTAAAAGCATATTGTACCATTTGGGACAGTCTCGGTGCCCAAACAAATATGTGATATAAAGAAGTAATAAAAGTATTGAATTTGTATAAGGCTGTACAAAAAACGTTGCACCTCAAAAGGGAACTGAATGGCGTGTAATATCACATAGGAGAGTCTCAGGATCCCCATATGAACTGCTGCACTAAGCGCCAAATCTAGCGAACCAAAAGTGAACATAAATAATTCATGAATGGAAGACTTTCATATTAAAAGGTGAACATGAAAATGTTCACCCCAAAGCCACAATGAAAACATGATAAAAAGATAATAAAAAATAGATAATAAAAACGAACAGCACATGATTAGTCCGAATCCTTAGACAGTATACAGCGATACATTTCTTATCACTGCAAATTTATACAAAGGAAATGTGTATATCCTTAGGCGGAATGTCTGGTGCTTGTCAGTAGTCAGCGACAACATAACCACCTCATAAAAACATAATAAACTGGACATGCTACATGATCAATCTTGGATACCTCAACCAATATAAACCCCTACATTTCTAGTGTATATAAGTAACGTGCTTAACTTTGAGCGGGACGTTTGGTGCTTGTCAGCATTAAGCAACGACATAGCCAACCTCGTGAGAACATAATACAGCCGAACAGTGTAAAGCGTTATTGTTTCTATATCAAAAGTAATGTTTTAAAATTAAAACAGAGCATATAATGCTTGTCAGCATGAACAAGACAAAGAAACTAACTTGACCAGTGTAAAGCATTATATTTTTATTACTACTAGTCTACACTAAAATAACATGTTAAAACTAAAAAACGTTTAATGCTTGTCAGCATGAAAGAACAAAGTTACCAACCTCATGAGAGCTCTGCCCGCAGGAAAACCTTTGACACAACTTGAAAGGTACAAACTCGTCCAACGGAGCAGTTCTGTTGAGAGAGCAAAATCATGTGAATATGAACACAGTTGCGCGTCAAAACGGGCAAAAGTGGGAGGTCCCATCAAATGTCAATCAGGGAACTGATCAGTTCGTAGGACCGTATGTGGCTACTAAGACAAACTGAATCCAATTGCAAACAGATCAAATATAAAATCAATGAATGCATCTCATAAAGCCAGAAAGAGGGAGGGGGGGATGGTGTCTAACTCGTAAGAGGACAAACCGTATATAGCTGCTAAAACAAACTGAAACCAAGTTGCAAATAAATCAAATGTAAAATGTAAGATGGCTTGAAGATGACTTGGAGACAAGGAGGGGTGTTCTGACTCAAAAGAAGACAGACAGATTCCCATCTCGATTTCAACTGTATGTGGCTGCTACCATAAACTGAATCCTTTGTTTTCCACCCTCCCCCTCTCTCTTTCTTCCCTTCTTTTTCTTTCTCTCCCTTCCCCCCTCCTGCTTCTCCTTTTTCTTTTCCTCTTCCCCTCCCTCTCTCCCCCTTCCCCCTCCTTTTAATGCCATTTTATTCATGTGCTGTCATTATTACATTTAATGTTTTTAAAAAAGAGAACCAGTCAGGTGAAGTTCTTTTAAAAGATTACCACAGGGTTCAATTAGTAAGTATATATTCTACTTGTTTGCTTTTATATGTTTCTCCTGTTTCTTAAGTTTATCATTCAATTTGTTTTACCTACACATATTTTTGATGTTTGTTTGCATTTGCATGTTCCACCTGGTTTTTATAGTTAATCTTATGTTGTTAGTATCTATCCTCTGCCCTACGTTCTTTAGCTTTTTAGTTTTTTAGCAATCACTATATTATGTTTTGTTGTTTTTTTTTATATATATGGTTTTAATGTGTTTATGTCTATAAGGTTTCTATATATTTTGTTTATGATGGTTTGGTCATTTTTATACAACTTCTTTTATTTATTTGTATGTTATTTTTAATATTGCTTTTCTTATTATTTATTATGATCTGTGTTTATCTTTTATGAGCTGCATATACCCCCTGAGGAAGGCGTTGCCGAAACGCGTTGGGGTTCATAAATAAAGGCACCTGTGATCAACACACGTCTCTCGCTTTGTGTGTTCTCCCCCCCCCCCCTTTCTGCGCCATGGACCAGCTGCTGGACCCTCTCTTCTGCACTATGGACCAGCTGCTGGACCCCCCCCCCCCCTTCTGCGCCCAGCTGATGTGGCTCTCTTTTGAGCTGCTGAACTTCAGAGAGGGCCATGGAGAAGTGTCCTGTTCAGATAGGTGTAAAGGTTGGCAACACTACCCTGCTGCTATGCATATTCTTTTAATAAACATGGGGGTGGGGGGCGGGAGAGGTATTCAAACGATTTAGCCAGTGAGCTGACCTAAATGGCTAAAAAGGTCACCACAATATTCAGCAGAAACCGGTTGGTGTGATTGAATATCCACACAGACTGCAGAAAAAACACCTGCTCTAAATGTCAGCAATGACAACTGCTATCCGGTTTGCGGCAATATTCAGTTATTAACCAGATAGCTTAAGTGGTTTAAGTTAGGACAGCCATTCATCTGTCTGAACTTTAACCACTTTGTGCTCTCTGGTTAACAACTGAATATCGCGCTAACCAGATAGTTGCATCGGTGGCTGGATGCCCAGATATTCAGCTACAGAAACCAGATATCTTCTGCGGCTGAATATCTGGTTTTAATTAGTGGCAGTGACTAGGCATTTTATTTTGCCTAGTCGCTGCCGCTGAATATGCCTCTCATAGAATTTACCAGTTATACTGCAGTCTCTTTTCCCTAGGTTTTGAAACAGTTTCCTAGCAAGTAAATACCAGTGCAGTTTCCTTACCAGCACTAGTAAATCCTGTCTCAGCACTCCTTCAATTTAGATGGGATCCTATATCCGAAGCTTGTGTTCTAAACTGACACTATGATGATTTACTTATGTTGTGCTGAGCCTGCCAAGTATCTCCTGCAGTTTTTTTTTAAAATTTAAAGTTTCTAATACATGTTACAATACCAATAGGTACAATTACATCATTATAAAAGGAAATTCACAACAGATATTACAACCCCACTTATAAAGTCTACATCAATGGAAGCTGAAGCATCATGAAAAAGAACACAAAATTCCCCCAAACCAAATCAGCTTTGAATAGATCTACAAGCAATATAAGCACTAAGTCATACTTTCCCAGTCAGAAAAGTCTCCAAATGCGAAACATCTGTAAAAATATATTGTTTACCAGCATAGGACACCATACATTTACATGGAAACTTAAGATAAAATGTAGCACCTGTAGCCAAGGACCTTAGACTTCAGCAGCAGAAATGCTCTGCACCGAAGTTGAGTTAATCTTGCTACATCAGGAAAAATTCTGATTGCCTGACCACAAAAAAGGGCAGACCTTTTAGGAAAATAAAGTTTCAAAACAGCACTTTTCTCCTGTTCTGAATTAAAGGTAACTAACAAAGTTGTTATCTTGGTAATATTATTCTGTGATGATTCAAAAAACTGTGTTAAATCCAAAGAATTGTAAGATACAATTTTATCAAAGCCCTCCCCTTCTGCAGTTTCCTCTCTTAACTCATCTCAGAAGATAACACAGGTACACTAAAAAAATTTTTTTTTAAACTGCCTCTAATGTTTCGATTGATTTTTACGTTTTTTGGTGCGCTGAATCCAAATCTGGTAACCAATTTGCTCCATCACGTACAGATTTTTTGCTACATTGGGTTAGCAGTTTGAGGTGAACGTTTCAGATTGAGTGCGATCGAGATAAAAGTTTCTTGGATGAATTCTTTATACTAATTGTTTAGTAGTTATTCAAATAAGAATAAAGAAAATTGTAACAAGGCAGCACATAAGAATAGAGTAATGTCAACAAAACACACTGTGATGGTAGCAAAATTGTCTGCACTTAAAACAGCCACATACATGTGCACAAACATTGAGCATATAAGAGCGAGGTTAGACACAAAGCAAAGCAAAGAAATGTGCAAAAAATGTTGTACAGGTATGTATGTAAGAATAGAAAACGCAAACCGCACCATTGCAATACATGAAGACAAACACCCGATGGTGTGAAAATAAAATTCTAATAAATGAGATCCGACACTGTGGTAATAACTAGCAAATTTTTATTTCAAAGTTTAGTAAAAACACGATATTTGTCAACACAGTTTAGATTTTAAAGTCATTCTTGGGTCAATCAATCTCCTGGTGGGCCCGTTTCTTCTTTCCCCAAATGCTTCTCTTGGTGCGCTGCTTGGCGTATTTTTCATCTGGGGTTTCCCGCAGCAGCAACCAGCAGAAATCAGCCATCATAGTGGTGTTCCATCTTCCTTGGTACCTTCTCTCTGCGTCCTTGATGTCCTGGTGAAACCTTTCACCTTGTTCTTCACTGTACGCCCCCAAGTTTTCGGGAAAGTAGTTCACATGGGAGTGCAAGAAATGGACTTTCAGGCTCATGTTACAGCCTTGTTCTTTGAAGGCATTGAGCATCCTGGCAACAATATCCTTATAGTTCTCATCCCGCCTGTTCCCCAAGAATTTGAGAACAACATCCTTGAAGGAATCCCAGACTTCTTTTTCCTTCTCAGACATCGTTTCAGCGAATGCTCCATCTGAAATGAGTTTCCTTATATCAGGGCCAACAAACACTCCTTCCTTTAGCTTTGCTTCAGAAAGTTGGGGGAACTTTGAGCAAAGGTACCGAAAGCACTCACCATCTTTTGGAAGGGACTTGATGAATTGCTTAATGAGACCCAACTTAATGTGGAGAGGTGGTAATAGAATTTTATCACGAGGTACCAAGCTCTCATGAAGAACATTTTTCTCACCGGGCCTCAAATACTCCCGAATTGGCCAGTCTTTTTTCTCCCAGTGTAGGTCGCGGGCCCGGCTATCCCACAAGCAAAGGAAGCAGGGATATTTGGTGAAACCGGATTGCTGCCCTAATAGCATGGATAGAATTTTAAAGTCTCCACAAATCATCCACTTATGCTCATCATAACGAATCTTCTGAAGAATCAGGGCCAAATTCTCGTATTTTTCTTGGAGAATAACAGAGTGAGCAATAGGAACTGAAGCGAATGTGTTGCCATTATGAAGAAGAACACCTTTTATGCTGTCTTTTGACGAATCAATGAACAGCCGCCATTCAGCAGGATCATACTTGAGTTTAAACTTTTCCATCACTCCGTATATATCGTTGCAAAATACCAAATCTTCCTCTTTGCTGAAATACTTCAAAAATTGTGTCTCGCGGTTGCGGTACCAATAAAAAGTTGTTCCTGGTGACAATAGATTTTTCTGTTTAAGCCGAGAACCTAGCAGTTGGGCAGCATCTTTTGGGAGTCCTAAATCCCGGACTAAATCATTCAATTCAGCTTGAGAGAAAAGTTCAGGTTTCGGATCTGGTTCAGTTTCAAACTCGGAAGTACTGGACTCATCGGGAAAAGCCATCTGATGAGTCTCATCATGATCAGAACCGTCCACACAAATGTAGCAGCAGAGCGCAGACAAACCAATAATACCAGGAGTCTGTTCAGAAGGTCCAAATCATTTAATTGTGCACAAGTCTCAAGCAATCATCAATTTCAAAATGGCTGAGCCAAGTTTTCTGGCAATACAACAACTTTTATAGACTTTTACTCCATTCTAGGTATAGAAAAACATTTCATTGGTCCCGGTACTCTCCCGTACCTCCCGTACCCCTTCCATTGGTGCCGGTACTGATATGACCATCCAATTATGTTCCTCCAGTGGGCTCAGCACCTGCTTACCCCCCTTCTAGTCCCAATTACAATGGCCAGTTCATCAACTTGTTACTTTCAGACTTCCAAGGCCATTGAGCCAATTTGTGCATGTAGGGGAGCAGGGCTCTGCAACTCATCTGTCAGCAGTCCCAATTAAATCCCTTGCAGATGTACTTTCTTATCAGTAACTTTTAAACATATTTTTCTGTATTTTTCCATCTTCCAGTTCTGCTTATCTAAGCTAGTTCAATATTCTTGCTATGTCCTTGCTGTGTTCCAGCTCTACAGGCAGATTGGGGGATGTGCTATTCCCATAGGCCTCTCCACTAGCTTCATTTACAGGTCAAGCTAGCTAGGCTCGCTTGCTTATATCAGACAAAGTGGATCACAGGCCTACACCTGCCACATTCCCCCCTTTGATTAATCTCACCCTATTACTTAATAAGGTGTGAGAATTAAATCACCTTGAAATAGTTATACCATGGTTGAAGGATTTCGACTAGGACTAGCTTTATATAGGGCCATTATTTTAGTTGCGGTCTTCCGCTCTACTGTATTATCAATAGCATTATGGATAGAACGCATACAACATGGGATTAAACATGGTAATAGGAAAATAACAGCAACAAGGATTAGTACCAATATAAGGAAAGTTTTCAGTCCTCCCAGCCATGAGAACAGATTAGCAAACCAATTAGGGAATTTCAATGAGTGCCAAGTTTGTACTGGCACATAAGCATGTCTTTGCATATCTTTAGCAATTTCTTCAACTACTTGACCCTTATCATCTATTTTTAAACAACAATTAGTTAAATTCAGCTTACCACATACTCCTTCTTCAGCTGCTAACAAATAATCAAGTGCTAAGCGATTCTGATATATAGCAGTGCGCATCTGAGTACTTTGTCTAGCTAAAAGTGTGAGAGCTTGGCTAGTTTCATTGGTTATTATTTCAACTACTGCTTGTAATCGAATAATACGATTAATCATATAGACTGGGGTTCGATATCCATACATTCCATCATCATTCCAGGTGGCAGGCCCATAATACTCAATGATTCTTTCTGGCGGCCAATCATCACCCTGCCACTTCTCCCACTTGCCTACCTGGAGGGGTGATCTCTTCTGCCTCAGTGCTCTTTTGTGTCGGTGGGTAGTGTATACTAGGTATCCTAGTTGTTCTCCATGTTCAGTGTTTAAAAGAAAGAAAGAAGGTCTGATGGTCCCTAAGACACATGCCCCTCCCCATTGTGGCGGGAGTTGTGCATATGCTCGGTTTCCACAGATCCAATATAGGCCAGGTGGGGCTTGCCAGACATGGGTCTTGGCAAGATTGGTCCATAAATCAGCAAGTTCAGGAAATCTGGCTAATGGGTTAGGAGGTTCAGGGTGTTTGATTCCTGACCACCATGACGTCTTTTTGGTGGTGGCATTATAGAATTTCTGGCTAAGACAGACCAGCTGTCCTACCTGTTGGGTGAACTGGGGTCCAGTTCTGGTATAGCAAAGACGTCCAACAATTGAGTGCGCTAACACCCATTCGCTAGTAGTCTTGTGTAATTCAGTCTGATTGTAAGTCAAGGAATAATTTAATTCTTGAGCTTCCCATGGCCACTGGTCACCCATTTGGGTTCCGCCACAGAAATAACAGTCTGAGATTTTAAGACTAGATACTACTGCTCCGGCTAATTCCAGAAATAAATTCTGAGAAGGATGAGGGATTTCAAACTTATTTACATGCATGGCCTCATAAAAGGTATTATGGATATGATATTTAGATGACTTGTGGGCTTGGGTATTCAATCTGATATACACAATGGCTCCCGGATCTATTGCTCCACCAGCAATACGTAAACCAAACTTGTATCCTTGTTTCCATGCATTGGGATTGTGTATCTGCAAGTGTAAGGGGTTACAAGCATCTTTCTGACATTTGTCATTTGTTGTTGACTTGGTTAAAGTGGCCATTCGTTTATCTATCTTTTCGTCAACTATACCATTATTCCACGTAGCATAAAAAACACATTCCCAATCCGGGCAATAGTAATCTGCTTCAGGGGCAGTACTATAGCCTGGTTCTTTTTTACCTGTACACTTTCTCCATCTTATGGCACCTTCTGGGCACATATACTTATGGTCATTTCGATACGCTTTTTCCCAGGTACCACAGGTGGAGCGACTATCTCTGTTTATGACATTACATGCATCAAAGTTCAAAACAGCAGGTCTAGTAATGTCCTTAAGTGGTGGCGTAGCAGCTATTATAGGTCCATCTGCATCCTTCCATTGTATTTCCATCGTGTAATAGGATGGATTCTGATGCGGATTATAGCATACTCTAGATTTGCCATTGGTGCAAACATGTAGTTCAGTGGTGTTATAAATACACCGAGTCACTTTTCCAGTGCAGGTATAGTAAGAATGGTAAATCAAAGTCTGAGTTACTTTTAGTCCAGTTCGAGTAGAAGTAATGCAAGCAGTGCATGGAGGTAAAGCATAAGTCAGTTCAAAACCTCCACAGAAGGCAACCAGGGCAAAGCAAAAGTAAAGATACATGTTGATTGTTGATTGGAGTTCTTCTGTATCCTCAGCTTGCAGATCTTGACCACGACGTTCTTTTCTTCGTCCCGTTCGCTAATGAAGCAATTCAACGGGTGCTGAGTGTTGATTGAAGGTCCTCAAGTTGTCCATCACACCTCAACCAACTTAGCAATTTCAGTTGGTTTTTGAAGTATGGTTCAATATAGTATCAAAGTAGTGTGCAAAATCGCACGCAAATTGGGTTCGTTGAAACAAAACTGTTGCTGCATAGAAAACAGCAATCCTCTTCGAAAGACTTGGCTACTGCAAGGCACTGTGACAAAGTGTCTAAGTTGCTGGTTGCCGTCTCAGAGTAACTCGCAAGGGTGCATCAAGATGCTGCTCTGCTGTCCACTGCTCAGGTTCAGGATCAGCGGCGGGCTTGACTCTGCTGTGGTGGATCCAGGCGTCGATCTCCGCTACCTTTACTGCAGTTGGGGTAGACAGGATGACGGTGTATGGTCCCTTCCAATGGGGCTCCAACGGTGTCGTCTTCCAATCTTTGATCCACACCGAGGTACCAGGCTGGTAGGGATGCAGAGGTTCCATCAAGTTGATAGGCAACTGGTCTTGGATCCACGCATGGAGAGTCTGCAGAACAAAACTAAGAGCTAGGAGTTCTTGCCTGGTTGGGCTAAACTTCCTTTAATTCCCTGCACTATTGGTGGGGGTTTACCATACAAAACTTCAAAAGGGGAAAATCCTGTTGATTTTACAGGAGCTGAGCGTATTCTAAGTAAAGCTATTGGGAGCACTTGAGGCCACTTCAAGTGCGTCTCCTGGCAAAGCTTAGACATTTGGGCTTTTAGGGTACGATTCATTCGCTCAACTTTCCCTGAACTCTGGGGTCTATATGCAGTGTGGAGCTTCCATTGTATCTGCAAAGCTTTTGCTAACTGTTGAGTAATCTGGGAGACAAATGAGGGGCCATTGTCTGACCCTATTACTGCTGGAATTCCAAACCTAGGAACAATCTCTCTCATTAAAACTTTGGTAACTTCTCGGGCTTTCTCAGTTCTGGTTGGGAAGGCTTCTACCCACCCAGAGAAAGTACAGACTAACACTAGTAGGTAATGATATCCATTGGCTCTTGGCATTTCGGTAAAATCAATTTGGAGGTTGTGCATGGGGGTTACACCTCCTGACTGAACTCGGGGTGCCGTTATAAGGCCTTGCTTGGCATTATTCTTGGCAGAAGTTAGACATTGACGTGCTACTGAAGCTGATATGGTTGTCAATAGAGTAATGTAAAAATGTGGTCTGAGTGCTTTTTCCATAGCACTTTTCCCATAGTGGGTGGCTTCGTGAAAGGCTTTGACAAAAGATGGTCCTAACAGTTCAGGAATTACTATTCGTCCAGGGGATTGACTGCCCTCTGCTGGTGGCAGCTCAATCCATCCATCTTTCAGTACTCCATCTTCCTTGTTACAGTAGTAATCTAATTCTTTGGTGGTATATCGTGGTGTCCATAAATTTAAGGGTACTGGAAACAATGCTGCTTGCACTGGCATAGCTTGTGGTGTAATTTGTCCCGTCATAGCTGCTTGTCGTGCTGAGGCATCTGCAAACCTATTTCCTCGGGCAACTTCTCCTTTTCCTGCTTGATGTCCTCTGCAATGCATGACAGCTACACGTGTTGGGGCCCAAACTGCATCATCAATATCTCGGGACCATACTTGACTGACTTTCCTCCGGATGTGATGAGCCCTCGTTCTTTATAGAGAGCTCCATGGGCATGTAGAGTAGTGAAGGCATATTTGGAATCTGTATATACATTTAGCACAAGTTTCGCTCCTAATAATAATGCTCTGGTGAGTGCTATCAATTCGGCTTTCTGAGCTGATGTGCCTGAGGCTAAAGCCGATGACTCAACTACTTCATGTTGAGTGACAACTGCATATCCAGCACAGCGTCATCCATCGAGGATGAGACTACTCCCATCAACATAATAGACTTGGTCAGGGTTGTCTATGGGCACATCTGTCAGGTCAGGTCGACTGGAGAACACAGTGTCCATGACTTCGATACAGTCATGTTCTGGGAGTTCTTCACTAATGGGTATCAAGGTGGCTGGATTCAAGGCATGACTCACTTCTAGTTGTATCTCTGGGTTTTCACATAACATGCTCTGGTATTTCAACATTCGGGAATTGGTGAGCCAATAATTTGCTTTTTGTTCCATGAGGGCAAGGACTGCATGTGGCACAGTGACTCGTATGTTCTGTCCTAATGTGAGCTTGTCTGCTTCACTCACTAAT
The DNA here is from genome assembly GCA_033557465.1 of Ichthyophis bannanicus. Lineage (NCBI taxonomy): Eukaryota > Metazoa > Chordata > Amphibia > Gymnophiona > Ichthyophiidae > Ichthyophis > Ichthyophis bannanicus. The sequence continues at coordinate 793,142,318 of CM066032.1, forward strand.
AATGCTGTAGCTGCAACTGCTCTCAGGCATGGTGGCCATCCTTTGGCCACAGTGTCCAACTGTTTCGATAGATATGCTACAGGTCGCTCCCAATTTCCCAATTTCTGAGTCAACATGCCTAAGGCATTTCCCTGTGCTTCATGTACAAACAAGTGGAAAGGCTTGTGAACATCTGGTAGTCCAAGTGCTGGTGATGACATCAATTCTTCCTTTAACTTCTTGAAGGCTGTATCCTGCTCAAGTCCCCACTCCAGTGGCGACTTTTCTTCTCCTTTTGTGGCTTCATATAATGGTTTGGCAATTTGGGCAAAATTGGGTATCCAGATTCGGCAATATCCTGCCGCTCCCAGAAAGGCTCTGACTTGCTTTCTGGTTGTTGGGGTTGGAATTCTGCATACTGCTTCTTTTCTTTCTCTGCCTAATCTTCGGCTTCCTTGGGTTATACGAAAACCCAAGTATTTCACTTCTTTTTGGCATAGCTGTGCTTTTGCTCTGGAAACTTTATATCCAGCTTCATCTAGTAACTGCAAGAGATCTTTGGTGGCTTGTATACATTCACTTTCTGATACGGCAGCTATCAGCAGATCGTCCACGTATTGGAGAACCACTCTCTTCCCCGGGGCCACTGGATAACTTGAAAGGTCTTGATTCAGTGCAGCACTAAAGATGGTAGGCGAATTCTTGAATCCTTGGGGTAATCGTGTCCATGTGAGTTGGCCCCCTCTTCCAGAGATGGGGTCCTGCCATTCAAATGCAAACAATATTTGACTTACAGGGGCTAATCTTATGCAAAAGAATGCATCTTTTAGATCTAATACAGTGAAGTGGGTAGCTTCAGCAGGTATCAGTCCTAGAAGAGTGTAAGGATTGGGTACAACTGGATGTATAGTTTCAACTGCATCATTCACTCTCCATAGGTCTTGCACTGGACGGTAATCATCTGTCCCAGGTTTCTTTACTGGCAAAAGTGGAGTGTTCCATGGGGATTGACATACTTTTAGTAGGCCATATTCGAGCAATCTTTGCAAGTGGCGATGAATGCCTTCAATTGCAGCTCTGGGGAGAGGGTACTGTTTGACGTGTACTGGTGTAGCACTAGGCTTAAGGGTTACAATTACTGGGGCTATATGTTTGGCTAGGCCTGGAGGACTGCCTTCTGCCCATACTCAAGGTGGTGCATGAATGTTCTTTAAAGTTTGTTCGAAATAAGTGTCTTGGACAGAGTCATCAATGTAATACCTCCATTCTTCTTCTCGGGGAACTGTCAGCAACATTATTCCTGCTGGTTTGGCTTGGGGATTTACTGTCATTTGCATTTCTCCTTTTTCAGAGAAAGATATTTGTGCTTGAAGTTTGGCTAACATATCTCGTCCCAGTAGTGGCACTGGACATTCGGGCATGTAAAGGAATTGATGAGTTATTTGCTGTCCTCCTAGACTGCATATACGATTCTGAAGAAAAGATTTTGTAGCTTTGGCACCAGTTGCTCCTATGATGGTGACTGCTTTTGTAGAAAATGGGGCTATCTTTTTGTCTATTACTGAATGTTCTGCTCCAGTATCAACCATAAAGTTCATAACTTGGTCTCCTATTTGTATTCCGACCATAGGCTCCTGGAGACCTAAAGCAAACTCGGAACCCGGTCTGTCCTAGTCTACGTCATTTTCATCATGGATTGTCGTAGTCAATGCTTGGATAGCTCCTCCTCTTTCTCGCTGGAATTGTTCTCGATTGGCTCCTCCACGGTTTCGGGGACGGCCTCGTCTTTCTTCTCGCCACTGATGATTGTTTTCGTCATTTTGCTGGGCGTCTTCGAGTTGCGGGCATGCATCTTTCCATTGTCCTTCTTCCCAGCAATAGGCGCATTGGTTTACGCCTATTTGGGGCCGACTTCCTCCTCGGCCCCGCCCCCTTCCTCGGCTCCTTCGACTAGGGACACCTCCCCTTTTCTGTTCAACTAAGGCCGCAGCCAAAAAATCAGCTTTCTTTTTCATCTTTCGATCACATTCTTTCTGCCTTTCATTATCACGATTCACATACACCTTATGAGCGACTTCCAGTAACTGAGATGTATTCATGCCCGCAAACCCTTCTAATTTCTGCAATTTACGTCTAATGTCTGGTTGAGACTGGTTTACAAAAGCAGAATTCACCATACATAAACTTCCTGGTACCTCGGGATCATAGGGAGTATACATTCTGTATGCTTCAGTTAATCTTTCATGAAATTCTGCGGGGCTCTCTTCTATACCTTGGATGACTCCTGCAACTTTGGAAAGGTTCATAGCCTTCTGGCCCCCCCTTTTCAGACCTTGTAAAAAGCCTTGGCGAAAACGGGCTAGGGCTGTAGATCCTATCTCTGTATTTGGATCCCATCGGGGGTCTTCATTCGGGAATTCTCTCTGGGCCGCTTCTCGATGGTCTATTCTCCCCGTCCCCTGTCCCGGAGCTACAGGGTTATCCGCCAGCCAATCTATAGCTGCTTTTCTAATTTGTGTCCGCTCCTCCGTCGTGAATAGAGTGGTCAGGAGCTGGCGGCAATCTGCCCAAGTGGGTTGGTGGGTTTCCATAATAGTATTTATTAATTCTGTAAGTTCCTGAGGCTTATCAGTATAGGAGGCATAGTGCGACCTCCAATTTAACAAATCAGTTGTAGAGAAAGGGACATACACATAACTTAGGGGTCCCGCTACCACCTCATCATTATCATTCCTTACGGGCACTCCCGGGACTTGCCGTAAGGGCATCATCTTGGCAGTAGATATCTTTTGGGATCTAAGGGATATTTTCGTAACTGTCTTATCAGGGGTCACCTTCTTCTTTTCTACATGTTTCACTTTGGATGTGCTTTTCACTGGCAAACTAGCGCTGGCTACCATTTTTACACTGTCAGTATCACTTATGGAAGTTTCAGTTTCTAATTGCTCTATTTCGGTATCTGACTCTCCTTTTTCTGTCCCGGACGATTCACCTTCAAACAAAAAGGGTTCATCTTCCTGCTCTTTGGGTGATAGCTCTGGGGTGGGGTCCCGCCTCGGCTGTCTCGGGGTTTCTGGGGCGGGACGCCAGGCGGCTCTTACTGGGCCTGGGGTTCGAGGCTGTCGGGGAATCATTTCTGGGGAATCAGGATCTACCAGGATGGGCTTCTTCCTGGGCTTCTTATCCTGCCCTTCCATTCTAGGTAGTTCTGTTTTCTGACTAGAATCTGTCTTAGCTAACATTATTCTGCACTGTTCTTCATAACAGCGCTGCGCCCAAGGGGGCGGATCTTCACAAATACTTAACCAGGAATCTATATAGGGGTACTGATCGGGGTGCGCTATCCGCACTCTACGGTGTACTAACTGGATAATTTCTACATTAAAAGTTCCCTCTCGGGGCCAGGTGGGGTCTAGATCGGGCCACTCCCTAGTACACAAAATCTGTAAACGGGCTGCTGTCATTTTAATACCATAATCTCCAGAATATCCCTCTTTAAAATGTGTGATCATACATTCTAATGAAGTGTTCCTAGTAGACCCCGCCCCTCCCATTTCGATGTGTGCGCGCAGCAACAGACAAAAGGGAAAAGGAGGGCGGACCGTGGGTAAGGGGTCCTCACGGCCCTGGAAACATATAAGGAGAACAAATAACAGGACAAGACGACAATCGCTTCCCCCTTTTCGTGACCTGAACGCGGTCGCCCGGTCAGGAAATGCGCTACTCAGGGGTCCGCCTTCACTTGGTCTGTGCTGCCAGACCTCTCATCCACACTTCATTCACACAATCATGCTAGCAAACGTATCCCCAAAATGCATTTCGTTCTATCTATTCTGACTAGTCTTATCCAATTTCCAATTACAAAAAGACGGGAGTTTCGCCCTGCGAATACTCATGCGGGGGTACTCGGTCCGTCTTGGAGAGGTGATCAAGCTCTCTTACCAATTTCCAATTTTCTCGAGATTACAAATTCCAAGTTCCAATGGCAGCACTGTACTGGATTTAGCCCCCCGCCTCCCAATTGTCCTGTTAATGTATAAAATGAATACAAAACACTCTAAAATATCATGAGGGAGTGTTTCTAGTTAGTTAACCATTACAACCTCTATTTTGGGCCAAGAAAATAAACTGCAGTCGGCTAAAAAGAAATTATGTGAACATTCCTTATATGGGTAAGAAATCTAATTTTGCAAGAAAACGTTACGTGATGGAACATTTTGGCTATTTTTCCTGGATTCAGCACCCCAAAATCTATAGGAATCAGTTGCAAAACTGGAGGCAGTTTTTTGGTAGTGTACCTGTGTAATATAAATTGAAAACAAAAAATTATCTAATTTAGAGTATCCAAGAACTTATTTCAAATAATGCTTTAGCAATTCAAAAGAAGAGAGCAGTGAGATGACAGGAACATTTTAAAAAAGAAGGGTTTTTTTTGCCTTAATCATGTTCTCCATACTCTCTAATTTTGAGTGGTAGTCAAACTGTCTTTAACAGATGTTGTGCTCGAGGCTTTCATAGTCGCTAAAGAACCCCCCATTTGAGAAAATTTCTAATCAACAAGTAATAATTTCTCATCTACCTGCTTACATTTCGTAACAGAATCATCAGAAAAAGTACATAATTGAGTTAACATCCTTTTATGCATACTTTCCATTCTAGCCACCAGGGTCTATACATCCTTCAAAGTTACTTCAGAAGACAGGCAGTACCAAGGACCCAACAGATATCCCAGGGGGCAATACAGCTTGAGGACACCAGGAAGCAACATATCTAACTTCGAATCAAACACACCCAAATCCACTGGAGTAGAAGTAGCAAGGGTTACCTCTGAAAAACAAGTAACAGAATCTGGAGAGAACACTCCACAAGCATAGCAGGTTGGGGGAGGGGGGGGAGGTGTATGTGCCACCAAGCTCAGGGAAGCATCCACCAATAAAGAAACCCCTTCACTGTGGTTAGCTTAGGTACATGCAGAACATCTTTACTCATCACTTGTTGATTCATTGATCCCTTAATAGCTTTTTCCCACTCGCAGATTTTTATTTTACCTTTCCTCTTGCCCATACCAAAGAGTGCTAGAAATCCTGAGGTTTTTGACACTCCTTGAGCACTCCAAAATTGCTCCAAAGGGGCTCCTAAGTGGAGTGCCCCTTTGGGCATGCGCCCTAAAGCATGGGGCCATGTCCCATGGCACTTTGCTCTCCTAAATGCTCCCATCACCAAGTGGGGGAGAAGCAATCGTCCCACCACTGTACTGGAGGCCGGATCTCACTCTGGCCCTGATTTCCTGGCAAGCCCCCTATGCACAAAACTTTGCTTCCTGTATCTCCTGGTTGTAATTGAAAGAAGTAAAAGAACCAATCTCCAGGAACAAGCAGGAATGAGTCTTCACATATGGGTACGTCGGTGCCGACGGAGTCTGCGCGGGAACGCTTCCCAGCGTCCAATCAAGAGCTTTTGGAAGCATGCCTGCGTGCTGCCTTCCCGCCTTTCCCAACTGCCTCTCCTCAGTTTTCGTTTTTCCACGGAGCCGGCAGGACGTCCTCCTGTCACTGCAGAAAATTCTTGTTCTTATTTCTTAGTTTTCTTGTGGTCGCAGCTGTCTTCCCGACGCCACCGGTACCGCCGGTGTTTTCTTGTAAAATTCTCCTTTTCCACGGGATATTTTTTCTTCATAGTGTCCCACGGTCTCTTAGGCCTTTTAGGCCTCCTCTTTTTCCTTCATGGAACCGCCAGACACTTTCTCCAAGAAATGTTCAGACTGTGGCGGTACAACTTTATTTTTAGACCCTCGAAGTCGGTGTCTAAACTGCTTGGGTCCTAACAACAGTTTGGTGAGAAGACGTCTTCAACATCGAGGTTCCCTCGATACACGGTTGCCCTCCAACTTCGGAGCACCGTCCCCTTCTTCTTCCACACAGGATCAGGTAACCCACAAACAGTCTGTTAAGACTAGCCAGTCCTCGAGTGGTAGGTCTCATGCACAGCATGTAGACGGCTCTGGCCTTGCCCTTGACGGCCCACTGGCTTCAAAACCCCGGCGGGAGTCTTCGGTCTCCAAAGCGTATAAGGGGTTTCAGGTTGTTCACCCCCCACAGAACATACCTAAGCCATGTACGGTGGTGGCATCCGCTTCGAGCGGTACCGATACCCCGGCATCGGCACTGGTGTTGGATGAAACACTCCTCACCAGGGATCGTCATCTGGTGTCCTTGGTGCCTTCGGGACCGGTGGATACTCCCCAGATTGACTTTCCTTTATCGGTACCAACCCCGATACTACCACCGACGTCGGTACCCTCCAGATGTGCATCGACAGCCTTGCTTCCTTCAATGCCGAGTCTGGAATCGATCTCCAGTCTGGAGGACTGGGTACCGACTCGCCTTGGTACCGTCTCGTGGCGGTACCGAAGGCTCGGTTCTGATGACTCGGATCCGCAACTCTCGGTTCCCCCGAGGCCGATTGAGTTGCCACTGGTTGACCTTCCTTCACTGGTATCAGACACGGTACCGAAGTTGGTACCGATGTCCTCATTACCCTTACGGTCGGTGCCTTCCATGCTTCGCTTATCAGGCTCTCTGCCCTCGATGCCGAGTTTGGAATCAATCTCTAGTCTAGAAGACTGGGTACCAATAGGTTTTGGTACCGACACCGATCGATACTGGTGCTTCGGTACCGAGGATAGTAACCGAAGGTTTTCGGTTACCTCGGTACCTGTTGAACTGTCACCGATGACTGCTCCGATGTCTTTGTCGGGCTCGACTCCAACATCAGTACCGGTATCGCCATCGGTACCGGTATCCACAGTAGCATCGTGGCCAACTCCTGCCATACTTTTTTCAACAGGATCGCTCCATTCTATACCAAGCTTGGAGTCGATACCTGGCATACACAATGTGGTAAGGACGGTTGATGCTCCTGACAGCCAGTACCAGCAACCATCCCTTAAGCATTCCACACTGCACTCTGCAGGATCTTCTATTCCTATATATTTGGATAACTCTGTGGATGCTCAGGCTAGTTCTTTAGATCTAACCTGTCCAAGGGAGATTCCTGTTTGGGATCCCTCTTTTCAGAGTTTCCTCCGGGATATAGCAAGATCCCTTGCCATTCCTATTCTGGGACATGATCCTGCACAAGGCTCTGTTTCTACCAAAGCAAAGGACAACATAATGCTTCCTTTGCATCATTCCTTGCAGGATCTCCTTCTAGGAATGTGGGATACACCTTTAAGGGTACCCCCACCTCCCAGGGCAGCTGATTTCTTATATCAGGTGCCCCCCTCTCCAGGGTTTCAAAAGACTCAACTTCCTCATCATTCCATAGTAGTGGAATCAGCAATGAGGCGGGTAAAGAGTAAGAAAAAGCATTCTTCTTATCCGCCAGGTCGTGAGTCTAAGACACTAGATGCCTTTGGACGTCAAACCTTCCTGACATCTATGCTTTCTGCAAGAATTCTCTCATATTTTTTTATATGAGTCTTTCTCTTGAAGAGGTCACAAAGCAATTACATCTTTTGACTCCTTTCCTTCCAGATTCCAGGAGTACAGACTATTCCTCACTGCTTAAGCATATCCAGAATATCTCTTGGTTTCTTTCTCGTGCTTCCCTAGACTCTTTTGAGTCTGTTAGCAGGACTTCTGCTATAGCTATAGGGGCACGACGTAGAGCCTGGCTCCAATTTTCAGACTTGGACAAATGGGCACAACAACGGCTGGGACATACTCCTTGCACTGGAGAAAATCTTTTCAACAAGGAGTTTTTACGTCAGGTTACTCAGTTGTCCACTGATTTACCTGTTCCTAAGGGTTGTTCTACACCTTCTTCTGTCCCAGTAGGTAGGAAATGTCCTACCAGACTTTCTTCCCACAGGAGAAGAAGGCTTTATTCATCGCTTGCCCATCATACAGATGTTCCCCAACAGGGGAGGCATCGTCCTGGTCTGAAGAATCCAACCTCTCACCAGGCTCAGCAAACCCAGCACCTGCAGGGTTTCTGATCAATCATCATCAGATGCTTGTGACTCTTGGGGTTAGAATCTACAGTTGCTTCTTCTCAAAATAGGCAATTTACTGCTTCAGTCTAACCCCTACACATGGATCTCTTTCCAAAAGACATCCATTTTTTCTATATTTCTATGAGCTGTCAGGATGTTCATGCCTATAGGTCACAGGTTTCTCCTCTTTTCCTACTAGGGAAAGAGGTCTGACCACTATCAAATGATAGTTCTTGTGCCAGCATGTATTTTTCCTTTCTATAGACTTACTACTTGGTAAGTCTTCTTCAGCTCCATTCTCTTCACCCTCTTACCACTGTAAGAGCGGAATTACTTGTTGGGGGGCTTTTTCTTCAGCCTCTCTAGTTTTTGTCACTTTCCAGTGCGGAGTTTTCCTCTCTGAGTTACCTCCCCTATTTCAATCTTACTTTGAGGCAGCTTATCAGACATGTCCAGAGTTTTCTACTCCTGTTCTGTCTGTTCTTTCTGGTTTTGAACAGTAAGATTCTTTCTGCTGTCTTGCTAGCAGCTGCCTATGCAAGAGCCTTAATGTTTGGTCCACTGGTTCTTGTCCACAAACAACCAGATTTGTCCTCCACTAACATTCTGTCTAGTCTTAGTAGTGGCTCCAAGTCAGTGCTTTCATCTATCTTGGAGATTATCTCACTACAAGCTTTCTGGATTGGTCTTCTATTTCTGCCATTCTCCATTCCCTGGGTTTGGCAGCATAGTTGGCAGAGATACTGGCTCTCTAGCAGCCAGTTCTATCTCCTCATTCTCCTACATCATGCTCTCTGCAATTCTACAGAGAAGCTTTCCACTATGGGCCCTTGCTAGAGAGTATGGTTTTTTTTTCTCCAACAGCTATCCTAGATGGTTGGAAACGGCTTTTCAGTCATGTCTCCCATGACTAGAAGGTTCTCCCTTCTTTTACTATCTCCTTTTGATATAAAGGACATAGGCCTTCTCTTACGTAAAGGCTTAAGGAGTTGCCAATTCCCTGCTTTGGTCCATAGCATTCCCAATCGGGGATATGCTCTTTCTCCTTGCAGCTCGTCCTCATGGTAAGAACGCATGATACTTTTTGCCCTTAAGCAGGTCAACATGGTATCTCATCTCTATGTGTCTTCGGTCTACTTACCATGCTAGAGTCCTGGAAGACTCCGGACTTCCTGGCTGCAGATTGATATTATCCTCTGTTTTTCATGTAACCATCCTGGTTATTTCACTAGCTAGCATCCTTGCAGATCATAACCAGGGGAATAGATTCTCTATATATCTTCTCAAGTAGGTTCCACCTCCTTGTTGTTAGATGAATCTTTCCTCTCCACATATCCTATGTGAATACCATGCTGTAGGCATATCTCTGTCTGTTTAATTGCAGACACCCATATTTAGGCCTACATATTCATATTTATCTTTTGTGTGTATTCTATGCCCCTCCAAATCTCACTATAGATATATTCTTATATGTCTATCTATATATCTATATGTATATCTATATCTATCTATCTATCTATCTATCTATCTATCTATATGTATCTGTCGAGATATTTCATTATAGATAGATATGTCTCCACATGCTTATCTATCTGACTGTCTATGCTCATATAGCTATATGTTTCTGACAGGGGTTTTACCCATACCTATGCTATCCAGCAGGTTTGGGGTTCTACGCACACAACCACTCCTGTGGTAGTCAACAATTTTTATACCATAACCTAAGGGTTTAGGTACCTCTGAAGCTCTCCGTGCCCAATATCTCTCCTAGCTTACCCCAGTTAGGAGAGACATTGTGGATCTTTAGTTAATCACAGGCTTTAACGCCTCAGGCATTTGTCCTCTCTTTTTGGTATACAAGGGGTTCCCATACCCTTTCTCCCCACAAAGACTGTGCCTGTTTGTCCAAATCGGTTAGCCTTTCTCTTTTTGCTCCTAAGAGTGAGCCACTCTGCCGCCAAAAGAGTTAGGTTTTTGTCATACAGCCTTCTGCTGAAGGCCCACCGTTTTTGTACTACCCCAGTTTTTCCTACTGGGGTTACCTGTTACCTTTCAGAATTCTGACCTCCACTGTTTTCCTACAGGCTTATTACCTCCACTTTACAGTGAGGTCCTCTTCACGGTTCCTCTACTGGGTTCCCCAGTAGATCCATGAACCTCCATACTTCTGTGAAATCCTGTCAGGGGAGGTCCATATTGCAATATTCTTTGCAATATCATTGATGACAATCATCATCCACACATGGACTCCTTCTCTGCAGTCCTGTGCTAGGTTAGCTGTTCCACAGCATCTTTCTTTCTTCAACTCCTACCCTCCATCCTCAGGATGCCTGGTGTTCTGGGAGATAGCATGTTCCAACCTATGACATGCTGGGACTCCAGGCATCTCAGCTTGGGAGTCCCCATATGTGAAGACTCATTCCTGCTTGTTCCTGGAGATAGCACAGTTACTTACCTGTAACAGGTGATCTCTGGGAACAGCAGGAATAAGTCTTCACAACCCACCCACCTCCCCAGGAGTTGTCTCTCTATCTATCTTTCCTTTCCTCTCTCTCTCTCTTTGTCTCAGCTTTAAAACGTAACTGAGGAGAGGCAGTTGGGAAAGGCGGGAAGGCAGCACGCAGGCGTGCTGGGATGCTTCCAAAAGCTCTTGATTGGACGCTGGGAAGCGTTCCCGCGCAGACTCCGTCGGTACCGACGTACCCATATGTGAAGACTTATTCCTGCTGTTCCCAGAGATCACCTGTTACAGGTAAGTAACTGTGCTTTATTGTGGAAAATAGCATGGTCTTGCTTGTTTGAGTTTCACTTAATGGTTGAAGATGACCATTAGCTTCAGTTAATTTTTTGTCCAATTGTGAAGCAAGTATTTGCAGTCTTTCATTCTTTCTTTTAATCCTTGCTTATTATGTTTTTTTCGGTGTGTCAGGATCAGTGCCACCAAAATGTAACTTTTTGAAGAGAGAGGATAAGCTGTTTTAAAAGTTCTACTAAAATGATAGCTGTTTTGATAAGGAGCTCACAGAAACTAGAAAAAAATTGTAAATTAAACATTTGAATAAGATATTGCATCTGTGAGACCTGCTTTATAAAAAAAAAAGTCTAAAGGCGGAGCAAATTATTTTCTGTAATCAACATTAAAAAGAAATGGTAACAGATTATTGGTTTTAGTTTAAGTAATCTTGATGTTGGTTTATGTTTTAAGTCCTTAATTTTAATCCTCATTTGTGTTGCTTTACCACAGAAATGTCAAGGGACTGCAGAGAAAGCAAAGGAAAAGATGGTCGATGCTGAAAGAATAAGGGATAAGATGGCATTTGAAAATTCTCACCTCAAAAATCTTTTAGTACATATTCAAAAGGAACATAAATCCCTATTGGCTGCATGTGCTTTATTGGCTGGTGCCTTGTACCCTCTGTATAGCCGATCATGTGCCTTGTCTGTACAAAGAGACTTTCTCCAGGATCAAGTCAACATTTATGAAGTTCTGAAACAGGAAATTAGAGTGCTGGTTCAAGCTTTATCCGATGTAGAAAAAAAGAAACAAGATGACATCAGAAAAAATAAAAGACATTTCAAAGGCATGATTCGTGTGTTCCGAAAAGGTGCTATTGCCATTCTGGCCATGAATAGATTTCAGCATTTGGGTCAGTCATGTAGCTCTCTCTTCACTTGGATGGAAGGTTTCAAGGAAGGCCCTGGAATCTTAGTGTGCACAGGAGGATTCCAGAGAAAACATGAGCTGCCAAGTAAGATTATCAGTTCTTGTCTTGTAGGAAAAAAATATTAGTTTTATTAAGGATTTGTTTCACAAATACTCATAAAAATGTAGGAAGTTATCAAAAATGCTTTTCCTTTAATTATTTACATATAATTTTCTGAGATAAATTTATTTTTATTTTTGTTTGAACCTTTTTGCTTTCCTGTTTTTTTTCTAATGGGGATGTCTACTATAAAGCAGACAGTGTCTTTTTTAAGGGCATAGCTTAGGCTACCCGTCCCAAAACAAGCATCAAATTGTGAAGAAGCGAAGACTGGGGTTGCAGCAAATGTCCATTCCTGGGCCTTGCCTCCCTTAGGGAAGCCAGTACATAAGGCGGAGTCCCCTGTCTTGTAGACTCAGTCAATTACTGTCATGACAGTCTGCACAATGAATGATACGCAACATAAAGGAAGAAAAAAAGATTAAAAAGATGGTGAGGGAGAATGTCTAAAAGGATGGAAGGAGAGGGTTGTGAAGACTGGAGAGAGGGGAGAAAACTGATGGTGTGATAAGGGGAAGTGAGCTCTGGGTGGTGGTGATTGTAAAGATGAGGTGGAGGCCAAATTAAAGGGTCTTGTCAGTTAATGACCTTCCTTAACCAAAACTAACCAGCTTGTTCTTGAGACAGTGGAGGTTATTTTTTATTTATTTATTTAAAAGAATTTACGTTCTGCACTATATGTTAGATCACAATAAATATGAGAATTAAGTCCCTAATTATATCTATTGATTATCAAATAAATGTCCAAAAATAAGTAACAATCAGTAAACTTTAATTTCATATATTCCAAATGTACGTTGACCAATAATTGCCTAACTTAAAAAAAAAACAACATAAAAATATCCTGATTAGAATGAAATATCCTTTGTGTTGTATTAATCTTAAGACCACTGTAGCATCAATCCTGATTGAGCCATGTGCTGGTAGTTCAACATTTGATCTCATTCAAGATATTCTTTATATAAAGCTTTCCTTATCGTCCCTCCAGTCTAGTCCCGAACCTTTGAGTTGTGCTCCTCCCCCAGCAGCTTGGAGACTGAGAAACGTCTTTCTTGTGATGTCACCGGTACATAAGCTCCGGAACCGCCCACTCTCACCTGTTATCTCAGTCTCCAAGCAGCTGGAGGACTTGTGAGCCTGTGGGTCAGGCTCACTAGAGGAGCAATTAAGGAGAATAGTGTAGTTTAGTTAATCTATTGAGCAGGTTTGGTTTCTTTAAAAAAAAACAAAAAACCAAAAGGGGTTGAGTGTTAGTGGGGGTTTGGTCTATGGTGGAGCCAGAGGGACCACGGTGCTGAGCCCCCCCCCCCCCCCCCGCAGCATCCCTTCCAAGAAACCTTCCATTACCTTGAGGAGAGTGCCGAGAGGAAGGTCAGCCCTGGGACTAAGCACCCTCTGCACAAGGAGCAGTGCAGGAGTTCAGCCCGCAGCGGGTTTGCCTGCAAACGCTAGCGGGTGGGAGCCGGTGCAGGGCAGCAGTCTGTTGGCTGCTGGATCGTCCACACAGTTTTCAGCTCCCGTGGCAGTGGCTCCCGCGTAGCGGTTGAGCCAGGGAGCAGAGGACGAAGCGCACTCCTTCCCAGCTCAGGTGGTAAGTGTGGTGCTTCTCTTCGGCTATACAGCGGGGCGTGGAAGGCCTTACCATTGCTAATGCCGGTGCGCTGAGGTGCGGCTGGGGGCACGACAGGCCCAGCCGCGTGTCAGAAGTGCGGGAAGCAGATTTGGGCGTTTTTTGTTTGCTCAGCCTTTCTGCGGCGGTAATCCGGCCGGGGAGTTTCGTTTTGTAGCGGTTTCTTCAGATTTCTTTTTGGTAGGAGCATGGCATGGTTGGTAGAATAAAATAAAAATTTTTTTAAAAAAAAGACGCAAACGGCTCTGTAAGCGCGTCAGGGCAAGCTCTTGTTGGTGGCAGAACTCTGTGGCTGGCAGGCCATCGGAGGAGCTTCCTGGCAGTGCAGAGGGGGATGCCTGCAAAGCCTCGCTGCTTGCTCTGTGGGGCAAAGAGGAGCACTCTGTCAGAGGCGGGAGTGTGTAGGGACTGCACTCCCGAAGCAGCAGATATGGATCAGCTCTCTGAGGTAGGGGAGGCCGACCTTAAGGGGGCAACGGGAGTGCTCCCGGACCCTGCTGCTACCATGCTCCCATCTGCGGAGCTGACACCGAGCACTTCGGCAGCCTCAGACCTTCCTTGCTCGCAACCAGTTTTGCCGGAGGGCCTAGTGCCCGTTTTTTCACCAGGGTTTGTTGTCCTCATGCAACAAGCCTTTGCGGCGCCTAAGGGCAGACAAGCCCCTGGGGTACCAGACCCGGTCCTGGGTGTGAAGAGGCCGGGAAGTCCTTTGGTTACAGTGGTTGCAGGGGTATCAGCAAAGAGGTTCCGGCACGAGCGGGACTGGTCAGAGCACGCGGTGATTTCAGAATTTTGGTGATTTTTGGCCCGAAAGAGCCGGATACGGACCTGGAGTTGGACGAGGAGCTGGAAGAAGGCAAGATTGCGGAGCAGGAAGATCAAGCCAGGGTGGTGTTTGTGTTTCAGAGAGAGGAGTTACCGGCACTCATCTCTGAGGAGCTGAAGGCGCTGAATATGCCATCAGGAGGTCCAGCAGAGGAAGCTGCTCTAGAGGATCCTTTGTTGCAAGCATTCCGGAAGAGACAGAGAGCTTTCCCGGTACATAGGGTATTTCGGGAAATGATTCAAGAAGAATGGGATTTGCCGGAATCGGCCCTGAAGGGGGCTCGAGTCATGGCTCGTCTCTATCCCTTAATAGATCAGGATAAGGAATTGAATCTCCAGGAACAAGCAGGAATGAGTCTTCACATATGGGTATCGTCGGTACCGACGGAGCCTGCGCGGGAACGCTCCCCAGCGTCCTGAAAGAAAGCTTTTGGGAGCATCCCACAGCGCCTGCGTGCTGCCTTCCCGCCTTTCCCAACTGCCTCTCTCCAGTTCTTCTTTTCCGCGGAGCCAGCAGGTCGTGTTTCCTGTCACCGCTGAAGAATTTCTTATTTTCTTTTATTTTTCTTTAGTCGCGTGTCTGCCTTCTCGATTCCGCACCGGTACTACCGGTTCTTTTTCTTTCTTTAAAAAAAAAAAAAAAAACTACTTTTTTCAGTGCATTTTTCTTCTGGGGCCTTAGGCCTACAGAGAGATTTTTCCCTCATGGAAAAACCCGCCTCAGGGTTTAAAAAATGCACAAAGTGCAGTAGCACTATTTCTGTCACCCACACCCATGACTGGTGTCTAAAATGTTTAGGTCCTGACCACTCCATTGCGGATTGTGAGTCCTGTTCCATGATGTCCAAAAGAGGGTTACAGAATCGGGCAGCTAAGCTCAGTACCCTGTTTCCCTCCAATGCAGCTTCCGTGGCATCGACGTCTTCCAGGGCTTCTTCATCCCATGGATCTCAGGTAACCAAACTTAAATCTGGCCGGTCCTCAAAGAGTTCATCTCCCTCTAAGTATCGAGATGCCCCCGGGCTTACTCTTGAGGATACCACACCGGCAAAATTACCCCGGTGGGAGGCTCCGGCTTCCAAAGCACTACCTATGGGGTCACAGGTTGACATCGATGGCTTGGCCTCGACCGATCACCTGTTACAATGTTCTGGGGTACCGGCAGTTTCTACCGGTACCGATATCCAGACATTGGTGGCGTCAATGGATCAGGATATTCTGACCATGCAGCGTGCCATCACGGCATTCATTCAAGCTGCAACGCCTACAGTACCGCAACAAACCCCGTTGTCGGTACCCGTACCGATTCCGGTACAGGATCCGATTCCGGTTCCGATACCAGTACCGCTTGCATCGACATCAACATCGATGGCAGCGGTACGCTATCCAGTGATGCCTATCAGTACCGACCCGGTACCGATTACTCCCGATGTTGATACCTCCCGGTACACGTATCAGGCTCTACGAGAGCATCCAGACAGTCGATACTTCGATTCTTCTGAAGACTCTGACTCTTCAGAGGCCTCAATTGAAGCATCGGGGATCCTTCCTCAGGAACCCTCTTCTCCAAAAAGGAGAATGTCTCCTCCTGAAGACTTGTCTTTTCAGGACTTTATTAGGGAGGTGGCCAAAGGCCTGTCCATCTCAGTGACCTCTGAGACTGAACCTAGAGCCAAAAAATTAGATATCCTACAATATCCTAAGGCTCCTAAAGAGGCAGCCACCTTACCAATACATGAGATTCTTTATGAACACATGTTGGGCATATGGGAGACTCCTCTTTCCACCTCCCCTCATTCCAGAAGGTTGGACACCATGTATCGTGTTCCTCCTTGTCCTGGGTTTCATAAGACTCAGCTTCCTCACCACTCCATTGTGGTAGAGTCTGCTATGAAAAAGATCAAGAGTACAAAAAGGCACTCTTCTGCTCCTCCAGGAAGAGAATGCAGAACCCTAAATGCCTTTGGCAGGAAAATCTTCCAGGCCAGTATGCTTGTAGCCAGAATCAACTCCTATAGTCTCTATATGGGGATGTTTCTAAAAGAAGTTACAGATCATTTGCAAACCTTATCTCCTTTTATGTCAGAAGATAAGAGAGAAGAATATATCACCTGGCTTAAACATGCACAGGATGTATCCAAATTTTCCAACCGTGCAGCTTTTGACTCTTTTGAGGGGGTCAGTAGAACCTCGGCTATTGCCATAGGTGCACGCAGAGTTGCTTGGTTGCAAGCCTCTGATTTGGAATCCTGGGTACAGGATGGTCTAGGTAACCTTCCCTGTACAGGCGAAAACCTGTTTGGCAAAGATTGGCAAGCAAAGGCCAACCAGATGGATGCTGAAAATTCTGCTTTAGATAGACTTTCAAAGTCTACTACTGCTCCTTTCAAAAAGAGGTTGTTCAAAAAGGGATCTTTCCCAAAGAAAGGGAAATTTTCTTCTTATGGTCAGGCCTCTTCTCAAGGTCGTTTTGCTACAAAGAGACAGCAACAACCAAAACAGGCCAAAACCCAGGCTGCGAGGACTGCTACGGCCCAACAGCCTCAGCCTCCTCAGGGCCTTTGACTTTCCACTAGAGAACTTAGCCTTTCTGGCTCTAGAACATCTAGAGCCCCTCACCATCCCAGGAAGGTTAGCTCACTTTGCTCCCAGATGGGAACAAATCACAGCAGAGCAGTGGACCCTCTCCATCATAAGGGAAGGGTACAAACTTCATTTCTTAAACCTTCCTCCTCACACCATGGTGAAACAGTTAAATTCTCCAACATCTCTCCTCACCCTTCTAGGTCAGGAGATTGCTACCCTTCTTGCCCAAGGGGCAATAGAAGAAGTACCCCTTCTTCAACAGGGCTCAGGGTTCTACTCCCCCTATTTTCTCATCCCAAAGAAAACAGGGGGCTACAGACCCATATTAGATCTCAGAGAATTGAACAAGTTTCTATGCAAGGAGAAATTCAAGATGACTTCTCTCGGAACTCTCCTTCCATACCTCCAGAGTCAGGACTGGCTTTGTTCTCTAGATCTCAAGAATGCGTACACCCATGTTCTCATCCATCCAACACACAGAAGATTCCTTCGCTTCCTGTACCAGGGAAAGCACTACCAATACAAAGTGCTTCCTTTCGGTCTGGCCTCTGCTCCAAGAGTGTTCACAAAATGCATGGCAGTAGTAGCTGCATTCCTACGCACTCTAGGAATATTCGTATTCCCATATCTGGATGACTGGCTCATCCGAGCTCCATCCCAGTCAGAGGCCCAGACTTCTCTAGCCTGCACAAGGCGTGTTCTTCAGTATCTGGGACTGGTAATCAACATTCCAAAATCCCATCTTACCCCTACTAAATCTCTAGAGTTCATAGGGGCCTTACTGGATACCACAACTGCAAGGGCCTATCTTCCCCAGGCCCGTTGCCTACGCTTGGTGCAGTTAGCCTCCCAGATTCAGTTAAAATCCCATTTAACTGCTCGAGAGATGTTGCAACTTTTAGGCCACATGGCATCCACGGTGCATGTGGTTCCCTATGCTCGCCTTCACATGAGAGCAGCTCAGTGGACCCTATCCACCCAATGGACCCAGGCATCAGGTTGCCTGTCAGACAAAATAGCAACCTCCAGTCGCCTATTTTCGTCACTCCACTGGTGGAAGTCCACTCAGAATCTGTTGTTGGGGTCCCCCTTCCAACAGGTGTTACCCCAAGCAACCCTTACAACAGATGCCTCTCCAAAGGGTTGGGGGGCTCATCTACAAGATCTCTCAACCCAGGGCATCTGGTCTCCACAGGAGACATATCTTCATATCAACCTCTTAGAGCTCAGAGCAATCTTTCTGGCTCTCAGAGTCTTCCACACCCTGCTCAGCTACAAGACAGTCCTCATCCACACGGACAACCAGGTAGCTATGTTCTACGTGAACAAGCAAGGAGGAACTGGCTCTCTGTCGCTTTGCAACGAAGCTCTGAGATTGTGGGCCTTCGCCAGAGAGCATCAAATCCATCTCATGGCAGTATATCTTCCAGGAGTTCAAAACTCTGTGGCAGACAGACTCAGTCGAGTTCTGCTTCCGCACGAATGGTCCCTCCATGGGGACCAGATAGCCAGAATTTTTCGGATTTGGGGTACCCCAGACATAGACCTGTTTGCAAGTCCGTGGAATGCCAAACTTTCCCGGTTCTGTTCCAGGATTCCATGTCAGGGAGTTCAGGCCAGGGATGCCTTCCTCCTTCATTGGGGGCAAGACTTCCTTTATGCCTTTCCACCTCTTCCCCTAATCCCCAAGACTCTGTTCAAGCTTCAGAGAGACAAAGGGACTATGATCCTCATAGCACCACTTTGGCCACGCCAAGTGTGGTACCCTCTACTTCTGCATCTCTCTCAAGCTCCCTCCCTAGACCTGGGGTCTGCTCCAGATCTCCTCTCCCAGGAGGAGGGAACCTTGTGGCACCCAAATCCTCAGTCTCTTCATCTCAGGGCCTGGTTGCTGAAGGCCTAGACCTTCAAGATTTACAACTTTCTCAGCAAGTGAAGGATATCCTTCATGCTTCCAGAAAGCCTTCCACCAGACGTTCATATGCTTTTAAATGGAAAAGGTTTTCCATTTGGTGTGCAGAGAAGGCTCTCAACCCTCTTGCAATACCCTTGAATTCTTTACTAGACTATTTGCTGCATTTATCCCATGCAGGCCTTAAAACAAATTCAATCAGAGTCCATTTGAGTGCTATTGCAGCATCCCTTTAGCCTCTCAATGGACAACCTATTTCCTCTCATCCTCTTATAGCAAGATTCATGAGAGGCCTTCTTTTGACTAAACCTCCCATTAGACCACCTCCAGTGGCATGGGACTTGAATCTGGTTCTGGGCCAGCTTATGAAGCCACCCTTTGAACCCTTAGCCACTACCTCCTTTGAAATTCCTTTCCTGGACGGTTATTTTTCTCATTGCAGTCACTTCAGCTCACCGTATCAGTGAATTGCAAGCTTTAGTGGCTAATCCTCCTTATACAAGGTTCTATCATGACAAGGTAGTCCTCAGAACTAATCCACACTTTATGCCTAAAGTGGTCTCACCTTTTCATCTGAACCAGGAGGTGTATTTACCTGTCTTTTTTCCAGGACCTCATGCATCAAGTGCAGAGAGGAATCTTCATACCCTGGATTGTAAAAGAGCACTTGCTTTCTACTTACAAAGGACACAGCAACATAGAAAGTCCTCTCAACTTTTTGTTGCTTTTGATCCTTCTCATTTAGGACTTCCAGTCTCCAAGAGAACTCTGTCTAATTGGATTGCTCAATGTATTTCCTTCACCTACCAGAGCAAGAATCTTTCTCTGGAGGGCCATGTCACAGTTCACAATGTGAGGGCCATGGCAGCCTCTATGGCTCATCTTAACTCTGTGTCCATCGACCAAATCTGTCGAGCAGCCACCTGGGCATCGGTTCATACCTTCACAGCCCCTTACTGCTTGGACAAGGACTCCCGCCGGGATGCCTTGTTTGGTCAGGCTGTTCTCAAACACCTGTTCCATACCTAATCAACTCCTACCCTCCATCCCTGTCTGGATGCCTGAGATTCATGGGTGCAGGTGGAGCCCTTCCCAGGGACTCACAATCTGGGTGATCTCCCAGGCATCTCTAGCTGGGGAGTCCCCATATGTGAAGACTCATTCCTGCTTGTTCCTGGAGATAGCGCAGTTACTTACCTGTAACAGGTGATCTCTGGGAACAGCAGGAATAATTCTTCACAACCCACCCACCTCCCCTAGGAGTTGTATCTCTCTATCTTTCCTTTCCTCTCTCTCTCTCTTTGTCTCAGCTTTAAAACTCGAACTGGAGAGAGGCAGTTGGGAAAGGCGGGAAGGCAGCGCGCAGGCGCTGTGGGATGCTCCCAAAAGCTTTCTTTCAGGACGCTGGGGAGCGTTCCCGCGCAGGCTCCGTCGCTACCGACGATACCCATATGTGAAGACTTATTCCTGCTGTTCCCAGAAATCACCTGTTACAGGTAAGTAACTGTGCTTTGTCTCCCAGAGTGGATGCCACAGTCTCGGCGGTTACAAAAAAGACTACATTCCCGTTGAGGGCAATGCGGCCCTCAAGCCAGGTTTTTGAGGTGAATGCACGCTCGTTGTAAGTGTCTATTTGTGGAGTGTGGGTGGCGAGGGCCTGTCTTCGCTGGGTGCAGTGCATCCAGGGAGAACAACTGGAAGGTGCGACGGCAGAGGCGTCCAGGTTGGAGTCGGGCGCAGCTTATCTGGCGGATATTCATTATGACCTGATAAGAGGTCTCTCGAAGAGTATGGCTTCGGTGGTGGCAGCACGGAAGCACCTTTGGCTGCGGAATTGGGCGCTTGACGGGTCATCCAAGTCGAGGTTAAGTAAACTTCCCTTTCGAGATAAGCTTCTCTTTGGAGAGGACTTAGACAAGTTGGTTAAGGACTTGGGTGAATCCAAAGGTGGTAGGCTGCCGGAGGACAAGCAGAAACAAGATCGTGCAGCCCCGTTACCGAAGAACCAACAACGGGAGTTTAGATGCTTCTGGTCCCCTAGGTTTGGGCAAACTCAAAGGAGCCATTTTCCCTATAGACGTCAGGGGTTTCGAGGGTTTCGGCGAACAGGCAGGGGGTTTGCGGCTGCCTCTGCCTCTTCCTCGAACCTTAAAAGATCTCAATGATGCCAGGGGGACCCAGGCAGAATGGGTTCCCCTTAGGGGGGTGGTTACGGGAGGTTTACCCGGCTTGGGTCCAGATCACTTCAGATCAGTGGGTATTGGAGGTGATCGGGTGCACCCGCGCCTGGCGGCCCTTTGGCATGGACCGTGAAAACAAAACCGTACATTTGGACTCCCGTTTTGCAATCCACAGTTCTCAGTTACGTTCATGCAACAACAGCTCAGGTACCTTATACTGTGTTAGCGATGTTCCTTACCCGTTATAGCTTGCACGTAGTTAAATATGTTTCAACAGTGTAATATCTGTACTATATCAGACTAGCCAGAAAGTATGGTGCATCATGTTCTTTCACTTAGTATTTGTATGCTCCAGTTAAAACTTATACCTGCACCAGAACAGAGTTTCATGTAGTATATATATTTATTTATTATTTATTTATTACAATTTCTTATATACCGCACTATTCGGTATCAGCGCGGTTTACATTATAACACAATGACCATAACAACAAGCTGTTTGGTTTTACATAGAACAGGAGTACAAACTTGGATAACAGGGGTGAACTATATACATAAAATAATTATAATTACAATATTGTAATATATGCTATAGAGAAAACATATATATCTATTCAGAGCAGATTTTTTCACTATAACATTGGTAAGCACGTAGTATATGTATGCAACAGTGTAAAACATAGACCTGTACTGGAACTGACTAGCCAGTAAAGGATTAGTCACCGAGTCTCATCAACCATTATTTGTAACATTGTATTCTGCTACAACCCACACCTAGGAGAGGACATTTACACTTGTTCCCTGCATGACAAAAGAGACGGCCGCCTGATTAAAATATTCTTAGCCAGGAGCCACGCCAATTCATTCCTCCAACACAAGCCCCCTGCTACACCGAACTGGCTCAAAAGGGTTAAAAATGGAGCACACAATCATCTCTTTAATGAGCCTTTACCTTCTCCTCATAATCTGGCCATCCAGCTCACTAGCCCTACTTACGACACATAATCACATCCCTATAGTTTCGACTGGTGGGAGAAAATGGTCAGGTGATTCCTACCACAATTCTCATGGGGCTAGCTATCCGCATCGCCACCACCTATTACACATCCCACTACAACACTCTTCGAAAGCCAAGCAAGGTAAAAGCCTCTACCCTAGTGGCCTGAAGTGTGCACTCATTAACGCTCGCTCACTTTGCAAAAAGTGGCCAGCAATCACTGAAACAATAACATCTCATAAATTGGATATCATCATGGTCACTGAGACTTGGCTCTCCCCGGAAGACAACACCATCCTCAATCAACTACTACCATCTAATTTTGTTGCTTTCACCAGCCACAGGCAGAACAAAAGAGGTGGAGGAGTTGTCGCCATCACTAGAACTGACCTCCAGTTCAAAATGGTCGAATCCAACAGCATTAACAACCTGGAAACAGTATCAATCTCTAACACATGCTCCATAAACCTACTTTATAGAGCTCCAACTGCGGATCCAGACAACCTGTCCACCATCATAAACATAGCATCCAACACCCAGGGTCCAAATAAACCCAATTGGATTTTAGGTGACTTCAATCTTCCATCTTTACAGGACAATCAAGCATCTGCATTTATAGAAGCCCTAGAGATCCTGGGATACACTCAACTGGTGCAGGAACCTACTCACGCTAAAGGT